>CP142451.1:58827500-60027500 GCA_038049695.1 Cinnamomum chago
AAGGTCCTTCCAAATCCTTATATTATACAAGGTTCTTCATCCATAAACCACATGCTCTTGATTGGTCCCCAACACATACAACAGGCTATCCTGCAACTTGCCCCTTACACATAAATCCAGATTTTTATTTATGTCGCGCTCCGATTCACCATTGGTATCTGGATGTGTAAGAACATTGGCATACCCAACCATTGTATGTTTGAGATTATTCACATAACAAATACACCATGACAGCTAAATCCATAAACATTACTTAATTATCACCCACATCATATACCTTGTGTATAAACAAGTATTAGTCACAAACAATGTCCAATCACAACTCAGATTTATAACCATTAGTGCTATAAGAAAACCCAAAAATTCAGATTTGATCACTTTGGCAAGGCTTGATGATGCTCACACTTTTGATGCTCTTATGGAATTGAACAACAAAATCAGTACGGATGATGGCCCTCTCCTGGATGATCCCTCTGTTTTCCAGTGGATAGTTGGTAGTTTGCTCTACTTAACTATGACTCGGTCGGATATTTCTCATGCCGTTCATATGGTTAGCCAGTTTGTTAGCGATTTCCACAAACCTCACCTTGTTACTGCTTTGCGTATACTCCGTTATGTTAAAGGCACCCTTCACCATGGTCTCTTCTACCCTTTTGGTACTTCTCACTTATCAGCTTATGCGGATGCCGACTGGGCTGATTGCCCAGACTCTCGGCGATCTACCGCTGGCTGGTGTATGTTTCTTGGGGAATCTCTGATTTCGTGGAAGTGCAAGAAGCAAACAACCGTTTCAAAGTCTTCTGCTGAGGCAGAATCTTGGGCGATATCATCTGCTAGTGCTGAAATCATCTGGCTACGCTGTCTTCTCTGTAAATTCGGTGTCATTGTTGGTAGTTCTACACCTCTACATGGGGACAATACCAGTGCTACCAGAATTGCCAATAATTCGGTATTTCATGAACGAACAAAGCACATTGGGATTGACTGTCACTTCCTTCGTCAGCATGTTACTGAGAAGTTAACTTTGCCTCATGTTTCTTCTTTTAACCAGTTGGCGGATATATTTACAAAAGCACTTCCCAAAACGCATCATCATGATCTCACTAGCAAATTGATGTTTTCTGCCTTACCACATCAATTTGAGGGGGAGTGTAGAAGATAACAGGTTCTAGGCCCAACCCAACAAGGCCCATGTATAATCCCACACATGGGATCTAATCTAGATTATGTAGTTGATTTCTCTGCATTGTATAGCTGATTTCTCTCCCCGTAATTCCTTGTATAGACTAGGAGATATTCTTTCATTCTTATCATTGTATTCTTAGCATGTTTAGAGCCTTGATTAAGGCACAATAAGATTATAAATATAGTCAATCGATCCTCCATTGAGGCATGACCTTCTCTCCAATTCTTCTTCTTCTTCTTCTTCCATATATATGCATGTGTGTGTGTGTGTGGGTTTGGCACCAATCTGAACGGACTGGACCGCTGGATCTGAGCACTCATTTTGGACAGTGAAAACTTGTTGGCCATTGATCAGGTTAGTAACTTCACTTGAGCTTTCGTCATTGTACATAGGTAGGTTCGACTGTCAATTGGTACAAGAAACTGCAAACACGGTGAAGGTTTTCCAGTACAAAGTCACCAAAAGAATTATGCTAGCAATTGGTGACGGGAGATCGGCGACCACGTTTTCTTGAAGGTTTTGCAAACAGAAGTTGTGAGATTTTGCAAGGGAAGCTTAGTTCAAGATATATTGGACTGTTTGAGATCATCGAACATGTCAGAAAAGTACCCTACCGAATTGCTTTGCCGCCTCAGTTGTTGGGAATTCACAATGTACATGTCAATGCTAAGAAAGTATGTGCATGATCCTTCGCACGTGATAAACCATAAGCTTGTTCCAATCGGAGATGACCTGACATTTATGGAGTTGTTGTAAATTTATGGAGCGTTCCAATCGATCCTTTATGGGGCCATTGTCGATGGTCTAGTGTGTCTGCACAAGGCAGCAACAATATACAAATGGAACTTACATTAAAAAGAGAATGGGGGATATGCATAGGCAGCAGGTTGCTGTCCCACAAAAGTGGTCCAAACCATATATAGGACCCCACTGATGCAGGCCATAGAGTTAGGGTTTGTAGGAAAGTGTCAAAGCACAATATAGTGCTGACGCACGTGTCTGTAGACACACTTCAACAAGTCTCTGCGAAGGCGATAACGAGGACGCACCTTGATGGGAAAACCCAATTCAATTAATCAAATATGAAAATCCATTCTCTACAATGCCATGTAAATAGGAAAAAGAAAACTTAGGCCAGAGGAAACCTAATTAAACTAGGAAACTAAGAAAAACTAGAATTCTATCCTAATTACACTTCTTTAAATAAAATTAGAAACAAATGACATAATTAGTGAATAAAAATCCTAAATCTACTTGGCCCCTACACGTGGCTTGAGGTCTATTTGCATCATTCTCGCCGGCTTGGAAAGAACTTGACCTCGAGTTAGGTAAAATCGAGAGATTGATCCATTTGTCGATCGCGGATCGGGGGCTGCATCACCCACTAACCAAATCCTTTTTTCCACCATGATTTCTTGTATTTTAGGTGAATCATAGGCTTATATTCAAATCTATGCCTTTTTTTGGTTGGGTTTCTACATCTTAATCCGATTTAAGGTCTAGAATTCAAATCCATGGTGTCAAAGAAATGGATCATGCTTATGAAGGAAAAATAAATTTGTTTACGTACCTCTTGATTGTGATAATGGTCTGGTCAAACAAATCGGGCATCAATCCAAGCAAAATTTAGGTTATCTTCTTCTTCCTTCAGGTTTCTCCTTTCTTTGATCTCTTTATTATATTGCTGTTCCTTTGGTTTCTAGTTGAATGAGTAGTTGAAAGGAAAGAAAGAGGGAGAGAAAGCGGTCATGCAACACTAGATAGAGAGGGAGTTGACTGCTTTGGAATTTGGGCGCAAGATGAGAGAGAGAGAGAGAGAGAGAGAGAGAGAGAGAGAGAGGATAGAATGTTTGGCTGTTTGGGGTTTGTGTGCAAGATGGGAATAGGTTTTTTTTGGCGTGCAACAAAATGGGGTTCTACATGGACCCCATATATGGTTACATAATGTTTTCATAATTTTTGGCCAACCCATAGCCATACCTATATATCAACTAATAAATGTATTTATTGTTGAATTACATTAATTAGGACTAAATCATTATGACTGACTTCCTTAATTTATTTATTATTCCCTGTTCTTATTTAATTCAGATCATTCCATTTTATTCCAAATAAATTTAATTACTTAGTTGAAAATCAGGAAAATAGAATAATAAAATTAATTATTCTATTTTCTCTAATTCCAGGGTTGGGTTCTTACACACCTCACGGAAAAAGCCCAACTCAACAGGTCAAACTTGACTGTACAGGTGTTGACGTCAGCACTTCACTTGTTGATGTCAACCCTAAACCTTGGATTGAATAAAAGAAAGAAAAACTAAAAATCATTTATTCTTTTACTGCTTTACTACTGCTGAACTTTTGAATGTTTAACTTATATCGCATCCCTTTTATCTTTGAAATCCCTGCGGTTTCAAATGTTTTGAATTCCTTTTATCTTTAAAATCCCTGCAGTTTCAGATGTTCTCTTGGTTCATTCTGACGCAGCAGTGGCTTTGGTAAGTTGTCTTGGTCTCACACCACAGACAAGAAGAGAGAGAGAGAGAGAGAATTCAATTCTATTAATCTGTACTCTTCTATTGGAAGGCATTGCAATCCTTATAAAGACTCCATACCAACTAATTTATGAAACAACTCAAGATAGACTCTCACATAAACTTTCTAATAATTATCACTAGATATTAGCTAATACTAAAAATCGGAAATCTAGGAAGATCAGGAAATCTGCAAAACTAGGGAAGATATCATTGGAGATCCCTCTTTACTGAGCCCTCGTCGTAAACCTTTAGGCAGGGCCCAATAGTCTTGCCTGCATCACTATCTCTCAAGTTCCGCATTCACGTCATCTCTCGATTCATCCACCAACATTATATCATTGGCAAAAAACATACACCAAGGCACCTCTTTTTGAATATGAGCAATATAATTAGTGCAAAGAGACAGATTAAAGTTGACTCTCGATGCAAACCTATAGTCACTGGAAACTCACCTGTCTCTCCAAAAGTTGTTCAATGGAAACACTGCATGAATGGTTTTAACTATTTTTCTTTTTTTAGTGGATAATGGAAGGAATCCATTTGAAATATGTAAAACGAGCAGAATATGTAGGCTACAATATTCTGTAAGTTGTAAAGGGATTCCGGTTGATCTTGTCAATCTTAAATTTTAGTAAATAATGTATTGGTTTCTTTTCTTATCAGCACATGGACCATTATTAAGTAGCATAAATAACCTGTAGGCTGTATATATGCCTCTCTTCTTTTTAATACGCATTATCTTGTCACCTGATTATAAGGAAAAAAGCTTCTTAGATTTTGAAAGATTTACTTACGAGAAGTCTTTCAAAGGTTTGCAATTTCTTGAACTTTTTAAAATCATTTCTATTGTGTGTCTTTCAATTTGATTACACTTTAATGGTTCTGCAAGTTAAATATTGACATATAAATGTGTTCCAACTTTCATTTATCACTGATCAGAATGGGATTCATCTCTGTTTTCTTAAATTTAATTAGTTTACCTACTTATATCTTGATAAAATGGTGGTTTTTATACACTGTTGTCCAGGAGCTTGCAGTCAAACTAAGAGCAAATTTATTGCTTAAGCGACGGTGTGATGATGTGCCTTTACAAACAGAACTAATACAGTAAGAAATTCTTCTCTTGACTGATACTTGTGCTTCTGGGACATTTGCTTTCATTACCGATGCAGGTCGTGAGACAAAATTGACTTATCGAAGTACCAAGAAGACCAGCATAGGCCTAGTCCATTAAAAGGGGCCCATAACTTAATTGATTAATTAATCATATGTTATATAAGGGCATTGTGGTCATTCATATGTCAAATATTGTAGAGTGCTGCTACCTACACACTGCGTTTTGCTCTCCACACACTGCAATAGATTGTGACTAAAATGCCCACTTGTAAATTTACCAAAATGTCTGAACTTCAGCCCTCCCACTCTACTTGAAATGCTATCTACACTGCGTATTTTCCCTCCACTTGAAATGTCTGAACGTATGTTAAGGGTTTCACTCCTCTCCACTTCCTTCCATTTAGTTTGTGCCATGCATCATGAAATGAAGACAAGGTTTCTACTTCTTCCTGCATTTTACTGATCTTTACTTCCTCCCCCTTTCATCTTCTCTCTCGGTTTCAATCCTCACTTCATTCTCAATTGACTGCAACTCATTAATCTTGATTTCATTCAAAGTTGAAACCCAATTTGCTAGCATTCTTAATCAATGGATGAGCAAAAGGAGAAGCAGATGATGTCTCCCGATCATTCTAGCAGCGTCGAGGTAAGCATATTCATCGCAACTTGTGTATATGGGAAGAGACGAACCGTTCGGCCCTGCATGTCCGACCGAATGTCCTCTGCGCGGCCTTTCAGGGCCGAACAAAGGTACTTTGTGCGGCCCTGAAAGGCCGAATAGAGGTACTTTGCGCGGCACTACAGTGCCGAGAAGAAGCAAAATATGCGGACATGCATGGCCGAAAATAAGGACATTATGCGGACATGCATGGCCGAACAATTTAATTTTGTCCGGATATTCAGAGCCCTGCAGTTGTGTCATTTACGTACTTACACAAAATTGGTTCCAAAGCAGTTTCATGTGCCTACTGAATGCAGCAAGGTTGGCTCGGAATGTGTGGTTGACTATAGTAATGAGTTTATCACTGAAGAGGTAATTAATCGAGATGAATCATTCGATATTTAAATTGATGTAGTCACTTTGTTCAATATAATTTTGTTTGGTTATGCGCAGATATTCACAAGCCGAGAATCCCTAATTAATTGGGCTCGTGATGTTGGGAGGAGAAATGGTTTCATTGTTGTGATTAAGACATCAACAGCGCCCAACAGGAGAAATAAAAAACCAAGGCTGACCCTTGGGTGTGAGAGGAGTGGGTCTTATAGAGACACGAGGATTACTAAAGACGGGACTGGTGGGAAGAAATTGAAGCAGACTGGTTCGAAAAAATGTGGATGCCCATTCACGTTACAAGGCAAAGTGGTTGGCTCAAATGAGGAATGGATGTTGCATGTAGTGTGTGGTGTGCATAATCATCCTGCTGCAGACTTTCTGGAAAGGCACTCATTTGCAGGGAGATTAACAAAGGATGAAACTTCAGTACTGGTGGACATGTCCAAGAATATGGTTCGGCCAAGGGATATCTTGGTGACACTGAAACATAAAAATGAGTTAAATGTAAGCACAATGAAGACCATTTACAATGCACGTCAAAGGCATAAAGTCGCGGAGAGGGCTGGACGGAGTCAGATGCAACAACTGTTGAAATTATTGGCGGAGCATGGTTACATTGAGTTGCATAGGAAATGTCCTACAACAGATACTGTCATTGACTTGTTCTTCACACATCCTACCAGCGTAGACCTCTTGCGTGCATTTCCTCATGTGTTGATAATGGACTGCACCTACAAGACCAATCGGTATCGAATGCCCTTATTGGAGATTGTTAGGGTTACATCCACAGAGAAGACTTTTTCGGTATGTATTGTATATCTCCAGAATGAACGTGAAGATTGCTACTCATGGGCATTGGGTATTTTGCGCAAAGTTATTGATGAGGGTGTTCTTCCTAGTGTTATCGTCACTGACAGAGAGATGACTTTAATGAACGCAATATCTATTGTTTTCCCCGGCGCCAAACATCTTTTATGTAGATGGCATATCAACAGAAATATCTTGGCTAAATGCAAGAAGTTGTTTCAGACGAAGGAAAAGTGGGACCGGTTTATAATGAGTTGGAACATGTTGGTCTCTTCATCCACAGAGGAACATTACAATCTGCAATTAAACTTATTTCTAAAGGAGTTCATCACCTATCCTGCAGCACTTTAGTATGTTAGAGTGTCTTGGTTAGATGTGTACAAGGATAGATTTGTGGCTGCCTGGACGGACAAGGTCATGCATCTTGGGAACACTACTACAAATGGGGTGGAGAGTTCACATGCACAACTGAAGCGGCGGCTTGAATCAAGTCAGGGGACTTTTGAAGACTCATGGATGAAGATACACAACGTATTGCTGCTGCAACATACGGATATAAAAGCATCATTTGAAAAAAGTAAGACGGTTGTGCAACACAATTTCAAGCCTTCTGAATTCAAAGAACTTCGTGGGACCATTTCTATATGTGCATTATAGAAAATCTTGGCCGAGACGAAACGAGCCTCATCAGTCGGTATTGATAGAGATGCTTGTGGCTGTGTACTTCGACAGACACATGGCCTACCTTATGCTCATGAGATTGCAGAATACATAAGTGCTGGGTGCCCTATTCCTTTAGATTGCACGCATATGCATTGGTGCAAGCTTGACTTACTACATACCGCTTATGACCAGGACTCCAGTGTCAATTTGGATTGCATGCCAGAGATAGATTTAATTGTCGAACAATTCAGGGGCTATGATTCGAGAAAGAAGTTACAGATCTTGGATAAGCTTAGGGAACTTGCAAAGCCTGAGATGACCTCACTGATCGAGCCAGGTTCGAAAACTAAATGTCGGGGGCGCCCCAAATTGAAATTACACAATTCTACTAAACGTGAACCCTCTTCCTTTGAATATGTCGAATTAGCTCAGGATAGTTACTCTCTGGTCTTAAAGATAGAAGAGACTATTGTCAGCAGTGGGGCCTCTTTGGTGCCCGTGAAGAAGCTGATTCCTAAGCAAAAGGTCAGCCGCACCCGAAATTTGAAGCCAACCACTAATATTAACACACTCCCAGATGGTTTAAGGTCTTATATTCATCATGTAAAAGATGTCAATGCGGATGGCAATTGTGGCTTTAGAGCCATTGTAGGGTTGATGGGACTTGGTGAGGATTCGTAGCAACAGGTACGGATAGATCTTTCTAGAGAGTTGGTGACTCATGCAGAACACTACAGACAAATATATGGATCACACCAAAGGGTTGATGAACTTCTCAATATCATATCGTACCAAGGGGATTGCCCTCCATATGATCGATGGGTGACGATGCCGGACATGGGACATCTAATTGCCTCGCACTATAACGTTGTCCTGTACCATCTGTCAAATGAGCAATGCCTGACTTTTCTTCCTCTTCGATTGGTCCCTATTCCTACTGTTGCTAGACGAGAGATCGCTATCGGTTTTGTCAATCAAAACCACTTTGTTCAGGTGATAATAGTAGATGCATAGATTCACCAAACTTATTTTCCCTGAAATGCCGTGACTCACTTGAACTCTTTGTTATATGTAGGTTTTCCTCGTACAAGGTCATCCAATTCCTCCTATTGCTACTAATTGGATTCGTCACCATCACCCTTCTGCAAATGGTTGGGATATAGCTTATCAATCTCGGATCCAACATTTCAGAGAAATTATAAGTCCATCAGTTGCTACATGTGAAACCATCGAACTGGATTGATTGTTATATTTTATAAGGATGTCAATGCGGATCCAATTTTTTTAAGAGCTAATGCAATTGAGCATTGTTGTAAATTAAGATGAGAACATTCTCACTTTGTTTTATAAAAGAACGTTCCATATATCTTCATGGTGCATGACAAATGACAATCACTTAAGCTGTAGTTGCATATAGCAAACGATAATTTCAACCGAGTGGTCCTGATATGACGGATAATGTTTTGCTCGGCTCTGAGAAGCCGAATTAAAACTATAGTGTCGGCCCTGAGAGGCCGAGTAGACCTAATTTGGTTGGCCCTGAGACGCCGCCCACAACACATTGTCTCGGCCCTGAGACGCCGCCCACAACACATTGTCTCGGCCCTAATGCGCCGCCCACAATACATTTTCTCGGCCCTGAGACGCCGAGAAATAGTCATGATTTCGGCCCTGAAATGCCGAACACACCCATTGGCAACTTGAACAATACCAGTTTACAAACTACGTCATCCATTTCTTATAAATGCTGTGTACATAGAAAGCGACTTTTAATAGACATCATTACAAACTTCAATATTAAAAACGATATCGGTGAAGTGGCCAATGTATGTAAAAAGTTTTACATGTACCATCTCTGTTACCCAAAAAAATTGTTGAAATTCAATTTACAATCTTTCAAAAGTACTTCAACCAGAACCATAACAAAATACATATCAGATGCTAAGTCCACATCCTAGACCCCACGTCTACCCCTACGGCTGTAAGTGCGTGCCTCGCTCCCTGGCGGTCTATGAACAAGATCTGATGGATCGACTCCATCTAGGACCCTGTTGACGTCCTCAAGGGCCGTGTACAAGGCATCAGGATCTCGGACACTCAGACTATGCCCTCTCCTCAGAATAGGCTGAATAATACTTTGGGCATTCACGATGCGCTGTTAATTAATCACATAATGAACAAATTAGAATGTTTGGTCCTCTCGTAATGACTGCAAGTTGGACATTTGGTCCCCAGACTCTCTTCGTGGCACCCAGCGATGCACCCGTGGTAAATTTTCTGTATGTGCGGTTTTGGTGAGGCCTACACCTGGGGAAATGCTCGTAAATCCATGCCTCTAGTAGAGTAAGGTATCCTGCAATCTGCCTAACACCACTCCGAGTAGCAAACCCCAACTGTCGGTATAGGTGAGCAAGCGCAGCAGCTCCCCAAGCATATGTGTGTGCCTCATCGAAGTTCATTAGCAGCCTTAGATAGACCACTAGGACCCTCGTGCTGGTCTTGTCTGTGAAGAGTGTACAGGCCAAGATATACAACAGATATGCTCTTGCGGCATGCCTAATGTGCTCTTCTGGATCCGCATCGGTCACGTCTCCATATAGGTCCCTCAGCCACTCCAGTCTAACCGACGAGCCCCGCACACCTACTAACTCTTCGTGTGCCTGCTGGGATGTGACCCCAAGACCATGTTCTATAAGTATCTTTGATCGCTCAAATGACAGTTGCTCCACTGATACAGATTTTCCAGTGACCGGGATCCCTAGAATGGTGCTCACGTCATCAAGGGTAATCGTCATTTCACCAAAAGGCACGTGGAATGTGTTTGTCTCGGGTTGCCATCTTTCCACAAATGCTGACACCATGTTCTTGTTAATGGAACGATAAGATGTCACCGCCAATGGAGCCAACCCCGAAGGGCCAATGAGACGACTAAAAACAGTATTCTGCCTTCCCTCTGAATTCCATGCCCATTCACTGATTTTTTGGCCATGGCTTATGCATTTAAGTGGCGGTCTCTCCTGCAAAACGAAATAAATAACAAATTAGTGAAGGTAATAAATTTTTAAAACATGTTAACCAAGATTAATCACAAACCTGCTGCTGCCAAATACTTGCAGCAATATGCGTCCGGAAACTAGGTAGAAGGCTCAAACTTGTAGGCCCCCCGGGAATTTCTCCAGTCATATCATGAGCAACAGTTGATGTTCGTTCACGTACTTCTTTTGCCTGTTCGGCGACTTCGGTCTCCACTTCGGGAACATATTGTTCTTCAACTACTTCTTCGTCACCATCGGACACATCAGTAACAAACCTTTGACGGAGTCTCCTGTTCGACGCTGTGGGTCGAATCCTAGAGGTACTGGGCGCATCCATATATCTGAAAAAAGTTCATAAAGACATAGTTCAGAACTGAGTCACAGCCCATTCGGACCTGACTATCCGTGTGTACATTATTCTCTCGGCGTTACATGGCCGTGAAATTACAATCTGGTCGGACCCACAAAGCCAAGAAATTACAATCTGGTCGGTCAAACATGTCCGACCAAATTGCTTTTACTCAGACCTACAGTTCCGAGATCCTATTCTTTTCACGGATCTTCAGGTCCGAAAGTAAGGACTACTTTCGGACCTGAAGTGCCGAGCGCGTCATCATTCACAGCCTCATTTCAATGAAAAAAATGATGACAATGGCTGGAGAAATGGGGGAGACAAACGTGCATGACGGAGGAAAAAACCTTTAAATAAACCAAATCTTTGATCTTAAGAGAACACTACAACCATTTTTGAGCAATCAAAAGGTATTGAAATCACTCACTGGGATTGAAAGATGGCCTACCTATGTTATGGACTTTTGAAGAATGAGGCAAGAAGAACACAGATACCTTTGAGAAGATGCAGCGAAATCGTCCACAACGGAAATGCAGTTCAGGTGCCTCGTCGAGATTTTGTCGATTCAGTGAATGGGAGGGAAGAAATGCAGAAATGGAGGAAGACGATGATGAAGTGTAGTGTGTAGATAGAAATGCAGGGAGGGAAATTGCATGGGCTTTTTAGGTAAATTGCAGTGTGTAGAGAGAAAGATGATGGAATCTTTTTACTATAAGTCACTGTGAAAAGAGATGCAGTGTGTGGAGAGCAAAACGCAGTGTGTAGGTAGCAACTCTCATATTGTATTCTAGGAAGTTATCTTGAGATAATCAACTCTATTGCGAAATGCTTAAATTTAGAAAGCCTCGACTAGAAATTATCATCTCTATTTAAGAGTCAAAGATTCTTGACCATAATCAAAACGTATAAACTCTAAATGAGAGCCAAGATTGTTGGCCACTACTCTATTTTAAAGGTCGTAAGGATTCTCCCAATAATTCAATGAATTTATTCTCTCTTCCAATATTGATTGGACCAAACCTCTTAACGATGTGTGAAGGGCTTTTTTTTTTCCTCACGTGTGGGGTTCAGGTGAGGTGGATGTCATATCATGGAAAAGGTTAAGGTAAGACATGTTAAATTAAAAGTAGGTGTGGTAAAACCCTTGTTTGGATATCATGAGATAAAGTATAGTGGAGAAAGGGAGAGTAGATTAAAAACACTTTTTGTCATAAAATTTACTACACCACACTCCATCTCACTTTTTGGTGGTAAAAAGAAAGAAGCTTGTGGAGTAAGGGTAAGTGGTGTCACATCATAAGTTTACTTCACTCCATTTTTTTCACCACATGGTCAAGTAAAAGTTGTTACATCACATCCCTACTTTTGCTCCACCTTTACTACTACTTGTGCTAAACAGGTGCCCCCTAAAAGGATAAATGTATTACAAATAAGTCCTGTTCTAATACTCATAACATCATGAAAGTAGTTAGGTACCAATTTGGCCCTGAAAATTAGATCGGAGTATTGTGACAGAAACTATATCAAATCTTGATTAAGATGTTATATCAAGATAAGTTTGTAATGTGGGTTGTGGAGAAATCTCTAGGTGGTGTCCGGATGACTTGAAGTCTAGTGGGGGAATTTTTGGGGAGGTTTTCAGTTTTATTTTGGGACTAGCAGTTTGCTATTTCTGTTGGACAATCTGCAAATACAGTGGGCTGATTCTCGTCCAATTTAGTAGATGCTGTAGGAGTGAGGATTTTGGAGGGCTGTTAAGGTTCGATATGGTTCCATCTAATGATGGTGTTGGCACAATAACAGAAATAGCAGCAGTGTACCAATCAAAAATAAAATAGCAACAAGATCTTGAATTGAATTGGAAGTAGAAACAGGAAACTAGTAGAATTCTTCTTTTTAAAAATTCTGTCTTGATGGAATTTGAAGTGCGAACAGGAGACTAATAGAACTCTTTTTTAAAAAAAGTTCAGATTTTTTTTTTCTATTTATGATGAACTAAATGGAAATCAAAAGAAACTAACCAAGATAACTTTTGAAATCTGAAACAATTATGATTTGAGCTGCCCCAAAAAACTCTCTAATACCAAAATTGTGGAAGGTGGAAAGATGTTGCATCTTCACACACATCTTGAACCCATGCCAATGTAGTTTCCTTAGGGTTTTTCAGACCTACTTGAACAAAACCCTATCTTTGGTGCTAGTGCATCTCCTCCATTAGAAGACAACCAAAAGAAGACTAAAAAAAGAAAAAAAAAAAAAAACAAAGAATTGAATGTCATAACCTAAACTGGGTCACTATAGCCATTTCGAACGAAGTCATTCTTCTGATGCAAACATCTGAATGAGTTCCGTTCAAAACCTTACAAGGCTTTCCATAGCCAGAAAATGGGTTGCAAACCTAGTTAATCCTTTACGCAGCAAGGCATGATTATTTGTGTATCTTTTCATCAAGCTTAACACCCATGAATGATCATATATAAATCTTGTAATTTCTCTTCATGCCTTGATCAATGAAGCCAGTTTTGTCTTCCTTCCAATCTCTTCCAAGATGAGATCTATGTAGTGTGCTGCACATGGGGTCCAGAATAAATGGGTCATCTTCTCCATTAACTTGAAACGTGCTGCCTTGAAATTGGCACCATTATCTGTAACAATCTATACAATAGGCTCCTCTCCCACACTCTCTACAACTTTATCCATAAGAGTGTATATATATGTGTCTATGTTCAGTTGCATCAATGGACTTCACAAAGACAGTCCTAGCAACTGAATGCACCAAGAAGTTTATTAATTGTGTTTGGGTGCCGCTGGGCGACCTGTCACACATGATGGTAACACCATTCTATTACCACATGGGCCTAAACTTTTCCACCCAAGCCTTTATTTCTGTATATTCTCCTTCAAGATATTTAGTGCCCACATCATATACGGATGACGCCTGTATACCTCGCCCAGCTTCGGCAACAACATCAAGAATAATTTGGAATATGGGGAATCTATTGCTGTAGGTTGTATGTTCTTGTAAATTAGCCATTTTGTTGTAGCTTTGGCTAATCTATCTCTTGCAAACCTTTATTACTCCTTTCACAACACTAGATATTTTTGATTGTTTAGCTCCCTCTTTTCTATGTGCTAGAGGATCAACAAGGGGAGGAACTGCTCTTCCAGTAGAGATAATTTCTACATCAACATCCCGTTTCCGGGTGTTAAATGCCCTACGCATGGACCCTGTAATGCCCTTACCCTTGCTTGGCACAGTAGTAGATGAGCCCCCTGCACCGTAACATTTGCTTTCAGCAAATGCACGACGTCCATGTTCTTCTTCTTGACTCATGATGGACTCTCGGCGTGCAGCCTCCATCTGTGTATCTTCATTCTCATCAAAGTATTCATCCCCAAATACATCATAACGGGTAGCATCAACATTTTGCCGCCTCTTTCCTTTTTTCTCTACTTTTCTAGCTTTATTTTGGCCAACCAAAGCTTTCATTTGTTCCCTGACTTCCCTTGGTACTTCGGTACAGCCAGGAACATTGCTAGAAATGTGGCTCAAGTGGTGCTTGAATCTTGTAATGGCCCCATTGGTCACTTTCCCACAAAACTTGCATTTGATTTTCAACCTATTATTCTCAACTGCCTCACCAAAGCTCCATGCGGGATGAATATCACGAGGCATTTTAACTTATCAATTGACAAAGACAAATAGACTGAATACCTGGCTGGCTATAAATATCAACAAGTAGTATGTTAAAAATTAAAAAAACAAAGAAACATATTAGGGGAAACATATATCTAACGCTTATAATCATTCTCTTGACATTTAATTAGTATTTCACTACTTAAAGTATCCATTTTTTAAAAAAATTTAAAAAGTCCGAAAATAAGAAAATAAAATAAAATTAGGAAAGGACAAAGATATGTTAGATAGATATAACATATTTTCGGATACATTTGATATAACATTTAGGAGCATTTTTCAATACATTTGATTGGCATTCCATTATTAAAAATATTTTTTTTTCCAAAAAATAACAAAAATCTGAAATTAAAAAATTAAACTAGTAAAAAAAAAAAGCAATATATGTTAGAATGATCAATGGAAAACATAAATATCAAATCTAGGAGCCATTTTCAAGACAATTCATTGGTATTCAAATATTAAAAATTATTATTTTTTCCAAAAATAAATAAATCCGAAAATAAAAATATAGAGAAAAATCAATAAACATTCAAAATGTGATGGATTGATCTATGTGAAGCATAGATCTATCATTTACAAGCAATTTCCAAGTGGTTTCATGGGTTGTCCATGAGTATTCACATTTAAAAAAAAAAAAAAAATCCGATAGTAAAAATAGAGAAAAATCAATAAACATTCAAAATGTGATGGATTGATTTGTGGGAAACATAAATCTATCTTTTAGAATGCATTTCCAAGTGGTTTCATGGGTTTTCCATGAGTATTCACTTTTTTTTTTTATCAAAAATTAAATAAATCCGAAAATAAAAAATAGCAAAAAATCAATAAACATTCAAAATGTGATGGATTGATCTGTGGGAAACATAGATCTATCATTTAGAATGCATTTTCAAGTGGTTTTATGGGTTGTCCATGAGTATTCAGTTTTTTTAAAAATAAAAAATAGAGAAAAATCAATAAACATTCAAGTAGTGATGGATTGATCTATGGAAAACATAGATCTATCATTTACAAGCAATTTCCAAGTGGTTTCATGGGTTGTCCATGAGTATTCACATTTAAAAAAAAAAAAATCCGAAAGTAAAAAATAGAGAAAAATCAATAAACATTCAAAATGTGATGGATTGATTTGTGGGAAATATAGATCTATCTTTTAGAATGCATTTCCAAGTGGTTTCATGGGTTGTCCATGAGTATTCACTTTTTTTTTTAAATAAAAAATAGAGAAAAATCAATAAACATTCAAGTAGTGATGGATTGATCTATGGGAAACATAGATCTATCATTTAGAATGCATTTTCAAGTGGTTTCATGGGTTGTCCATGAGTGTTCACATTTTTTTTTTCAAAAAATAAATAAATCCGAAAATAAAAAATTGAGAAAAATCAATAAACATTCAAGTAGTGATGGATTGATCTATCGGAGACATAGATCTATCATTTACAAGCAATTTCCAAGTTGTTTCATTGGTTGTCAATGAGAATTCACTTTTTTTTTCAAAAAATAAATAAATCTGAAAATAAAAAATAGCAAAAAATAAAAAGAAAAAAAAAATGTGCATCATCAAAGGAAAACATAGATCAAACAATATTACAAGACAAGGAAGAATTTATAGTATTAGAGAGAGATGAATAGATGATCTCAAAAGTCAACTACAAAAAATCTAAAAAACATACCTAGAATCTTGATGCAATGGATTTAATAGAAGCTTGAAGCTTGGATCTTGTAATTGTGTAACTTGTGTTTGATTATTTCCTTGTTTTGATGTTTGTTGTTGTGGATCTTCAATCTTGTGGTAAAATCTTGAAAATATAGCGCTTGGGAGTGAAATGGGTGGGTCGGGGGGGACCAGTTGCAAGCGGCTTGACCGTGGAGAGGGCAAACAGATGATAAAGCGAACTGCAGTTTGTGATAATAATACAAATCCCAATGCAGCTGGGTCCAACCGATATGGAATCGAAGATGAGTGGTGTTGACTCAAGAGTCCAAAGGTCAACACAGGCTCATTGATCTCTACCTCACAAATGGTAGCTAAAAGAGGAATTAGTCCAAAACAGGCTAAATAAGGCAAAAGCATACTTATCTCATTGAGTGGCCCTTCCAAAACTCAAACTAGCTAACATAACTAATAATGGACAGGATCGGACAAACTAGCACACTAATGGATCAAAACTTACAAGACTGGACAAGACAAGACTTCACTTGACAGACTCGACTAAGCTAGACAAACTAAGTCAACTGGGCAACATTTCGGTATGAAATGGTTCGCACTGAAATGCGATAAAAAAGAAAAGCTAAGTTGGATCCGAGCAACTCGAAAGGCAGCCGTGCAGTGATTGGGAGCGGGCAATTTAATGTGCTAAGTCCTAAGGATGGACCCACAAGAGCAACTAGCTAAGCTAAGGCCAGATAGGTCATTGGTTGAGACAAATGGTAACTACTACGTACACGAAGAATATATGCATGTGGCATGTGAATAGACTGGTATGATAGAGCAAGATTGATATCAGACTGACCAACCTTCAAGGAACCATTACAAATTGCCATCCTAAGTCTTAGATTTCCATTAACATGCTAGAACAACACTATTTGTCTCTAGATGCTCTTAGGAACCGAATGTCAGGGTTTACAACTCCCCTTGGTGCTTCTAAAGGTGTTCAACATTTAAAATCCTTAGTTTACATCCCCTTGACTTAGTATTGTGCTACGCACGTCTCCAAAGAATCCCGAAGGTGAATATGAGCTCAAGTAATCACCCACACTAGTCTCAGACTTAAACAATATGGTGAATCCGAGTTATAAGTCAAAATCCAAGTCCTAGGGTCTAAGATTTAAACCCTGCCACGAGCGGTATGCGTAGCGGCCGATACGGCGCGATATGCGATAAATCGCATATAGCGTGCCCGCCACGGCCGATATATTGGCCGCTACGTAGATATTTTGTTCCATGCTTAGCTAACCGGTTGCGAGCGGCTTGACTGTGGAGAGGGCAGACAGATGATAAAGCGAACTGCAGTTTGTGATAATAATACAAATCCCAGAGGCAGCAGTGCAGTGAATGGGAACGGGCAATTTAATGTGCTAAGTCCTAAGGATGGACCCACAAGAGGAACTGGCTAAGCTAAGGCCAGAAAGGTCATTGGTTGAGACAATTGGTAACTACTACGTACACCAAGAATATATGCATGTGGCATGTGAATAGACTAGTTTGATAGTGCAAGATTGATATCAGATTGACCAACCTTCAAGGAACCGTTACAAATTGCCATCCAAAGTCTTAGATTTCCATTAACATGCTAGAACAACACTATTTGTCTCTAGATGCTCTTAGGATCCGAATGTCAGGGTTTACAACTCCCCTTGGTGCTTCTAAAGGTTTTCAACATTTAAAATCCTTAGTTTACTTACCCTAGACTTAGTATTGTGCTACACACGTCTCCAAACAATCCCGAAGGTGAATATCAGCTCAAGTTATCACCCACACCAGCCTTAAACTTAAACAATACGGTGAATCCGGGTTATAAGTCAAAATCCAAGTCCTAGCGTCTAAGGTTTAAACCTTGCCACGAGCGGTATGAGTAGCGCCTGATACGCGATAAATCACATATAGCCTGGCCGCCGCGGCCGATATATTGGCCGCTACGTAGATATTTTGTTCCATGCTTAGCTAACCGATTGCAAGCGGCTTGACCGTGGAGTGCGCAAACAGATGATAAAGCAAACTGCAGTTTGTGATAATAATACAAATCCCAAAGCAGCTGGGTCCAACTGATATGGAATCGAAGATGAGTGGTGTTGATTCAAGAGTCCAAAGGTCAACACAGGCTAATTGATCTCTACATCACGAATGGTAGCTAAAAGAGGAATTAGTCCAAAACAGGCTAAATAAGGCAAAAGCATACTTATCTCATTGAGTGGCCCTTCCAAAACTCAAACTAGCTAACATAACTAATAACGGACAGGATCGGTCAAACTAGCACACTAATGGATAAAAACTTACAAGACTGGACAAGACAAGACTTCACTTGACACACTCGACTAAGCTAGACAAACTAGGTCCATTGGGCAACATTTCGGTATGAAATTGTTCGCACTGAAATGGGATAGAAAAAAAAAAGGTAAGTTGGATCTGAGCAACTCAAAAGGTGGCAGTGCAGTGAATGGGAGCGGGCAATTTAATGTGCTAAGTCCTAAGGATGGACCCACAAGAGCAACTAGCTAAGCTGAGGCCAGATAGGTCATTGGTTGAGACAAATGGCAACTACTACGTACACGAAGGATGTATGCATGTGGCATGTGAATTGACTAGTATGATAGAGCGAGATTGATATCAGATAGAGCAAGATTGATATTAGATTGACCAACCTTCTAGGAGCCATTACAAATTGCTATCCTAAGTCTATGATTTCCATTAACATGCTAGAACAAAACTATTTGTCTCTAGATGCTCTTAGGATCCGAATGTCAGGGTTTACAACTCCCTTGGTGCTTCTAATGGTGTTCAACATTTAAAATCCTTAGTTTACATACCCTTGACTTAGTATTGTGCTACGCACGTCTCCAAACAATCCCGAAGGTGAATATGAGCTCAAGTAATAACCCACAATAGTCTCAAACTTAAACAATACAGTGAATCCGGGTTATAAGTCAAAATCCAAGTCCTAGGGTCTAAGGTTTAAACCCTGCCACGAGCGGTATGCGTAGCGGCCGATATGGCGCGATACGAGATAAATTGCATATAGCGTGGCCACCACGGCCGATATATTGGCTGCTACGTAGATATTTTGTTCCATGCTTAGCTAACCGGTTGCAAGCGGCTTGACCGTGGAGTGGGCAAATAGATGATAAAGCGAACTGCAGTTTGTGATAATAATACAAATCCCAAAGCAGCTGGGTCCAACTGATATGGAATCGAAGATGAGTGGTGTTGATTCAAGGGTCCAAAGGGCACCACAGGCTAATCGATCTCTACCTCACGAATGGTAGCTGAAAGACGAATTAGTCAAAACAATCTAAATAAGGCAAAAGCATACTTATCTCATTTAGTGGCCCTTCCAAAACTCAAACCAGCTAACATCACTAATAACGGACAGGATCGGACAAACTAGCACACTAATGGATCAAAACTTACAAGATTGGACAAGACAAAACTTCACTTGACACACTCGACTAAGCTAGACAAACTAGGTCCATTGGGCAACATTTCGGTATGAAATGGTTCGCACTGAAATGGGATAGAAAAAAAAAGGTAAGTTGGATCTGAGCAACTCAAAAGGCGGCAGTGCAGTGAATGGGAGCGGGCAATTTAATGTGCTCAGCCCTAAGGATGGACCCACAAGAGCAACTAGCTAAGCGGAGGCCAGATAGGTCATCGGTTGATACAAATGGTAACTACTACGTACCCGAAGAATGTATGCATGTGGCATGTGAATAGACTAGTATGATAGAGCAAGATTGATATCAGATAGAGCAAGATTGATATCAGATTGACCAACCTTCTAGGAGCCATTACAAATTGCCATCCTAAGTCTTAGATTTCCATTAACATGCTAGAATAACACTATTTGTCAATAGATTCTTTTAGGATCCGAATGTCAGGGTTTAGAACTCCCCTAGGTGCTTCTAATGGTGTTCAACATTTAAAATCCTTAGTTTACATACCCTTGACTTAGTATTGTGCTACGCACGTCTCCAAACAATCCCGATGGTGAATATGAGCTCAAGTAATCACCCACTCTAGTCTCAAACTTAAACAATACGGTGAATCCGGGTTGTAAGTCAAAATCCAAGTCCTTGGGTCTAAGGTTTAAACCCTGCCACGAGCGGTATGCGTAGCGGCCGATACGGCGCGATACGCGATAAATGGCATATAGCGTGGCCACCACGGCCGATATATTGGCCGCTACGTAGATATTTTGTTCCATGCTTAGCTAACCGGTTGCAAGCGGCTTGACCGTGGAGTGGGCGAACAGATGATAATGCGAACTGCAGTTTGTGATAATAATACAACTCCCAATGCAGCTGGGCCTAACTGATATGGAATCGAAGATGAGTGGTGTTGACTCAAGAGTCCAAAGGTCAACACAGGCTAATTGATCTCTACCTCACGAATGGTAGCTAAAAGAGGAATTAGTCCAAAACAGGCTAAATAAGGCAAAAGCATACATATCTCATTGAGTGGCCCTTCCAAAACTCAAACTAGCTAACATAACTAATAACGGACAGGATCGGACAAACTAGCACACTAATGGATCAAAACATACAAGACAGGACAAGACAAGACTTCACCTGACACACTCGACTAAGCTAGAAAACTAAGTCAATTGGGCAACATTTCGGTATGAAATGGTTCGCACTGAAATGGGATAGAAAAAAAAAAGGTAGGTTGGATCGGAGCAATTTAAAAGGCGGTAGTGGAGTGAATGGGAGCGGGCATTTTAATGTGCTAAGTCCTAAGGATGGACCCACAAGAGCGACTAGCTAAGCTGAGGCCAGATTGGTCATCCGTTGAGACAAATGGTAACAACTACGTACACGAAGAATGTATGCATGTGGCATGTGAATAGACTAGTATGATAGAGTAAGATTGATATCAGACTGAGCAACCTTCTAGGAACCATTACAAATTGCCATCCTAAGTCTTAGATTTCCATTAACATGCTCGAACAACACTGTTTGTCTCTAGATGCTCTTAGGAACCGAATGTCAGGGTTTACAACTCCCCTTGGAGCTTCTAAAGGTGTTCAACATTTAAAATCCTTAGTTTACATACCCTTGACTTGGTATTGTGCTACGCACGTCTCCAAAGAATCCCGAAGGTGAATATGAGCTCAAGTAATCACCCACACTAGTCTCAAACTTAAACAATACGGTGTATCCGTGTTATAAGTCAAAATCCAAGTCCTAGGGGCTAAGGTTTAAACCCTGCCACGAGCGGTAGGCATAGCGGCCGATACGGCGCGATACGCGATAAATTGCATATACTGTGGCCGCCACGGCCGATATATTGGCCTCTACGTAGATATTTTGTTCCATGCTTCGCTAACCGGTTGCAAGCGGCTTGACCGTGGAGAGGGCTGACAGATGATATAGCGAACTGCAGTTTGTGATACTAATACAAATCCCAAAGGCAGCAGTGCAGTGAATGGGAGCGGGCAATTTAATGTGCTAAGTCCTACGGATGGACCCACAAGAGCAACTGGCTAAGCTAAGGCCAGATAGGTCATTGGTTGAGACAAATGGTAACTACTACGTACACGAAGAATATATGCATGTGGCATGTGAATTGACTAGTATGATAGAGCAAGATTGATATCAGATTGACCAACCTTCAAGGAACCGTTACAAATTGCCATCCAAAGTCTTAGATTTCCATTAACATGCTAGAACAACACTATTTGTCTCTAGATGCTCTTAGGATCCGAATGTCAGGGTTTACAACTCCCCTTGGTGCTTCTAAAGGTGTTCAGCATTTAAAATCCTTAGTTTACATACCCTTGACTTAGTATTGTGCTATGCACGTCTCCAAAGAATGCCAAAGGTGAATATCAGCTCAAGTGATCACCCACACCAGTCTTAAAGTTAAACAATACGGTGAATCCGGGTTATAAGTCAAAATCCAAGTCCTAGGGTCTAAGGTTTAAACGTTGCCACGAGCGGTATGAGTAACGGCCGATACGGCGCAATAAGCGATAAATCGCATATAGCGTGTCCGCCACGGCCGATATATTGGCCGCTACGTAGATATTTTGTTCCATGCTTAGCTAACCGGTTGCAAGCGGCTTGACCGTGGAGTGCGCAAACAGATGATAAAGCGAACTGCAGTTTGTGATAATAATACAAATCCTAAAGCAGCTGGGTCCAACTGATATGGAATCGAAGATGAGTGGTGTTGACTCAAGAGTCCAAAGGTCAACACAGGCTAATTGATCTCTACCTCACGAATGGTAGCTAAAAGGGGAATTATTCCAAAATAGGCTAAAAAAGGCAAAAGCATACTTATCTCATTGAGTGGCCCTTCCAAAACTCAAACTAGCTAACATAACTAATAACGGACAGGATCGGACAAACTAGCACACTAATGGATCAAAACTTACAAGACTGGACATGACAAGACTTCACTTGAGACACTCGACTAGGCTAGACAAACTAAGTCAGTTGGGCAACATTTCGGTATGAAATGGTTCGCACTGAAATGGGATAGAATAAAAAAAGGTAAGTTGGATCTGAGCAACTCAAAAGGCAGCAGTGCAGTGAATTGGAGCGGGCAATTTAATGTGCTAAGTCCTAAGGATGGACCCATAAGAGCAACTAGCTAAGCTGAGGCCAGATAGGTCATTGGTTGAGACAAATGGTAACTACTACGTACACGAAGAATGTATGCATGTGGCATGTGAGTAGACTAGTATGATAGAGCAAGATTGATATTAGATTGACCAACCTTCTAGGAGCCATTATTAATTGCCATCCTAAGTCTTAGATTTCCATTAACATGCTAGAACAAAACTATTTGTCTCTAGATGCTCTTAGGATCCGAATGTCAGGGTTTACAACTCCCCTTGGTGCTTCTAATGGTGTTCAACATTTAAAATCCTTAGTTTACATACCCTTAACTTAGTATTGTGCTACGCACGTCTCCAAACAATCCCGAAGGTGAATATGAGCTCAAGTAATCACCCACACTAGTCTCAAACTTAAACAATACTGCGAATCCGGGTTATAAGTCAAAACCCAAGTCCTAGGGTCTAAGGTTTAAACCCTGCCACGAGCGGTATGCGTAGCGGCCGATACGGCACGGGATAAATCGCATCTAGCGTGGCCACCTCGGCCGATATATTTGCCGCTACGTAGATATTTTGTTCCTTGCTTAGCTAACCGGTTGCAAGCGGCTTGACCGTGGAGTGGGCAAACAGATGATAAAGCGAACTGCAGTTTGTGATAATAATACAAATCCCAAAGTAGCTGGTCCAACTGATATGGAATCGAAGATGAGTGGTGTTGATTCAAGGGTCCAAAGGTCAACACAGGCTAATTGATCTCTACCTCACGAATGGTAGCTAAAAGTCGAATTAGTCCAAAACAGGCTAAATAAGGCAAAAGCATACTTATCTCATTGAGTGGCCCTTCCAAAACTCAAACTAGCTAACATAACTAATAACGGACAGGATCGGACAAACTAGCACACTAATGGATCAAAACTTACAAGACTGGACACGACAAAACTTCACTTGACACACTCGACTAAGCTAGACAAACTAGGTCCATTGGGCAACATTTCGGTATGAAATGGTTCGCGCTGAAATGGGATAGAAAAAAAAAAGGTAAGTTGGATTTGAGCAACTCAAATGGCGGCAGTGCAGTGAATTGGAGTGGGCAATTTAATGTGCTGAGTCCTATGGATGGACCCACAAGAGCAACTAGCTAAGCGGAGGCCAGATTGGTCATCGGTTGAGACAAATGGGTAACTACTACGTACCCGAAGAATGTATGCATGTGGCATGTGAATAGACTAGTATGATAGTGCAAGAATGATATCAGATAGAGCAAGATCTATATCAGATTGACCAACCTTCTAGGAGCCATTACAAATTGCCATCCTAAGTCTTAGAATTCCATTAACATGCTAGAACAACAGTATTTGCCTCTAGATGCTTTTAGGATCCGAATGTCAGGGTTTACAACTCCCCTAGGTGCTTCTAATGGTGTTCAACATTTAAAATCCTTAGTTTACATACCCTTGACTTAGTATTGTGCCGCGCACGTCTCCAAACAATCCCGAAGGTGAATATGAGCTCAAGTAATCACCCATACTAGTCTCAAACTTAAACAATACGGTGAATCCGGGTTATAAGTCAAAATCCAAGTCCTAGGGTCTAAGGTTTAAACCCTGCCACGAGCGGTATGCGTAGCGGCCGATACGGCGCGATACGCGATAAATGGCATATAGCGTGGCCACCACGGCCGATATATTGGCCGCTACGTAGATATTTTGTTCCATGCTTAGCTAACCGGTTGCAAGCGGCTTGACCGTGGAGTGGGCAAACAGATGATAATGCGAACTGCAGTTTGTGATAATAATACAACTCCCAATGCAGCTGGGCCTAACTGATATGGAATCGAAGATGAGTGGTGTTGACTCAAGAGTCCAAAGGTCAACACAGGCTAATTGATCTCTACCTCACGAATGGTAGCTAAAAGAGGAATTAGTCCAAAACAGGCTAAATAAGGCAAAAGCATACATATCTCATTGAGTGGCCCTTCCAAAACTCAAACTAGCTAACATAACTAATAACGGACAGGATCGGACAAACTAGCACACTAATGGATCAAAACTTACAAGACTGGACAAGACAAGACTTCACTTGGCACACTCGACTAAGCTAGACAAACTAAGTCAATTGGGCAACATTTCGGTATGAAATGGTTCGCACTGAAATGGGATAGAAAAAAAAAAGGTAAGTTGGATCTGAGCAATTTAAAAGGCGGTAGTGGAGTGAATGGGAGCGGGCAATTTAATGTGCTAAGTCCTAAGGATGGACCCACAAGAGCGACTAGCTAAGCTGAGGCCAGATTGGTCATCCGTTGAGACAAATGGTAACTACTACGTACACGAAGAATGTATGCATGTGGCATGTGAATAGACTAGTATGATAGAGCAAGATTGATATCAGATTGACCAACCTTCTAGGAGCCATTACAAATTGCCATCCTAAGTCTTAGATTTCCATTAACATGCTAGAACAACACTATTTGTCTCTTGATGCTTTTAGGATCCGAATGTCAGGGTTTACAACTCCCCTTGGTGCTTCTATTGGTGTTCAACATTTAAAATCCTTAGTTTACATACCCTTGACTTAGTATTGTGCTACGCACGTCTCCAAACAATCCCCAAGGTGAATATGAGCTCAAGTAATCACCCACACTAGTTTCCAACTTAAACAATACGGTGAATTCGGGTTATAAGTCAAAATCCAAGTCCTAGGGTCTAAGGTTTAAACCCTGCCACGGGCGGTAGATACGGCGTGATACGCGATAAATCGCATATAGCGTGGCCACCACGACCGGTATATTGGCCGCTCAGTTGATATTTTGTTCCATGCTTAGCTAACCGGTTGCAAGCGGCTTGACCGTGGAGTGGGCAAACAGATGATAAAGTGAACAGCAGGTTGTGGTAATAATACAAATCCCAAAGCAGCTGGGTCCAACTGATATGGAATTGAAGATGAGTGGTGTTGAGTCAAGAGTCCAAAGGTCAACACAGGCTAATTGATCTCTACCTCATGAATGGTAGCTAAAAGGGGAATTAGTCCAAAATAGGCTAAAAACGGCAAAACATACTTATTATATTGAGTGGCCCTTCCAAAACTCAAACTAGGTAACATAACTAATAACGGACAGGATCGGACAAACTAGCACACTAATGGATCAAAACTTACAAGACTGGACATGACAAGACTTCACTTCAGACACTCGACTAGGCTAGACAAACTAAGTCAGTTGGGCAACATTTCGGTATGAAATGGTTCGCACTGAAATGGGATAGAATAAAAAAAGGTAAGTTGGATCTGAGCAACTCAAAAGGCAGCAGTGCAGTGAATTGGAGCGGGCAATTTAATGTGCTAAGTCCTAAGGATGGACCCATAAGAGCAACTAGCTAAGCTGAGGCCAGATAGGTCATTGGTTGAGGCAAATGGTAACTACTACGTACACGAAGAATGTATGCATGTGGCATGTGAATAGACTAGTTTGATAGAGCAAGATTGATATCAAATTGACCAACCTTCAAGGACCCCTTACAAATTGCCATCTTAAGTCTTAGATTTCCATTAACATGCTAGAACAACACTATTTGTCTCTAGGTGCTCTTAGGATCCGAATGTCAGGGTTTACAAGTCCCCTTGGTGCTTCTAACGGTGCTCAACATTTAAAATCCTTAGTTTACATTCCCTTGACTTAGTATTGTGCGACGCACGTCTCCAAACAATCCCGAAGGTGAATATCAGCTCAAATAATCACCCACACTAGTCTCAAACTTAAACAATACAGTGAATCTGGGTTATAAGTCAAAATCCAAGTCCTAGGGTCTAAGGTTCTCATCCAAAGAACTGAGGCTTAAGATCCATGAAATGGTCCCTTGGAAGGGGACAAAGGTGGCCCACAAGATGACTGGCGAGGGTCAAACTAAATTTCCCACGAGGGAGGGGATCGGGGCCAATTGGCCCTTGGTATGATTCCCTTTATTTCGGGATCTTATAATCTTATCTAGTGTACACATGAGGACTCACACAATTTAATAGGCTCGACTTGACCTGACCCAATTAAGCCGGCCCGATTATATTTGGTCTAATTACATTAAAACAAAGTTGGATCCAAAATGGTTAGATTAGCTTTTTGAAAATATGTTGATTATGAACTAGATTATGAACTCGATATCTGAGCATATTTCTGTCAATTTCAAATATTCTGATACGGCCAATGAACATTCGGATTTCATGGAGGCAGCCTATACTCTTGAAAAAGGAAATTGTAACATTTAAACTAGGAGATTGAACCATCGGAAACTAGTACGCAAAGTTCAGAGCCCTATGACATGAGTTAGAGATTTATTTGGGTTTGAACCCTATTGTGCAAAGAAAAAGGCTAAGTTGCTAGATGGGTGCTTTCC
This sequence comes from Cinnamomum chago, assembly GCA_038049695.1. NCBI lineage: Eukaryota > Viridiplantae > Streptophyta > Magnoliopsida > Laurales > Lauraceae > Cinnamomum > Cinnamomum chago. The sequence goes on from CP142451.1 coordinate 58,854,615, forward strand.
TTGGTGCAGATCCTGCGCTGCTTTTCCGATTTTGTCTCAAGTGCTTTTGCATGGTGTCTTAACTCTCTCTTTTTGAGTGCTTTTGCTTGGCCTCTTATGGCCGTGCTTTCTATCTCTTATGGTTGTGGCCTCTTCTATCTTTGCAAGTGTTTTTGGTCGTGCTTTCTCCCGCTGATGTTGCATCTCTTCGCTTCTTTTATTTTGTAGTCTGATTTCTTTTTGGCGTTTTTGTAGTTTAGCATTTGTGGTTCTCTTTTTGCCCTTTGGATTTTTTTTGGTTATTGTTGATTTTTTTTAGCTCAATAAAAAAAAGATATACTAGAAGAGCTGCATGTATTTGACCTTATAAGGGGGTGTAAACCGAATAGTTATACTAGAAGAGGTGCATGTATTTGACCTTATAAGGGGGTGTAAATCGAATAGTTATCAATTGTGTTCCATTATGGCCGGAAGTGGCTGGAATGTTCAAGAATTTTCCTGGGATAGAACGTAATGCTCCTTAAAAGATTCCTGGCCCATTTCTGACCCATTTAAATTGTTCCAAGTGTTGGGGAAGTCCCACATCCCACATTGCCCAAGTCCTAAGTTGGATAGGACTTCATATACCTGTTTGGGCCTTCCACCTATAAGCTTAAGCTCTTGGGTTGGTACATGGCTTCTTACATGGTATCAGAGCGGGTTCCGATCCTGTCATTCTTGTGTAGCCCATGTGGCTCATGTCGTTCTTGTGTAGCCCACGTGGTAGGCCCGCCCATGAAATCTGTTGGGCCTACACATGAGGGGGAGTGTACCTCCCTTATCACCAAAGTCCTGAATTGGACATGGCTTCATATACCTGTTTGGGCCTTCCACCTACGAGCTTCAGCTTTTTGGGGGTGCATGGTTAATTACACCAAGCCAAATGCCAGCCCATCTAGCTGAATTCTGGCCCATTTCAAACGGAATGTAATGCCTTCGAAAGTTTCATTTTGTTATGTTTATTAAGTGGTTTTAATAAGTTCACAGTTCCATACTTTCATTCATAGGCAGTGTAAAGTAGAAAATAGTCAATTATAGAGTGTAGTTTAATTTAAATGATGTAAGCTTATATTTTTACTATTATTTTAGCATTCTACTATTTTTTTTTTCTATTTTTTTAACTTTAGGTATTCTCGTAGTTTTTTCATTCACGCGTCTTTTCTGGAATGGAACACCAGAATTGACCAGATCATGGGAACATTATGGCACTGGGCCAAACCAGAACTGGGGCTGGAGCAGAATTGACAACTAGGTAAACCTAGGATATGAAATTATTGTGCTCGAGTTACCAGTCAGGACCCACTTCCTTCAATCAGAACAATATTTGCTCTCCTTCAAGGGGAGAAAGCTGAAGAAAAGTCACAACAGATCAAAATGATATAACCTATTATTGTTCTACCTTTCCTAGCAACAATATAACAAACTCTAGTGTGCATATAGGAAATGGCTGTGGTAGAGGTTGTGGCCGCAATGGTAATCGCGATGGATGCACAGTTGGAGGGCGCGTGGCCTTTGCATGCAGTCTAGTGTGGATCATGATAAGCTTATTGCCCCACTGTGGAAGATATAGACATACTTGTGAAACATGTTGGGATTTAGTTGATAGATACTGCAATGCATCTGTAACACTGGCAGAGATAGAGAAAAATAGAAATTCAGGTGAACTAGAGAATAATATTGATAAAGATGAGCTACAAAGCTGGAAGGGTGAACTGCATGTTGTAACTTAGAAGAACATGAACTCAAATGGGGTATTGACAATAATTTTCTTAATAAATTAGATGCCATTAAGAATGTCGGGATGTAAATGTCCAATCGAAGTCCTTTGTCCAAGGGCTCTGCTGTTTGCACTTCCACCAAAAGTGTAGTGGGGTGTACATGCATTGTTCACATCCTGAAGCAACAACTAGACAACTTAGACCCAATGGCAACGAAGTGCATATTTGTTGGGTATCCTAGCTCCCAGAAAGGATACAAGTGTATCTCCTTGCAAAAAAAAATAAAAAAAAATGGCAAGAGTATTTGTTATGATGGACGTAACATTTCATGAAGATATTCCTCCTACTCACCAGAAAGTAAAGAGTAAATTCATAGAGAGAATAAGAGGGGAGTTTGTCCCTATTATTCGGTCTGTGCCTCCTCCATCATATCAAGGACCAACAAATAGTGGCAACAATTAAGAATCCCAAACTCCTGTGAAAAACAAGACAACAGAAGTGCCAGAGAACCAGTGCAAGTGTACTCCAGAAGAACTGCTGGCTCTTGAGAAAAATGGCACATATGTATTGATAACTATACAAAAAGAAAACTGTATGGTAGGGTATAAATAAGTACATAGAAGCATGGTCTAGATGGAAAAATTCAAAGTTATAAAGCCACACTTGTTGCAAAAGGATTTACCGAAGAATATGGAATTGACTACTTCAAGACTTTTTTTTCTAGTTGCCAAGTTAAACTCCTTTAGGGTGATACCATCTGGCAGTGGCCAATTTCTCTTGGTGACTGTATAAGATTGATTTGAGGAATGCTTTCCTTCACTCAAATCTATGGGAAGAAGTATATATGAGTCCCCACCAGGTTTCATTATGAAAGGATAGGATGGCAAAGTTTGTTAGCACATATATGAATAACCTACCTCCCTCCCACCCAACCACCCAACAAATAAAATAAATATAATGAAGAAAGAAAAACATGAAAACCTCAAATCTAACTAAGACTCTTGACTAAAAGTTCAAAATAGAAATAATAACAATTCGGGCCTGCACTTGTTTTGCAACTGGATTGAGATCACTTGTATCAAAGTGATATCATCCATGTATTAAAGTCATTTTTCTCATGCAGTAAAAGACATTCCTATCCAGCAGTTACCTGAGTATATCCAATTACTTTATTATTATTTTTTTATTTTGCTAAGTTGTGCAAATGGTCAGGAGTGATACTTTAAACTTGGGGACCTAGGGAATGTTCCCTGGGCATATGATGATGCTAATTGCTAAGGTGCCTACACCACTTAACCATGTGTGTGTTGGCAACTACTTTAATATAATCATCATCATCATCACCACCATAATAATAATAATAATAATAATAATAGCAGCAACAACATCAGTAGTAAAAAAATTATTTTTTTCAATATTGTTATTATAATTATTTTTGGTAGAGGCTGGTGCTGTTCCAGTATTGTAGAAGTGGGCTCCACATTGTAGATTATGTTTGCCAGGGAAGGATGGACACCTTTCCGAGGCCGTTGTGTCCGTGTCTGACACGTGTTAGAGACGGACACATGTCGGACACGCCAAAAAGAGTATCCTATTTATTTTTTTATATTTTATATTCCGGACACGATGGGGACACGCTAGGACACGTTTTGGCCACTCACATATTTTTTAGGCCTTCAGGTTCATCAGTCAGAGAAAGGTCTCATCCTCTATCAATACAAATATGCTATGGATCTTATTGAGATGGCCGGTCTTCAACACTCAACTCCTGTCGATACACCTGTTGAGGTTAATATCAAGCTCTCACACGATACTGGTGATCTTCTTCCTGATGCCATATATCGACGTTTAGTCGGCAGCTTGATCTACTTGACCATCACTCGGCTGGATATCTCATATGCGGTAAATCTGGTTAATCAATTCATGACACAACCACGTCATCTCCACCTAGTTGCTGTTTGCAACATTCTTCGATATGTTCTTGGTACACCATCTCGTGGTGCATGTTCTTAGGGGATTCGTTGATTTCCTAGAAGTGTAAGAAACAAGATAAAGTTTCCAAATCATCTATAGAAGTAGAATATCGTAATATGTCCGCCGTAACCTCTGAAATTGTCTGGCTTCGTGGTCTCCTTTTTGAGCTTGGATTTCCACAATCTGGCTCTACCCCTCTATATGCTGATAATACTAGTGCCATGCGGATTACTGAAAGTCCTGTCTTCCATAAATGCCCAAAGTATATTGAAGTGGCTTGTCATTACATACTTGATGAATTTGTGCGTGAAGCCATTACTCTTCCTCATATTCCTACGGGACTTCAAATTGCAGATATCTTTACCAAGGGGCTTCCTTGACCATGGCATCAATTCTTAGTTGGCAATTGATGCTGGTTGATTCAACCGCATCAATTTGGTGGGGGGGGGGGGGGGGGGGGGGGGGTGGGGGGTCCAACTTCTGGGTCAAAACACCTCACGTGTGCACAACTATGTAAACAGTTATGTAAATTTATTCTTTTCCTTTTTAGGAGATATGATTAGATTAGAATGACTATAATCAAGATTATGGCTACAATCATTGTAACTTGTATAGTAACCATACATCTATATAAAGGAGGATCGAGACCCTCAAAGATCATCGAATTCACAGCACAATTCCCTTTCTCCTTGCTGTCTTTGACAAGGGACACACTGCCCGCTTTTAATTTGAAAGAAAAAATAAAATTAGAGTAAAAAAGAAAAGAAAAGGGGGCTGTTTGTAAAAAGTTATTACTTAAAGAGGAAAACGGGGCTCTTTTAATTCGTCCATCCAGCTCCAGCCTGAAACGAAAGAGGAAAAAAAATGCCATTCGTCCGTCCAGCCCTAAACGAAAGAGAAAAAACCCCATTCGTTTGTCCAGCCCTAGCGAAAGAAAAAGAAGAAGAAGAAAGAAAAGGAAGAAGGAAGAAGAAGAAAAGAAAAGCAAAAGATCTGCCGCGGTATTGCTTCTGCTTCCTTTTTTCGCTTGTGGTATTGCTTTTACTCATCAGGTACGCTGTTTTTATTTGGCTGCTGCTCTTTTTTTCTTTCTCCGCCACCGTTGCTTCTTTTTTTTTAGTTTTATCTGTGAAAACCTTTTTTTTTTTTTTTTTGCTCATGCTGCTGTTTTATCCTGCTGCTGTTTTTCTGATCATTAGATGTTCTGTTTTTGCTGTTTTCATCTTTGCTGTGTTGTCGTTTCAAACCTCCTTGATGCTCTTTTTTTTTTTCACTGCGAATATGCAAATCTGCAAATGTCCTTGCTGCTGATGTTCTTTATTTTTTGCTGCTGTTCTTGATATCAAATAATTCTTTTCTTATTTATCAGCTGCTTCTTCACCTCTGGAATTTAGGAATATGAGTTCCATTCTTGGCTCTAGCTCACACCCCTCCAATGAAGAAGATATAAATAAGCCTCTGTGGAAATATGTAACCAAGTTTGAGAAGCTTAATGAAGGAGGGGGAAATATTAACTTGGAATTTATTTATTTGATTGCTAAATTGATTACAAAGTTAAAATGATATTATCTTTTAGTATATGATTAGATTTATTATTATTATTATTATTATTATTAAATATTAACGTGTCCCCGACGTGTCTGTGTCCTACTTTTTTGAGAAATGCCGTGTCGTGTCGTGTCTGTGCCCATGCTTCTTAGTTTGCCAGTAGCACTACTTAGGTGTTTTTACTTTTATTCTATAATATGCACAGTGGCAGTTGTAAGTTCTGATCTGTATGTAAATGCAGACCAAATTATCAATTCAGGTTTGTAGGATCTAATTTATGTGCTTGATCTAATAATCAGGTACGAACATCGTTTCTCAGAATTATATGTTCAGATTCAGGTACAAAAGATTTTATGTGAGGTTTGCATCATAATTTGTAGTGTGTGTTTTTTTTTTCGTTTGCTTTGCAATTCAGTACTTGAGATTCACACGATTTATCTAAATTGTGCACTGTCTGCACTATCTCTAGGAAAAGCTTCGCCAAACTCGTAAATACTATGCTACTTATAATGCTCTTCTGGAGATTAAAGAACTAATGCTGAAGGAAATATCTTTGTTAGACTCAATAAGCTCACAGGTTTGTACTTAGACAGAATTTTAGTATCTGCTTCATTTTTGATTTTGCAGGAAGATGGTGTCCTCATTTCATTCCTTTTGGCACTTTCTAGATTCTATTCAGAAAATGAGTAAGGGTTCTGTCATGGATGGAATTTTGTAAAATCAGTATGATGTTGTTTGCTTTTGTTTATTTTTTTTCCGTCTCCTAGTTTTCCTGAAGGAGAAAAATAAAGCTCTGAAAGCATACATGTCACTTTGATCTTTATACACCTCAAACTCATAGAACCTAAATTTTTTGATTCGGTGGTTCGATCACACAGGTTTACTCCACCCACCACTGATTTCTTGATATAGTGGTTCGATCAAGAATGTCTATTCCACCATACTTTCTTCTATAGTGGTTCGATCATGAAGGTCTAATCCACTTCACAGATATTGACAAAATGAAAAGAAAATCAAATGCTAAAATAATAAATGTTACTCATGGCGTGTGATGCCGAGATCTGGAATCTAGACTCGAACTTTGGCCTCCACAAGAGATGATCCTTGGTGATGATGATCTCCCAATTTTGCTCAACCAAATAGATCATAGAGGCTGTAGGATCTAGGATTTTAGTAGATAATCCCATGAAGAACTTAACCTAGATCACAATCTATTCCACAAAACCTTTCTTAATTGAGCCTTGATGAATGTGCTAAAGAGTCTTTCTATGAAATATAGAGAGAGTGGAAGATGGTTTGAAGGCTTGGGGAATGGGTTTTACTATTCTCCGAGAAATCTCTTTCAAAAAAAGCCTTGAATGGTCATGTGTACAAATTAGAATTTGAAGACGCATATTTATAGATTTTGAGCTTCGGTCGACTGAGGAATAAGGCAACACAGCTCGCACAACGGCTCATTTGACTCAGATCATGATCTTCTCGGTCAACCCAGGAACACTTCAATTCCTTGAGATCCTATTACCCCCAAAAAGATGTTCTCTAGAAAATAAACCAAAGGAAACCTTCGGTCCTTCGAAGGGGTCTTTCGGTCGAATGACTTCATTAGCTTGGGGCCCCGAGACATTCACTGCTAAAAATTTAGTTCTAAGGAAATTAGACCGAAGCAAGGTCTTGGGCTTCCGAGGGGTCCTTCGGTCCACCGAGCTAAAGAGCTCGGTCCCCCAAAGAACTGAAAAAACCTATAATAAAAAGGCATTCTCTGCATTCTCTTGGTTACTTAAGACTAAACAAATTTTAACTAAATTCACTTTGGGTCTTACGGCCTGTTTCTTGGTATATTATGAAGGTCAATTTACCTAAAGGTTGTCACATAGTGGGATATGACTTGATGTAGCAAGGCCTTCCATGACATGTTCTTCTATACTTGATCTTGATCTGATTTGAATATTTTCTAGAGGCAACTTCATGGACTAGTCATGGAATTAACAACCCAAGGAAAGTGACAGATTTAACTATGACATTAACACAAGATCCTTATGCCAAATTGAACAGTCATTATTTAAGGGAGTAAAGAAACCAAAGAAAGCTTTGTTCCGAGGCGGTGTTTTAATACAAAGAGGAAAAAGCCTCCAGCACTTAGGACCCTTCCCCATCATATTCCTTGATGCTTGATCCTGCACAATACAACCAGAGGAAGGAAATGAGATATTGCAGTTGTTTTTAACTAAACATTATGGGGTTTAATGGGCCATTAAAAATATGAATGGTTTGGATTAATATTTGGGGCCAACGGGAATTGCAAAAAATAAAAGATGATGGGGTTTGAAACCGTGACCTATGGTGCTCTTCAAAGTTCTAACCAGACAGGTGTGTAACACTTTCACACCTTTTCCTGTGCGTAAATGTTTAAAATGTAACTGGCATCTTTTACACACCATTTTCACACCTCATGTATGGATGTGATGTGTTATGCATTTGCATCACTTACATATGTAACTGGGTGCAAACAAATGACCTCTAAGATATCTCAAAATAAAAAAGGCTTTTGTTGTGGACCTTCCAAGCATAAACCCCAGCTTATTTTTTTTGAAGGATTAGATTCTTGTTGAAAGGATGGGACTATTTTTCTTTCTCGATGTTTCATAGTACAACTTATAAGTTTAATGGCACAAAATTTCCTTTTTATGGTTCTGAATATCGATTGTGCCCTTAAAGAAAGTTACCACTGGGCTCTTTCTCCATTCATCTAGCATTTTTTGCGTCGCTAGAATTTTAATGAAAAGTTTGGTTTGCCCCTTCAATTTCTGTTTCTCCCAGTGATATTCGAGCATCTATTGTCATATCATCTTGTCTTAAAGCTCTATTTCTCTTCATTTGCTCTAATGCAACCTATACTTCGTTTTGAAAAATCTCAATACTTTGTCTACCTCCCCTTTAGGTGTCTTTTGATCATAATTTATTTCACCAGCTTATTCTGTGTTTAGCAAGTCTTTAATACACTTTATAGGATCAAGGTCGCTAGTCTTCATCCTCAGTTCCCTGTGGATCAAGGTCGCATTATTGGCCGTAGTAGTCATGGCCGCTACGCTATTATGAAAATAGCGGCGCTACGGTCTGAAACCTAGTCAAGCCAAGCAGTTTTAATTTTAAACATTGTTTTCCCTATTTCTTCTCCTCAATAGCCTTTTCTAAAGTTGTCTCTGCCCTTATATGGTTTCAAATCGCTAAAAAAAAAAAAACACAAGATTGGATTTTATACAAGTTTTAAATTTTCTTTACTAAAAAAACTCACATCGCTACTCCGCTACGTATTGCCGCGACCGCTATGTATCACCTGCTACATAGCGTTTTGGCCACTGATTGCCACACCCTTCGCAATCATTATTTTGATCCTTATTGTGGGTCATAGAAGTTATCACAGGCTTCATACATGGCTTTGCTCACAACTTATGTAGTGCTGTGTGAATTTGATGTCTAATTATTTTGCAAAGGAAGGTGTTGTGCATAGTCTGATAATAGCTTATGATGACATCTTTATCTTGTTAGGCTTAGTTCCCAGCAAGGTTTTTTGGTTGTGTAGCTTATGGGCTTTGGTTTTGGGCCTTTAGCTTTTCAGTATGCATCTCTTATACTGTATAATTTATAATTGTATTAATAAGAATTAACACTCTTAAAATATTAAATGGCGACTGCTACTATTCCAAGTTAACTTTTACGTTAAGAAGCATAAAGAACAAAAAGGAAAAATAAACTTTGGTGAGAAAGTGATAAGTGACATAATGGTGAGAAAAGGAGTCTTCTAGGTTGGACCGTTTACCATTTTTGACTAATAAGTGAAAAAGTGATAAGTGAAGTAATGGTGAAAATATTGGTTCTACACAGTATCATACAGTTGAAGGATTTTGATTTAGTACTTGTGAATTCTGTTGTATATTTTGAAGAATAGGGAATTACAGATAGGGAGAATTGTATGAATAGATTTGATGCTGATCTTCTAATCCTGTACTTAGACAAAAATCAAGGACAAATTTGTGGGAGCAGTTTATATAAGATGGAGTCTCTCATACTGAGGCAACACTCGATTCATTCAAAAGATTAGTCATTGTTGTTCAATTCTTTCTATGAGGTCTTTCTTTCTTATACATGTTCATGAAATTTTTCAATAGTTACTACAATGGCTAACATATATTATTGACATGTCCATATTTCCACAAACACATATTTATATAGAATATGTTTATTGTTTTCTTTTTATATTGTCAACTTTCGTTCATGTTATTTGTTATTTTTCTTCCTATTTTTTATGTTTGGGATTGACCATCCATGTGTCCAAATGTGAGTTAAGCTTGTGTGAGATCCAAACTATTCATCGAGTTGCTTTGCCATCATGTGCCCTGGTCCAAACATTTGACTAGTCTCCTTAGTAGGATGCATTTTTGAAATGGGCCACTGGTTATGGAGACTCTTCAAGAGTTCACATTCAACATGCATGTGTTCAACCTGATGAGTTGACGTGCCTGATTTTTAGCTAGGTCATCTGGATGGTGGCGTCATTCTGTTGCATGGACTTGATGCATTAGTGGCCAAAATTTGTAGCTGCCTGCAGAATAGAGAGCTGTGCCTATTACTTAGAAAATAACCATCCATTTATTTATATTTTACTAACTCTAGGGGGTTGGCCGAGTGGTCAGGACCACGGTTCCTCCTTCTTCCTGAGCTAGAGGTCTTGGTATCGACCCCGGTTCTCCCTTTTTCAGGAATCGAAGGTTGAGTCCACTAGTTAGCACATTGGGGCCACAGGGGTGTTTACCTGGCTTCTCTCTGGGCCCGGAGGGATTAGTCCGGCCCAAAGGGTTGGGAACCCTCCGATAGCAAAAAAGAATTTATTTATATTTTACTTTCCACTTATTTGTGTTTTACCTAATGAATGGAACCAATACCACTGCAGTGCTCTATCTATTTTGGTGCTTCTATGAGGCCCTGTTAGAGATTTGGGCAAATATGACTTTCCGTTTGGCATTGAGTATTATGTATAAGATTTTCTGTTTTTGAACCAGTTGTGATTCATTTGATTTCAATATTTGTCAGTTTAAAGATGCAATGACTAGCACAAGCGGTCAAGTTAGACTTATTGATTCCATGGAAAGAATCGTGGGAGGGACAAAACAGGTAGCTGAAAATTTTCCACTTTTCAATTCATTAATAGAATGAAAACTTGAATACATTTCTAGCATAGAGCTAAATTTGTGTTTATCCTATAATAAGTACAACTGCATGCCCCATTATCACAAATATTAGCAATATTGTGACGTATCATGATATTTTTTTAGGGAAAATGCTGGAACAAGGTATTCCTGATATTATTTTGTTATCTTCTAAATATGTCCAGAAGTTAAATTTTCACTATGTTTTTGATGGAGACATCCACTCTAATTTCCCCCCAATTCTTTCAAGATCTACCAATGTTGGAGGCATAGGGTTGCAGATCGAGCTACTCTATGGATGGATGACGTGTATCCCGACTTTGATCGCCAAGATGTTGAGAATCCATTCTTGGATTATCATTCTAATAATAACCAACGGTTGGATCTCCTTGGATTGAGCATTTGATAGGTAGAGGGCCCCATGTGTGCAATCACATTGAAGTCCCCACGCCGGGAAGTGTCACATGGGAGGCAATAAAAGAGTTACGTGAAGTCAAGAGGGGCCCAAATAAATTTAAATGGAAACTACAAGACAAGGGGCCCATTATTTAAACTAAATAAGAGGAAAGGGACCCATGTCTTACAGACATAAGAAGAGGCTGAGTTTTCTTTTATTTATTTTTATTTATTTTTTCTTTTTACCTGTTGGCTGGGGATTGGAAGTCTGTTAAAACTTATAAGAGATGGGCCCCTCCTAGAATTTTTTTTGGGCACTGCATACTATAGACCTCTACTCCTCCGAGTAGACTCGGACTCAGCAGCCATGGGCAAGTTGGGTCCCGAATTCGTCTTTTTAATCCTTGATTTAACTTATTCAAAGGTGTACTTATTATAGAATGCATTTGAAAGTCCTTTGGATCCTAACCCTAGAGGGGGGGGGGGGGGGGGGGGGGGGGGGTGTGAATAGGGTGTCCTATAAATATGACCAATTAAAACCAAATATGATTCTTTAAGGTAAACTAGTCACATAAGATGATTTACCAGACAAGATGCGGAAGCTAAGAAGACAAGCACCACAAGCAAACACCACTACACAATGATTTATAGTGGTTCGGCCTCAATGCCTACGTCCACTACCGGCTTGTGATCCAATCACCCCACCGGATTTCCACTAACTATGCTTTTTACTAGGCTAAGCAATTACCTTTACAATGTTGTTTTTCTAGGCTCAACAACAACCTTTACAAGATGCTTTTCAAGGCTAAGCAATAACCTTTATAATGTGCTATTCTAAGGCTAAGCAATAACCTTTACAAATGAGGATTTTCTCTAAGAAGGTGTCTCTTCAAGAACACTCTAAGAGATACAATTTAAGCTCAAATAAAGTGCCTCTACATAGGCTGATGTGAAGGTGTAATTCAAATTACAAACATACACTAAACTAGGCTAAAGTGTGTGCACAAGTGTATGAATGTTATACTTCAATCAATTTCAACAATGAAGCTCTAAAAAGTATGCTTGATGCAATTTAAAATTAAAGCTTTAGAAAATGATGATTGAAGGTGAATGCTAATCACATGAAGAATTCAAACAACTTAAAGAAATGATCTAAAACAAGTTGTATGAATAGTAAGGTCTAAGAACACATGTGATTTAGGCATGAGAGTTTGCAAACCATTTTTAATATACCAAAGATGATAATGAGTTTGCAAAACAACTCTCTAAGTACTAGAAATCATGCATAAATGGAAATACAAAGATTTAAACATGCATTGATTCTAATTTGAATGGAAAACAAAATGACTAGTAATATGTACCTTTTAAAAAACTCATGCATTTGATTTCCAAGAAGCTTTCTAGCCTTTTTACTTCATTCCCCTTTCTTAGGCTTAAAAAAGGTCTCAAAAGTTTATCCAACCAGCCCCTTGAAAGATGGGAAATGAATGGACTTTATACCAAAAAACAGTCCAACGGCTAGTCCTCGGTCGACCTGGAAATAGGTCTCGGTCGACCAGGATCACACAACGGGCAGAAATATGACCGTTGGTGCTCCAGGCTCCTGTCTGCCTGCAGTGGTCCCGGTCGACCGGGACCTCTGGGCCGGTCGACCGGCAACACTGCTGGTCGACTGCCCTGGGACCAAAATTCCCAAAAATCTCACATTTCAAAGTATTTCTTGGGGGAACTTTTGGCCACTAAATCAAGCTTGAAAAACATGTTTTAAAAATAACCTAAGATGTTTAAAAACATGAAACACGAAAAGCCTAAAATGATTCGAAACTATAAAACCAAAGACTTGCTTGATTTCTAAAAACTCTTTACACAATTGAATGCATACAAAAGTGATTCTAAAAAAGATGAATGTATGCAAGGAACAAACCTAAAACCTCAATAAGATTTAACAAGAATAAGGCACAAAGAAATAGGTTTTCAAAAGAGTTTGGATTCTAAAACATGCATGAATCAAATTCATTTCAAAACATGTGCAAATGCAAGAAAGAATCCAAGATCCAAAAGTCAAAACTTAAGAGCTCATGTGTGTGATCATGTGACAGTGAAAGAGAGTGAATCCATCAACAATTGCAACAACCAAGGGCCTAACAGCATTGGCACAAATACTTCTCTAAATCTAATGCCTTTAAAAAAATGAACGGTAGATCAGCCCTAGATATGCACCTAAAATTGGTAAAAAAAGCCAACTACAACATTGGAGGTTCCACGGTAGATACTGACAAAAAAAAGGGATGCATCAATTACAATAAATTCCATTGTCTTAGCGTTTTTATTTTACATTCAGTGGGTACTGTTTAGGGGACGATATAATAGATCCCTGACCCTTTTACACGTGAAATGCTGGTTTACAATTGTGAAAATCCCATAAACTATTTCATACTAGCTGTCATCACATCGATCTAAAAAATTGATCGTTTTGTTGACACAACTAGTTCATTCCCTTCAATACAGTCATCGACCTCTACGGTTCTGCAATTGTTGTATGTAGCAACTGTAATAATAAAGAAATTTTTATCATTAGACAGTGAAAGTTAAATAAGGAACTGTGTTAAGAAGAGTACGGAAAATGTACATTGGATAACATGCAACTTGTATTCAGCTCACAAGAAGCCTGAAACCCTCAATTTTGCGTGTTTTCCCCCGCAAATATGCACCAATGAGATTTAATATTTTCTAGTAAGTAGAGCATATATTGCTTAAAATTATCTCAGTATTAGTTCAACCGCATCTTCTCTTTACTCAGCTTTGGCTGGGATGGGTGAAAGCATACCTGATTCTGTAGTGTCCACCGAAGTAGCTAATATGGTGTCTCTGAGTTTCTGATGTTGTTTTATCAAAGGAAACTACTTTGGCTTAATCAGACTATTAACATATACCGCATACACATCCAGGATCATATTTTATTGTTGTACGATTTCTGCTACATTTTCAAACATAGGCTTCATGGGTTTAACCTGGAACAAAATTTATCCATTATTTCGGCATTCGGTAGCAGTCCCATACAAAAGCGCGACAGTTGCATTGCATAATCAAAACAAGCCCATAAATAGAAATTACATATTAAAAATTAAGTGCTAGATAAACTGTCCACACAAAACACAAAATTAGCAACAACGAAAATAACAAGTCTAATTAGCTTGTCCACATGATCACTTGGGCCCTCCTATGGCCTATGATGAGTATTGTGAACTGGTACCGCTGGCTGAGCGGATTCATGAGCGTCCCCTCCGTAGCTCTGGAGACTCTCCATTGCATCTTCTATATTGGAGTATCCCTTGTAAAGTGCATTGGGGAACTCATGCACCTTTGCTTTACATTCAGCCCCATGAATTGTATTATCCAGAGCGACGTCCCTGGTATACAACATAATAATGGAATCTTGGCATTCTTTGATACAGCCGACAAAAGCTGTAAGTCAATTTATAAGGAAAAAATTTTTGGTTAGACAAACAAAATAGAAGTTTTCTAGTGAATTTAAATGCAAATGTGGGATGAACCAAATATTAGGAAAGCAGTACTTGTGGCACTGCCTTGGATCATTATAAAATTACCCTTTTAAATTCAACGCTAGATAGTGTGAATGGTGTGGTTTATGTTTCAAATTTTAATTATTAATTCCTAAACTAATATCAATTTCCATATTAGGCTAGAATTCTTAGTTGTCCTGCATCAGTTTTTATGAAATTTATGAGATATTTATATTTTTAAATGTATTTATTGTAGCAATTTTACTACATTTTATTTTTAATTATATTTTTTATGAGTTCTGATAATATCCTTGAGAGAGAGAGAGAGAGAGATGCCGACAAGTTTTGTGCCAATGAATTGCATATGCATGGTTCAAGATTTATTACTTTTAATAATACTGCAAACTTTATTAAGAAGTGGAAATGTATACCTTTTTCCCTAATTTCACGTTATGAACTCAAACATTAGTAAGATGGGTCAAATCATTGAAGCGGAAAGCAGAGTATAAACTAAATACCTCACTTAAGATTAAATAATTAAACTTACAAAATCTAAGTCTAAAAATAGACTAAACAAATTAAATCAAATAAATCTAAGTTTAAATCTAGATAATCTTTAAATTGCATTCCCCAAAATGAATCAATAAAATCTAAACTAGACTAGATTAGTGAATCCTGAAGCCATATCAGCATAGTTACACTCTTTCGCCCCTTGAGGTACTCCATCCTCAATCATTTGCATTTTCTATTGGTTTGCGGCAAGGATGAAAATAGCGGTAGCGGCGGGCGTAGCTGCCCTCCGCCAAAACGCTATGTAGCGGGGCTATGTTGCGGCGTAGCAGTGCGATTGAAAAAATCGCCAAAAAAATCTGAAATTTTTTGTAGAAAATCTAGAATATTGAAAAATGAGAGAAAATGTTATTTTTTTGCAAAAGTAACTGAGGTAAGGGGTCCTGTATATCTGTGAAACCTTGAGGAGAACTTCCATATCCACTATAATTCGGTGAGATTGTGTGCTTTTTGGTGTTCTTTTAAACATAAAAGTGTAGAAGAGTTGCATAAAAATGTTATTTGGAGAGAAAAAGAAAAGAAATAAGCATCATTATACATTTTGAAATTTTTTGAAAGTAGGAAAATTTCACACCTCGTAGCGGCCGCTACGGATGTGAATGGCGCTAAATGCCATTTGACCGCTACGCCCGATATACGTAGCGGCCACTATTTTGATCCATGGTTTGCAGGGATTTATAGATAGTAAGTAAATCAAGCTATACTAACAAGCATACAATCAT
Source organism: Cinnamomum chago (assembly GCA_038049695.1). Classification (NCBI taxonomy): domain Eukaryota; kingdom Viridiplantae; phylum Streptophyta; class Magnoliopsida; order Laurales; family Lauraceae; genus Cinnamomum; species Cinnamomum chago. The sequence continues at coordinate 58,870,289 of CP142451.1, forward strand.
GCAAAGGAATCCAATCCGAATCATAGACTTCATGATTAATAGTTTGACAAGGTTGTCAAGCATGGTGAATACGGTTAACAATAGCATGTAGAGTAATTGCCTTAATATCAAGGTCTACACAAGAGTGACTTCATAAAACAAGATCATATACATGGTTCATAACTTCAAACTAAACAATAATGCAAACTTCAAAATATGGCAGACCTTCATAGCCTCCATTAATAGTAGTTATACACCACCATCCACGGCCTCAACTCTAGTGGTATTCCCTAATAGAAAGGGCCTCCAACCTAGTTCCAGTGGCACTGTCGCACCCAAAGCACTAAGTGACCATAATAAATCAATTCCTTACAACAGGCATCAAGTTCTAGTCGTGGTTCTTAAATATACGGCACATGGACAACTCCTTCATGTTCAAAATGTCCCCACCACAGTCTAGGCATCCTTACTATGTTGGACTTACTGTTAGGTGGTGTCAGCACATCAAAATTCGAAGGCTCAAGTCACAATTCACAAACAAGTCATTAACATTGGAATACTCAAATTTGATGTTAATTAAAACTCAATCAAGATTTCTCCAATCCAAGTGATGCTTGGTCATAAAGCCACACATATCAAAGAGAAATCCCCTCAAATTTCAAGAAAAAAATGATCATGAATGATTGATTAATGAATTTTTTAAGCTTCCATCAATAGTTAGGAAACAATGCAAAACTTCTGAGTTTAGACATACTCGCTGTCAAAATTTTCATGAATTAACTTTAACCCAGATTGACTAAAAAATTATACAGCAGATATTAGACCCATAGGGAGTTACCCCTGAATTTTGTGCATTTAATTTCCATCAATAACCTCTTGAAATCTGTGTCTAAATTCAGATTTTATGTTGTGGGATTATAATCTAGCCAGAGAACATATTGGTCCAAAACTTTTACCTAAGGTTCTGGACTGAAAAATAAAGCTTCTGTAATTTTTTTATATCTTTAATTATTTTGCAAAATACTATAAAAACAACACAAGTTAATAGGAAAACATAATTTGCAGAAAAATATTTTGATCTGGATCATGAAAAATTCATAACTTTTTTTCTTTTTTTTTTACAAAAATCATTTTAACAGAAGTCCACTTGGGCCTTAAAATAGGCTCGATACTCTAAAATTTTGCGGAAGACTTTAGAACCCAATTTTCAATGGATTTGCACAAAAATTAATCTTAAGTCAGGGCATGGGTTTTGCCTCAGGCAGTTTGCACATGTTTTAGCCAACTACAAGGTCTCAATCATTAGCCATCAAATGGTGTAAGGCCAAAACTAATGACAACCATCTAACCACCTAGTAGCGCAGGCCCAACGAACTCTTGCACCTCTAAGGTACAAGACAGAAACAAAACAGTACCTTCAAAATACTTTATGCACATTACAGAATGACCAACAAGGGTCCAAAAACAAAATTGGCCTCAAGTGTCCAAGATCATTGGATATGAACCTTAGAGTCAGGCTCTGCGAAAGCTGACCTAAAGTCGGTAAATCTCACAAATTTGGCCATTGTACAGGGACTTCTCCCCTTACAGTGCTAGCGGTCTAGGGTTGTTCGAATGTTTCCTCCAAGCAAACTAAGTCACTCCAATTTTTATCTTAATTGGTCGGATACATAAACTACCAATTCAAATTAAACTTTCCATCATTCTTATTACCTACAATGGGTCGGTTCGGCAACCAGCCCCTCATACATGTTCTGGATTTTAGTTTTGCCTCTAACCGAATCAGTATTGGTATCCAGTTGTGTAAGGTTAGTCCCAAAACCAGCCACTTATAGGTTAAGATAACCATAACTCAAATAATGAATCACATAATTATCATAATGAATATCATAATTAATGGACAATGGATCAATTATACTTCATAGGCCACGTATTGCATATGTGGGATCAATTAAACTTAAAAGACATCATTCACATATTGAAACATGTAGTAGGTCACTATTTTAACATACCATAGAAAGGATTTCATCATGTAACTAAGCATCGGAGAGAGAGACCATGGTTGAAACCTACAATTGGAGTTCAACCATGCCCCAGAACCCTAATTCTAGGGTTTGACCAACCCAAAACCCTAAATCTAGGGCTCGGCCAACCTGAAATCCCCAACTTGTTGGGGATCGGCCAAGGCCAAACAAACCTACCACCAATTCAGAGGTATCAATTGTGAAGCAAATGTCTCATCATTGTGAATTTGAATAATAGTTCATCACAAATTACAATGTAGCAACAATGAATTAAGCCATATAAGCGCAAAAAGGAGGGTTTAGTGAATTTGACCAAGGCCAACCCTCTATAGGGGTCCGACCATTGTCAATCTCCAACGTTGGGGTTCAGATGAGACCAAAAGCCCATCCTTGTGGCTCAAAAAAGGTCTAGCTCCATAATTGGAGTTCGGCCGTGTATTTGGTCTCTTTATTAGGTTTTATCAACAAATCCTACTTGATCCTCGTATTCCATCATGTAGCCATAGATCTAGTTATATAAGGGTTCCTAATGGCACAAAATTAAAGAAAACACAACTAGATTTCCATATTCGGTCACCTGGAATAGGAGATTGTTGCCCGGTAAGCCTAAGGGTGAATATAGGTCATCAACTAAGCCTGAAATCCGCTGATTATTTATTTCTCCTCCTTGTTTTTTCTTGATTTCCTTCTAGTTCTTGTTAAGTTATTGTCTAAGTATTAGGGTTAGGGATTTTAAAGAGTAGGGAGCCAAGAGAATGGGAGAGACAAGTCATTGAGATGGATTTAGGACAAACAAGGGCTCCTAATGCTTAAATAGGTCAGGCGACACACTTGAAATCCCATTGGGATTCATGCGCAAATCCCAAGGAGACCTCAGAATGTGTGCACACTCCAAATCCCATCGAGATTTGGGCACGAACCTCTTTTCTCCTCCTTAATGCGAAACATGGGTCCCATCCCATCTCTCATGTATGGGACTAAATTCTATTAGCTCTAATCGCATGGGTCCCTACTAATTTCTTTTAACCCCTTTTTAATAACCCAAAACCCAATTTACATTACTCCCAATAATTTGAAAAATAATCTCATAAAATAAGTAATGATCACAAATATATATATATATATATAAATAGAGAGAGAGAGAGAGAATCTATTATTCGAAAATTCATGAAACAAGAAAAATATAATAAAAATAAATGGGAACTATAATTTACTCATATTTAGCCTTAAATACTATTAATGATGCTTAAACATTAGTATTTATTATTTATATTATGATACCAATAATTGTAAGATTATTAATAATCATCATTAACAATTGATATAAATGCTATCAAAACTATAATTAATTAATTTTACAATAAAATAATAAGAAAATTATGTAAACTAAGATGACCTGATGCACTTTAACAGTTTAACTAAATTTTTTTAGTATTTACACTTCAATATGCCTGACAATGCATATGCATTAGGCATCTATATTCATTTAATTTTCTTTACTGTTGATGTGTGTGAATGAACGCTCAATAAATACTACACAGTGGAAAATGGAATGCCATCTACAATTATAACCAATGGATGAAATCCACAAAATGATTTTTTAGTTTAGCTAGGTTTGTTCTGATGAGATCTATTAACCAGAGAGGATGAATTAAGTCCAGTTTCCTGATAACTGAAGTAAATCACAGTTTTGGCTTGCCTGGAAACTCAGATTCAACATTCATTTCCCTAAGGTGGTAGATTAATCTATCATCATCGTTGTTATTTTATCTCTGAATTATCCCAGACACTGTCATGATGAGTGTGACAGAAAGTCATGCACCACAACCACATTGCAGTGGAGCCGAGTCAAATTCCTAGATGGCAGACAGGACAGAGGCCAGGTCAGAGAATGATATGAAATGACTTTTATTGCCAATTCCTGGACAAGAGGTTATCATATATGACCGAATATAAAAGATATGATAGAAATCTATCAAAAAGATCTAAGTAGTGCATGACAACTGTCAGACAAGGATTTCATCCTGAATTATGAAGGGTTGAAAAAGAAATCCCTGACATTTTGTTGGAGAGCACCAAACAAGGACCCTCTATGTTATTATTCTCATGGTATTTGCCTTTGCTACAAATCATTAAGATCTGAGGTTTAGACATCAAGTAGACCGTTGCATGATTGTTCTTTATTCAGTTTATTTATTTTGGTAAAAAACTACACTCATGTTTGAGCATGCCCCTCTATTAGGTTCCTATTTGCAAAAAGTTTCCTTTTATTTTATTGGTAACAATGAATATATATTAAGGGAGGAAGAAAGATTACAAAGAAGCCCCAGCCAATAAAGCAAAAGGGGCACTATGGTATAAAAGCATTTTACCACTAAAGCAGGTTACATAGTGAAAGCTACAAAATTAGAAGACCTATCAACCTCTTGCTTAGCAAAAGAGTCAGCAAAACCATTTGCTGTCTGCCCAACATGATGAAAAAGTTAGCAGTTGTCTTCATTTTAATATAATCTTTTCTGTTCCTGAAAAAAAATAAAAATAAAAAAAGCAGCTTGCAGTTTGAGGGTTCACAGCTTGTGATGCCAGATAATGTATCCAGGTGGTAAACCTCACATTAGGCCACTATTAATCCTTCATTTTTCCCTAAGAACGATTCTGCAAGTTGTAGGTATCCTTTCATTATTGTAAGAGGTGGTCAACCATTTTATAAGTGTCTGGGTATCCCAAGTCACCATGCTTTATTGAAGGAAATCTGTTGGAAAACTTTTATTGTAAATGGACATGTATTAGATTTTAGTATAGTATGTCCTTTATTTATTTATTTGATGATTCCTACAGGAAGTTGTGCATATTGCAATGGGATCTTTTGAGGAGGTTCGTGTTTGATGTAGTAATCAGTGCACATGCACACGCACAGACACACAGACCTGTGATCTGTTGAGCCCCATTGCCCTAAGAGCACCACCCACTGGGGTCCACCTCTCGGCCCCAACCTGTCTCATCCGTCCTTTACATGCTGCTCCCCTGTGCATTTCCACCATACCAATTTGACTCTCATCTCGAGCACATTCATCATTGGATTTTACGTATGCAGATTTTGAGCATTTTCTCACTGTTGATCTGGAGGCCTTAATAATTAGGCTGTCGGAAGGTGAATCAGGCTGATTTTTGGCACAGCCTCTATCCACAGAGCCTGTGTGCACATTTAGGGTGAATACTAGCAGAACTGTGTACACACAGAAATATTTAAATGAGAACAGCTCACATGGTTCTTCTGTGTGTTACACCCTGTCTTTTGGGCCACCTGGCCCACTTGTGATCAAGTTATCCTTCTCGCATGCTACTACTCCTTTGATTGCCACAAGCCAAACTACTCATAGGATTGAAATTCAAATGGATGATGCCTTCTAAAATATTAAACTTGAGGGCCATAGATCAAGTGTTACGATGATCTAATGGGTCTGATAGTTTACATATCTTTACTATGTTTCACTGACATCTTTCCATCCCCTAACTCCTCCATAATGACATGGCCCCAGGTGGGCCCCATTGGTGAGTTGACAGGGTACTATATGCCGACGGTTTGGACAGAATAAAACTAAATATGGTCTTCTATAGAGTGCCCATATGTTTTTATCTAAAAAAAGACGCCCCTTTGAGTGGGGTCCACCTAGTTATTGAGAAACAAGGGAGGCAGGGAGATAGAGAGGTTAGGACCTAGATGAGAGGAATATCTGATATCAATTTGATCAAATGATCCTAACCCTTTGTTTTGAGTCCTAAAAGAGTAATGGCTATACACCATGCAATTTTGTTGGGATAAAATCATATGTTGAATAATGCTTAGACCTGTAATTCAGACACACACAACACCAACCCCCAACCCAACACCCCGCGTGCCCCCCACCTCCACACGCACGCACGTGCCTACAAAAAAGTCTGTCCGCCAGATCTCCTCAGTGAATTTACTTGAGCTGAGACTGAGAGCCACCATGGGCTACCTGCAAGGAGAGTGGTGGAAGAGATGGAAACTGTTACACTTGCATAAGGGGCCCAACAAATCTCAATCCTTTTGAGACTGGGCCACCAAAAAATGAATGACAAAAACATTGGATGTCAAGTCCAACGGTTATCATGGTCCGGATGGGTGTCGAATAGTTTCTGATGGATATCTATTAGGCTTTGTTTTTTCTTTTGCAAAGACTATAACAAGGGTGTTTAAAGCATTTACTTTATCCCTTTTACAGAAGCTCGAAAAGGTGCAACTTGGGCTTCAATCAGAGAAGAAAAAATCTGACATTCTCAAGGAGACATATGCTGCAAAAATTGCTGAACAACGGTGCCGATCTTCCCTTTTAAAGGCTTTCCAGGTTAGAATCATGGTCGTGCAGATGTACTCTATGGTGAGAAAAACCAAAAGAGGTGCTTGTTCAGGCATTGTTTTCGGGCTTACTTTTTTTTTTTTATTATTTATTTATTTATTTGTTGGCTCCTTTAACTATGCTTACTGTAGGATTTCTTTTATACTAGGAAGACCTCACATCATTCCGGTCACCAAATCTTTGAGGATCAACTAAAATTTAGCCCCGTTTGTTTGTATGGAATTAAATTCCTTGGATGAGAATTCCTTGGATGACAAAGAAATTGTTCTTGTCAAAATTAACAAATGTGAAGATCCACAAAGGGAAAATGATTGCCCCACCATCACCTTAGTAAATCAAATCCTAGAGCGGTCCCATCTACATCGCTCCCTTATATCATTCTCGCTGCACCTGTTTAATCATTGGGGGAGCCCATTTTACCATGAATTCCTAGGAATTCAGTTCCCTGCAAACAGAATTATGTTCATGTAGAATTGTTTGACCTTTCAAAACAGGACTATTTCAGTAGTAGAAATCACTGTATTTCTTGGACTTACAAATCGTTGTACATTTGGAACTGATGCACTCAAAGGGAGGCCCCATCACCTATGATGCACGGATACTTCAAAATGGGTAACGTATCGTGTTGTATCGTATCCGATACTTCACTTTTTATGTGTAAAATCTGTGTCCATGCCGTGTCTATGGCGTGTCCTTGCCGTATCCATGTCGTATCTGTGCATCATAGCCCATCACTTTTCAGTTTCCATTATCAACTAACAGCCTTTTGCTGTTGTTGGGAACAGTCAGCATCTATCAAAAACCCAATTCTAAGAAGTCTTCAATTAATAGACTTTGTTGTCCTGGTACTTCTACTTGATTTGTCTTGTTGAGCATAGATGCCTGTTTATATGATTGTCTGTCTTTTGCTAAGCACACATCACACATCTTTTACTTCACCGATTCAGTACCTTATGGGCATGATTGGAAGTGCCTCAAATCTCAAAAGGCATGCAATTACTAGAATGATTAAATGTGCTTAAGGATCTGAAGGGTTGTGCCCTGCAGAAAATTTATTGTTACCTGCCCCCTTTCTGTTTCAAGTAAACAGTACCCATTATTTGATGATCCAGGCTGTTATGGTGGGCCCTTTGTAGAGATGTCCAGAAAACCTCAAAGATTGGTAATCTTATCCATCCATGTTTTAGCCTTTTTGGGCTGTTGATTTTCTTCCATCAGTAACCATCATCGTAGAGCCAGCACCAATTGAAGAGTTTGGTGAGGTATACGCCACCCCGAAATAAGAGTGGCTTCTGCCACCCACAGTGAGTGCAATCACACCCATGGTCAGGGATTACAATAAATGGGTTACACTTAACATGTAAGAGATGGTGAGCTGGCCATTCGCTGGGAGTCAGGGCCCCATTATTTCTTTGGAAAGGTGGTTGCCACAACTGTTGCTTCAGTTAGCCTTTTGTGCTCTGTACCATTTCACTGCTTTATCTAAAGATTGGTGTCATGTCCATTCATAGCCTTTTTTCTAATGATAACTAATAATTTCCAGGAGGAATGTGCGAGAAGCGAGAAACTTCAGAGCCTGATTGCCATGTAGAACAACTTTGTGTGTTTGGTGCTCATGCCTTCTATCTTCAATTATTGCTGCATTACTTTAAACTCTATGTAACCGTTTGGCGGGCAGGAACTTATTAAACTGTGTTTACAATTAAATAAAGCAAGATCATTAAACCTAATGACCCCTTCATCGTTCTTTCAATATATTTAAATATATGCATGGTGGAATCTACACAAAACCACCTCTTGATTATAGAGACTGATGTCCAACTAGACACAGTAATCGGAACTTTAGGGAGAGAGCCAGAGTTCTTGACCAAAATGAAGCAGTGACGATCAGATAGATCACATGAAAAATGGGTCTAGAGGTCATTATTGAAACAAGTGGGTAGTTCATGGTTTGTCTCTTGAGGCCGGTTTGTTTGTATGGAGTTGAATTCCCAGGATTTTTAAGAAATGTATTCCTAAAAGCAAAGGTGAAGATCTGTAAATGGCCATCAAATAGTCTCCCCTTTAATGAAAAATGAATTAACGAAATGTGGTAATTGAGTACCCAACCATCACCCTAGTAATCCAATCTACATCTGAACCTCAAATCCTTCATCTAACCCCTCCTGTGATCTTTTGTTGGAACCCATTTTACTATGAATTCTTATGTATTTAGTTCCATGCAAATGAATGGGCTCTTAAAGAAATTTTATGATTTTTATTTTGTGAAATTATTTTAAATGCTTTTGTCAGAGTATATTTTCAAAATTGGTAACTTTGTATTTGCTTTGTTGGCTCTGATAACTTCTTGGTTTGTAGGGAGTTAATTTCTAATGAGGCCTTTTGATGCGTCTGAATATTTTTTTTCTCAAATTTGGACTGATTTTTTTTTTTTGAATTGTACCTTAAATTCGTTTAAGTGTTTATAAAAATAAATTGAAAAAGAAATTGAAAGAGTTATTAAGATTTTAGCGAAAGAAGTGAGAATAAAAAAGGAAGAGTGCCCTATTATTCCATTGCATTCTCTGCAACGCAATTGGGCAATGGACGATTGAATTACGACGCTGTACTTCGTTACAATCATGTAAACATGAAAACAAAGTATGCGGAGAAACACAACATAGCCTAGTGGTAAAGGGTATCTAACTCTCACAAGTGCCAAGGATCAACCCCTCGCTCTCACCGATGGAGCATAGACGTTGCAATATGGGGCACGGAGCACAGTAATGCCAAAACTAAGTGCCAAGGATCAACCCCTCGCACTCACTGATAGAGCATAGACGTGGAAATATGAGGCACGGAGCACAGTAATGCCAAAAAAAATAATAAAAATAAAAAACCTGAAGTATGCAAAATCGATTCAATACCATTCTATAATTCCTTTATAATGGGAGCATGCTTGGCTTGTTCAGCAATTGAAAACTGTCTATGCTATGACAAATAATTACATTCTTTCTTATAAAATTGAAAACTGTCTATGCTATGACAAATAATTACATTCTTTCTTAAAATGCATATATTACTTTAATATACATAGGTACCTGGTTATCCTAAGCAGATGCACAAGTTCACAAGTTATGTGTTAATCCTTGAAATTCAGCCCCAATTTACTATGTTTTCTTCTTTTGCAAGTGTGCATTAACCCAGAGTGGATCTCTGAAACTGACAGTCTGTTGTTCCATTAATATCTGTAAAGACTTAAATTCCAATGTGCCCATCATGCTTGGGAAGTTTTACTAGGAATGATTTCAACCCAAGAATTCATAGCTAAATGCTAGATGTGGGACAGAGAATTCATTAACAGACTCACCACTGACACAACATATGTAATAGCTGGCTTGGTGGATCCTAGCAAACAAGTCGGTCGAGTAAAAAAATGAATCGGGTTCACTAGAGGTGTCTACAGGTTGAAGCTCAACATGTATTTGAACTGTTTTTAAATCGGGTCAGTGACCTCAGGTTCACCTGATGAAGGTCAATCTGACCCGACAGAAGTTATTTGTACAAGAGTAGGAGTAGGCGAGGAAAGGGAAAAATATGTTTGCATTTGGGCCTCTCTTCTATTCCTTTCTCATTCTGCTTTTCCCCTTAATTCTTCTTTTCAATTTCAATCGTTTGATGACAGAATGTCCATCCCTTCTTCTAATTGAATTTGGAAGCCCACCTCTTCTATTTGAATTTGGGTTAATGCAGGTCAATCCTAATCTAACCTGACCTAACCCGTGACCAACCTCGTAAAGTTAGTTAGGAATTTAGTGGTAGGGGCGGAACCAGGGGTGGGCAATCATAGAGACATTCTATTCTAGAAATTGTAAACTTGTGCCTAGACCTTGTGACTTCAATCATAGAAACTGCTTTAGCACCCAAGTCTTTGCTCTGAAACACGTACTTAGATATTGTTTCAGAGCCATCATTTAACTTTAACAATTTCCAATAATAGAAAGAAGAGAGAGAGAGAGAGAGAGAGAGAGAGAGAGAAAAGCACACAGTGGAATGGAAAAAATGTAGCACAGTAGTTCAAAATTTTAGTGAAGTTATCAAGAGAGATTTCCACAGAGATTTCCACAAAGTACTTCTCCTGTTGTTACTCTAGGGACCAAATGTGGATAAAGGAGGGTAGCATTAGATAGGTTGACAGCAAGCTTTAAATTTTATCACAATCAAATATCAATTTTAAAATTGAAGACACAGAATTCACGTAGTGTAGCTTACGTCGCAAAATTTAGATAAGGCTTTGATGATAATATAACCAAAGAAAGATTTGCCCAAAACCCAGACACATTGAGTTAATCAAATTGGTACTCTGCCTTTATTTGAGTGAGAGAACCATCCGTCATACGAAGTGACCCATCACTATTGGAGTACTTTGGTGTGGAGAGAGAGAGAGAGGACCAAACGAAAAGAAATGAACGAATATTTGTGATGCTCAGTGGCTTCAGAGTTCAGACTCATTACACATGGAGAAGTAGTCACCAAAATGGAAGTAGTTCTCCCCTCTACTAAATAAATTAGACTGGAAAGAACTAGAAGAAAATCAAAGGTTCTTCAGTTCTATAGACAACCCATCAAAAACTCGGGTAGCTATGTTATATGCTTTGATCATCTGCTTTGATTTTTAATTCATGAGACAGCATCATCTCCTATCATCGCAACAGCTGTACCTATCATCACAGTGCGGCGGTAGTCTGTGAGAGCTTGATCGGCGAAGTGGATCTTTTCAGACTGCATATACCAAAGTATAGAAACACTAAGGGCACGTTTGTGTACACACCCTTTCCGCGGAAAGAGGAAATTGCCACGTCAGCAAATTCCATAGAAATGAAAACCTCGGAAAAGGATTTCCGTAGAATTTAGAAATTCATGTTTGGTGCAAAAAGAATTTCCTCATTGAATTGGTGCAGATGTTGTTTGGTGCGGCTGTGAATTCCTTATAGAAAATCAAAATTTCTTATTTGGTGATATAATTTTTTGAAGAAAAATAACATAATATTTATATTATTTATTTAACATTAAATAATAATTTATATAAAGAAATAAAAAATGAAAGAGTTATAGAGTTTTTGGGTTGAAATAGACAAGAGTGAGGAAAAGAGGGAGAAGTTTTCCGCGGAAATCCATTTCCCATACCCCCCATGGGAAATCCATTTCCACAATTATCAAGGAAAATGCTGACGAGGCAGGAAAGCATTTCCGTGGAATTGTTCCGCACCAAACAGCGGAAAAATAGGTTTTCCGCGGAAAACCGTCCACTTTTCTGTGGAAAAGTGTTACACAAACATGCCCTAAGATGGTCCAAGCTCTACACAGCACAACTCACAATAACTTTTATAAAACAAACCTTTTAATTTCTATTAATACAATTTATATATTGGACACTGGCATATGTGTTGCATTACAAAGCGCATATCACACTACATGCCAAACGATTCAAGACAATCATGTATTATCAATACACTATTAGATGCTCTCTACACCACACTCACATGACATTACAAGTTTCTTTTGTTTTTTTTTTTTTTTTTTTTTTTTTGTTTTTTTGGTAAAAAATATTACAAGTCTATGTTACGCTCACTCACGATACCCATGATTATGTTACACTCGCTCGCGACACCCATGATCTCAAGGCAGAGGATCTTCTCCTCGAATTGAATTGGAGGGGGAGATCTTGGTCCGGGAGTGGGAGGGTTTGAAATGAAATTCTGGTGGGTTTGTGGATAGGTTTGATGATGGTGGTGGTGATGATGATGATGGGGTTATAGGGGTGGGCATTGAGAGAGATGAGTTGGGAGAGAGGCGAGGGAATTGAGAGGTGGCATGGTGTGGGTTGCTTGAATTTCGTGAGAAGCCCATCTATTCAGCAGTTACCAAATTGAACTTATTTCCACTTATGTGTATTGATGAGGGATCAATTATTTGATTATTATTATTTTCTCCATACAATAATATCATCATCAGTTCATTTGTTCTTCACCGATCTTCTGCCCTAGCCAATTCAAGAGAAATATCTTCGTTGAACATTAAGTGCCACATACCTTATGTAGGCCTATTCAAGATCTCCCCTTACTGGTAGAGTCCATAAATGTTTTCTTGGATGACATATCCTATTTATATTCAATAAGACAAATAATCCACAACCTACACCAAACTGAGATTGCTAGCAACCAATATGGAAGAAAGGAGGAAGGAGGAGGAGACGGAAGAAAGAGAAAGGGAGAGAGGAGGAGAGATTGAGTGGTTTTCTTCTCTGTCGCCTTTGTCACTGGTGGAGCTTTTTTGAGAGAGAGGTGGGTTTTCTGATATGGAGTTCGGGATTAAACTTTTCTATTTGTAAATATCCCCTCTGCATTCTCTTATTCTTGCACAAAGGAAAGCAAGTGAAACAGTGCCCTCCCTCACACATAATAAGAGTGACAGGTGGTGTTCTTTAATTTGCCCACTACCATATGACAGGGGTGATAGAGAATAGAGACTAGCATTTTTCTTTCTGGGAGTTCCTTTACACCAGGGACGTGGGGCGATCTTTGACATACCTGGGGCAACCTGTCCGATACGTGGTGCATTGCCTAGGGCTCAACTCGACTACATGTAGAACTAGCAACACCCCGTGCTATGCACGATCCACCTTGATTTTCTTGCGTTGATACCGGGACCCAGGTGGGTCACTCGATGACTGATCTGATCCGTGGATCCGAAGGAGGACCCATGGGCGACCCAGTAGGTAATGGACCCGTGCGAGGTGGGCCAAACAGTGTTTCATCAAAGAGAGGGAGAGTACGTGTTTTAGAAAACAGTTAAGAAGCGTGAATTTTTTTTTTTTTTTTTTAAGTTTCAGTCATTATATGGTCCATTCAGTTTCTTGCGTTGATACGGGGACCCAGGTGGGCCACCGGATGACTCATCCGATCCGTAGATCCGAAGGAGGACCCACTGAATACCCATTATGTGGTGGACTTGTGTGAGTTGGGCCCTGTTTGGCCCACCATCTAGCGTCTGATCAGAGAGGGAGAGGACTTATTTTAGGAAGCTGAGAATTTTTTTTTTTAAAGTTTCAGTAATTGTTTGGGCCATACAGCTGTTCCGCTTGATTTTATTGCGTCGATACCGGGGCACAGGTGGGCCACCGGATGACCCATCCGATCTGTGGATCCGAAGGAAGACCCACCGACGACCCATTAGGTGGTGGACCCGTGCGAGGTGGGCCCTGTTTGGCCCACCATCCAACTTCTAATCAGAGAAAGGGAGAGTACGTGTTTTAGGAAGCAGTTAAGAAGCGAGATTTTTTTTTTAAGTTTCAGTCATTATTTGGGCCATTTAGTTTCATGCGTTGATACCGGGACCTAGGTGGGCCACCCGATGACCCATCCGATCCGTGAATCCGACAGAGGACCCACCGGCGACCCATTAGGTGGTGGACTCGTGCCCATCCAACGTTTAATCAGAGAGAATGAGAGGAAATGTTTTAGGAAACAGTTAAGAATTGAGAATTTGTTTTTGGTTTTTTTTTTTTTAAGTTTCCGTCATTGTTTGGGTCATTCAGTCTCTTGCATTGATACCGGGACCTAGGTGGGCAACCCGATGACCCATCTGATCCGTGGATCCGAAGGAGGACCCACCGGCAACCCATTAGGTGGTGGACCCGTACAAGGTGGGCCCTGTTTGGCCCACCATCCAGCGTTTGATAAGAGAGAAGGAGAGACGTGTTTTAAGAAACAATTAAGAATTGGGATTTTTTTTTCTTCTTTTAAGTTTAAGTCATTGTTTTGGTCATTCAATTTCTTACGTTGATACCGGGACTCAGGTGGGCCACCCAATGATGCATCTGATCTGTGGATCCGAAGGAGGACCCACCGGAGACCCATTATGTGGTGGACCCGTGCGAGTTGGGCCCTATTTGGCCCACTGACCCATCGGACTCTCTTATTATACGGTGGCCCAATTTATTGATGGGAATATATGGTCGGCCCAAACTGGAGTGAGATACACGTTGGGTCTGACCATGTAGGAGAGTTTTTCTACTACGGTAGTTGGCGGTTGGTGATGAAAAAACCCAACTTTTAATTGTATTTTACGTAGTATTCTTATATATATATATTATAGCAGTTTGAATATGAAATGAGTTTCTTTCCTGCTGTATTATATGGAGTTACATCATGATTACCCTTTGCCATTGATGAGATATATATATATATATTTGTAATAGGGTGGGTCTCAAAGAGGGGTTCATGGCCTCAGCATCTTATTCGGTAGACAACTATTGCATCATCTGTTGTTTTCCTTCTTTTTACTATTTTGTCGAGGAAGTTATTAGGAGGTTAGTGGAGGGACAGGTGACTTGTTGAAGGAAGACATGTGTCATCATGTGAAGGAGGACAGGTGTCACAATATTAAGGGAGACTACATTCCCTTAGTATAATAGATACTGGATTTGATCTAGGGCAAAATTCTAATGTAGGTCTGCCCGTGTAATAAATAATCATCGCAATAGCTGCACCAACGTATCCTTCTCTTCAGCAGTGAAGTGAAGAGATATCTTTTCATCTTATGCTACAACAATTTTAGGAGTTGACTTTCACACAGTTTATTCACCAAATGGAGCCTTAACATGTTAATAAACATCATTAATTTGACTCACCATTGACAATTAGGCAAAAACTGCTTGACCCTCTTAGAGGGAGGACCCTAATGAGTACCAAGGACAATTAAATAATATTCTCCTAAGGTTTTTCCTTTTTTTTTTTTTTTGTAAAATTCTCCGAAAGAGTTTAAAGAGTGGAATTATACGAGGGTAATTTAGAAAAAACAGATTTATAAGTAATTATCTAAAGGGACTCAGGTTTGTAGTGATATGTTGGCGTACTGGAATTGGTATATCTCTTCTCAACCATTCATTGCCACTCCCATGGTTTAAAAGCCGGTTGATACCAGTTCATATCGGCCGATATGAGCTGGTATTGGCTGGTACCGAACCGATATGGCCCTGAGATATCGGTATTGGTATCTTGGGGCCATATATCGCCAAAATCTCAGTCGATATGGGCCGAGATGAACTTCATCTTGGAAAAACCGAGATCTTGGCCGATATTTTCAAAATATCAGCCGAGATCTCATAAAAGGGGTAAAAACCCTAATTTTTGCATCTTTTCCCCCATCTTCATCTTCTTCTCCTCTCTTCTCATCTCCTTACTACCCATTGTTGACACCAAAAAAGTCACTTTGCCTCCTCAACATCAAGAAGCTCATCCTACCACAAACAGGCAATGCCACTTCATGCTTGTCAGAACTAGACAAAAACTGCAAGATTCTTCATGACAACCAAAAGAGGGTTACACTGAAGTTTCGGGTCATTTCAACATCATTTGACCCAACTTCACTCCTCCAGCAGCTGAGAAGGAGCTCTCGGTGGCGGTGAAGCTAAAGATCCTGACACACAAAACAGAGCACACAGCCGACCTCAAAATACCACTAGGAGGCTCTACAACAAATTTCGGGCCATTCCAGCATCATTTGGCCCAACCTCACTCATCTGGTAGCCAAACAGAACATATGGGTGGCTTCAACATGCTTCTAAAGGTCTCCTTCAGAATGGCCTCACCTACCTACATGATGTGATCAGTCCATGACTCCCAGCTTGAGTCAGCGCTGAAACTGCCACGAAGTTGAAAAGGCTTCACCCAATTGCTACCGTCACCCTGAAAAATGCTAAGGTCCACCGGTCTCAAATCGACTGATGGATGATAAGAACCTTCGTAGCCGCTGGCCGACATCAACATGTCCATACGAGCAGCTCTGCATAACCGGAAAGGCCGCCAACAAAAACCCCGGTCTTGATCACATTAGTCCTCTTCATCTAGCTCGAAGGATCTTCCCTCTTAGGGCATGTGAGAGAAAGGCTCATGATCGAGATAGTGCGATCAAAAGTCGACCGGGTAGAAATAGTTCACTCCTCACCATCTGCCGTGTAAGAGAATTGAAAATACCTTCTTTGTTACGTCAGGTAGTCAGAGACTGCATCACCAAAGAAGAAGGTGTTAGGAATTTTGTGTATTGCAATTTGATGGATGCATTATCATTCTAGCATCATTTGAATTTACACACATGCATTGATTTAGAAAATCTTGAAATCTTGACTTTTACATGCATTAGTTTTTAGACTTGTAAAAATATTGATTTATGCATGTTTTGTTTTTAAACTTGGATGCAATTAGTTTTGAAAAGAAGTTTTAGAAATCAAGCAAGCCTATGTTTTAAATCTTTCAAATCATTTTAGGCTTTTTGTGTTTCATGATTTTAAGCCTCTTAGTTTGATTTAAATCATGATTCAAAGCTTGATTTAATGGCCCATAAGTTCCCTTCAAGAAATACTTTGAAAAACACAATTTTAGGGAATTTTGGTCCCAGGCCAGGGTTGACCCGCAGTGGGCTCGGTCGACCGGCCCAGGGGACCCGGTCGACCGGCCACATTGCGCGGTCGACCAGGAAAGAGCCGTTGCTACCTTTTCCAAATGGTCAGTTTTATGACCGTTGAAGGCCAAGTCGATCGGGAACAGGGGCAGGTCGATCGGGGACTAGCCGTTGGGCAGTTTTGGGCTATAAAATGAAGTTCATTCTTTTGTCAAAGTTGGAGATTTTTAAGCCATCTTTGAGGTGTTTGGAGATAAGATAAAGGGGATGAACTAAGAGAGACCAAAGGGTCATTTGGAGAGCTAAAGCTTGGATTAATGAAGTTAAATCTCTAAGTAAGCTTTACCTTTCTTAATCATATATTATATGCTTTGTTTAAATTATTGGTAAATGATTTTTAGCATGATAACTATGATGTGTTGAATCCGTTCTTCTCTAAATCTTTGATCTAATTTGGATTGGATTCTTCACTTTGATTTCAAACCCATTTCTGATAAGTATCCCATAAAATCAGCAAAGAGATATCCTCCTCTGGCCCTGACATTAATGGGTCCACACATATCAGTATACACTAATTTCAACAAATCTTTGGCCCTATTGCCCTTTGATGAAAAAGGGCTCTTTTGGTCATTTTACCTTCCAGACAGGCATTGGTTCTATAGCCAATGAAGGCAAGATACCATCTTTCACTAGCCTGTCAATCCTGTTTAGGTTTGTATGACGTAGCCTCAAGTGCCAAAGTTTTGTTGGATCAGATGAAGGTGGTTTCCTCTTTAATGATAGTCTATTAGTTGTTTCAGTATCATGTATCTCATACATTGGGGAATTAACAAATAAATTCCATTGATTACCTTGTCAGAATACATAAAAGTACCGTATCTCTTTATGACAATTTCAGTACCAAGAGTAATAGAATAACTCTTATTCACCATACTAGAAACTGAAATTGAATTCCGCCGTAAAGACGGTACAAATAACGTGTCTGACAAAACCAATTTATCATTTGAAAAACATAATGTAATAACTCCCACTGAAACAACCTCTGCCTTAGCATCAGATCCTAGGTTGACAATGATTTCTCCGTCACTGAACCTCCTGGTTTCCCTGAACCCCTGCAACGAATTACTTATGTGATCAGTTGCCTTGGAGTCCATACACCAAGATTCTGAAGTACCAGTTGCAAAACTAACTTCAGAAACAAGTGACTCAATCATACCTGAGGTCTTCTTCTTAGACAGATATTCTGGACAATTCCTTTTCCAATGTCCTGTCTTACCACAATGGAAACACTTTCCTTTTACTCCCGTACCCTTAGCCTTGGCCATGCTACAAGTAGAACCATTCTCCACCTTAGGACCCTTGATGACTGATTTCTTCTTGCTATCTCGATCTTTGCCTTTCGGCTTGGTCCTAGCAAATGACTTTTCTGTCATGAGGGAATTTTTCTCTTTCTTCATGATTTCCTCAGTCACTACCAGCTGGCGAGACAGCTCAGCTATAGTCATTTCCAATTTATTATAATTGATCTCGAAATGATTGAAAGAATCCGGTAGTGATTGAAAGATCATGTCGATCTGCGATTCCTTATCAATCGTAACACCCAGTACATCTAACTCATTTAGTGCGAAACTCATTTTCAACAAATGTTTTTGTACTGGGGTTCCCTCAGTCATCTTAGTGTTTATCAGCACCTTCATAGCAGCTTGCCTAGCAGGTCTAACCTGGTCCTCAAACATCTCCTTTAAGTTCGATATAATATCATATGCTGACTTATAGGATTGATGTTGGTGTTGTAAAACACTAGACATGGATGCCTGTATAAAACATCTGGCTACCTCATTTGTCTTTTGTCCATTCGGCATAAAGGTCCTTTTCATACTGAGGTGCATGAAGCTCGAGCTCAGGAAATGGGGGTATGGTAAGGACATATCTGCATCCTGAAGTTGTCAGGATAATATCCAGGGTTCTTTTCCAGTCTATAAAGTTGGATTCCATCAACTTATTCTGGTTGAGGATGGTCGCAAGTGGATTGAAAGTATTTGAATTCATGCTTGAAATACTGTAGCACATAACCATACATTCAATTAATGAATTTAAATGACATTAGGGTTTAGTATTCTACCAAATTTATATGGAATCCTCATAACCATTAAATTCAGAATACATCGGAATCCCAATCCCCGGGGTATGCCTCCTTGGGGAGTGCGTATACCACCTAGATTGGTGCGGATCAAAGTTGGTCAAAATTAGGATTAAGACTAACTTTCCATGATCCCCTTCATTCATTATTATCTAGGTATCTCATACCAAATAATGAATGACTCCCGATTAGCTTCGGTTTCTAAAATAAATAAGGCAAATCCTTGGGGATACTACATCATTATTTTAGTTAAGTGTGACCCACCAACTAGCATTGCATGACAACCGTTGCGAGCAGCTCCTCCTTGGGGAGTGGGCCCCCGCCCCGTCTCACCAACACTATCCATTTGAGATCCATATCTAGTAACCAGACAAGTAAAAGCCCTCCGTGGGGAACGACCATACTCAAGATGGCGCGAGGCTAATACTTTCCTTACAATGGACCTATGGTGGAAAACCATGGGGGTTTCTAAATATAAATGCCCCGCTCCCACTTAATATTTTAGAATTGAGGATTTCCTTGTAAGGTATTAGGGCCCACATATATACATATGAACATCAAATCATCTCATGATATGATCTAAGATTGGTTCCAAGTCAAATTATTTTAAGGAAAGTCCAGTTTCTAAATTAGTGTTACCAATGTGTCCATCTCATGGGTCATCAACACTAATTAGAATTCTTTCCAAAAATTAATTTGATTTGACCAATTTTAGTAACTTGCTATGTTTGGATCAGATTTGGAAACATTCTAAATTAAGCATTCATCTATAAATAGAAAGTGCTAAAAAAAGAAACTAGTCCTCTCCTCCACATGGCCCTAGCGGAATAGACTTCTTGGACTTCTAGACTTTCCAAAACTTCTGGAGTTCATCAAACTCTTTGGGCAACTCCAAAACACTTTTGGTAATCTTCAAACTCTTTGATTAGGAGTCCAACATCGCTTTCCTTCTTTGTCTCGGACATCGCCAGAATTTACAAATTTAGAAAAATTACATAAATTCCTATGCCTCAATTATGAGACTTACATGGTAATCTAAATATGGAAATAAAAGGGCTATGTGGAAATTCATCATGCCTTGCCCTTTCACGGGAAACCAAGGAAACCATGACGCCCTTTACATTTAGCCTTAAATAAACCAATCACCATAAAAGGAAAGCAAAAGACTTGTGGGCCATATGGAGAGGACATGAACATCTGCAAGTTAGTATCTCATACAACCATACAAATCACACAAATAGGCTGCCAAATAATTCTGGAAAAACAGGAAGTAAAAGAAGACCCGAAACTGAAAAATCAGTTTCTGTAGCATTCTGCACAGAAGGCTCGGTCGACCGGCGAGGGGGCTCGGTCGACCGACCTGCAAGTCAGCCGGTCGACCGAGCACGGGCCAGGTCGACCGGACTGACGAAAACCTGCAACATGGGTTTTCTGTTTCGTGTCCATTCTTCCCCAAATCACTTCCAAAGTGTTTCAATGGCTTCCTATTATCCTTCCATCTTTATTAAACCCTTTTGTGACTATCCAAACATGAATCTACTATCAACCAAGTAAATTCATCAAAAATGATCCTTACATAGCCCTTGCTTCATCTTCTTCGCATCTCATGCAAAGATTGGAGCAAGCTTGCTGATCTAACATGATTAGAGATGAGGTATGGCTCTGATACCAATTGTTGGAATCTAGGTGGGCCTTCCAGACAGGTTTCAAAAACTTTTGACCCACTTGATGCAGGGATCAATTGTCTAGAAGGCAACAAACCCAATCCAGGATGCAATCCCTCAAACTCATAGCCATGTACAACAACATATACTATCTAGAAGATGGAAAACGGCACCTAAACATGCTGCCACGAAATCTACAGCATACAAGGATGTAGATATACCTTTGGAGCTTTGTAGTGCGCTAATGGAGAAGTTGAGTTCTTTCCTTTGATGATGAACACCTTCACTAATCAAACTAGAATCTCCAACACCTTTTGACCTTCCACGCTATGACCAGTATCAAATTCTCTTTTCTCAAGAAGATGGTGGAATCTCCAAGAGAAAAACCCTAGAGGAAACTAGAAGAGGGAAGTGATGTGCAACAACTTGCACAAAGAGAGGAAGAGTGATATGGGCGTGAATCCCTAGGTGGGATAAAACATAAGGGACGTCCAAGGGCTCTCCTCTTCTCCTTTTATAGCATTGAAGCCACCTCCTTTTGCTAATTGAAATAGAAGTCTTACTTCCACTACAATTAGTTGTTTACTAAATCACAATTAGAAGTCTTACTTCAAATATGATTAGTAACTTCCTCTTTTACTAATTAAAATAGAAGTCTTACTTCCATTAATAATTAGTAACTTACTATTACCACTATTAGAAGTCTCACTTCAAATAGAAATAGTAACTTTCTATTTCCTTTTAGAGTTCTACTATAATTAGTATCTTTCTAATATCTTGGGCTAGCGTGGGGACCACTAGGGATTCCTTAGAAAGCTGGCTCCAACTGGGACACGCGACTCCACATCTCATGTGCAATCCAGGCCCATAGTTAATTGCAAATAACTCCACTATATAAATGCAATTGCACTCAAGTCTTAGGAATATATTACAATGAAGACCCTAAACTTTCACATTACCACAAGTAGGCCCCTCCATCTATATCCATGGATCAATTGGACCTGTCCACCAAATTAGATCCATATCTTATTATCCTTGAGCCCCAATTAATTATAATGATCATTTGGTACTGATCCAATTAACTCTTAATTGGAATGGGTGCGCACTTACCAATGATAAATCCATTAATTGGCACAAGAGGATATTAAAGATAGATTCCATCTTGACCATTGAATGTTCCCACAGCTCTACTACCACATACCCAAATCACCGAGGTGTTGACTTACAATTGGCCTCACTCATTGGTGACTCAAAGCAAATGTATAGATAGAAACTTGAGTTCATTAATGTCTCAGGATTATGAGCCTATTGCTAGGGAATTATGAGAGCAGACCTTAATGTAAAGACAATGTATATAAGGTGCTTCTCATGGTCCTTCAATACATCCAATGTACCAGCACCATGATCCAGAATCTTACATTCTGATGATCGAGACAAATCACACTATCTCATAGTGATCAAAGTGCTGCAACCTTGTCAGATGAGATGCCCAATCTCATCACTAGTTGTGAAGATATTTAAGTATAAGATTTGTAATACATGTCTCCTGTATGTGGATCTCATCGATACACATGTATTACATCTAGTATACTTGTGGACTCCGGTTCATCTCATGAACCATTATGTCATTCATATTAGTTATGTGCAAGCAAGTAATAAAACACCATTCATCTTATGAAAGGAAAAGCAATAATATATATTGATAAATAAAGAAATTAATCAATTTATTCATCATATACTAGTATTGAGACCATAAAACTAACACCCAGGACTTTCAATTGGTATCAGAGCCTCGTGCTCTATCTTTTTGGATCAAGTGTTTTTGTAACTCTTGATTAGGTGTAAAAACCTTGAGTCATAACCCTAGATTTGTGTTTGAATGAAAACTATTAATATGGATTGCACTAAGTTAGATTGTTTATGTTAGAGTTTTTGTAATTGCAATTTGATGGATGCATTTGCACTTTAGCATCATTTGATATTTCACACATGCATTGATTTAAAATACCTTGAAATCTAGTTTTATACATGCATTGGTTTTTAGATTTGGAAAAGTTTTTGGTTTATGCATGTTTTGGTCATAAACTTGGATGCATTGGTTTTAGAAACCCAAACTCTTTTGAAAACCTATTTCCTTGTGCATTACATTTGGAAAATCATCTTGTGAATTTAGGTTTGAGCTTTGCATACATTCATTACAAAAAGAATCATTTTTGTATGCATTTTCATTTGAAAAGAGTTTTATCAAATCAAGCTAGCCTTTGGTTTTAAACTTTTGAATCATTTTAGGCTTTGTGTTTTTCATGTTTTTAAACATCTTAGAATGTCTTAAAACATGTTATTTAAGCTTGATTGAGTGGCCCAAAGATCCCTCAAAGAAATAACTTTGAAATGGCAAAAGTTAGATTTTTTGTCAAAAGGGGGCTGTCCCGGCAGTGTCGCCGGTCGACCGAGAGGCAGGTCTCGGTCGACCGAGACAACTGCAGGTCATTTCTGCAGAATTTTAAACTGAAGCTCCAACGGTCAGATTTATATCCGTTGTGCTTTCTCGGTCGACCGAGACCCCTTTGCCGGTCGACCGAGAACTAGCCGTTGGCGACTTTTTGGCTATAAAGTCCATTCATTTCCAACCTTTTTCAAGGCTTGAAACTTGAACTTTTGAGAGGATTTTGGAGCCAAAGAAAGGGGAAGAAGTTGGAAATGCTAGAGGGC
This sequence comes from Cinnamomum chago, assembly GCA_038049695.1. NCBI lineage: Eukaryota > Viridiplantae > Streptophyta > Magnoliopsida > Laurales > Lauraceae > Cinnamomum > Cinnamomum chago. The sequence continues at coordinate 58,893,630 of CP142451.1, forward strand.
TATTTGGAAATCAAACTCATGAGTTTTTAAAAGGTACATCTTCTAAGTTATTTTGATTTCCATACAAATGAAATTCATGCATGTTCAAATCCTTTGTATTTTCATTTATGCATGATTTCAAGTCCTTAAAGAGTTGATTTGCAAGCTCAATATCTTTCTTGGTAAATTAGATTAGTTTGCAATCACTCTTATCAAATCACATGCTTTCTTTAACTTTATTTTTCATACAACTTGTGATTCTTTGAATTTCTTGTCATTAACAAGTTGTTTATTATTCATGTGATTTGCATCAAGACTTCAATCAAATCTTTTATGAGCTTTAAACTTTGAATTGCTTTAAGCAATATATTGAGTGAGCCTTCTTTTTAAACTTGATTGGAGTCATCACACACACACATCATGAGCATATACTTTTGCATGCATATAGTGTTTGTGTGAGTTTGTTTTAAACTTTCATATTAGCCTATCAAGAGGCAATTAATTCGAGCTTAATTTGTAATCTCTTTGAGTGTTCTTTTGTGAAGACACTTCCTTAGAGAAATCTTATTTGTAAAGGTTATTGCTTAGCCTAAGAAAAGCATTTTGTAAAGGTTATTGCTTAGCCTAAGAAAAGCATTTTGTAAAGGTTATTGCTTAGCCTAGAAAAGCACAATTAAGAGGTTGTTGTTTAGCCTTGAAAAGCAACTTTGTATAGGTTATTGCTTAGCCTTTGAAAAAGCATACATAGTGGAAATCCGGTGGGGTGTTGGATGCACAAGCCGGTAGTGGATGTAGGCACGTTGGCCGAACCACTATAAATATTGTGTTGTGGTGCTTGCTATGTGGTGATTGTTTTTGTTTAGCTTCCGCATATTGTTTGACTAAATCATCACATTTGACTAGTTTGTTTTAAAGAAGTTAAAATTGTTAAAATTGGTCATAAAAGAAGCTCACCCTATTCACCCCCCCCCCCCCTCTAGGGTTAGGATCATCGTGGACTTTTCACTTGGTATCAGAGCCAAGTGCTCTAATCCCTTAGGATCAAGTGTTTGGAACTCTTGATTAGGTGTAAAAACCTAGAGTTTAAACCCTAGTGTTGTGCTTCCTTGAAAATCATTAGAATGGACTCCACTATGCTAGATCTTGTAGATTCTTCTAGACCCCTCATTCCTCCTTCTATTGGAGATTCAAACTTTCAATCTAATGAATCTCAATGTGACATAAAAGAGGAAGAAAATGATTATGATGAAGATGATCTTCAACAAGCCTATAATGAATTATATACATTATCTTCCAAGCTTGATAAGAGAAATAGAAGTTTAAGAGAAGAATCTATGAAACTAAACAAAGAGCTAGTCTCTTCAAAAGATGAACTTAGAGAGAAAGAAGAAGTAATAAATTGTGTAGAATCTAAGTTCATGATCTCTATGAATAATCTATCTAACATTCAAGATGAACTAAATGAATTAAAGATGGATTATGATAAAGTCAATAAGGAAAATTTAATTCTAAGAGATCAAATAAAAAGGCAAGACAAAGACTTTAACAACTTAGAAGCCAAGTTGATTAAAAGTAAGTTAAAAACACAAGAACTTGGATCTAAAGTTGTTAATGAACTAAAACATGAATTAAAACTTGCCAATGAAGAGATAAGCAAACATAAGGATATTGAAAATGAACTTTCAAAAGTTAAAAATGAAAATTCCATCCTTATAACCAAAGTCACTCAACTTGAAGTTTACAAACAAAAGTATGAGTGCAAGTTTACCCAAAGTGAAGAAAGACTTGAAAAATTATTTAAATTGGGTAAACCTCATGGAGATAGGACGGGTCTTGGATTTAATAGGAATATGTTACATGACCCTAAATTCACCAACACTTTTGTGAAAGGTGAGTCCTCATTCTCTAGCACTCTTTCTCCTTTGCCCAAAACCAAATGTAATTTTTGTGGCATTGAAGGACATTTTATGTTTGAGTGCAAACTAAGAAAAAGAAGCCATGTGTCTAAACCCATCTTTGAACTCAAGAAGGTAGAATCTAAATCTATGAAGGGTAAGACACTTAAAAACAACGAAGACTCCAAAAAGACTAAACAAGTTAAATCATTTAAAATGGAGTCTCCTAAGATAGATTCTAAAAAGCTTAATCAAGTTAAAACAAGCTTGAAAGAATCTAAGAACAAGAAGCTTCTCTCTTTTCCTCCTTTAACCTTAGAAATGAAAGAGTTCATGAAAAAGATTGAAAAGTTAAAATTAAAGTTCAAAAGGCAAAAAGAGGGAGGAAAAGTTAAAAGAAATGAGAAGGTTAACAAGAAAACAAATCAATCCCCTATGAAACAAACACACCAACTCTCTAAGACTAATCATCAATCTAAAATAGTCAAACCTCAAAGATTTGATGTTAAGTCTAAAAGAATTCAATCTCTATCTCCTTTAGTTGGTGGAATTTCCAAAGTAGTCTCCAAAGCTCAAGACCTTAGGTGGATTCCCAAAGTTATTTTCCTAGACAAAGCTTAGGGCCTTGAACCCCTTGACCAACCTATTCTTAATAGTTAAATCTCCTTGTTGGTCAAGTTGCATTTGCATTTTGTTTTCTTTTAGTTACATTTATTTAAATGCATTGCATTTCTTTATGATCAATTGATTTTGTTTTCATACACCATTCTAAGTTACACTTCATGGTTTTCAAAATCATTTGTTTATAATCTCATCATGTTTGATTTGCTTTTTGCTCACATTTGCATTTCTACATGATCAATTGATTATGATTTCAAAAGCTTTCATAGCTAGATTTTTCATGATCAATTGTTATTGAATCATTTGTGTATATGTCATAGTAAGATTATTTGAACAAATGATTTGAATCAATTCAAGTTTTCCATGGATTTCTAAGTTATACTTTTATATGGAGAACATTGTTTTGAATATTCAACTTGTATGTGTTTCTTTTAAGTTATATCTTTTAAAATACATGTTGAAAATTGATCTTCTAAATCATTCTTTTTATGCTCATTGTTGGATTTTGTTTTTCAAAATGATTTGAAGATTGTTTGAATGGAAATGCCTATAACATCATTAGTTATATTCTTCTAAAGCATGTTCCATGTGTTCATTTCCTTTCTTTTGGTTTCATTATCTTAGAAATGGAAATGTATGTTGTTTGCATCCTTGCTTGTTTATTTACATTCTTTTTATATGCAAATGACTTTTGGTTCCATGTATGGTTGTGATCTTAGTTACATTTGTAGAAACCATACTAGAACCCAAATCCATCCTCTATGCCTTATAGTCATATCTATTTGGATGGTTATGATGTTGATTCATGTGATTTCTCTAAGTGATTTAATCCTTATACATGTTTCAACTTCATAAGTAGTGTTCTTAATCATATGAAACTCTTTGAAACCCATTTCTCATATTTCTATATGATTTATGAATATCTTAGATGTTGAATTCATATGATTTTGACACTTTGGAAATTGCATGCTTTACCAAGTAATATCATTTTGCATTGCAATTTACCTTGTTCATCACTATGCTCAATAGTCATATCTTTAAAAGTGATGAATTTGCATTTATGATGCTTGATGGAATTTGAGTTTGTCACATCCTTGCTCTTTAACATGTTGTCAAATTCAATTGGTTTCATTTGGTATAATTTAAGATTGATTTGATTTCTTGTGTATGTGATAGACCTTGTGTGCATTGGATTGAGCTTGATAGTTATATATTTGTTCCATGTCACATTCCATTAGCATCATAATGTTCTTGTTGCCACCTCTTTTGCTCACATAGGTATATCTCTTGACCACCATGTTTATGTGTTCATAATATTGGTTGGTTATAGTTGAGGTTGGCTTCATGTTTGAATTTCATTTCACTCATTCTTGCACATTAATAGTCATATTTATTGTTTGAATGAAATGATTTTCAAAACTTCACATAGCATATGCTTTCCATAGTTAAATTATTTAATGCTATGTTTAGTAAACCCCATTGCATCATGGATAGCTCTAATTTGGATTCTTCCTAATAGGTATATTCTTACATCCATTTTAGAGTGATTGTGTTAATAGTCATATCCTTAAATCTCAATTGGTATTCTTTGTTTTTCCAATTGATATCCATGATTGCTTTTCCCATTGACCTTGATCTTTTGGTAATTTGATCATATTGAGCTTTATAGTTAAATGAATCTAATCCTTTCCTTGAAGTTGACCCTCACTTGGTTAAACCATCTACTTCTTGCATTTAATAGTTATATCTTGTCAAAGTTTGACAAAAGAAGAGAATGGATTGAGGGGGAGTGTAAACCTTCATAGGAAGTATTAGTTTTGATCAAATTCACCCTTGGATTGCCTTTGAGCCCTTAGAGATAACTTACATACATGATAGCCTGTTATGAATTTCATTTTCGATTTCATTTGTTAACAGGTGCTACTAAAGGTATTCTTCTTGTCTCATGTGTGTAGGTACCTTTGCAATTTAATGTCAAAGGGGGAGAGAGAGTTCAAGTGTGACTCAAAGATCTCCTACTCTTCAAAGGGGGAGAGAGTTCGAGAGTTCAAGTACTCGAAGATCTCCTATCCATCAAAGGGGGAGAAAGAACTCAAGTTCTCAAAGGGTGAAGAGAATGTCCAAGCTTCCTAAGGAGAGTTGTGTATGATCTTCTACAAAGGGAGAGAATGCATACCTTGCCAAAGGGAGAGAGAGGCATGGTCAAAGGGGGAGAGCAAATAGAAGAAAGAAAGCTTGGAGCTAAAGGAGATGCTTGGATAAAGAAAGAAAGAAGCAAGAAAGCTTGAAGAATGATCAAGCTCCAAGCATCAAGAAGATTGAAGAAAAGAGCTCAAGAGCCCAAGCTAAGAGAAGAAGCATCCAAGAAGATTTCAAGACTTGTCCAGCTGAGGGGGAGCTGAAGACCTTGGTGTGTAATTTCAATGATGAGTAAGTTGTCATCAAATTGCAAAGGGGGAGATTGTTAGAGTTTTTGTAATTGCAATTTGATGGATGCATTTGCACTTTAGCATCATTTGATATTTCACACATGCATTGATTTAAAATACCTTGAAATCTAGTTTTATACATGCATTGGTTTTTAGATTTGGAAAAGTTTTTGGTTTATGCATGTTTTGGTCATAAACTTGGATGCATTGGTTTTAGAAACCCAAACTCTTTTGAAAACCTATTTCCTTGTGCATTACATTTGGAAAATCATCTTGTGAATTTAGGTTTGAGCTTTGCATACATTCATTACAAAAAGAATCATTTTTGTATGCATTTTCATTTGAAAAGAGTTTTATCAAATCAAGCTAGCCTTTGGTTTTAAACTTTTGAATCATTTTAGGCTTTGTGTTTTTCATGTTTTTAAACATCTTAGAATGTCTTAAAACATGTTATTTAAGCTTGATTGAGTGGCCCAAAGATCCCTCAAAGAAATAACTTTGAAATGGCAAAAGTTAGATTTTTTGTCAAAAGGGGGCTGTCCCGGCAGTGTCGCCGGTCGACCGAGAGGCAGGTCTCGGTCGACCGAGACAACTGCAGGTCATTTCTGCAGAATTTTAAACTGAAGCTCCAACGGTCAGATTTATATCCGTTGTGCTTTCTCGGTCGACCGAGACCCCTTTGCCGGTCGACCGAGAACTAGCCGTTGGCGACTTTTTGGCTATAAAGTCCATTCATTTCCAACCTTTTTCAAGGCTTGAAACTTGGACTTTTGAGAGGATTTTGGAGCCAAAGAAATGGGAAGAAGTTGGAAATGCTAGAGGGCTATTTGGAAATCAAACTCATGAGTTTTTAAAAGGTACATCTTCTAAGTTATTTTGATTTCCATACAAATGAAATTCATGCATGTTCAAATCATTTGTATTTTCATTTATGCATGATTTCAAGTCCTTAAAGAGTTGATTTGCAAGCTCAATATCTTTCTTGGTAAATTAGATTAGTTTGCAATCACTCTTATCAAATCACATGCTTTCTTTAACTTTATTTTTCATACAACTTGTGATTCTTTGAATTTCTTGTCATTAACAAGTTGTTTATTATTCATGTGATTTGCATCAAGACTTCAATCAAATCTTTTATGAGCTTTAAACTTTGAATTGCTTTAAGCAATATATTGAGTGAGCCTTCTTTTTAAACTTGATTGGAGTCATCACACACACACATCATGAGCATATACTTTTGCATGCATATAGTGTTTGTGTGAGTTTGTTTTAAACTTTCATATTAGCCTATCAAGAGGCAATTAATTCGAGCTTAATTTGTAATCTCTTTGAGTGTTCTTTTGTGAAGACACTTCCTTAGAGAAATCTTATTTGTAAAGGTTATTGCTTAGCCTAAGAAAAGCATTTTGTAAAGGTTATTGCTTAGCCTAAGAAAAGCATTTTGTAAAGGTTATTGCTTAGCCTAGAAAAGCACAATTAAGAGGTTGTTGTTTAGCATTGAAAAGCAACTTTGTATAGGTTATTGCTTAGCCTTTGAAAAAGCATACATAGTGGAAATCTGGTGGGGTGTTGGATGCACAAGCCGGTAGTGGATGTAGGCACGTTGGCCGAACCACTATAAATATTGTGTTGTGGTGCTTGCTATGTGGTGATTGTTTTTGTTTAGCTTCCGCATATTGTTTGACTAAATCATCACATTTGACTAGTTTGTTTTAAAGAAGTTAAAATTGTTAAAATTGGTCATAAAAGAAGCTCACCCTATTCACCCCCCCCCCCCCCCCCCCTCTAGGGTTAGGATCATCGTGGACTTTTCAGTTTAGACTTTTGTGTAGATTCTTCTAGACCTCTCGTTCTTCCATCTATTGGAGATTCAAACCTTCAAATAAATGAATCTCAATGTGACTTAGAAGAAGAAGAATTTGATGAAAATGAAGATGATCTTTAACAAGCCTATGAAGAATTATATACATTATCCTTAAAGCTTGTTAAGAAAAATAAAAAATTAAGAGAAGAATCTAAAAATATAAATAAAGAATTAGTCTCTTCAAAAAATGAACTTAGAGAAAAAGAAGAAGTAATACAATGTTTAGACTCTAAGTTTATGATCTCTTTGAATAACCTTCATAATATTAAAGATGATCTAAATGAATTAAAAATTGAAAATGATGATCTTAATAAGGAAAATTCAAAACTAAGAGATCAATTACAAAGGCAAGACAAAAACATTAACAACCTAGAATCCAAGTTAACCATTTCTAAGGAAAATTTATCTAATTCTCAAAATAAGATAAAAACTCTAGAACTTGGATCTAATGTTATTAATGAACTTAAATTTGATTTAAAACTTGCTCATGAAGAACTAATCAAATATAAGGAAATTGATAATGAACTATTAAAAGTTAAAAATGAAAATTCAATCCTTATAAACAAAGTCACTCAACTTGAAAGCTATAAACAAAAGTATGAGTGCAAGTTTACCCAAGGTGAAGAGAGATTTGAAAAGTTATTTAAATTGGGTAAATCTCAAAGAGATAGGACGGGTCTTGGATTTGATAGGAATATTTCACATGACCCTAAATTCACCAACACATTTATGAAAGGTGAGTCCTCTTTCTCTATCACTCTTTCTCCTTTGCCCAAATCTAAATGTATTTATTGTGGCATTGAAGGGCATTTTAGGTTTGAGTGCAAACTAAGAAGAAGCCATGTGTCTAAACCCATCTTTGAGCCCAAAAAGGTAGAATCTAAATCTATGAAGGGTAAGACACTAAAAATCAAAGAAGACTCCAAAAAGATTAAACAAGTTAAATTAATTAAAATGGAGTCTCCTAAGATAGATTCTAAAAAGTTTAAACAAGTTAAACCAAGTTTAAAAGAATCTATAAACAAAAAGCTTCTCAACTTATCTCCCTTAAATCAATACATGAAAGAACTTTTGAATAAAGTAGCCAAGTTAAATTTAAAATTCAAAAGTCAAATAAAGGGAGGAAATAAGAAGAAAAGAAAAATAAACCAATCCCCTAAGAAACAAACTCACCAACCTCAAAAGACTAATCACCAATCTAAGCTAAATTTAGTAAAATCTAAATATCATGGTGATAAGTCCAAATTGAAAATTTATCAAGTCAAATCTCCTATAGTTGGTGGGACTTCCAAACTAGACCTCAAAGATCAACCTTCTCAAGACCTTAGGTGGATTCCTAAAGTTAGATACTTAGACAAACCTTAAGGCCTTGAACCTCATTGACCAACCTATTCTTTATAGTTAATTTATATTGTTGGTCATGATACATTTGCATTTTGTTCCTTGATAGTTACATTTATTAAAATGCATTGTTTCTTTGTGATCAATTGATTTTGTCTTCATGCACCATTCTAGTTACATATCATGGTTTTCAAAATCATTTGATTATAATTTCATCATGTTAGAATTGCTTTTTGCTCACATTTAGTTATATCTCTTGCATTGCATTTCTATACATGATCAATTGATTGTGATTTCAAAAGCTTTCATAGCTAGATTATTCATGATCAATTGTTGTTGCAAAATCATTTGTGTAGATGTCATAGTAAGATTATTTGAACAAATGATTTGAATCAATTTAAGTTTTCCATGAATTTCTAAGTTATTCTTCAATATGGAAAATTATTGTTTTGAAAAATCAACTTGTATGTGTTTCAAATAAGTTATAACTTTTAAAATACAATGCTGAAAATTGATCTTCAAAATCTTTCTTTTTATGCTCATTGGTGGGTTTTGTTTATTGAAATGATTTGAAGATTGTATGATTGGAAATGCTCTAAAACATCATTAGTTATAATCATCAAAGCATGTTCCATGATTCTCATTTCCTTTTTCTTTTGATTACATCATCTTAGAAATGGAAATGAATGTTGTTTGCATCTTTGCTTATTTGTTTACATTCTTTTTATATGCAAATGTCAATTGGTTCCATGTATGGTTGTGATATTAGTTATATTTGTAGAAACCAAACTAGAACTCAAATCCATCCTTTATGCTTTCTAGTCATATCTTTTTTTGGATTGTTATGATGTTGATTCATGTATATTCTCAAAGTGATGTCATCCTTATACATGTTTCAACTTCGTAGTAGTGATCTTGATCATATGAACCTCTTTAAAATCCATTCATTGCATTTCATAGTTATATCTATTGTATGATGGATTTCTTTTAGATATTGAATTCATATGATTTTGACACTTTGAAAATTGCATGCATTTCCAAGATTATATCCTTTTGCATTGCAATTTCTCTTGTTCATCACAATGCTCATTAGTTATATCATTTAAAGTGATGAATAATCATTTATGATGCTTGATGGAATTTTGTGTTTGTCACATCCTTGCTATTAATCATGTTGTCATAATTCAATTGGTTTCAATTTGTATAATTTTCAATTGATTTCATATCAAATTGATATCATTTCTTTGGATTGTGATAGATCATTGACATTGGATTGAACTTGATAGTAATATTTTTTTTCCATGTCACATTCCATTAGCATTATAATTTTCATGTTTGCCACCTCTCTTACTCATATAGGTAAATCTCATGACCACCATGTTTATGTGATCATAATCTTGGTTGGTTATTAGTTGAGGTTGGCTTCATGTTTGAATTTCATTTCACTCATCTTGCACATGATAGTCATATTTTTTGATTGAATGAAATTATTTCAAAACTTTCATAGCATATGATTCTCATAGTTAAATTAATTGATGCTATGTTTAGTAAACCCCATTTCATCATGGATAGCTCTAATTTGGATTTTTTTTCTAGTAGTTATATTCTTTTTAAATCCATTTTAGAGTGATTGTTTTAATAGACTTATCTTTGAATCTCAATTGGTATTCTTTGGTTTTCCAATTGGTATCCATGATTGCTTTTCTCATTGACCTTGCTCTCTTTTGGTAATTTGATCATATTGAGCTCTATAGTTATATGTGTCTAATTCTTTCATTGAAGTTTACCCTCAATTGGTTAAACCATCTTCTTCTTGAACCAAATAGTTATATCTTTGTCAAAAGTTTGACAAAAGGAGAGAATGGATTGAGGGGGAGTGTAAACCTTCATAGGAAGTATTAGTTTTGATCAAATTGACCCTTGGATTGACTTTGAACCCTTAGAGATTACTTCCATACATGATAACCTGTTATGTATTTCTTTTCTGATTTCTTTTGTTAATAGGTGCTACTAAAATGTATTTTCCTTATTTCATGTGTGTAGGTACCTTTGTAATTTAATGTCAAAGGGGGATAGAGCATTCAAGTTCTCTAAAGGGGAAGAGAATGTCGAAGCTTCCTAAGGGGAGATTTTGTATGATCTTCTACAGGGGGAGAGAATGCATATCTTACCAAAGGGGGAGAGCTGAAAGAAGAGAAAGCTTGGGAGCTAAAGAAGATGCTTGGCTAAAGAAAGAAAGAAGAAAAGAAAGCTTGAAGAATGATCAAGCTCCAAGCATCAAGAAGAATGAAGAAAAGGCCTAGAGCCCAAGCTAAGAGAAGGAGCATCCAAGAGATTTCAAGACCTGTCCAGCTTAGGGGGAGCTAAAGACTTAGTGTGTAATTCAATGTTGAATAAGTTGCCATCAAATTGCAAATGGGGAGATTGTTAGGAATTTTGTGTATTGCAATTTGATGGATGCATTATCATTCTAGCATCATTTGAATTTACACACATGCATTGATTTAGAAAATCTTGAAATCTTGACTTTTACATGCATTAGTTTTTAGACTTGTAAAAATATTGATTTATGCATGTTTTGTTTTTAAACTTGGATGCAACTAGTTTTGAAAATAAGTTTTAGAAATCAAGCAAGCCTATGTTTTAAATCTTTCAAATCATTTTAGGCTTTTTGTATTTCATGATTTTAAGCCTCTTAGTTTGATTTAAATCATGATTCAAAGCTTGATTTAATGGCCCATAAGTTCCCTTCAAGAAATACTTTGAAAAACACAATTTTAGGGATTTTTGGTCCCAGGCCCAGGTCGACCCGCAGTGGGCTCGGTCGACCTGCCCAGGGGACCCGGTCGACCGGCCGCATTGCACGGTCGACCGGGAAAGAGCCGTTGCTGCCTTTTCCAAATGGTCATTTTTATGACCGTTGAAGGCCAGGTCGACCAGGCACAGGGGCAGGTCGACCGGGGACTAGCCGTAGGGCAGTTTTGGGCTATAAAATGAAGTTCATTCTTTTGTCAAAGTTGGAGATTTTTAAGCCATCTTTGAGGTGTTTGGAGATAAGATAAAGGGGATGAACTAAGAGAGACCAAGGGGTCATTTGGAGAGCTAAAACTTAGATTAATGAAGTTAAATCTCTAAGTAAGCTTTACCTTTCTTAATCATATGTTATATGCTTTGTTTAAATTATTGGTAAATGATTTTTAGCATGATAACTATGATGTGTTGAATCCATTCTTCTCTTAATCTTTGATCTAATTTGGATTGAATTCTTCACTTTGATTTCAAACCAAGTTTTGTTTTAAAATCTTCATTAATCATGCTTAGCCTAAATCTTTGATTTCTTTTATAGCATGATTCATTTACTTGGTTGAAACATTATTTGTTGTTTTCATTCATTTAAACCTTAGTCAAATTTGTTTAGTTTTGAAAACAACATTGTATATGCATCACATGTTTTAAGTTAGTCATTTTCATACAACTTGTGAGTCTTTGATTTTCATATCATTAACAAGTTGATATTCATGCATGTGATTTGCATTAAACTTCAATCAAATTTTTTATGTGCCTTAAACTTTGAAATGCTTTAAGCATATATTAATTGAGCTTTGTTTTTAACTTGATTGAAGTTATCACACACACACATCATGAGCATACATCTTTGCACTCATTTAGTGTTTGTGTGAGTTAGTTTTTCACTTTCATATCCGCATATTTTAGAGGCAAATATTTTGAGCTTAAATTGTATCTCTTTGAGTGTTTTTGTAGACACTTCTTTAAGAGAAATCTTTTTCTTGTAAAGGTTATTGCTTAGCCTAAGAAAAACATTGTGTAAAGGTTATTGCTTAGTCTAGAAAAACATCTTGTAAAGGTTGTTGTTTAGCCTAGAAAAACAACATTGTAAATGTTATTGCTTAGCCTATTGAAAAGCATAGATAGTGGAAATCCGGTGGGGTGATTAGATCACAAGCCGGTAGTGGATGTAGGCATTGATGCCGAACCACTATAAATCTTTGTGTGGTGGCGGATGCGTTGTGGTGATTATTTTTAGCTTCCACATTTTTTTTGTTTATCATCACTTGTGACTAGTTTATTTTTAAGAAGTTAAAATTTGTCATAATTGGTCACTTATTGTAGCTCACCCTATTCACCCCCCCCCCCTCTAGGGTTAGTATCCCAGGACTTTCAGAAGGTAGGCTTGGGCACAATGCTCTGATCGTCCATGACCCAGGGACAGTTGCTTACCATAATCTTGTAAAACTCCTCATCTTGAGAGCAATTAATCGCTGTCTCATCTCATCATGGTTGAGGGAGTCGCATTCTTCCAAGTTTCTCTCCACAAATTGGACCTTCTCCCAGGCTTGCTTATGGCCACATTAGGAGACCTGGTAGACCGGTGAGGTGCATTAGTAACAGGCTCTTTGCCCTTGTTCGTTCTGGAGGAACTAACTGCAAAGGATGGAAAAGAAAAAATCAATCATCAAAATGACAGAATTTCGCTTAAAAAAATTCTAGTGAAATTTTGACATGACTCCGGGACAATTCCGAAGAAAAGGGGAACACCCCGAGAAAGATAGGAAACTTGAAGATGAGCTCAACATCATTGCGAGCTCATAGTCAAAGAAGACTTGAACTCAAATATTACTGCGAGATCAAGCCAGTCTTCTCAAATCTCCATAAGCTTGAAGAAGGGCTCAACATTGCTGCTAGCTCCAAACTCCAAAACTTGCAAAGCTCCTCAAAATCCCGCAAGACTAAGAAAAGGGCTCAGCATTGCTGCAAGCTCCAAATCCCAATACTTGCAAATGATTTCCAAATATGCATCATCATGCTTCCAAATCAATTTACTAAAAATCATGCATCAAAGAAAATCATCATGCATTAGATGCTAGGAAAACCTTAACCAAAGTTTGACCAATTCCAATGCAACTTGGTCAAAACCAATCAAACTTCCAAGTCAAAATTCATGTTGACTTGACCTAGAGACTCTAGCATTCTATCTTGATGCATAAAAAAAAATGCATAAACATCTTGAATTGCATAAACCTCATTATCATGGTGAGAAAAAAGAAAAAAAAGAGAAAGGAAAGAGAGAAATTTCTTCAAAAAAAAATAAAAATTGGGCTGACAGGCCGTGGCCCATTACCACGTGGTACGGACTTGGCCGTACAGCCAGAAAAAAAGAGAAGAAACCGTGAGCAAATAAAAAAAAGAAAAAAAAAAGAAAACAACACGTGTAAAAAAAAAGGAGAAGAAAACACGTGGAAAAAAAAAGAAAAAGAAAAAGAAAAAGAAAAAAGGAAAAAGAAAGGAAATGATAAGAAAGAAACATTTTCTACTTCTACATGGAGTTTCTTGTGAAGGAAGAAAACTTACTTGAAGCCATGGATGGAAAATAAGGAGAACTTGAAGATTCTTGAAAAAGAAGAGATGTTCTTGATCTTGGAGCACTCTTGGAAACTCTTGCAAAAAGAAAGCAATGAAGCAAAGATCCAACCTCACCTTGCTTTTATAAAGGAGAGCAAACCAAAAGAGGAAACAAGGAAAAAACCAATGAGGTAAGTTTTAAAAACTAGTAACTTTCCCAAAAGAAAAGAGATTTGAGATATTCTCTCCTAAAGAGAAGATTCTTTGAGAAATTCTCTCCAAAAAGAAAGGGAATGAGAAATATTCTCTCCCAAAGAAAATATACTTTGAGAAAAATCTCTCCAAAAAATAAGGAAACATGAGAGATTCTCTCCAAGTAAGGATATTTTTAAATATTCTCTACCCACAAGAGATATTTTTAAATATTATTTACAAAATGACACCACATGAGATCTATGTCATATTTAAAAGCTTAAGATCCCATGGGTTGGCCCACATGAGCCAAGTTTGACCACCTAGGCACTAAAAGGGGCTTCCTATCAAAAACCTCTTTTACCAAGAGCATACAAAATGGTTCCATGCCTCTTTTGAGTTGATTGAACCATTAAAAAAAAAGTCTCATGAGCTTCCAAAAATTCAAACCATCCAACCTCATGAACCAAATTAAGCCAAAATCTTGAAATTGACATTACACAAAAAACCAAATTCTGGTCCCCTAACTTGCTACATATATAGCTTGTTAGGTCACAAGGCTGAAACAAAAAAAAATAAAAATCCTGACCCCCTGACTCGCCATATATAGCTTGTTAGGTCACAAGGTCAAAACCAAAATCAAATCTGACCCCTCTAACTTGCCACATACATCTTGTTGGGTCACAAGGTTAAAATAAAAAAAATCAAACCTTGACCCCCTAACCTGCCACATACAGCTTGTTAGGTCACAAGGTCAAAAACCAAAAAAATCCTCTTGACCGCTTAATGTGCCACATAAAGCCCTTAGGTTCACAAGGTCAAAAGAAAAACCTAAAATCCAAAATCCAAAAGTTCGACTCCCTATGTCATTTTCAAAACTTTGCCTTGAGACGGTATGTGATCCCTCTCACTACCATAAAATCCCCTTGGAAACTCAAAAGGCTATTAAAAAAAATGTTCAAAGACTCTTGGTCAAATTAGAAGCCCTCCTTCAAGTTTCTCTTCGAGGCACATCGACTCCAAAAGCTAATCGTCGTTGTACCTCGAGGGGGCATTTGTTGACACAAAAAAAGTCACCTTGTGTCGCGACCCCGGAACGGAACCCCGGGCCCGCGACGTGTTGAATTGGTGGTTGTTATGTTTTCCCACAGGTTCCTGCGGTGAGGATTCCCGAAACACGCGGAATTTGTCTCACATGATCAAGTTTGTGGAAGCGTGTAGCAAATCACATTACGATAAGCACCAATAAAATTTTAAGTGCAATGACAAATAATAACAAGACATAGTATCAAAAGAAAGGAGTTAACATGACATTCCCATCATAATTCAAGTTATGAGACTACACAAAGTAAGTTAAGTTTAGTTACATCCCATAAGAGGCCAACAGATGCCAATACAATTCTCAAAACAATAAAAGAACCCCATGACAAAAATGGCGAAACTCAAGAACCCGCCCGACGTCTAGTTGACATCGTCGGGCTGCCACTCTCTAACTGGGGGTGGCTCAAAAGCCTCCTCCGGACGCTCCTCCTCAAAGGCGACGTCACCTGCACCTGGGCACCATCAAACAAGGATCAAACAAAACGTTTGGTAGGTAATCAATTTAAGCATGAGCATAGAGTAGTAAACGTTTAAAGAAACATATAAAGACATTTTGCTGGATTGTAAACAGTTACAAGATTAAGGTACATTTCAAAATACGAGCGAAACTAACATGCATACTTATATATCATGAATAGTTACATTCCATAAGGAGCACATCCTTTCTCTATCATATATAATGAAAAGAGCAAGCACGTACGACAAGCACGATATACATAATATAATCACGACACGATTCCCACATATACGGGGATTCCGACCGCGGAACCGTACACGCACGATGTGTAATAAAATACACGACCAGTCTGTAGACAGTCCACATGTTTAAGGACCCCCAAACAGTGGATCAAACTGAAAGGGCAGTCCAAGCTCAGTGGTGTTCACTTAATTCATGAATGAACAAAATACGCGAAACACTATCAAAACATGTCGAGATAAAAAGGGAGAAATCACTTATCAAAACACGACAAACATGACTAGCAAAAGGCATAATTAATATGCATAACACGCATAGGAAGTGACCCCTTTTTTCTTGAAACAAATCTTCAAAACGAGCTTGTACTTAAACTTCAAAACGAGTACACAATGATATTCATTGCATCAAAGCCAAAGTATGAATACAAAGCCTAACAAGCACATGTAAGGACCTTTGATTGATCCTTGTGTAATTGAACCCAAAAGTTGGAAATTTAAAAGAGAATCGGTGCCCCGGAAGTTAAAAGACATCTCAGGTTCGAGTGCACAATATTAGGCAAAAGGTCACTTAACATGTTCTAATTTTTATTCTTACAAACACTCTTCAAAATGGCAATGGTGACAGTTTCGGTTAGCTCGCGGTCAGGTGTCGGCTAGCCGAACTAGGATCTGGTGGCTAGCCGCCAGATGACCGACAGGCTGACCGCTGGAAGTCTAGGTCCAAACGCAGCTCTCTGAAAAAGAAACTGACTGACTTCGGTTGGCTTACGGTTAGCCGAAATGCGACCTGGAGGCTAGCTGTAAGCTGACCATTGGAACCCAGGTTTGAAACTTAGCTCTCGGGAAAAGGAGCCGAAAATGTTCGGTTGGCCAGCGGTTAGCCGAAATGGTGTATGGCAGCTAGCCGCTAGCTAACCGTCAAGCTGACTGAAACCCACTGTCGAAATGCCAGCTTCTGGAAAGGGAACTGCCGAGCTCGGTCACCTCGCGGTTAACCGAAATGGGGCTTTCGGCTAGCCGCCAGCTGACCGACACTACACGGGAAGTGCAGTTCAGTTCAGATTTTCACATTTCCTTCTTCCTTTCTTCTTGTTTCTCATTCCACTTGCACTCCCCTGAGCCTCCAAGGGATAAAACACACCTCTTTCACAATTTTAACATCCAATCCAAGGAAAAGATGGTCATGAAGCTTATAAACAAGCTTATATGCAAAATTTCTAGGATAACAATGCAAATCTAAAACACACATGCAACATTGATCCTATAGAGATTACTTGCCTTTGCCCAAATGCTAAACAATCCTCTCCAAGCACTCTTACTCAAGAGCTAAGCCAACACTACAAGAATCCCAAGGGAAAACCATTCAAACTCAACAAAAATGAAAACAAAGAACCCATTTTCACAAAAGGGTTTGTAAACATGACAAACAAGATCTTTAGGAGCTAAAAAGACTTCATTAAGAAGATGGGTTGGAGCTCTTACCTAGAAAAGGTCAAACAAAGAGGAATGAAGACAATGGAGAGCTTGCTCACTCATACCTTTCAAGAAAATGACATCAATAGAAAGCTTAAAATGAGAGGAAGAAGATGATAGTCTTAGAATTCCATTTGGAGGCTTCTAGCTTGATCATTCAAGAGAAATAAAATGGAGGGAAAAGCTTTCTCCTCTTGGTTGCTCTAGGGTTTGGGTTGAGAGTGAAAGAAGGGAAAGAGAAGAGAGTTGACTTAAGGCACTTGCAAGTGGGACCCAATGAACTTGAACCTTGTATTGACAAAAACATGATTTTGCGGGCCTCGAATGACTTTGACGAAGAAGGATAAAATGATCCTCGAAATATCTAGTTTCCAAAAAGTATATTTTTGGCATGGTTTTGAGATCTCGAAAATTGTGTCCAGATTTGTGCATAAAAGACAATTTTACCCTCTTTGGGTCAGAACTTGGGTTTTTGAGCTTCAAATATGAATGAGATGAAGACGAAAGTTGTAACACGTAGTAAAATCATTCAAATGAAATCAAAATCACAATTACACGGAAACCGATACGATCCTCCCAAGCTTACACGTGCACTCAGGCCTTCTTGAGTGTGTCTGACTAATACTAAACGTTCTCAAAATTCCCAAAGCTATGTCCAAAACTAAACTAATTATTCTAACCCAACGACAACTAAACCCACTTAGGACTAAACACACACTAATCGCACACTAATTGAAATAGTCTGGGTTGGGGTCTAACACCTTGCCTCCTCAACATCTAGAAGCGCATCCTACCACAAACAGGCAATGCCACTTCAAGCTTGTCAGAACTAGACAAAAACATCAAGATTCTTCAAGACAGCCAAAAGAGGGGTACACTGAAGTTTCGGGTTATCTCAACATCATTTGACCCCAACTTCACTCGTCTAGCAGCTGAGAAGGAGCTCTCGGTGGAGGTGAAGCTAAAGACCCTGACACACAAAACAGAGCACACAGTCGGCCTCAAAATGCCAATAGGAGGCACTACATCAAATTTCGGGCCATTCCAGCATCATTTGGCCCAACCTCACTCATCCGGTTGCCAAACAGGCGCTTCTGGCGACGACAGCGTCGAAGATATCAAAACTTCGATAAGAGCCTACGGATGGTTCCAAAATACCCTAAAAAAGGCTCCATGACAAATTTCAAGTCAAACCAACAACGTTTGACCCTCCATCAACCCTCGAGCAGTAAAATCAAGTCTCTCAGCGGAGAGAACCACCGAGACCATCACTCATCAAACATAGCACATGGGTGGCTTCAACATGCTTCCAAAGGCCTGGACGTCAAATTTCAGGTCATTCCGACAGCGTTTGACCCAACTTTGATGCTCCGAAACAAAATCAAGCCTACCGACGGCGGAGCTTCCTGGGACCATGACATACAAATCGGAGCTAATGGATCATCTCAAAATGACTCCAATAGGCTCCTTGTCAAATTTCAAGTCGATCGGACATCAGTTGACCGTACATCAGAGTGCGGCATCTTCCTCGCGGCAAAATCAAGTCTACTGTCGACGGGACCCCACACGGCTTCAAAACTTAAACAAAAGCCAATGGTTAGTCCTATCTATTGCTCAGTAGGCTTCACCTCAAATTTTGGGTCATTCCGACATCGTTTGACCTAGTTTTGACTCTTGACGGAAAATAGGCTACAAAGTCTTCGGCTCTTCGAAAAAATAGGAAACTTTGTGCTCCAATTGGCACGGCTTCTCCTAAGGTTTTCTTCAAGAGAATCAAGCCAATAAATGAGGAAAAATCTCAAGAAAAATACAGGAGAAAAAAGAAACAAAAAAGATCCAAAAACGGCCGAAAAACGGCGACTGGAAGGGGAAAAATCCCCATGGTCGCCTGTGACCCTAGAAGTCGGGGTCGCCGGATTTCCGTCGGGTGACCCGTTTTCCCACCCTTTTTGCGTTTTGGGAATTCCAGCCCCTATGGTCTTCCGAAAATCTGATTTTTGATGCTTGAAATCTACTAATTTTCATCGACATTTCAGATCCACCGACAAGGGCATGAAATCATCATTGATCGCTCCAAGATCGCTAACCGACTGACCAAGTAAGTACACTTTCTGTCCAACCGATCAAAAAATCGACAAGACAGATGTCACCGGCCCACTGGCACCAATCAATGTCTGAAGTTGCATCGCCATCTGACATCAAACAACATGTGGATCCATCGGCGATCATCACAAGAAGAATTCCATAAGACGCGACATGGCCCGCGACTCTTCAAATGCCCTGGCGACCACTTAATGCTGTTAATGATCCGTTTTATGACACCTTAATGCAAACACTAATCCATTATTTTGGACGGCCCAATCAAAATCAAGGAAATGAGAGTTACAAATCCAAGCAATCATGGCACTAAAACCATGAAACTCCTCTCATCATGGAGATTAAAGGCGATTAAATGCCCATAATTCTCCACCGGCCAATCACAAGCCAAGAAAAAGGAGTTATAAAATAAAAGGATTAAAACTTGTAACTCATCCCATCATGGAGCATCAATGCCATCAATTCTCTCATCATGAGCATTCAATGCCATAAATCGCCCCATGGTTACCAAGAGCCTATAAAAAGCGGTCATTCTAAGAGATCCACACACAGATACACACAGATACAAACGCACAGAGAGAGAGAGAGAGAGATCCATACACACAAGCAAGAAAAAAAAACTCTGAAGAAATCATGCAACTCTGCTGCAGAAACACCATAAGGTGATCGAAGCCCCTTGGGGGGCCAACCCCCCAAGGGGACCCCTCTCCTTCTACCAACAAGGCCTAAACGCGGCTTTTCTGCCCGGTTACTCGGTTTTTTATTGGATATAGGACCTCCCCTTGGTCTTTATCCTCTAAAAAACTGAGGTCCAAGCAAAGCCAAAGAATCATAGCATCATGTGTTCTCATCTGAAGGACGATGGCGAAGTCTATACATGACTTGTGACCGTCAATCTGAATGAGTCCCCGTAATCTCCTGATAAGTCAGATTCATTTTCTCACTTTTCTATTGTATTTCTTATTCTTTGTAAAGAGACAAAAAATCACATTTCTTGTCTTTCATTATTGATAAGATTTGTAAATCGCCTTTTATAGCAAAAATCGCCTTTCACGGCACAAAATCGCTTTTCACGGCAAACAAACAAAAATTGCCTTTCACGGCACAAAAACAAAAAAAAAAACGCCTTTCACGGCACAAAAAAAATTGTGTCTCTTTCTTAAAATATATGTGCAATGGAAAGTTAGATAAAAGAGTTGATTTCCTTTCTACTTGTGTAGGTGAATCTCCGGATCACCACTTCAAAATCCCAAGTAGAATAGAAAATCTGGCATATCCGTACAAAAAAAATGTTGATGACTCGCTTTTCTCCTCCGCCGGACCCCGGAAGCCCCGGGGTGGAGGGAGAGGACGAAAGGCTGGGTCCATCACCCATAGCAGCAGCCATCCTCCATCACACATCCCTCTTGCATATTTTTAAATCCCACATCTATTTCTGAAGAAAATATTATTTAAGGTAAGAGAAAATCAACTTAAAACATTTTATTATGTGTTTTTTATTTTTTATTTTTAGATGAAGCATAGAAATCATTGAGTTTGTCACTTGTGTTGTGTTCTTCATTTAGAAGTTAGATCTACATACTTTCTTTCATGCTAGATCTACTCACACACATGATTTTGAAATTTTTTTTCTAATTTTTTTATTTTCGGATTTTTTAATATTTGAATTATAATATATCATTTTTTGGGATTTCATCACAAATATGTTCTTTTAATGATTCATGATCATTGTATGGTGTGTAAATGATTGATCTACATACTTTTATGCTAGATCTATATATTTAGAGTTTTGAAAATGATTTTATTAAATCTTTATTTTTTTCTAAAAATTATTGTTGTTACTTGTTAAAATATTTGTGATACCATAACCAAAGGCTTATTAATAGTGTGTAGATGATAGATCTACATCTACTCATAGTCATAAACAATTAAACATGATTTAGATTTTTAGTTTAATTATTTTATTTTCGGATTTAATTTATAATATATGAATTATAATATATCATTTTTTGGGGATTTCATCATAAATATGTTCTTTTAATGATTCATGATCATTGTATGGTGTGTAAATGATTGATCTACATACTTTTTTGCTAGATCTATATATTTAGATTTTTGAAAATGACTTTATTAAATCGTTATTTTTTCTAAAAATAATTGTTGTTAATTGTTACTTGTTAGAATATTTATGATATCAAAGGCTTATTAATAGCGTGTAGATGATAGATCTACATCTACTCATAGTCATAAACATGATTTAGATTTTTATTTTAATTATTTTATGTTCAGATTTTATAATAGAGCAAGGCTCTCCTAAGTTCAAAGTTAGGATAAGGTAAGCTCAAGTGTGTGGTGGGGCCCGCCTGGAGAATCACATGGGGATGGGGGTTGGGGGGATTTCAAGGACTCCCTCGGATCTTCCTCTCTGTAAAAAATCAGCACCAATCGTGATTTTTATCATCTCCATATGGGCCCAAAAGTTTAATGGTCAATATTTCATTCAGATCGATACATAGTCGATCCAACGGTCCAATAAATTCGGATTTGACCGAAAGTTGGTGGACATGTGCAATTTAGAGGGGTCATGTGTTTTGTCCATTTGGATGGACCAAAGGTGGGCCCCACAAGCATGAGCTTACGAGATTCTATCCTAAGCTTGAGCTTAGGAGAGTCTTGCTCATTTATAATATATGAATTATAATATACCATTTTTTGGGGATTTCATCATAAATATGTTCTTTTAATGATTTATGATCATTGTATGTTGTATAAATGATTGATCTACATACTTTTATGCTAGTTTTATATATTTAGGATTTTAAAAATGACTGGGGATAGGCCTAAGCCAGTGAGGGCCGCAGAAAGGATAGAAGAAATAAACTTGACAATGTAGCAGGGGCGTGCTCCTGATACGAGTAAGCCAAGGGGAAAGGAGGTGGACGAAGAGAGTGTGTCAAGTATTTTTATTTCTTCATCATTAGCAGGAATTCCAGCTGACTCTCCCGGAGATGAGGGTTATTATAGAGATGATGAGCCTGTCACTTATGAGACAGTTGAGCATTTTCCTGGTGCTACCGAGTTAGATCCTCGCGTGGCTATGTCAGACATGTTGGACAGACCGAGGCAGGGGTTAGCAGTGGCGCTGCTGGGCAAGGAGTGGGGGAAGGTACTCATGGTCATCATGGGAGTTATGTTGGCCAAGGTGCTATGTATGGACATCATGGGGGTTATGTTGGCCAACAAGGTGCCATGTATGGACATCATGGCACTACAACAAAAATCATTTTTCGCGGCAAATATTCCGCGACGTTTTGAAATTTTGTCACTAAATGCTGTTTTTTGCGACGAAAAATTCATTTCGTCGCCTAAAACGAAAACACAAATTGTTTAGAGACAATAATTTTCAATTGACGCTAAATATTGTCGAAAAATGGAGTTGGCACCATGAAGAGGTAAAGTTTCTCCGACAAAATTATTTATTTGGCAACGAGTTTTTTTCATCGGCAAATCATTTGCACTATATTTTATTAAAGAATTTTTGCGACAAAAATATATCGTCGCATAATTCCTTAAAAATAATCTACGATGAAATTATTTCGTTGCAGAATGCACAAAATTTGGGGCGCGCAATCTGGCTTGGCGGTTCATTTTTTGGGAACTATTGGGTGACAAAATGAAATAAGATAACCTCTCGCACGCAGACCTCTTCCATCTCTCTCACACCGGAACCATGGCGCAACACCATCACCTCCTCTTTTTCTCCATCTCGCAACCCCCTGCGCAGACCCATCTAAGAGGCAGCCTCCCTCTCCAGTCTCTTTGCTCTTCATCTCTCTCACGCCCGCGGACCGTCGCCCCTTCTTCCTCCACGAGCAGACCGCACCACCACCACCAGCAGCGCTTAGCCCCATCATCTCTCCCTCTTCTTCCTCCACGCGCAGAACTCATCCCATTTACAAGTAAGAGCCTCTCTCCCTCCTCTCTGCATCACCATTGCATCCCTCAGCACTTCCCCCACACACCAGCACACCCTCTCCTCTCATAGAGATTCCAGATCTCCAAGAAGGATATTTGTTTTTTTTATTTTTTTATTTTTATTATGGGTTTTTCTTTTGGTTGTTTTTGTGGGGTTTTGGATCTGGGTTTTTATTTTTTGTTTTGGGATGAGAGATTGGATTTCGTGGACGACTTGCCGAGTAACGCAAGGCTTGGCGTAAGAATCATCCTCATGGTTTCGTGGCTAAGCCAGAGATGGCACGACAACGGATGGTTCCATCAATTTGACGGCCTGGCACTGCACAATCCCTGGCAAGCAAGGGACTGACTAGGAGGGTGGATTTTTCCCCATCACGCTGCATTTCAGTGACGACTATCCAAGTAAACCCCCAAAATGCAAGTTTCCTCAAGGCTTTTTCCACCCTAATATCTACCCTTTTGGAACTGTATGCCTGTCAATTCTAAATGAGGATACTGGTTGGAGGCCAGCAATTACAGTGAAGCAAATACTTGTAGGCATACAAGATCTTCCGGATCAGCCCAACCCTGCTGACCCTGCTCGGACTGATGGATATCATCTCTTTATTCGGGAGCCAGCAGAGTATAAAAGATGGGTGCGGCAGCAGGCCAAACAATACCCTCCTCTTGTGTAGCGTGATTGGCTATTACTGGGGGCTCCTAGACCTCCTTGTAACTCTAGGACATTCTTCGGTGTGTGCTTTTATGTATAGACTAAGGTACTATAGCAAATCAGGACGTATGTGATGCCAAAATTGTTTAAAAAAAAAAAGAGAGATTGGATTTGGGGGGATGTTTGTGTGGGTAGGTTCTACTATTTGTGGGGTTTTGCTAGAACTAATGTTGTTTGGATTTGTGGGTTATGAGTAGAAATGCAGAGCAGGGATGTTTGGCTTCTTTTGACTGGGTTATTTGGGTTTGAGGTATTTTTTTTTCACTGATTTGGAACACCTGGTAGTGTTTGGATTGATGGGTTTCACTAGTTATGATGCTTTTGGATTGGTGAGTTATGAATAGAAACTAGTAGAAATTAAATAATGTTCACTAGAAATATGGCTATAAAGACAAAGGATAATAGAATTTTTGAAATTGCCTTATTGCTTGATCCCACATGTACGCTAATGTACACAAAATTTCTTTTTAGAAAATTATATGTGCTAAATTATTATATAATGCTGTGTATGGATGAAACTGTTAAGAATTTTTAAAAACCTCTATGACAAGTATTGTATTATGAGATTAGGTAGTAAACCTAGATATCAGAATGTAGACAAACTTGATGAAACTATATGACCATTGCGTGACAGTGATGAAGAAAATGAATTTCTATGGTTTGTGAGAGCGAAGAGCCAGAAATATAGTATAGAAGAATGATAGATTTGTGAGGTGGGAAAAAAGTTTATAACAATCATTTTATATTGAATAGCATGTGTACAAGATAAGTTCTGCATGATATCTTGATTCAGATGGAGTTGTACAAGCCCAGCCTTGTACAAAGACTTGATCTGACCATACACCCTGCCCGTGCCATGTGATGAACAGCTTGGATTTAGTTGTATAATTTATAAGGATCTTTTTTTTTCTAAGAGTAATAAGAATTTGATATGAATTTATTCAGTGGGGATAAGATGTTTGTGATATCGAGGTGCGACCACCACTCAACCATGAGTGTGTTGGAACTAACAGTTTTTTTGGAAGACTTATGCTAACATCCATTCCCACCATTGTTGCAACTTACTTTTAGCAAACAAAGTCAATTCTTCATCCAAATATGAACATGTCTTCCATTACTAAAATACTTATGCCCTTTACTTTACAAATCTCATCTAATCATATTTTTAGAATTGTAAATCAGTCATGTCTTTCCTACCATTCGTCCATCCTGAGATTCAAAACCTGGATATATAAGCTATTTGTAAGGTGAAAATCTGGAGCCGAGGTATGTTTTACATGTGATCCATTAACAATGGAACCTAAAATAGTTGCAGTTCCAATTGCAATTTGTAGAGCTCCCCAAGGAGCAAAGAAGGTACCAAGCAGGCCCAGCATATCTTGGCTAGTTCTTTCAAGTCCCTATAGTTCTTTGTTATGGGAGGTTGTATCTGGTTATTGAGGCAGATATAAAGCTTTAAAAGAAAGTTGTAGTTTCCATTTTTATGCCCAGGAGGCTCACCTACAATCAGTTCAAACCCTCCCACCCAAGCATGTTGTAACTTGTAAGGAGAGCAGATCTTTGGCATTATTAGCAAATCTTTGGAATTCTTTTGGATTGGGAATTCTCAATTTTTAACAAGAAGAATTATCCTAAATAATTCATGTTATTCATGATTTTACGAAACATTTATCAATTTTATTTCACAAATTAATTGTTTTACACTACTCATTGGGCAATAAAGGACAACAGCAGTTGATTATTCTTTTCTTTCAATATATCAAATCTTTATTGGGTCTTCTTGTCCTTTTTAAGACAGAATTAGGGGTTTAAATACTTTTTATCTGTTTAGCATTTCACAGCAATTTTAGATATCACCTCAACATCACCATTATTGTAGCTCTTCTTAAGCTTATTTCTCTGTTTCAGTGATCCTGTGTCTGGTCCAGTTATTGTTAGGGATTTTGTATTTTCAATTTGATAGATGCATTTTCACTTTAGCATCATTTGAATTTTCACACTTGCATTGTTTTAGAAAACCTTGAAATCTTGTTTTATTCATGCATTGTTTTTAAGATTTGTAAAAGTATTGTTTTATGCATGTTTTGTTTCTAAACTTGGATGCATTGGTTTTAGAATCCAAACTCTTTTGAAAACCTAATTCTTTGTGCATTACTTTTGAGAAATCATATTGAGAATTTAGGTTTGTGTCTTGCATACTTTCATCACTTTCAGAATCATTTTTTGTATGCATTTTTATGAGAAAAGAGTTTTTAGAAATTAAGCTAGCCTTTGTTTTAAAGTTTCAAATCATTTTAGGCTTTGTGTGTTTCATGTTTTTAAACATCTTCGTTTGATTTAAAACATGTTATTCAAGCTTGATTTAGTGGCCAAAAGTTCCCCCAAGAAATACTTTGAAAAGTTGCATTTTTGGGAAATTTTAATCCAGGGGGTGGTCCGGCAGTGTCGCCGGTAGACCGGCCCAGAGGTCCCGGTCGACCGGGAACACTACAGGCCAACTGGGCCCCTGGAGCCCCAACGGTCATTTTTCTGACCGTTGTGTGATCCCGATCGACCGAGACCTGTTTGCAGGTCGACCGAGGACTAGCCGTTAGACTGTTTTTCATTATAAAGTCCATTCATTTCCAACCTTTTTCAAGGCTTGAACCATGAACTTTTGAGACCATTTTGGAGCCAAAGAAAGGGGAAGAAGTTGGAAAGGCTAGAGGGCTATTTGGAAATCAAATACTTGAGTTTTAAAAAGGTACACTTTACTTGTATTTTGATTTCCATTAAAATGAAATCCATGTATGCTTAAATCTTTGTATTTTCACTTATGCATGATTTCTAGAGTTGTGTTGCAAACTCAATATCATCTTTGGTAAATTAGTTTGGTTTGCAAACTCTCTTATCCTAATCACATGTGTTCTTAGACTTTAACATTCATACAACTTGTTTGTTTCATTTCTTCAAAGTTGTTTGAATCTTTTATGTGATTAGTTTTCTCTTCAATCATCATTTTATAAGCTTTGATTTTAAAATGCATCATGCACTCATTTAAGAGCTTCATTGTTGAATTTGATTGAAGAAAAGCATTCATACACTTGTGCACACACTTTAGCTTGTTTTAGTGTATGTTTGTAATTTGAATTAAACTTTCATATTAGCCTATATAGAGGCAATTCAATTGTGCTTAAATTGTATCTCTTGGAGTGTTCTTTTGTGAAGACACCTTCTTAGAGAAATCATTCATTGTAAAGGTTATTGCTTAGCCTAAGAAAAGCATTGTGTAAAGGTTATTGCTTAGCCTAAGAAAAGCATCTTGTAAAGGTTATTGCTTAGCCTATAAAAGCACATTGAGAGGTTGTTGTTTAGCCTAGAAAAATAATATTGTAAGGGTTATTGCTTAGCCTAGTAAAAAGCATAACTAGTGGAAATCCGGTGGGGTGATTAGATCACAAGCCGGTAGTGGACGTAGGCATTGAGGCCGAACCACTATAAACCTTGGTGTTGTGGTGCTTGCTTTTGTGGTGATTGTTTATATTAGCTTCCGCATATTGTTTGATTAATCATCACATGTGACTAGTTTTTGTTAAGAAGTTAAATTTGTCTAAATTGGTCACAATTGTAGCTCACCCTATTCACCCACCCCCCTCTAGGGTTAGGATCCCAAGGACTTTCAGTTATGACCCGTGACTCCCTGTGCGTCTTTTTAGCCTAGTTGCAATTACAGGAAAACTGCCATCATATAGTTTTATCCTATAGTTTTTGGATAAAATTATAGGAAAACTGCCATCTTCTATGTTTATCTTTCTAAGTACATTGCAGAAAGTAGGTTTTGTTCTGTTCAACTTAATTTTTCAACTGCAATATAATTTAGCTTATTTCAAATGGCAGGAAAAACTTATAGCAGAACGGGAGAAGTGTACGCAGGAGGGTGCGATCCAATTGACTCAGGAGAAAATATCAATCAATGTCCTTGGTGGTCGGTCTGGATACTTGAGAGGGTTTGGAAACGGTCTGAAGCCCACGTCTACAACTAGGAGCACCAGGACGGACTCAGAGGTAAAATCCACACGACATTTCCTTGTATTCTTACTTTGTTTGCTTCTATTTTCTGTAAAAAATCACTCCTTGAGAGTAACCATTTTCTGGTGAAACTGCATTACAAAGAATGGAGCTTTCCACATCATAGCATTGCGTTGAGTTACCTTAGCATGAATTTCCAACATTGTTCTCCTTTATGAAAAATCTTTTCTTTTGCTCATTTGGAGTTCTTAGGATTTACATAATTCTCAAGAAATTTTGTTCTCTCTCTCTCTCTCTCGTTTTTTTTATTGGTTTGCAAGAGTTGAATCCACAACTACAAGGTTACAATTGGGGTTCTTGAACTTTTTCAAATATTCAATAATGACTAATGAGTTTTGGGGTTTTTATAATTATTTTTAGTGTGATTATATTGAAGACCTGAAAATGGAAGTACCTAGAGGATTTATCTCTCATCTATGGAATTTGCTGGCATTTCTACCCTTCTTTTGTCTTCTGTTAGTTATTGGAATCCTCTTCCAAATTTTTATCTTTTGTTTTTACTTGATTCTTCTTTCTAATTCTCTTTGATGATGTAGTGTGATCCTTTTGCAGTGGCCCTAATTGGCCCTATTGTTTTTCTCATAGTCATGTTTGGGAATTTGGCTGTGATTTTCGGGTTAAGGCCTTGTCATCCCATTTGGACTTATTACTGCATAGCAATGTAAGAATTTTGGTCAATTTAGTTTTCATCTTTTTCCTTTTCTTTTTTTTTGGTTCAAATGGTGAAAGACTGCTGCTCATTTTGGTTAGAACGAAGAAATTCGGTCCATTACTGAAGGGTCTTTTGTTCATTTGCTTTCTGATTCCACTGATATTATCGCCAATTCTCGGAATTACTGGGAGTTCTTTTACGGGTTTTGGATATGGGTTCTTTTCACCTTTGATGGCCACATTCGAGGCTATTGTTGAAGACGTTCCAAATAAGTTTGTCAGATGTTTTTTGGTATGGATTTTATACTTATGTAATATGGAGATGGTTATATGGTTTTCTGAGATTGAGTTTTTATCTTATAGATCTCATGTTATTGTTTTATTTTGCAGTTTTCAAGTGGTGAAATAATATGTTTATTTTCCACTTCCTATACAGGATGGTACTAGGAGTTCTATTTTGAGAGGCTGTACAATTGTTCGCGACTTCGCTGATGTATGCTTCTATTCTTACTTCTCTTTGATAGATGAGTTGCTCGAATCAAAAGGCGAGACAGCTTTAGAAATCAAGTAATGTCTGCTTTTGTTCTGCCAAGCTCATTGCAACCCTCTATTACTTGTTTACATTTTATAGGTCTTGGATTTAGTTGTTAAGAATGCATTGAGGAAAGTTGAATTTTCTTTCTTCTCAATTTTCTAAAAGGTTTCATACCACCCTTTTGGATGGGCCATATTTGGAAATCTGGTAATGTTCTACTGGCAGGGGTTATAGATGTTGATTTAGGGTGGAAAAAAAATGGAGGACAAGATTGAATCTTGCATAATCTTTAGTTTCTATGTTGGAGTCTTTTGAATAGACACGTGGATGTGTAACATTATACATGACATAGTGTTGTGGAACTATTAGAAAGGGGAGTTTAGAATTAGGTTTTCTCAACAATGGAAAAGCTGAAGTGCTTTGAATTGCAAAGTCTACGTAAGTGGGCTATGCCAATAGACATAGGACTTATGTGTATATTGGTCCTTGAAAACAACTTAAGTTTAGGAGTAGTAATGTGACTAGTTCATTTTAACCCAAGAAACAAGAATTTCTACTCTAGAGGCATGTTTGTTTGCTTAGAATACATAGGAATTCATAGCCAAATGAGCTCAACCTAACGATTATTAAATTCATGAGGGGTGAAGGATACAAGGTGGAGATGTAGATGCAACCTCGACTTTCCTAGGATTTGAATTACTAGGGTGATGCCCGGTATCATTTCCTATCTTCACTTGATTCAATTGCCATTAAAGGGGAGGTTATTTGATGGTCATTTCTGGATGTTCACCTTTGAATCGAACAAGCCCTAAAGCTAAATTAATTGAGAAACTAAAAGAACATTCAGTTTTTCTATTTTTGAAATGGTAACTGTACTTTTTATTTATTTTAATGTATCAAAAATCTGTACAGTTCCAGAGATATATACTGAAAACAGAGCCTGCAAAGATCCAAAACTCAAAAAAAAAAAAAAAAAAAAAAAGGCACACACGCACACGCAGACACAAGCATGGTCATGGGAGAACAATTCTGTCAAAATCTAAAATGAGTTTAGTGCGCTGCACTCCCTCTTTAGCTTGATGGTTTACCTTAAATTAACAGTCCTTTGGACATGTGAGAAGGTAGCTCCAAGCCTCAAAGACATGTCCACTTCCTCCAAAATATCTCCCAATTTCCAAGGAGCCTTTGATTGACCTGATGCCCACTGTGTAGTAGATGAAGAGTCTCCCTCAACCCTATTTACTTAAGATTCCTGCCAGCCTCAGGAAGACCAATCTTAAGGGTCGGAAGCTCCTCCTTATTCACTGAATAGTAGGCCGCTGGATCAGAAGAGGATAAGATGGGACGCCCCTCATCATTGCAAATGACACCACCCACACTAGCCAATCCTGGAGCACTGCCATCACACTTAAGTTTCAAATCACCAAGAGGGGCAGGGGACCAAATAGGATGAATTCCCATCTTGGCAGGGGAGGAGAAATCACTTCTTTCTAGTTTGTCAACATAGTAGATATGTGAATATCTTGGAAAATAAGGATCATGAGAGACCCACAAGGCCACCAAGAATTAAACTTTATGTGCTAACATGTGTTCATTGGATGACTTTCCTTCAAAACAATGCATATCCCATTCCTTCCAATTGGTCCAAAGAAGCCATATCCCATTCCTTCCAAATGGTGATTGGATTTCTGGGTTCTTTTTACTTTGTGGGCATTGCATTAGTATAACTTCCATTTCACCATGGACATCACATACTCATATATATTAACTGTTAGGATAGTGATTCAGGTTTGTGATCTTGAATCAACTTCTTTTGCTTCAAGTGCACTTTTATTTTTTAATTTCCTCAGGCTTTTATTTTGTCTCACTTACTTTGCTTTTGATTCCCATATTTAATTCCTAACATTTTTTTCTTTTACCGCAGGTTGGGACTGGAGATCAATGTAATAGAGGCCAATTGGTTGAACATCTTTTTGTTTTTCAAAAGAATATTGTACTTACACTATTTTGGATGCTTCATTTTTACTTGATTTAGTAACGGCAACGTGGTTAAACTTGTGGGTTGGATTTAATAGTTATATGTTTCCTAATATGTTGAAGGAGCGTGTTTTGTACATTTTTTATTAGTTAAATGAGCAGACTTTATTGTACATTTTATTTGAGTTGAATGAACATGTTTTATTATACATTTTATTTTTGTTAAATGGGAAGGTTTTATTATACATTTTACTTTAGTACAGGTTTTCTTATATTCAGCGTAAAGGAGGTTCTTGAGGTGGCAGGCAGTAATTTATAAAATAAATATATTATTTTTAGCGACAAATTTTATTTGTCACCAAATAAGAATAAATATACCTTTGCATATTATCCCCGTCGTATATAATTTGTAGCCTAAGAGAATTTGTGGCAAGGTTAAATATTGGGCGACGAATTAAAGTGGTCGCCTAATGTCTACAAACTATGTGCGACAAAACTAATTCGTCGCCTCTTATAACTTATAGCAATTCATACACTATTTAGCGACAATATAGTTTTGTCGGTAAAAGATATAATTCAGCGACGACTCCATTTTGTCGCCAAATTCCTTTTTCACCATTATTTATCCATTTTTTTGCAATGAATTATAGATATTTGGCGACAAAAAATATCCTTTTTGCCGACAGAGCGTGTTGTCGCAGAAAATTGATATTTGGCGACGATAATGTGTTGTCGCAGAAAATTGATATTTGGCGACGATAATGTGTTGTCGCAGAAAATTGATATTTAGCGACAATTAGTTGTGATTGTCGGCAAAAAAATTCACCGACGCCTAATAGGCGACGAACTGGCGACAAAAATGGTTTTGTCGCAGAATATATTAGGCGACGATTTTCGGATTTTCTGCGACAAAGATTTGCGTCGCGAAAAATGATTTTTGTTGTAGTGTGGGGGTTCTTCATATGACCCTAATTGGGTACCCCCTTCACCAACATCGATTCTTTCTATCGGACAGATGTTAATTGAGTAAGGGAGGCTTCCCCCACCAGTCCTAACGACCTTTTCATGCCCCTTATGCCCATTTATTGCCATTTGAGTACAACCAGCCATGCCAATTCACAGGGGATCAAGATAGTTCATCATTTTATCAAGAATAATCTGAATATGATCATGGGTATGGTAGTGCTGCACAACAGTATGGAGCATATCTTTTTAACCAATACCGAAGAAATAATGATGATGATGATATCGAGCCAGGGTGACACTCCACTTGAAATTAGGCTGCCAATCTGTCTTACACTCATAGTCATTAATCTCTTTCTAGTCTCTACTCTCTACTAGTCCCATCTAATTTCAGGTAAACAATGAACCTTTTGATGCCCAAGTACTTTATGATTTATCTATCTCACTATCATGTTTCTGATTTTAATATGTCATCTTAAGGGTCTTGAATTTCACAACTTATTTGATGATTGAGTTAGTATTAAATGATAATTGATATGTTATCTTTATTTTCTTATATTTTACACTAATAAATTGATCATGAGCATTAATAATGGTTGCATGATATGAAATACTGGAGAAGACAGCGAACTACGACACAGACATGACTCATAACTTAAGGTGACCGAGATTTTGATTTATTGTACGTTGTTACTAATGAATTTTTTTTTCCAACGTTATCTAATATTCTTGATTTTTTGGATATTTTTGCGATTTTTTTTGGATTAAAAAAAAAATTAACACCGCGACGGACCGATATCTGCAACTGATACCCGATATCATATCGGTTTTTTGGCCCAGCCGATACCGCTACCAAGACCGATATTTTAAACCATGGCCACTCCAAATAACCAAAGAAAAGGAAACAAAATGGTCTACCCAGGCACATGAAGAGATAACAAATTAACTGCTGATTACTAAGCTCCAAATACCATAAATCAAACAACTTAAGGCATACAACCCAAACTTCGATATCAATGTCCTCGGGAGTGGAGTACCCATAGAACCAAAACACTATGAGATTTGGATCCCCCTAAAAGAAAATCAAGCAACTTTAACATAAATCATTGAGTCAAAATGGTTTTCAGCCTATGCCTGTGTTAGCTGATACTATGGGGGAGTTCTGTTCATATGTCCTTGAAATGATCTCTGCTCCTTGAAAAGTATGTTTGGATGCAAGAAACTGATTAGCGGCACTTATCTGGGGAGGAAAGAATCATCAAGAAATTTGTCCAATGTCACATCAAAGAAGGATATGGGAATTTCTTGCGATATTCTGATGAGACCGGATTTTCATCCGGAGATCATCAAAATTTTAGGCAAAAGTAATGATAATCAACAACAAATCTGATGATACATATCTTGTCTCAAACCACAAAGTGAATGCCGACATTAGCAAAACATATGCTAGCGGAACCTCAAAACTAGACCATCATTTCTAAGGGCTCATTTGGTGGGGGGGACAAGGGGAGAGGATTGTCAATGTAGAAACTTTGAATGGTAGACAGTTCTCTTGGCCTCTATCTCTCTACCTTTCTCCACATCCAAACAGAACCTAACTTGCCCCCCTATTAGCAATCTATGAAGAGTTAAAATGAACATTAGAGAAAGATTTGAGATAAGAAAGAAAAAGGAATATAGCTAGATTTCCTCCCCTTGGGGAATTTTTGTGTTTTTGTTATCCTAGCTTAGAGGGGGCTGGCCCGCTAGCCCTTTGGAGAGGGGGCTGACCCCCTAGGGTGAGGGGAGTAAACCTTGGGTGAGGTAGGGGCCTCTCTATTGAGGAAAGTAGTCATCTGATGAGGTATCACAGTTCGAATGACGAAATTAAGGTGCTTGCCCGGGTTTTAACCCATGAAATGCAAGTAAGAACCGGCACCTCTTACCACTAGGGTAACAGGCCGTTCTTATTCTTTCCCTTCGGTTGATCATTGGTAAAATCCTGCATACATAACACCACTGACTAGTATTGTCAAACTTCCTTATTATATATGTAAATGAATACCGTTATCAAACTACGTCTGTAATAATCTAAACACAAGGTATGTAAAATAGATCCTGTACCACTCTACACTATTAATACATTTTTAATTCTCATTACTGTTGAAATTTAATTAGTACTCTTTGCTTTTAACAATCAAAATTCTCTTAGGGCGCTGCTAGTTGGTATTGAATTCCGTAAAATTCAATATAGCAAGGGTTTTTTTTAGCGAAATAGTATATTAGAAAGTGCAGAGAAGGATCTAACATGGAGACGTAGATGGAACCATTACTTTCCTATATTTTCATCATTAAGTTCTAGCTCTTGGTAGAATTCACTGCTTTGAAATCCTAATAATTCAACACCCGGAAAAATGGGCCTTTATCTTTCCTAAAAGTTCATTGTTTTTATGTGTACGTTAAAGATTGTCCTTATCCTAAATGTATCTAGAGCCTCTCCCCACACTTTCAGATTGTTAGAGACCACTCCCTAAGGGTGAGAGCAGGAGTGTTACAAAAGCAAAATATATATTTACAGATTATTAAAGGGTAAAAT
Organism: Cinnamomum chago; assembly: GCA_038049695.1. Classification (NCBI taxonomy): domain Eukaryota; kingdom Viridiplantae; phylum Streptophyta; class Magnoliopsida; order Laurales; family Lauraceae; genus Cinnamomum; species Cinnamomum chago. The sequence continues at coordinate 58,928,135 of CP142451.1, forward strand.
TATACAACTTGTCCACTTATTTCTGTGATTAAACTAGGAATCCATGGACTGGAGTGCCTAGACTGTAGTAGCAGCTAGGGCTTGTCTTTGGCTTAATTTGGTTTCTTTAATACGTAGCTTGTTTCTGTCATGTAAACAGTGCAACATTCGATTAGTCATACATACATCAACATGACCCGACTTGGTGCAAAACCTTTTTGAACATTGACATTTTTCAAAGGTTTTCATTTCCTTTTAAGCTGTAGCTTACCAACCTCAAGAGATGGAAGGGATATGAAAAACAAAGCAGCCTTAAAAGGCAGTAAATCACTTCACATGATGTTCTCCGCAGCAAACCGGCAAATACACCTTTGATTAGCCGGGGTCCATCCAGGCATAGAAGTGACTCACGCCGGCATCACCGGCACAACTGGGGCGACCTTGTCGTTACGAAAGGACCAAAACCTCCCAGATGAATGTCAACAAAAGAGAAGGAATCCGGTCCAGAAACAACAAAAACATACACTTCATACAGAGACCACACACAGACACTAGTTACCATCAGCTTCTGTTGGGCTGATGGGGACTTGTCTTGTCTTTTTAGGTGGTGGATTTCTTGGGTCTCATGGTTGAGGAGGGATTTTGTGAGATCGGTGATATAGCCTGTTTTATCTCTAGCATTGTCTTTTACTTTGGGAGGGATCCTTCATATCCGGGGCAATAAGATGTCGGTTTGTGTGTCTTTTTGCTGAATATTCAAATAAGAATCCTCTTTATCTTTTTATATACAAGACAAGTAAGAGAACAGCAGCTGTTTGTTTGCATCCATGTACATGATTTGATATAACTTATCTGCTTGGGCCTTGCTCTTGGGAACTAACCAAATTCTCTCCTTGTTTTCTTCCCACATCCATCCAAGGAATCACATGGAGAGAGAGGCCCACATAATAGCAGCTAACGTCGAATCTGTCCTGATCACTGGCCTTAATGGATCAGTTTACCAGTGGGTTCAGGCGGATAAAAGCGAGCGCATTGTTGAAGTGTTTAGCCTTGATGCTGAGATACTCAGCCAATGAGACAGCGCGATAGAGACAGGGACGGTCAGGTGTGAGAAGATGGGGAGATGGGGAAATTTCGATGTGGGCAGGAGGGCCCCACAGGTAGGCGACAGAGAGGCGTTGCCGAGTCCGGTTCACGATTGCCCTGTGGAGAACACTGTGGAAGCGAGCATTGGAGAGGATGTGGAGGAGATCGCCTACATTGACAACGAGCGACCCAGAGAGTGGGGCCACTGTTATCCACCTTTGGCCCCTCTCTCTGAAGACTTGGAGGCCACTGGTGCTGCTTTGATGAAGAATGGTGATTAGGGGAGAGTCTGTGTGCTCGGCTAGACCCATGGCGCGGGTTGGGTCCGGGCACGCTGGGTACCAGTTCAGCTGTATTGCAGCACAAGTGTCCTCAAATTTGCCGGCAGGGCCTGCCCACTTCACGTCCTCTTTCTTTAAGCCCAGTGCTTCTAGGATCAAAAGCATCAGCCTCCCAGACAGCTTCTTCATCTCTTTCTCATACTCCTCCATTACATTACTGTGCCAAAAGACATTATAACGTTCATCAGTCAAAATCTTCTTGTACTTGGATACTGCTTCTCTAGGACTAGTTCTTGTGGCATCTTTTTTTCAGCATAAAATATAATAGAGCATTATTAGTATGGATCAATGTTAGAAATTCCAAAACAGAAAAGCATTAGCAAAGGGTATGAGTCTGATAGAGCTGGTAGGAACTTCTATAGGAAATTTACCAGAACTGGATGTAGTCGCAGGGCCAAAGTTGGCGTGCATGCTCTAATGGGGAGCCCACGATAGTGAAGCCCTCAGACCACATAAGCTTGGAGAAAAAAGAGGATATGCGAACAAGGCCATAGCCTGCGACACCATCAGGATGACGTGCAGCCTTAAGCTTCTGCTGAGTTGGGAGTGAGAAGAGGTGGCGGCCCTGGGACTCGACATCGCTGAGGAGCTGCTTGGAGATGCCATGGTTTGTGATGTGGAACACACCCCACGTCTCGCATGCATGACCAATGTGGCTTACGACATTCGGGTCACCTAGGTCGACAACAGGCACAGATTCAACATCGAATTTGTCACCGGAGAGGTGTTCATCAAGCGGGGGCCATGCATGCGTGTCGGGCACCTCTTTCGCCGAGCCAAAGTCGAGATGGGAGTGGTGGAGGTGGACAGGGTGGGCTCTGAAGGCCTCTGAAAGTGAAGGCATCCTCTGGAAAATGATCGGTATTGTGCTTGTGCGATGCTTTAGAATTTTATCTCGAAAGAAAACAGGTGAGCAGCTAGCAGAAGAAATAGTAGCAGTAAGTAGATATAATAGAGTCGAAGAAAAGAGAAGATGAGAAGGAAAGAGCAAGTGCAAGGGGATATATAGAGCAGATTGGGGTTGATGGGGGTGGAGATGGTGACAAAGTGGTGAAGGTGGCCGTTGGAGGGAGTGGTGTCTTAGAGTGGTGTTGGGAGGAGTGTGACAAGAAAGAGACAATGAATCAAAAGGAAGCTTTGGACAAGAGAAAGAACAAAAGAATTCCCTCTTTCCCTACAGGCCAAGGTATGAGCAAGTGAGGGCATCTCATCCATCTTCCAAAGGAAAAATGGCTCTATTACCCTTCCCATGTGCTCTTGTCTTGTCCTCGAGCAGAAAAACATCCATATCATGCCCTTCAGATATCATGCTGTTTTTCCTTATCTTAAACCAAAAAACCTCCCTTCCACCTTTGGAGAATGACCCAATTGCCCTACTTTTTATTTATTTTATTTTATTTATTTATTTATTTTGACTCTCCATTTCCCCTTTGGAATTGGTGATGCTTCTGTAGAATCCACCTTGGCTTTAAGAAGGATGTAGAATCCTCTAAAGTAAGAAGACATCGATTCTTTTAGGATCATTATCCTATGTATGAGGGCATCCTTGTCATCTATAAAACGGAACTGGTTTTGGTGCTCTTGTGCCTTTTCCTTCGTGTTTTGGGTCATTTCCACTAAATGTGGTAAAGTTTCTTTTGCTGTTTTGCAGATAGATTTTGGCCCCTGCCCCACTTTTCTTCAGTGGGATATCAACATACTCCTTTTTTGAACCGTCTTCTACAGCATACGCACAGTCTCTTGTCTGCCTTCCGATCATCAAGGGATATATATATACATACATATATATATATATATATATACATACTGATAGGGGTTGAGATATATATATATATATATATATATATGAGGAATGTTCAAGTGCATCCATCCCTCACCAGGGTGAGGGACATTTATCTTTTTTGCACATGAATCCCCCTTTTGTACTTCACCTTATGTATTTGAAATTCCTCTTTTGTACTTGAAATCCCTTATTTATAGAAGCATCCCTCACCCTATGGTGAGAGATGGATGCATTTAACATTTATATATATAGAGAGAGAAAACAAGGCTCTTCTAAGCTCAGGCTTAGGATAAAATCTCGTAAGCTCATGCTTGTGGGGCCCACCGTTGGTCTATCCAAATAGACCAAACATATGACCCATCTAAACTGTACATGTCCACCAACTTTTCGATAAATTCGAATTTACTGGACCGTTGGATCAACCATGTATCGATCCGAATTCTATATGGGGGAATTCTAAAAAAATGCCCCGCTTTAAAAATGTCACTTTTTCCGCTTTTTTTTTTTTTTTCTTTTGTGATGGGGCTTATATTGAGTCAATCTAGTCTTTTTACACACACTACCCCACCATGAATAGTAACAAGTCCAAGTTTGACACTCATTCAACTTTTCATCGCCGTTGGATTGAAATCACGATAAAATGATGCCTCTAAACCATTAAATTTTAGGGTCAATGATCAAGATAATAGGATGATCTTATGGACTCAAGATTTTGCATATAGGTAGGCCTTATATGGATCTTTCCGCCCAATGGACTTTCACAATCATCATGCATTCCAGTGGACCCAACTGGGAGGGATGTTTTCTTCCAAAAAATGCCAGTGGCTGTGTAGCGCTGCCCCATATATGTATATATATAGGCAATACTCTCCTAAGTTCGAGCTTAGGATAAATTTTCATAAGCTCATGCTTGTGGGGCCCACCCTTGGTCCATCCAAATTGATTAAACACATAACCCACCCGAAAGTGCACATGTCTACCAACTTTCGGTCAGATTCAAATTTATTGGACCGTTGGATCGACAGTGTACCGATCCGAAAAGACTGTTGACAATTAAAATTTAGGGCCCAAATGGAGATGATAGAAATTATGGTTAGGGCTAAGTTTTTACATAGAGGATGGTCCTTGGGAGTCTTTCAAATTCTCCCATCCCTATCCCCATATGGGTCCCTAGGTGGGCCCTACCACATACTTGAGCTTACCCAATGGTGGACCCAGGATTTTTGTTTAACCGCTGACTATAGTCAACTAAAAATGTCAATTATTATTTTATTATACCTTCTTTACATTATCAATGGCAAAAAAGAAAGCCAATCAATTGTATTTGTATTCATTCCTATGATACGAGAGTTATTTTGAGGAAATATAAAACTCGTTTAACAGCAGAAAAAAGGAAGAAGGAAGAAATGGAAAATCCTTTCTAATTAAAAGCAAGACAAGCTTAGAAGTTGAAAATTCCTAGATGATGAAACCTCATTTGTTAATTAACTCATGTTGAGCAACTGCCACAGGATAAAACGATATTCAATACTTTTTTCTTTCTAAGTCAAATTATATGTGTAGCAATTCTATTATAATAGGTGTCAAAGTACAGCTTACCTCTATTCTCTTCACTTTTTTTAATCAAGTGTCTAATTTGTCATGTAGAAAAATTGGAGATTGTGCACTTCGGAAAGTTCTTTTTATTTTTATTTTTATAGAACTTTAAAAAGTTTGTTAAAACAAATCCATGTAGTTTGTTAAAAAGAATAACTAACAAAGGATTTCATGGATTTGGCCTATTGCCATTTTGGCACTTTGATTGGAAACATGGAAACATCCTTTCAAAAACATCCTTTGATCTTCATTCATTTGTTCATTCAAATCAAAACTAAAACTAGTTCCTAAAACCTAATATAAAACTCCTTCCTAAAACCGACACAAATCACAACCACAAACAACCAAATATTGCATCAAAATTAAATAAAATTAGCCAACAATCAATAACATGCATCATTATCTAAAAAACATTAATGAAATATTAGATGCATCTCTCATCCCCATCTCTAATTCGAATATTTGCTTAATTTGTTCTTGAAATCAAATCCAACTTCATCAAGAGAACCCATTTCAATAATGGGGATTTTTCTCCACTTGCCAAGATCTTTTATAAGTCAAGAGAATCCATTTCAAAATTGGGGTTTTTCATAAGATGGGAGATTTTTAGAAATTCCCCATTTCTAATGTCATCATTTCTAAAAATATTTTGAAACAAAGCACCTAACAAAACAACCACCCTGCAACACTTAAAAATTGTTTAGAACCAATACGCAGAGGAGGAAAGAAAGACCGTGATGAGTGATAGAGCCAGAGGTGATTATTTGTCAGACCGTGATGAGTGATAGAGCCAGAGGTGATTATCTGTCACTGTTTGAGAGAGAGAGAGAGAGAGAAAGGAGTTATGGGGGATAATGGGTCTTGTTCCATGGGGGCTGGGCCAGCTAGCCCATATAGCCCTATATATGGGGTTCTTTTCAAGTTTGTGGCACCATACATAGGTTCCCCCCCCCCTCCACACACACACACACACACACACACACACACACACACACACATTCGACTGTGTACCAATCCTAATGGACTGTTGACCATTAAGGATTTAGAGCTCAGGTTGAAGATGATAGAAATCGTGGTTGTGGCTAATTTTTTTGCTGAGAGGATGGTCCAAGGGAGCCCTTGAAATCCCCCTATCTCCATCCCCATGTGGGTCCCCAGGTGGGTTCCACCACATACTTGAGCTTACTTTATCCTAAGCTTGAGCTAGGAGAGCCTTGCCCTATATATATATATATATATAATTGGTCCTAATTTTAAGATTCATACCGCCCCCCAAAAAAACCTCTTTTTATTTAAGTCGGTTTCGGGTGGATCCAATGTTGGACCTTAAAAGCATATCGAATAAAATAGAAATAAAACAGTACTATAAACATGCACATGAGTGCACATGCATTAAAATTGGCATGTTAGCTACATACACAACTATGAGTGCCTAAATATTACAGACTCAGATTAGGTGAGTGTGAGACTCGTGATATGTTGTTTAAGCTTCTTTGAGGGAGATAGATCGCCTAAGAACCTGAAATGGAAGGAGAAATAGAGATCAAAGACCCTGGCTGTCGTCAGTTGAATGCTCTCTGATGCCTAAGTTAGTGCTATCACTGAACAAAGGATGGAGATGAGAGGCAAGTATGCTAGTATTGCATGATGTTGTAAAAACATACCTTCGAAGGGATTCTTACCCTTGTATATGTAGAGGTTTCACTTGGCTCACCCTTAGTGGGGGTAGGTGGAGACTGTCCGGTCGAATCAAGAGATGACCTCTGGTATCAATGTGAATGTGATTGATCAAGACGACACCTGATCATTATCCTGCGCTTGTCTTGTCCGTTAGTACGTTCTGTAACGTAGCCGTAACTTTGTGGAAGTACAGTCATGGCCTAGTACTCATCTTTGTGGATGGACCGAGCTGAAGAAGAAACTGAGACCATATTCGGATGCATTCTGGCACTATTGCTGAGGTGCCTTATACCGAGACCGAGATGAGCCCAGTTGGTACTCTTACTGAGGCTGGCTCAAGCTTGGCGCAAGCTGGCACTGTTTGCCGAGCTGAGACGAGATGTTAGCTAGTACTGTTACCGAGCTAGATGAATCTTGGCACTTTAGCCGAACTTGGATACCGAGATCGGGATGAGCTGAGCTGGTACTGCTACCGAGACTAGAGTAATCTTACTCTTAGGAAAACACCCCACACAATTGCCCCTTAGCTCATGACCTCTAGGAATTCTTCAACTTTTTGTGGTCGGGTGCTAAGTATCATGTTTGAGAGATCTGAGGAATCAATTGAATTTCATCTTGGCGTTGGTTGATGACATTTGATCTTTATCATGAAGTTCGTTTTCCTGTCCGACACAATAAATAGCTTGTCGGTGACGCTTCGTCTACATGAGGTGATAAATATTAGGTGGTGACGCTTCATTAGCCTGAGGCAATAAATAACATGATGATGTTTTTCCTTCCCAAGGCAATAAATATAGCGTCTGAATCTCTGTGCGAGATGAACTGACAGTGTCACGTGTCTTCATCTGGTTGGTCGTTCGGCGAAATTGAAGCGACATGTACCTTTAGGAATTTTGAACGGGCACCATTCCGTCTATAAATAGGTGTCACGCCCCCAAACCGGAACCTCGGGGGCGCGAATGGAATTAAGGATAATTATATTTTTCTCCCAAGACTCGCGTGTGTGAAGACAACACATTCCAACACACTCTGAATATTTTGCGGAAGCTTTCTTGGCGTTGTGACCCGGAGTCTGTGGCCATCGGATTCCATGTTGCATTCAACCGCTAGCATATAGCTATTATATCAAGAACCATATCAGACTGGAATAAACCATCACAACCAAGTACAGAGCTGATAGTAACATGATATTTCATTCCCACATGTGTTCAAGTTACAAATTATCAATGTACATTAATTAAGAATCCCAAGAAAAGGATAATAAAAGTCATACTATAACAAGCTAATAACCATTACCCATATGAGACGCAACTTCGATGTCAAGTTCAATGTCTACATGACATAGCCGACAAAACAACCTACAACTTGTTAGTTTGATGGTCTCAATACCAAGTATATGATGTAATAAATTGATTCATTTCTTTATTTATCAATACAATCATGCCTTCCTTTCATGAGATGAATGGTGTTTTAATTATATACTTGCACATAACCAATACGAATGACATAATGGTTCATGAGATGAACCGGAGTCCATAAGTATACTAGATGTAATACATGTGTATGGATGAGATCCACATACAGGAGATATGTATTGCAAATCTTATACTTAAATATCTTTACAACCAGTGATGAGATTAGACATCTCATCTGACAAGGTTGCAGCACTTTGATCACTATGAGATAGTGTGATTTTTCTCGATCATCGGAATGTAAGATTCTGGATCATGGTGCTGGTACATTGGATGTATTGAAGGACCATGAGAAACACCTTATATACACTATCTTTACTTTAAGGTCTGCTCTCATAATTCCCTAGCAATAGACTCATAATCCTGAGACAATAATGAACTTAAGTTTCTATCTATGCATTTGCTTTGAGTCACCAATGAGTGAAGCCAATTATAGGTCAACACCTTGGTGATTTGGGTAAGTGGTAGCAGAGCTGTGGGAACATTCAATGGTCAAGATGGAATCTATCTTTAATATCCCCTTGTGCCAATTAATAGATTTATCATTGGTAAGTGCGCACCCATTCCGATTAAGAGTTAATTGGATCGGTACCAAATGATCACTATAATTAATTGGGGCTCAAGGATAATAAGCTATGGATCTATTTTGGTGGATAGGTCCAATAGATCCATGGATATAGATGGAGGGGCCTACTTGTGGTACTAAGGAAGTTTAGGGTCTTCATTGTAATATATTCCTAAGATTGGAGTTCAATTGCATTTATATAGTGGAGTTATTTGCAATTAACTGTGGGCCCAGATTGCAAATGAGATGTGGGGCCACGTGTCCCAGTTGGAGCCAGCTTTCTAAGGAATCCCTAGTGGTCCCCACGCTAGCCCAAGATATTAGAAAGATACTAATTATAGTAGAACTCTAAAAGGAAATAGAAAGTTATTATTTCTATTCGAAGTGAGACTTCTAATAGTAGTAATAGTAAGTTACTAATTATTAATGGAAGTGAGACTTCTATTTTAATTAGAAAAGGAGGAAGTTACTAATCATATTTGAAGTAAGACTTCTAATTGTGATTTAGTAAGCAACTAATTGTTATGGAAGTAAGACTTCTATTTCAATTAGTAAGAGGAGGTTGCTTAAGTGCTATGAAAGGAGGAGAGGAGCCCTTGGACGTCCCATGCATAATCCCATCTTGGAATTCACGCCCAAGACCCTTAGTGCAAGAGTTGCACACGCCCATCTCTCTTTCCCTCTTCTAGTTTCTCTTCTAGTTTCCTCTAGGGTTTTTCTCTTGGAGATTCCACCATCTTCTTGAGAAAAGAGAATCTGATACGAGTCATAGCTTGGAAGATCAAAAGGTGTTGGAGATTCTGATTTGATTAAGTGAAGGTGTTCATCATCAAAGAAAGAATTCAAATTCTCCATTAGAGCACAACTAAGCTCCAAAGGTATAATCTACATCTTTGTATATTGTAGATTTCGTGGTTGCATGTTAAGGTGTTATTTTCTATCTTCTAGATAGGTTATGTTATTGTACATGGTTTATGAGTTTGAGGGATTGCATTCTGGATTGGGTTTATTGCCTTCTAGATAGTTGATCCCTGCATTAAGTGGATCAAAAGTTTTTGAAACCTATCTGACTGGCCCACCTATTTTCCAACACAACTCATGGCTCCACAGCCAACAAAAACACTCAGCTCGGGGCGAAGAAGCCTGAACCTGAGTACCAAAAATAGTGGGTCAGACACGACGGTCTGGCAGGTGGGTGAAAAGATAATAAATGTGCTGAAAAATAAAACATGTGATAATTCATATTATTTGATCAAGGCTACATATAATTAAAACGAGGGGAAAATCATGGACCTCTGACAAAACCTGTATTCATTTAAAGCATGAGTAAAACATGGAGATCTAATAAAACATGTGTTTATTTATAACATCTATAACAGCATAGATATTTGACAAATCGGGTGTTCATTTAAAACATGTGTAAACATAGAGATCTGACAAAACAAGTGTTTATTTGAAACATATGTAAAAGCATGGATAATTGACAAATCGGGTATTCATTTAAAATATGTAAGTGCACCAAGGAACGGGAAACAATATAAAAATAACTGAATTTACCTTGGAAAACATTAAAATCTTTTAAAACATTAATTTCCACGAAAGAGGATGCATTATCTGTTAGAAAAACACATGTGCAGTATAAAACATGAAAGGTACCCAAGAAACAGGTAACTGGCAAGATGGCAACCACACTAAGCTAAATCCTCCATCACTAATATGATGAGAACACGCTAGAGGCGTTGGTCTCGAACACTCGAGGCGACGAGAACCAACTAAATCTATAAATACATATAGCTAGACAAGACCACGGCTGCGGAACCGGGTAACGGGACAGGCAGGATCTAGACTGCAGCTGGCAGGAACAAGATGGGGACGCCAAGTCGGTGGATCAAGCCAACAAGGTTGTCCAAGCTTAGTGGTGCTGAATTATAGGTTACAAGCAAGAAATCATGACATATACGTATATATATATATATATATATATATATATATATACAGGTAGGTGTGTAACACCTTAACAGGTGGGACAGGGTGCACATAGGCACATAAATCACGTTCATGTCAGGTCATGCATATACAGGCTAGCAGGACACTCGAAGCACACATTTCAGTGGTTTTAAAGTAAATGGTGTCAACACGTGAGAATAGAAAGTTACATTAATAGTCAGTGGTTTTAAAGTAAAACTGGTGTCAACACGTGAAATCAAAAGGTTACATTAGTAGTCAGTGGTTTTAAAGTAAAACTGGTGTCAACATGTGAAAACAGAAAGTTACATTAATAGTTCAATTAAAAGGGATCACACTTGGATATATTTCTACAAAATGCCGGTCCATACATTGAGGATTCAAGATTTAAATCAATGTGGATAGGGGTCCCGTATGTCGGTTTAGTTATTCATTTGGTACTCCTTAAGATTGAAGACATTCGAAGCTCCCCATACACATTAACAAGTCCATAAATCCTCAATAATTCTCCGTGATGGGATTTCCTTCTCAACCGGGCTCCAAACATCATTCCCTAGATATCACTCTTGCATTGGGCTCCAAACAGACCTCTCCCAAGCATAAAGAAACAAGTTTCCTCGCTCAAGCGAACCTGCCCAGAAGGTAGTCTCGCTTAAGTGAGATTTCCTTTGCTAAAGGCTGCCTAGGCTGTTCCACTGTGGGTTTTTGGCTTCCTTTTCCAATCTTTTAACGTTGTTCCTTCCTCCCTTTGCAACCCACCTTTGAGCCACCCATTTATAACCAAAATAGGATCTCCTTGTCATCTCAAAACCTTACATAATCCTCTTCCAAACATCCACAAAATGCATCAAATCCATCACATTCATTCTCATTTCATCAAAGAAAATCCAACATATATGAAGATCCATATGTAACATAAATCAAGAATTAACCAAACAAGTTAAATATATTTCCAAGAGAATAAGCAAGAGAGGAAATGACCTATTAATATGCACATTTCGAAATCAATGAGAAATCATAGGAAAAAGCATTTCTCATAAAACTTGTTAGTATCCAAAACAATCCATTCATCCACTTGCCTTGGGTCAAAGCTAGTAAATCAAGCTTCAAATCTCACTCCCAAGCCAAAGATCTCCAAGCTATACAAAAACCCCCAAAATAAACCATTACAAACCCTAAATGATCAAAACAATGAAATAAAAGGAGAGAACTTTCAATAATGGAGATGGAGCTTCTCTAGGGTCATAAGAACACAAATCTAGAAGATAGAGAAGATTGCTTACTTGGAAGGTCCTCTAATGGCAAGGGCTAGCTCAAGGAGAGTCTCAATGTTGGTGGATTCTCTTCTAATGGCATCCATGGAAAGCTTGCAAGGTGAGGAAGAAGAAGATGAAACCCATTGCTCTATTGGTGCAAGGTTGGTGGTGGATTGAGGAGGAAAAGCAAGAAGAAGAAGAATAAAATGGTAAAAGCCCTAAAGGAGCTGAAGCTCTTCTCCCTCAAGTGTGCTTGAACAAATGGGAGAAGAAGAGAGGGGTTGGTCCCTTTTATAGAAAATGAAGGTGGGTCCACAACTAACATGACTTGTCGGGCTAGAAACATGTTTCTCGGGGTCTCGGATGAGTTCAGCGAAGGATAAAGAAATGATCATCGAAATATCTAGTTTCCAAAAGGTATATGTTTCGTGGGTTTCGGGGATATCAAATTTTGTGTCCAGATTTTCATGTAAAAAGACTATTTTGCCCCTAACATTGGAAAAGTAGGGTTTCGAGGTCTCGAATGGGGACGAGATCAACACAAAAGTTGTAGAGATTAACGAGATAAGTCAAACGGAGTCAAAATGAGAATTTTTGGGAATCACGAAGAACCTCTCCAAGCTGATCATGTAAAACAAGTAGGACCCTACGGTCACTGTTTATGTTCCCTGGCTCTCAAAACTCCCCAAAACTAGTGAAAAACCATTCTAGCTCACAAACTCAACCAAACAAACACTAATCCCATTTAGAGAAACTAATCCACAAATAAAACAACACTAATCCAGGAAGTTAGGGGTTGGGGTCTCACAATAGGGCTTTTCCTCCTTCGTCTAATCACTTTGGCATTTAACAGAGAAAGCTCTGCTGCAAGAGAGGAGAAAACCGTGTCGGAGCCCTATTGGAACTCTAACTTAGTGAATCGGACTCCGAAGATTGTCTCTTATATGTGAGTCTTCCTCCCTGTCCCTGTCTTTTGCGCACCGCCTTACTCTGTTTAGGGGTTCTCCTTTAGGGTTTAGGGTTTCTATTTCTCCCCTTTTCCGATATTACCATCTATATTTTTTTCGCTAAATGGTAAATTTGTATTAAGAAGAAGAAGAAGGGAAAAGCCCCGAGGACAGAGAGAAAAAAGAATACAACCAAATGAAGACAGCCAAAAGGCCAACCCTGAGACAGGAAGGACAAAAAAAAAAAAAAAACAAAAAACAGAGCTCCAAAAGCAACATAAACAAAAGGCTAACCGGACAAAGGGAAGAAGCAAACTCCACAGCCCCTCGAAGCGCAAGAACAACAGAACTCTGCTGAAGCCAGCAGTTGAGAGAGGAGTTCCCCTGCAAAACCAGTTGAGAAGCAAAGAGAAAGCCCAACCCCAAAACAGGGCCCAGCTGACAGCAGCCCAAAAAAAGCACAGCCAAACCACAAAGAGCACTAAAGCAACCTGCACAAAGCAACACGCCAAAGCCAGCCAAGACAAGCAGAACACCACTAGCTGCACCCGGACATAGCAAGGGAACTTCAGCAACAAAAGCCTAAGAAGGAAGGCCTTGCCCAGGCCACAACCAACTACTCTGCCAACAACTTAGTTCACTCAGCACCAACCAGGCAGAGCAGAGGGAGAGAGAAGCCACCAGCAAAAACAGAGACTGAGTAGGAACTCAAACCAGACCCAAGCCACTCAGGACATGATGGGAAAGGGAAATGGCAGATCCTTGCAACAAGTTGGCCAACACTTTCAACTGATCTTGGAGGATTATCTTAGCTCTATCTAGCCTAGGCTTACAATTCCGGTGCTTGCAATCATTCCGAAGAGACCAGATAACAAAGATGGTATGGAAAAAGATCACTGCTGCAAGTTTTCTCGCATGGATGTCAGTGCCCTGGGCTAAGGAAGACCAAATTGCTGACGCTGACAGAGGAAGGGCAGGGGAATTTGCGCCAAGACTTAAAATCCACAACCATACCTGAAGTGCAAAGGAGCAGGAGAAGAAGAGGTGGAGATCATCTTCTTCATTGTTTAGACATAGACAGCATCTAGAAGCCATTGAGCTTCCTCTCTGTTTAGCCCGCCAGTCCGTTGGAGTTTTTCAATGAAGGAGGCGCTAGGAGAAGCATGCCAATCTAGGGTTAAGAAACTTGGTCCAGACTAGACCATCCCAGGAGACAGCAGGGTGATTGATCCTTAGTAAATTCCAAGCCTCCTTGAGAGAGAGAGAGTCCCCGAATTGTTGCCCTGCCATATAAGGGAATCTGGGGCTGAGGAGTTATAATGGGATCTTATAGGAGTTGGGCGGAGAGCCCTGAGGCCATGGCTGGTTTCAGGGAGATGTATGGGATCTGCGAGAACTTGGTCCGGGCGGTACCCTTAACCACGGGGTGTAGCGTGTTAACCACAGAGTTCAAACGGTGAGTCTCTGTTAGCTCGCATCGGAAATATCCAAGTCCTGACCTTCGGGTTAAAAGTCAAACCCCGTATTAACTTAGCATGAGGCCTTTTAAAACCGTGCGGTCCCGAAAATCGTAAGAACTCCGAAGTTAAGCGTGCTTGGGCGGGAGCAATACTAGGATGGGTGACCTCCTGGGAAGTCCTCACGCGTGCACGTGGGCCAAAGCGGATAATTTCATGCAGAGTTGGGCGGGGCTGTGATAGTTGGTATCAGAGCCGAGGACAACTCTATTTCTAGTGGGGGAGAATGTGAGAACTTGGTCCGGGCGGTACCCTTAACCACGGGGTATAGCGTGTCAACCGCGGGCTTCAAACAGTGAGTCTCCGTTAACCCTCATCGGAAATATCCAAGTCCTGGCCCTGGGGTTATAAGTCAAACCTCATATTAACTTAGCATGAGGCCTTTGAGAATGTGAGAACTTGGTCCGGGCGGTACCCTTAACCACGGGGTATAGCGTGTCAACCGCGGGCTTCAAACAGTGAGTCTCCGTTAACCCTCATCGGAAATATCCAAGTCCTGGCCCTGGGGTTATAAGTCAAACCTCATATTAACTTAGCATGAGGCCTTTTAAAATCGTGCGGTCCCGGAAATCGTAAGAACTCCGAAGTTAAGCGTGCTCGAGAGGGAGCAATATTAGGATGAGTGACCTCTTGGGAAGTCCTCGCGCATGCATGTGGGCCAAAGCAGACACTTTCATGCTGAGTTAGGTGGGGCTGTGACAGGATCCCATAGGACATCCCAATAAAATTGGATAACCAGAAGGATCTCTTCGAGGGTTATTCCTTTCGGGATGGCTGGATGCCATTCCCGTTAATCTCAATAATAGAGGGAAGGGTTAGGTTCCCCGTCCACCCTCTTCTCAGGGCTTGCTTGGAGAAATGGCACCTCGACCCATGCCAGCTGATGCCCAATGACTTCAAGGTCATAATGGACGTTGCCGAGCTCAACAAGATATTGGGCATAAACCTCGGTGTCCATGACATCGAGGACGTAGATGACCTGTGCAAGACCGCTGGGGACGGTCATAGTTATTATCTCCGGGGGAAGCCGAAGATGGAGCCCTTCATCCACCATCTGGAGGACTCAAACAGACATGTCGGGGACGATCGTCTACTCGTCTCTGGCAATTCAGAGATCGACAAGGACGAGACCGAGGCGGAGAAATTGTACAGGATTCCTCGACACTTCGGGGTTCCTCCAAGTAATTACCGAGCTCAGAGTGTTTTTTTTTCTTCTATTGTCTTGCCGAGCTGATGTTATCTTCTGTCGTGTAGAGATCAGTCAGAGGAAGCTAAGAGCTGAGCGTGCCGGCTGGAAGCAGAACGACAGCTGGCTGAAACTCGTGCGTGAGTATCAAGGCCATAACGGGCGAGCTACCTGGTCCTTGCTCAGATACGAGCCGAGGTACCACACTTATATCAAGAGGAAGGAGCTCGCGCTCGCCAGCTCGGAGGCTTTTGATTTGGCCCAGCTTGTTGAGAGCTACTCGCCCCCCTCCAATCGTGAAGAAGAAAGGGGAGAGGAGATGGAGAAAAGACGCCCTGTTGTGAAGGTGAAGGACCTGGGGGCGAAACTTTTTGGAGGTCGAACTCCTTCTACCTCTGCGATCTCGGGGAGCGCTGGGGCTCCTGCTGCTGGTGGTGCTGATATTGCTGCCAGCATTGCTGGAACTGCTGTTGTTGATGCTGGTCAGCGCCCTGCCAAGACCTTGAGAGACGGAGGTCGGGCTGAGAAGAGGTAGTGGTCTGAGGGCCGCGGCTCGGGAGCTCGACAACTTCCTACTGAAGGGGCTAGAGAGAAGGCCCCAAGGGAGAAAAGGCACCGGGGCGAGGGCTCATCAGAGAATGGCCCCGGGTAGGCCTCGACGCCTTAGCCCGCAGTGGCGGCTCTGTGGAGGCAAAGCCTCTAGCTTGGGCCTGCGAGGCCCATGACGGTGGAAGACCGTCTACCAGCAGTCCTTCAGTCGTAGCCGCTCTCGTCAACGCGTGTGCCCTGCCACTCAACATGCAGAGGCATAAGGGAGTGGACGATGTGATGTTGTTGGCCTCGTCTTTGCAGTTGGTCTTCTCTGTAAGTCTTCAACACAGATCTTTTGAGTATCTTACATTCTTGCTAGCTTTTTGTAAGACCCCGACCCGAGTGAACCCGATTAGTGCTAATTTAGTTACGTGTTAGTACTAAGCTTGATTAGTGTTTTTGGTCTAGTTGGGTTTGGAATAGCCTTGATTCTAGTTTTGGGCCTTTTGGAGTGATTGATAGCTTGTGGGGCCCTTTGGGGGTTCCCTTTTTCGGCTTTGCATTTTCTTGTGAAATTTTCCCGACGTGTTTTAAATTGTGTTTTTTGGCCGTTGCATTCATCTTGTGGATTCTTACAACTTTCATGTTGATCCCGTGTCCATTCGAGGCCCCGAAACCCGATTTCATAGCCTTGAGGGTAAAACAGTCATTTCACACCAAATCTGTACCCAAAACTTAATATTCTCGAAACCCGCGAAACATACACTTTTTAGAAACTAGATATTTCGACGAACCTTTCTTCCTTCTTCGTCGAATTCATCCGAGGACCCGAGAGAGATGATTTCAGCCCATTTAGTTCATTAAGTTGTGGGACCCAACCTTCCCTTTGTTAACAAAGAAGAACTCACCCTCCATTTGCAATTCATTCTCCATTTTCCAGCACAAGAGAAGAGTCTAGGGTTTTCCTTGGTTTTCTTCTCCTTCTTCTTGCTTCTCCATCTCAAAGCCTCACCAATCTTGCACCAAACTCAAAATGGAGATCATCTTCTTCTTCCTCATTGTAAGACCCCGACCCGAGTGAACCCGATTAGTACTAATTAAGTTGCGTGTTAGTGCTAAGCTTGATTAGTGATTTTTGGCTAAGATGGGTTTGGAATAGCTTCTGATTTAGTTTTGGGGATTTTGATTGGCTTTGTTCTAGTAGGGCCCTTTGGGGGTTCCTTTTCATGTCATTGCATGTGATTGATGATTTATAGGAGATTTTTACACGTATGATTTTAATCCCGTTTTACTCGTTTTAATGATCCCGACAACTTTGATGTTGATCCCGTGTTCGTTTGAGATCCCGAAACCCGAATTCTTGGCCTTGAGGGCAAAATAGTCATTGCACACAAAATCTGTACCCAAAACTTGATATTCCCGAAACCTGTAAAACATAGGCTTTTTGGAAACTAGATATTTCGACGATCATTTCTTCCTTCTTCGTCGAATTCATCCGAGGACCCGAGGGAGATGATTTCAACCTATTTAGCTCCTTAAGTTGTGGGACCCAATCCATTGTTAACATAAGGGAACCCATTTCCCCATTCCCTTCTTCTCCATCTTCATTTTCCAGCACAAAAGAGAGGGAAGCTAGGGTTTTCCCTTTTCTTCTCCTTCTTCATTCTCCATCACTCAATCCACTCTCAAGCTTGCACCTAGGAGAGATTGGAAATCATCATCTTCCTCACCTCATTGAGAGCTTTCTTTCAATAGTCCTTGTGGAGCAAATCATCCATTCCAAGATTTCCTTAGAGCTTGTCATTGCCATTAGAGAACCTTGCAAGTAAGTATTTCCCTCTATCTTCTAGAATTGTATTCCTTGGACCTTAGAGAAGCTTCACCCTTATTATTGGAAGATTTCCTTGCTATTTCTTTGTTTGACCATTTTAGGGTTTTATTTGGGGTTTTTGCCTTGTAGCTTGGATTCATTGTCTTTGGAGATTGTTAGAGCTTGATTCCATTGTTAGAAGACTTGAGGCAAGTGAATGAATGATTTCCTAAGCTTTTATTGATTTTGGACTTTTTCCATTAATGCACATTTATTGCTTGATTTTGATATGAATGCTCATGATAAGTATTAATGACACAATTATAATCTTGGAGAGGTAGTAGTCATGGCATTGAATGTTTACTTGTTTCATTGCAAATGTATATATATAGATTGTGGATTGGTTCCTTCTCTCTTTTTCTTGTGGAATGTATGGTTGGTGAAGGAGAATATGGTGGATTTGATGGAGGTTTTGTAGTAGCTTGAATGGAGAAATGGATTTCTCATTTGATGTGTAAGAAGGGCTAGAGAAATGTTGTAAAAAAGGAAGGAAAGAGGGCAGCTGAACTGGTCCGGAATGCATTTCTGGACCGTTCGCTCGAGCGACCGTGACCGTTCGCTCGAGCGACCAGTCCAGAAACGAATTCGAGAATTCCAGTAGCTAGTTCGCTCGACCACATTTAAATATTCGCTCGAACGATGAGTTCGCTCGAGCGAACTGTCAGGTTCGCTCGAGCGATGCTGTTTCAAATGCACTGGGCCAAAATTTTTTGAGATTTTTATTTTTCTTGGACTCATTTGACCATGTGTGAGGATGTCTTGAGCCGATGCTCCTCACGGTTGGTTCGGTGACATCGATGTTCACTTCATTTCAATCTTGAACGGGACAGAATGACACGATATCTTCTTTCTATCTAAATATGAGACTTTTGGTTAGTTATCGCGAATTCTATTCCTTTCGATGACTGAGTAGGTTGCTCGATGTCTCCGAATTAACATCATACTTAGAATGGACCGTTTATAGTATTGATTTTCTATCATAACATCTAGTTATAACCCTAAGCTCATTTTAAGTTTTGAAAATTGTAAAAGTGCATAAGGAGCCCGGAATGTCTTCAAACTCAAGGAGTACCAAGTCATATCTATGATCGACATACGGGACCCCTATTCACTCAAATAGACCTTAAAACCTTTATCTTTCCAGAATTGTTGTAGTTCATCACATTTCTCTATTTCCAAGATTTACATGTCATGAGTTGTTTTCCCGAAAGCATGATAGTAGCATTGACTCGTCTCGAAATGTATTGCCCGACATGAAATGACAGCGTGCCCTTGAGCACCCCCGTTTTACCCGTTTATTTACTGTACTTGATTTACTTGTATATGTCTCGATTGGTTTTATCCTATGTGTCGGCATCACTAAGCTTGGATACCTTGTCAGTCTGATCCACTGACTTGGAAATCCCTCTCCCGTCCCGCCAGCTGCAGTTTGGATCCCGATGCCCGGTTTATTACCGTGGTCCCGTCCCGATACCCGGTTCGCTACCGTGGTCCCGTTCCCGTATAATTATATTGTATATATGTATACGTTGTTTCTCCTCACCTTGCGTGACTGAGATCGACGTCCCGTGATACTGTTGTCACTTTAGTGACAGAGGACTTAGCTTTATGTGATTGCCACCCTGTTGTTCCCGATCCCTTGGTTACCTCATATGTTTTATCTTGTTTACTTGTTTTATAGCAAATGATTTACCGGTTTTATGAGAGTTCTTGTTTAAACAGATTTCTATGCTTTTCGAGAGATTTCATCTATTATATATTGTTGCATCTTTTCATTCTCTTGCCAGACCGTCGTGTCTGACCCATTTGCTTTGGTACTCAGGTCCCGTTGCCGGTTTCCTTGAGGAGGAGCCGGAGGAGGCAGTAGGTGAGCTGCAACCTCTAGTTGAGTGGCGTGCTGACGATGTCATGTAGACATCGGGTTGCCAAGAGGCGTAACATTTTGGGGAGAACTTATTAACTATTCTTTTGGGTTATTCTTTTGTAGTATTGGCCTTTGTTGGCCTCTATTGTGGGAATGTAATTAACTGATATTTTGTTTAACTTTGACAACTTGGGGAAACTTGCTATATATATATCATTGCTCATTCTGATACAGTAATTACACTTATTGTTATGGTCTTCATGACTAATGATAGTTGGACTATTTGATTTACTACATGCTTCCGCACTCAAGAAGAAATATTCATTGATTGTTGTGATATCCTCACCGCGGACACCTGTGGGAAATTGAATACAAATGTGCATGTTATCATTCCTTATTTATCATTATCGTCCCGATCCCGGATTAGTCCTGCGGGCCCGGTCCGGGGTCGCGACAGACTGGTATCAGAGCGAGACGTGTTTCAAGCATTTAAAAGAAACTAGAAATCCTAAGGACGTGGCGAGGATCCGTTAGATCTTTCGTTAGCTAGTATCGTGTGAGCAATGTGTGACCCTTTATATTATTATGTGCTAACAATTTGTTTTGCAGTATCATGCCTCCACGAAAGAGACCATTGAATGGTAACCCCACTGCAAGCAATAGTGAGCATACAGGACCTCTAGAAGAAGATAATGTTGAGAACCATGGTCATCCACCTAATCAATTCCAGGACATGATGAGGGCAATGCTCGATCAGCAGCGTCAGGCTAATGAAAATCAAGCTAGGTTGCAAGAGCAGATGCTAAAAAGAGAGGAAGACCATGCTAGAGAGATGCAAGAAATGCAGAGGCAATTACTTGAGGTCTTGCAGAGGAGACCCGAACCGGTGCAACCACAACCTGCCATAGTCATAAACCAAAGGCAAAATGATCCAAATGCCTTATTTGAACGGTTCAGGAAGAGGGCTCCAAAGCAGTTTCTTGGGGAAGAGGACCCCATAGCTGCAGATGATTGGCTAGAGCACACAGAGAACATCTTTGAAATCTTTCAGTGTACAGGAGCAGATAGAGTGAAGCTAGCATCGTCCCTTTTTGTTGGCACAGCTGATAGATGGTGGAAGACAGTCAGGGAGGAGTACAGAACTATGCTTGATGCTGAGATTTGGGCAAATTTCAAGAGGCAGTTTCATGACAAATATGTACCCGCCCACGTCAAGAAGCAGAAGGCTATAGAGTTTCAACAGTTGGTGCAAGGAAACATGACAGTCTTGGAATATCTTACTAAGTTTGAGAGATTGTCTAGGTATGCCCCGGAGTTAATAGATACGGTGGAGAAGAAGATTGCTAAATTCTTTGACGGGCTTAATCCCTTCATTGAGAGAGATGCCACCGGAGTGGTGCCACCGGTAACTTTTGATGAAGCTGTGAAGAGAGCCTACAAGTTCGAAAACTTCCATAACAAGATCCTCAAGGTGCAAGGAAAGGGTCCAGCCCAGCAGCAGCAGAACTATCAGCATCAAAGGAATCACCAAAATAAGAGGCAGAGGACAGGGCCTAATGTGCAGAATCCAGTGGTTTGTATCCACTGTGGGAAGAACCATCCTAGTGCTGAATGTCGCGCTATGACGGGAGCATGCTTTAGATGTGGTTCGATGGACCATAGGATGAGGGATTGTCCTAGGCCAAATAGACAGGGCCAACAGCCGCAGCAACAAGGACCACAACGTCCACCACCACCACCACAGCATGCATTGATTGTCCAAAACCAGCCTAGGCCACTTCAGCAGCAAGCACCACAGCAGCAACAGTTCAGACAGCAACAGCAGCCACAACAGCAGGCCCGAAATCAGCATGGACAGCAGCGTCCACCACAGCAGAATAGGAATGCACCTCATGGAAGGCCACAACAAGTTCAGAACAGGCTACAGCAGCGAGGTCAAATCTACGGAGTCAACAGAGTGGATGCAGAGGCAGCGGGTAACGTAGTGGAAGGTACACTCCTTGTTTGTGGGATTAAAGCTATGATTTTGTTTGACCCTGGCTCTACACATTCTTTCGTGTCCCATAAGTTTGCTAAGTTGATTGATATGCATGCTATAGAATTGGAGTTCATTTTGACTGTGGCAACCCCAGTAGGTAAACAAGTTGTTTGTAGAACCTTTTATCCTAGTTGCACAGTCCAGATAGGAGAAGTGGTTTTGACCGCAGATCTCATTTCTTTAGAGATGTTTGATTATGATGTCATCCTAGGGATGGATTGGCTGGCAGGGTACCATGCCACAATGGATTGTTTCCATAAGACCCTTACTTTCAAGTTGGTTGAGACACCAGCAGGAGTGTCGTTTCAGGGAGAGAGGAGGAATCCTCGTGCCGGGTTTGTTTCAGCGTTGAAGGCTGACAGACTTTTAAGAAGTGGTTGTGAAGCTTATTTAGCGTTTATCACGGAGGATAAACGGTCTCAAGGGGTGGAGGAGATCCCAATTGTTTGGGAATTCCCGGATGTTTTTCCGGAGGAGATTCCAGGTTTGCCACCCATGAGAGAGATTGATTTCACTATCGAGTTGCTACCAGGGACCGTTCCTATATCGATTGCACCATATAGAATGGCTCCAGCAGAGTTGGGGGAATTGAAGACCCAGTTACAAGAGTTGTTGGACAAAGGTTTTGTGAGACCGAGTGTTTCACCATGGGGAGCTCCAGTTTTGTTTGTCAAGAAGAAAGATGGTTCGATGAGGATGTGTATTGATTATAGGAGATTGAATCAAGTGACCATCAAGAACAAGTATCCATTACCAAGAATAGATGAATTGTTTGATCAGTTGCAAGGTGCATCATACTTTTCGAAGATTGATTTGAGATCCGGTTACCATCAGTTGAGAGTTAGAGAAGCAGATGTGTTGAAAACAGCTTTCCGGACAAGATATGGCCACTATGAGTTCCTAGTGATGCCATTCGGGTTGACTAATGCACCGGCAGTGTTCATGGCATTGATGAACAAGATATTTGCAGAGTATCTAGATCAGTTTGTTGTAGTGTTTATTGATGACATTTTGGTGTACTCCAAGACCAAGGAAGAGCATGAAGAGCATTTGAGGATTGCATTGCAACTCTTGAGAGAGAATCAGCTGTATGCTAAGCTTAACAAGTGTGAATTTTGGCTAGACCAAGTAGCATTTCTGGGGCACATTATCTCTAGAGAAGGTTTGGCAGTGGATCCGTCCAAGATTGAAGCAGTAGTGAATTGGGAAAGACCGAAGAATGTGACAGAAATCAGGAGTTTTCTGGGGTTGGCAGGTTACTATCGGAGGTTTGTGCAAGGTTTTTCGTCGATTGCATCACCCTTGACGAAGTTGACAAGGAAAAATGCACCATATGTGTGGACAGAGCAGTGTGAAGAGAGTTTCCAAGAGCTAAAGAAGAGATTGACTACCGCACCAGTCCTTACTTTGCCATCTGGGAGCGGCGGTTTTACCATTTTTACCGATGCTTCTAATGTCGGACTTGGTTGCGTGTTGATGCAAGAAGGAAAAGTGATTGCTTATGGATCTCGACAGTTGAAAGAGCACGAGAAGAACTATGCCACCCATGATTTGGAGCTAGCAGCGGTTGTGTTCGCGTTGAAAATGTGAAGACATTACCTTTATGGAGAGCAGTTCGAAGTTCACTCCGACCACCGCAGCTTACAGTACTTGTTTTCACAGAAGGATTTGAACATGAGGCAGAGAAGATGGATGGAATATATCAAGGACTATGATTTTCCAATCAAGTACCACCCGGGGAAGGCTAATGTTGTTGCAGATGCCTTGAGCAGGAAATCAGTAGGTTTGGCAAACCTAAGTGGCACTTGTATTTTTGAGCAGTTTGAAGAGTTGAGTCTAGACGTGCAGCCTCTAAGGAAGGGTGTTGTGTTGGCTAACATGACAGTGTCAGAACCTTCTTTCATTCAGAAGATCAAGGACAGTCAGTTGCAAGATCCAGAGTTGGTTAAGATTTCAGAGCACATAGCAGAACGTCCTGACTTTCGTGTTGTTGATGGGGTTTTGTACTACCGTGACCGTTTGTGTGTGCCTAATATCGAAGATCTGAGGAACGACATCATGACTGAGGCTCATAGCACAAAGTACTCTATGCATCCAGGCAGCACAAAGATGTATCAGAACTTGAAAGGCAGATTTTGGTGGAACAATATGAAGAGAGAGGTTGCAGCGTTTGTCTCCCGTTGCATGACCTGTCAGTTGATTAAGGCAGAGCATCAGAGGCCTCCAGGGTTGTTACAACCATTAGAGATCCCGGAATGGAAGTGGGAGCACATTACTATGGATTTTATTTCGGGATTACCGAGGACTAGTAGGGGTAACGACGCGATTTGGGTCATTGTGGACCGTCTCACCAAGTCAGCACATTTCCTTGCTATGAAGACTGGGAAGAAGATGCACATGCTACCTTTGGCAGAGTTGTTTGTCAGTGAGATTGTCAGTCGTCATGGGCAGCCAGTTTCTATCACTTCTGACAGAGACAGCAGATTTGTTTCGAGGTTCTGGAAGACATTGCACGAGTCTATGGGCACGAGGCTACAGTTCAGTACAGCTTATCACCCTCAGACAGATGGCCAGTCAGAGAGGACGATTCAGACTTTAGAGGATATGCTCCGTGCTTGTGTGTTAGATTTCAAGACTCAATGGGATGAAACTTTACCGTTGTGTGAGTTCGCTTACAACAACAGCTACCATTCGAGCATTGGGATGGCTCCTTTTGAAGCTTTGTATGGCAGGAGGTGTAGGACACCTGTATGTTGGGAAGAAGTTGGTACTCGCAGTTTTCATGGACCGACTATTGTTAGTGAGACCAGTGATAAGATCAAGTTAATTCAAGAACGTCTGAAAGTGTCCAGGAGTAGACAGAAGAGCTATGCAGATTCCCACCGCAGAGATCTACAGTTCAAGGAAGGAGACAAGGTCTTCTTGAAAGTGTCACCTACAAGGGGAACATTGAGGTTTGGACAGAAAGGCAAGTTATCACGGAGATACATCGGACCATATGACATTGTGAGCAAGATCGGTGAAGTGGCTTATAGACTAGCCTTACCACCTGAGTTATCTGGCGTACACAACGTCTTTCACGTGTCTATGTTGAAGAAGTATGTCCCCGACCCTTCACATGTGCTCCGACATGAGCCGTTAGAGATTCGAGAGGATGCTACTTATGTTGAGAAGCCCGTTGAGATCATTGACACAAAGGAGCAAGAGTTGAGGACTCGAACTATTCAGTGGGTGAAAGTACTTTGGGAGAATCATGGACCGGAAGAGGCAACTTGGGAATTAAGAGATCAAGTGCAGAAGAAGTATCCACATCTTCTACCAGAGGTGAGTCTTATATTTCATTTGGAGGACCAAATGCCCTAAGGGGTGGAGGATGTAAGACCCCGACCCGAGTGAACCCGATTAGTACTAATTAAGTTGCGTGTTAGTGCTAAGCTTGATTAGTGATTTTTGGCTAAGATGGGTTTGGAATAGCTTCTGATTTAGTTTTGGGGATTTTGATTGGCTTTGTTCTAGTAGGGCCCTTTGGGGGTTCCTTTTCATGTCATTGCATGTGATTGATGATTTATAGGAGATTTTTACACGTATGATTTTAATCCCGTTTTACTCGTTTTAATGATCCCGACAACTTTGATGTTGATCCCGTGTTCGTTTGAGATCCCGAAACCCGAATTCTTGGCCTTGAGGGCAAAATAGTCATTGCACACAAAATCTGTACCCAAAACTTGATATTCCCGAAACCTGTAAAACATAGACTTTTTGGAAACTAGATATTTCGACGATCATTTCTTCCTTCTTCGTCGAATTCATCCGAGGACCCGAGGGAGATGATTTCAACCTATTTAGCTCCTTAAGTTGTGGGACCCAATCCATTGTTAACATAAGGGAACCCATTTCCCCATTCCCTTCTTCTCCATCTTCATTTTCCAGCACAAAAGAGAGGGAAGCTAGGGTTTTCCCTTTTCTTCTCCTTCTTCATTCTCCATCACTCAATCCACTCTCAAGCTTGCACCTAGGAGAGATTGGAAATCATCATCTTCCTCACCTCATTGAGAGCTTTCTTTCAATAGTCCTTGTGGAGCAAATCATCCATTCCAAGATTTCCTTAGAGCTTGTCATTGCCATTAGAGAACCTTGCAAGTAAGTATTTCCCTCTATCTTCTAGAATTGTATTCCTTGGACCTTAGAGAAGCTTCACCCTTATTATTGGAAGATTTCCTTGCTATTTCTTTGTTTGACCATTTTAGGGTTTTATTTGGGGTTTTTGCCTTGTAGCTTGGATTCATTGTCTTTGGAGATTGTTAGAGCTTGATTCCATTGTTAGAAGACTTGAGGCAAGTGAATGAATGATTTCCTAAGCTTTTATTGATTTTGGACTTTTTCCATTAATGCACATTTATTGCTTGATTTTGATATGAATGCTCATGATAAGTATTAATGACACAATTATAATCTTGGAGAGGTAGTAGTCATGGCATTGAATGTTTACTTGTTTCATTGCAAATGTATATATATAGATTGTGGATTGGTTCCTTCTCTCTTTTTCTTGTGGAATGTATGGTTGGTGAAGGAGAATATGGTGGATTTGATGGAGGTTTTGTAGTAGCTTGAATGGAGAAATGGATTTCTCATTTGATGTGTAAGAAGGGCTAGAGAAATGTTGTAAAAAAGGAAGGAAAGAGGGCAGCTGAACTGGTCCGGAATGCATTTCTGGACCGTTCGCTCGAGCGACCGTGACCGTTCGCTCGAGCGACCAGTCCAGAAACGAATTCGAGAATTCCAGTAGCTAGTTCGCTCGACCACATTTAAATATTCGCTCGAACGATGAGTTCGCTCGAGCGAACTGTCAGGTTCGCTCGAGCGATGCTGTTTCAAATGCACTGGGCCAAAATTTTTTGAGATTTTTATTTTTCTTGGACTCATTTGACCATGTGTGAGGATGTCTTGAGCCGATGCTCCTCACGGTTGGTTCGGTGACATCGATGTTCACTTCATTTCAATCTTGAACGGGACAGAATGACACGATATCTTCTTTCTATCTAAATATGAGACTTTTGGTTAGTTATCGCGAATTCTATTCCTTTCGATGACTGAGTAGGTTGCTCGATGTCTCCGAATTAACATCATACTTAGAATGGACCGTTTATAGTATTGATTTTCTATCATAACATCTAGTTATAACCCTAAGCTCATTTTAAGTTTTGAAAATTGTAAAAGTGCATAAGGAGCCCGGAATGTCTTCAAACTCAAGGAGTACCAAGTCATATCTATGATCGACATACGGGACCCCTATTCACTCAAATAGACCTTAAAACCTTTATCTTTCCAGAATTGTTGTAGTTCATCACATTTCTCTATTTCCAAGATTTACATGTCATGAGTTGTTTTCCCGAAAGCATGATAGTAGCATTGACTCGTCTCGAAATGTATTGCCCGACATGAAATGACAGCGTGCCCTTGAGCACCCCCGTTTTACCCGTTTATTTACTGTACTTGATTTACTTGTATATGTCTCGATTGGTTTTATCCTATGTGTCGGCATCACTAAGCTTGGATACCTTGTCAGTCTGATCCACTGACTTGGAAATCCCTCTCCCGTCCCGCCAGCTGCAGTTTGGATCCCGATGCCCGGTTTATTACCGTGGTCCCGTCCCGATACCCGGTTCGCTACCGTGGTCCCGTTCCCGTATAATTATATTGTATATATGTATACGTTGTTTCTCCTCACCTTGCGTGACTGAGATCGACGTCCCGTGATACTGTTGTCACTTTAGTGACAGAGGACTTAGCTTTATGTGATTGCCACCCTGTTGTTCCCGATCCCTTGGTTACCTCATATGTTTTATCTTGTTTACTTGTTTTATAGCAAATGATTTACCGGTTTTATGAGAGTTCTTGTTTAAACAGATTTCTATGCTTTTCGAGAGATTTCATCTATTATATATTGTTGCATCTTTTCATTCTCTTGCCAGACCGTCGTGTCTGACCCATTTGCTTTGGTACTCAGGTCCCGTTGCCGGTTTCCTTGAGGAGGAGCCGGAGGAGGCAGTAGGTGAGCTGCAACCTCTAGTTGAGTGGCGTGCTGACGATGTCATGTAGACATCGGGTTGCCAAGAGGCGTAACATTTTGGGGAGAACTTATTAACTATTCTTTTGGGTTATTCTTTTGTAGTATTGGCCTTTGTTGGCCTCTATTGTGGGAATGTAATTAACTGATATTTTGTTTAACTTTGACAACTTGGGGAAACTTGCTATATATATATCATTGCTCATTCTGATACAGTAATTACACTTATTGTTATGGTCTTCATGACTAATGATAGTTGGACTATTTGATTTACTACATGCTTCCGCACTCAAGAAGAAATATTCATTGATTGTTGTGATATCCTCACCGCGGACACCTGTGGGAAATTGAATACAAATGTGCATGTTATCATTCCTTATTTATCATTATCGTCCCGATCCCGGATTAGTCCTGCGGGCCCGGTCCGGGGTCGCGACAGACTGGTATCAGAGCGAGACGTGTTTCAAGCATTTAAAAGAAACTAGAAATCCTAAGGACGTGGCGAGGATCCGTTAGATCTTTCGTTAGCTAGTATCGTGTGAGCAATGTGTGACCCTTTATATTATTATGTGCTAACAATTTGTTTTGCAGTATCATGCCTCCACGAAAGAGACCATTGAATGGTAACCCCACTGCAAGCAATAGTGAGCATACAGGACCTCTAGAAGAAGATAATGTTGAGAACCATGGTCATCCACCTAATCAATTCCAGGACATGATGAGGGCAATGCTCGATCAGCAGCGTCAGGCTAATGAAAATCAAGCTAGGTTGCAAGAGCAGATGCTAAAAAGAGAGGAAGACCATGCTAGAGAGATGCAAGAAATGCAGAGGCAATTACTTGAGGTCTTGCAGAGGAGACCCGAACCGGTGCAACCACAACCTGCCATAGTCATAAACCAAAGGCAAAATGATCCAAATGCCTTATTTGAACGGTTCAGGAAGAGGGCTCCAAAGCAGTTTCTTGGGGAAGAGGACCCCATAGCTGCAGATGATTGGCTAGAGCACACAGAGAACATCTTTGAAATCTTTCAGTGTACAGGAGCAGATAGAGTGAAGCTAGCATCGTCCCTTTTTGTTGGCACAGCTGATAGATGGTGGAAGACAGTCAGGGAGGAGTACAGAACTATGCTTGATGCTGAGATTTGGGCAAATTTCAAGAGGCAGTTTCATGACAAATATGTACCCGCCCACGTCAAGAAGCAGAAGGCTATAGAGTTTCAACAGTTGGTGCAAGGAAACATGACAGTCTTGGAATATCTTACTAAGTTTGAGAGATTGTCTAGGTATGCCCCGGAGTTAATAGATACGGTGGAGAAGAAGATTGCTAAATTCTTTGACGGGCTTAATCCCTTCATTGAGAGAGATGCCACCGGAGTGGTGCCACCGGTAACTTTTGATGAAGCTGTGAAGAGAGCCTACAAGTTCGAAAACTTCCATAACAAGATCCTCAAGGTGCAAGGAAAGGGTCCAGCCCAGCAGCAGCAGAACTATCAGCATCAAAGGAATCACCAAAATAAGAGGCAGAGGACAGGGCCTAATGTGCAGAATCCAGTGGTTTGTATCCACTGTGGGAAGAACCATCCTAGTGCTGAATGTCGCGCTATGACGGGAGCATGCTTTAGATGTGGTTCGATGGACCATAGGATGAGGGATTGTCCTAGGCCAAATAGACAGGGCCAACAGCCGCAGCAACAAGGACCACAACGTCCACCACCACCACCACAGCATGCATTGATTGTCCAAAACCAGCCTAGGCCACTTCAGCAGCAAGCACCACAGCAGCAACAGTTCAGACAGCAACAGCAGCCACAACAGCAGGCCCGAAATCAGCATGGACAGCAGCGTCCACCACAGCAGAATAGGAATGCACCTCATGGAAGGCCACAACAAGTTCAGAACAGGCTACAGCAGCGAGGTCAAATCTACGGAGTCAACAGAGTGGATGCAGAGGCAGCGGGTAACGTAGTGGAAGGTACACTCCTTGTTTGTGGGATTAAAGCTATGATTTTGTTTGACCCTGGCTCTACACATTCTTTCGTGTCCCATAAGTTTGCTAAGTTGATTGATATGCATGCTATAGAATTGGAGTTCATTTTGACTGTGGCAACCCCAGTAGGTAAACAAGTTGTTTGTAGAACCTTTTATCCTAGTTGCACAGTCCAGATAGGAGAAGTGGTTTTGACCGCAGATCTCATTTCTTTAGAGATGTTTGATTATGATGTCATCCTAGGGATGGATTGGCTGGCAGGGTACCATGCCACAATGGATTGTTTCCATAAGACCCTTACTTTCAAGTTGGTTGAGACACCAGCAGGAGTGTCGTTTCAGGGAGAGAGGAGGAATCCTCGTGCCGGGTTTGTTTCAGCGTTGAAGGCTGACAGACTTTTGAGAAGTGGTTGTGAAGCTTATTTAGCGTTTATCACGGAGGATAAACGGTCTCAAGGGGTGGAGGAGATCCCAATTGTTTGGGAATTCCCGGATGTTTTTCCGGAGGAGATTCCAGGTTTGCCACCCATGAGAGAGATTGATTTCACTATCGAGTTGCTACCAGGGACCGTTCCTATATCGATTGCACCATATAGAATGGCTCCAGCAGAGTTGGGGGAATTGAAGACCCAGTTACAAGAGTTGTTGGACAAAGGTTTTGTGAGACCGAGTGTTTCACCATGGGGAGCTCCAGTTTTGTTTGTCAAGAAGAAAGATGGTTCGATGAGGATGTGTATTGATTATAGGAGATTGAATCAAGTGACCATCAAGAACAAGTATCCATTACCAAGAATAGATGAATTGTTTGATCAGTTGCAAGGTGCATCATACTTTTCGAAGATTGATTTGAGATCCGGTTACCATCAGTTGAGAGTTAGAGAAGCAGATGTGTTGAAAACAGCTTTCCGGACAAGATATGGCCACTATGAGTTCCTAGTGATGCCATTCGGGTTGACTAATGCACCGGCAGTGTTCATGGCATTGATGAACAAGATATTTGCAGAGTATCTAGATCAGTTTGTTGTAGTGTTTATTGATGACATTTTGGTGTACTCCAAGACCAAGGAAGAGCATGAAGAGCATTTGAGGATTGCATTGCAACTCTTGAGAGAGAATCAGCTGTATGCTAAGCTTAACAAGTGTGAATTTTGGCTAGACCAAGTAGCATTTCTGGGGCACATTATCTCTAGAGAAGGTTTGGCAGTGGATCCGTCCAAGATTGAAGCAGTAGTGAATTGGGAAAGACCGAAGAATGTGACAGAAATCAGGAGTTTTCTGGGGTTGGCAGGTTACTATCGGAGGTTTGTGCAAGGTTTTTCGTCGATTGCATCACCCTTGACGAAGTTGACAAGGAAAAATGCACCATATGTGTGGACAGAGCAGTGTGAAGAGAGTTTCCAAGAGCTAAAGAAGAGATTGACTACCGCACCAGTCCTTACTTTGCCATCTGGGAGCGGCGGTTTTACCATTTTTACCGATGCTTCTAATGTCGGACTTGGTTGCGTGTTGATGCAAGAAGGAAAAGTGATTGCTTATGGATCTCGACAGTTGAAAGAGCACGAGAAGAACTATGCCACCCATGATTTGGAGCTAGCAGCGGTTGTGTTCGCGTTGAAAATGTGAAGACATTACCTTTATGGAGAGCAGTTCGAAGTTCACTCCGACCACCGCAGCTTACAGTACTTGTTTTCACAGAAGGATTTGAACATGAGGCAGAGAAGATGGATGGAATATATCAAGGACTATGATTTTCCAATCAAGTACCACCCGGGGAAGGCTAATGTTGTTGCAGATGCCTTGAGCAGGAAATCAGTAGGTTTGGCAACCCTAAGTGGCACTTGTATTTTTGAGCAGTTTGAAGAGTTGAGTCTAGACGTGCAGCCTCTAAGGAAGGGTGTTGTGTTGGCTAACATGACAGTGTCAGAACCTTCTTTCATTCAGAAGATCAAGGACAGTCAGTTGCAAGATCCAGAGTTGGTTAAGATTTCAGAGCACATAGCAGAACGTCCTGACTTTCGTGTTGTTGATGGGGTTTTGTACTACCGTGACCGTTTGTGTGTGCCTAATATCGAAGATCTGAGGAACGACATCATGACTGAGGCTCATAGCACAAAGTACTCTATGCATCCAGGCAGCACAAAGATGTATCAGAACTTGAAAGGCAGATTTTGGTGGAACAATATGAAGAGAGAGGTTGCAGCGTTTGTCTCCCGTTGCATGACCTGTCAGTTGATTAAGGCAGAGCATCAGAGGCCTCCAGGGTTGTTACAACCATTAGAGATCCCGGAATGGAAGTGGGAGCACATTACTATGGATTTTATTTCGGGATTACCGAGGACTAGTAGGGGTAACGACGCGATTTGGGTCATTGTGGACCGTCTCACCAAGTCAGCACATTTCCTTGCTATGAAGACTGGGAAGAAGATGCACATGCTACCTTTGGCAGAGTTGTTTGTCAGTGAGATTGTCAGTCGTCATGGGCAGCCAGTTTCTATCACTTCTGACAGAGACAGCAGATTTGTTTCGAGGTTCTGGAAGACATTGCACGAGTCTATGGGCACGAGGCTACAGTTCAGTACAGCTTATCACCCTCAGACAGATGGCCAGTCAGAGAGGACGATTCAGACTTTAGAGGATATGCTCCGTGCTTGTGTGTTAGATTTCAAGACTCAATGGGATGAAACTTTACCGTTGTGTGAGTTCGCTTACAACAACAGCTACCATTCGAGCATTGGGATGGCTCCTTTTGAAGCTTTGTATGGCAGGAGGTGTAGGACACCTGTATGTTGGGAAGAAGTTGGTACTCGCAGTTTTCATGGACCGACTATTGTTAGTGAGACCAGTGATAAGATCAAGTTAATTCAAGAACGTCTGAAAGTGTCCAGGAGTAGACAGAAGAGCTATGCAGATTCCCACCGCAGAGATCTACAGTTCAAGGAAGGAGACAAGGTCTTCTTGAAAGTGTCACCTACAAGGGGAACATTGAGGTTTGGACAGAAAGGCAAGTTATCACGGAGATACATCGGACCATATGACATTGTGAGCAAGATCGGTGAAGTGGCTTATAGACTAGCCTTACCACCTGAGTTATCTGGCGTACACAACGTCTTTCACGTGTCTATGTTGAAGAAGTATGTCCCCGACCCTTCACATGTGCTCCGACATGAGCCGTTAGAGATTCGAGAGGATGCTACTTATGTTGAGAAGCCCGTTGAGATCATTGACACAAAGGAGCAAGAGTTGAGGACTCGAACTATTCAGTGGGTGAAAGTACTTTGGGAGAATCATGGACCGGAAGAGGCAACTTGGGAATTAAGAGATCAAGTGCAGAAGAAGTATCCACATCTTCTACCAGAGGTGAGTCTTATATTTCATTTGGAGGACCAAATGCCCTAAGGGGTGGAGGATGTAAGACCCCGACCCGAGTGAACCCGATTAGTACTAATTAAGTTGCGTGTTAGTGCTAAGCTTGATTAGTGATTTTTGGCTAAGATGGGTTTGGAATAGCTTCTGATTTAGTTTTGGGGATTTTGATTGGCTTTGTTCTAGTAGGGCCCTTTGGGGGTTCCTTTTCATGTCATTGCATGTGATTGATGATTTATAGGAGATTTTTACACGTATGATTTTAATCCCGTTTTACTCGTTTTAATGATCCCGACAACTTTGATGTTGATCCCGTGTTCGTTTGAGATCCCGAAACCCGAATTCTTGGCCTTGAGGGCAAAATAGTCATTGCACACAAAATCTGTACCCAAAACTTGATATTCCCGAAACCTGTAAAACATAGACTTTTTGGAAACTAGATATTTCGACGATCATTTCTTCCTTCTTCGTCGAATTCATCCGAGGACCCGAGGGAGATGATTTCAACCTATTTAGCTCCTTAAGTTGTGGGACCCAATCCATTGTTAACATAAGGGAACCCATTTCCCCATTCCCTTCTTCTCCATCTTCATTTTCCAGCACAAAAGAGAGGGAAGCTAGGGTTTTCCCTTTTCTTCTCCTTCTTCATTCTCCATCACTCAATCCACTCTCAAGCTTGCACCTAGGAGAGATTGGAAATCATCATCTTCCTCACCTCATTGAGAGCTTTCTTTCAATAGTCCTTGTGGAGCAAATCATCCATTCCAAGATTTCCTTAGAGCTTGTCATTGCCATTAGAGAACCTTGCAAGTAAGTATTTCCCTCTATCTTCTAGAATTGTATTCCTTGGACCTTAGAGAAGCTTCACCCTTATTATTGGAAGATTTCCTTGCTATTTCTTTGTTTGACCATTTTAGGGTTTTATTTGGGGTTTTTGCCTTGTAGCTTGGATTCATTGTCTTTGGAGATTGTTAGAGCTTGATTCCATTGTTAGAAGACTTGAGGCAAGTGAATGAATGATTTCCTAAGCTTTTATTGATTTTGGACTTTTTCCATTAATGCACATTTATTGCTTGATTTTGATATGAATGCTCATGATAAGTATTAATGACACAATTATAATCTTGGAGAGGTAGTAGTCATGGCATTGAATGTTTACTTGTTTCATTGCAAATGTATATATATAGATTGTGGATTGGTTCCTTCTCTCTTTTTCTTGTGGAATGTATGGTTGGTGAAGGAGAATATGGTGGATTTGATGGAGGTTTTGTAGTAGCTTGAATGGAGAAATGGATTTCTCATTTGATGTGTAAGAAGGGCTAGAGAAATGTTGTAAAAAAGGAAGGAAAGAGGGCAGCTGAACTGGTCCGGAATGCATTTCTGGACCGTTCGCTCGAGCGACCGTGACCGTTCGCTCGAGCGACCAGTCCAGAAACGAATTCGAGAATTCCAGTAGCTAGTTCGCTCGACCACATTTAAATATTCGCTCGAACGATGAGTTCGCTCGAGCGAACTGTCAGGTTCGCTCGAGCGATGCTGTTTCAAATGCACTGGGCCAAAATTTTTTGAGATTTTTATTTTTCTTGGACTCATTTGACCATGTGTGAGGATGTCTTGAGCCGATGCTCCTCACGGTTGGTTCGGTGACATCGATGTTCACTTCATTTCAATCTTGAACGGGACAGAATGACACGATATCTTCTTTCTATCTAAATATGAGACTTTTGGTTAGTTATCGCGAATTCTATTCCTTTCGATGACTGAGTAGGTTGCTCGATGTCTCCGAATTAACATCATACTTAGAATGGACCGTTTATAGTATTGATTTTCTATCATAACATCTAGTTATAACCCTAAGCTCATTTTAAGTTTTGAAAATTGTAAAAGTGCATAAGGAGCCCGGAATGTCTTCAAACTCAAGGAGTACCAAGTCATATCTATGATCGACATACGGGACCCCTATTCACTCAAATAGACCTTAAAACCTTTATCTTTCCAGAATTGTTGTAGTTCATCACATTTCTCTATTTCCAAGATTTACATGTCATGAGTTGTTTTCCCGAAAGCATGATAGTAGCATTGACTCGTCTCGAAATGTATTGCCCGACATGAAATGACAGCGTGCCCTTGAGCACCCCCGTTTTACCCGTTTATTTACTGTACTTGATTTACTTGTATATGTCTCGATTGGTTTTATCCTATGTGTCGGCATCACTAAGCTTGGATACCTTGTCAGTCTGATCCACTGACTTGGAAATCCCTCTCCCGTCCCGCCAGCTGCAGTTTGGATCCCGATGCCCGGTTTATTACCGTGGTCCCGTCCCGATACCCGGTTCGCTACCGTGGTCCCGTTCCCGTATAATTATATTGTATATATGTATACGTTGTTTCTCCTCACCTTGCGTGACTGAGATCGACGTCCCGTGATACTGTTGTCACTTTAGTGACAGAGGACTTAGCTTTATGTGATTGCCACCCTGTTGTTCCCGATCCCTTGGTTACCTCATATGTTTTATCTTGTTTACTTGTTTTATAGCAAATGATTTACCGGTTTTATGAGAGTTCTTGTTTAAACAGATTTCTATGCTTTTCGAGAGATTTCATCTATTATATATTGTTGCATCTTTTCATTCTCTTGCCAGACCGTCGTGTCTGACCCATTTGCTTTGGTACTCAGGTCCCGTTGCCGGTTTCCTTGAGGAGGAGCCGGAGGAGGCAGTAGGTGAGCTGCAACCTCTAGTTGAGTGGCGTGCTGACGATGTCATGTAGACATCGGGTTGCCAAGAGGCGTAACATTTTGGGGAGAACTTATTAACTATTCTTTTGGGTTATTCTTTTGTAGTATTGGCCTTTGTTGGCCTCTATTGTGGGAATGTAATTAACTGATATTTTGTTTAACTTTGACAACTTGGGGAAACTTGCTATATATATATCATTGCTCATTCTGATACAGTAATTACACTTATTGTTATGGTCTTCATGACTAATGATAGTTGGACTATTTGATTTACTACATGCTTCCGCACTCAAGAAGAAATATTCATTGATTGTTGTGATATCCTCACCGCGGACACCTGTGGGAAATTGAATACAAATGTGCATGTTATCATTCCTTATTTATCATTATCGTCCCGATCCCGGATTAGTCCTGCGGGCCCGGTCCGGGGTCGCGACACTCATCTTGCAAGCATTCCATTGATACCATTTGTGAAGAGGACCCTCCATCACAAGACCTTCTTTGAGCTCATCATTGCCATTAGAGGACCTTAAAGGTAAGAGATCATCCCCATCTCCTAGATTAGTGTTCCTCTAGTTCTTGTTAAGCTACATTTCCATTTTTGAAAGGTTTCCTAGTCATTATATTGTTTGACCCATGTTAGGGCTTTATTTGGGGATTTTGCATTGTAGCTTGGACCATTTTCTTGGAGGACTTGATAGAGCTTAATATCATTAATTGAAGACTTGAGGCAAGTGAATGTTTGGAGGTTTTTAAGTTTCAAATGATTTGGTGAAACATTGATGGATTTTTATGCTTTCATTGGTTGCATTTATTGATTTTTCATGGTTGCAATAAATGATATTTATGCATCTTGATAGCCTCATTTAAGGTCTTGGAATCTTGTGTTTTAGTCATCTTGATCATAGTTCTATGTGGTTGTTGAAGTGTTGGAAAGAAAGGAACAAAAAGGAGAAAAATCCAAGTCCCGGACCTGCACTGCGCCCAGGACCGATCGATCGGACGTGCAGACCGATCGATCGGTCTGTCAGTAACTGTAAGGGTTTTTGGGCCGATCGATCGGGCCCTGTGTAGAAATTTCGGCCGATCGATCGGATCCGCTTCAGAAAATTTTGGCCGATCGATCGGACCTTCGGTCCGATCGATCGGTGGACTCAGTTTGAGTCCGGTGGATTTTGAGATTTTTATTTTTTTTCCTTAGTGCTAAGTGGGACCTTGGCTACCCTTTTTGGACTAATTGGACTATGGGTGAGATGTCTTGAGCCGACGCTTCTCACGGTTAGTTTGGTGGCATCGAAGTTCAATCCGTTTCAATCTTGAACGGGATGGAATGACGCGATAACTTCTTTATATCCAAATATAAGTCTTTTGCCTTGGTTATCGCGAATTCCATTCCTTTCGATGACTGAATAGGTTGGTCGATGTTTCCGAATTAACGTCATGCCTAGGATGGACCGTCTATAACCTTGATTTTCCTAGTATGAAATCTAGTTATAACCATAAGCTCATTTTAAGTTTTGAAAATCGTAAGAGTGCATAAGGAGCCTGGAATGTCTTCAAACTCAAGGAGTACCAAGTTATATCTATAATCGACATACGGGACCCCTATCCACTCAAATAGATCTTTAAATCATCATCTTTCCCGAATTGTAATAGTTCATTTTATTTCTTCATTTCCAAGATTTCTTTACATGGCTTGTCTTTCTCGAAAGCATTGTTGTACACTTGAAATGGTTACTTGACCCGAAGTGCATTGCACCACATGATATGGCAGTGTGCCCTTGAGCACCCCCGTCTTACCCGTTTGATTATATATATTTGTACTTGATTTACTTGCATTGTCTCGATTGTATTTGACCTATGAGTCGGCACCACTAAGCTTGGATAACCTCGCTGGTCTGATCCACCGACTTGGAGATCCCCCTCTTGTCCCGCCAGCTGCAGTTTGGATCCCGCTACCCGGTCATTACCGTGGTCTTGTCCCGATACCGCAGATTGCTACTGTGGTCCCCGATGCCCGGCTCGCTACCGTGGTCATGTATAGTATTGTATATGCATATGTATTTATATGAGATCCCCTGTTTCTCCTCACCTCGAGTGACTGAGACCAGGGCCTAGTTATTACTCTATCACCTTAGTGATAGAGGACTTAGCTTCGTGTGGTCGCTATCTTGCTTGTTCCTGATTCCTTGGATACCCTATGAGTTTTATCTTGTTTACATGTTTTTCTAACAAATGATTTATCTATTTTATGAGAGTTCTTGCTTTAACAGATTTTCTTACTTTTCGAGATATTTCATCTATTACATGTTGTTGTATCTTCTCACTCTCTTGCCAGACCGTCGTGTCTGATCCTTTGCTTTGGTACTCAGGTCCCGTTGCCGGTTTCCTTGAGGAGGAGCCGGAGGAGGCGGTAGGTGAGCTGCAGCCTCTAGTTGAGTGGCGTGCTGACGATGTCATGTAGACATCGGGTTGCCAAGAGGCGTAACATTTTGGGAAGGACTTGTTAACTATTCTTTGGGTTGTTATTTTGTAATATTGGCCTTTGTTGGCCTCTAATTTTGGGGAATGTAACTAAATGATATTTTTTCTAACTTTAACAACCTTTGGGAAACATGCTATAGATCATTGCTCTTTCTGATACAGTTTGATATTGATGTTAATGCTTGCATGACTAGATATAGTCTAACTATTTGATTTGCTACACGCTTCCGCATTAAAAAGAAACATTCATGCAAGGTTTTGATATCCTCACCGCGGACACCTGTGGGAAATTAAATAAGTTGTATTTTGAGGATGTAGGTAATCCTCATCACCAATTATCATTACACACTAATGGTCCCGATCCCGGATTGGGATTCCCGGTCCGGGGTCGCGACACTTTTCTTCGGACGCTTGTTTCTCTTCTCAGGTTGCACAGAGGGTTTAGGTGGTCCTAGAGAGGGCCCGTGAAAGTGGCTCCAAGGTCGAAAAGGTAGAGGTAGAGAAGAAGAAACTTGCCGCGGCCTTGGAGGGGAGTAGCCAAGAGCTGAAGGCGGCGAAAGAGAAGATAAACAGTCAGGGGGCAGAGCTCGAGTTTGCGCTCAAAGAGCTTAGTAATGTGAAAGTCAAGACCTACGAGCTGAAAGGAGCGGCTATGGTCAAGGCTAAGAGGATTCTCACACTTGAGGCCGAGCTGGTAAAGTGGGATGCCGAGCTCCAAAAGCTGAACAAGGAGAAAGCCGATCTCCAAGCCTCGCTCCAAGCTGAGACTGAAACATCTTTTCAGGACCGGGTGTATGCGGCTACAAAAGAGTATGAGGCCCAAGTCGAGAACATCAGCTCGGCGTTGTTTGAGCTCAGGTGTCGAGCTGCACTGAAGAAGGCAGGGGTCCCAGAGGATCATCCCGTCTATCTGGACCTACCCAAGTTTACTTTCCCCGAGCCTGAGCAGAGTTCTGCTCTCACCGCTGAAGCTGCTGTGGAAGCTGTCCCGACTCCGCTTGAGGTTACTCCCCAAGCCACCACGACTGAGCCTTTTGACGTCAACGTGGAGGCTACTGATTCTTGATTTCTTGTATCTTTTCTTCTTTTTCTTTCTTATGTAAAAAACTTTGTAACCATTCTTTCATCAATGAAAAGAATTTTACATTCATACTTGCCCTCTCTTTTCTTCTGATAACAATATGTGTGTGCTTGACTTTCGTTCTACAACTGGGCTCTTAGCACAAATGCCTGATTTTTTACCAAGTAGTTGAGTTCGTTTCAGTAACCGGAACTGAGTGACTATTGGGCAATAATGACTTTGCTTTCTTAACAAGGAGAGACTTAGGCAAATCGAACATGGTTTAATAACTGGAATTCTAATTGCGCTGAAGTTTAAAATGACTTTAAGAAGTACCTACACCTTTAGAGATAAAAAACATATAGCTGGTTCCGCAACCGAACTAGATTCTCATAGGAGGCCAACAGGTCCTTCAACTGCATAGTTGGTTCCATAATTGAACTAAGATAGCCGCCGAGTTCCATAACCTTGCGTGTTGCTCGTTTGGTCCCGTGACCAGGTTGGTTGGTTCTGTAACTGAGCCGAGATTTTGGTCGAGTTCCATAACTGCGGCCCTCTGAACTGGTTCCGTAACCGAGCTGTAGTCTCTTCCATGCTGGTGCTGTCACCGAGCTGAGACTGTTGCTGAGCTCCATAACTGCGGCACTTTGCAGCTGGTTCTGTAACCGAGCTGTCGTCTCTTCTGTACTGGTGCTGTCACCGAGATGAGATTGTTGCCGAGTTCCATAATTGCGGCACTTTGCAGCTGGTTTTGTAACCAAGCTGTCGTCTCTTCTGTGCTGGTGTTGTCATCGAGCTAAGACTGTTGTCGAGTTCCATAACTGCGGCACTTTGTAGCTGGCTCTGTAACCGAGCTATGGTCTTTTCCATGCTGGTGCTATCACCGAGCTGAGACCTTTGCTGAGTTCTATAATTGCGACATTCTTGTGCAGCTGGTTCTGTAACCGAGCCGTGATCACTGTTGAGTTTTGTAACTTGGCGAGGATCAGAGTTGTTGTAAGTAAAGTTGTCCGGGTTGTCACTAGTGTTATCACCGATGCCGTTGCCGAGGCTTTATTTCATGTTTGAAGAAGCTGGGCTGAGGCTGGTGCTACCACCGAGGCCGCAGCCGAAGCTATGAAGATTGGAACTTGTCTGAGTTGTGGCCGGTGCTATCACCGAGGCTGTTGCTGGAGCTGTCAAGATCGAGATTGTCCGAGCAGCAGCTGGTGCTATCACCAAGGTCGTTGCTGGAGCTATCAACTGAAGGAGCTGAGTTGTGGTTGGTGCTGTCACCGAGGCCGTAGCCGAAACTCCTACTGGGTTGTGATTCTACCTGAGTCGTGGCTGGTGATATCGTTGAGGCTGCTGCTGGAGCTGTCGCGATTGGAACTGTCCGAGCTTTGGCTGGCGCTATCTTCGAAGCGGGACTTGAGGATGAAGACTGCATGGCTAGTCAAGGAATTGTTTCTGTGACCGCCGTTTCTTTTCTGGGGGAGGGGTCCCACCAGAGATTGAGGCTCTGGTGAGCTCGATCTCGAGCTTCGTCTTGGTTTACCCTGGCGACCAGTGCTTTTACCGTGACAATGGGGAACCGAATGAGGTCCCTTTGAAACTTGTTGCCCAGCAGCGGAGCTTCTTTGAAGGATACAAGAGCCGCGGCCGCGGGCCCTGGTATCAACAAGGGACGGATCTTTATCATTATAGCTGTTGCAATCCACCTGGTGGAAATTACGAGACCTGATTGCTACTGGAACTTTTGCTCCGCGGGGGAGTTTCCAGCAGAGTGCTGGGTGTTCCGGTGGAGGAGCGTTTTGCTGGGGAGGTGATGTCACCCCCTTTGCTGATGAACCTGTCTGAGTTACAAGTCGTCCCACGCCTGTCGCATCGGACTTTCCCTAGATCTTGTTCGACAGGGGGTCATCGATGATGGTGGATGGGCTTTGCAGATCCTTTGCCGCTGGTAGAGGCATGACTTTGTTGATCGTGTTCCCACAGACGACGCCAATTGTGAGTGCCTAAATATTACAGACTCAGACTAGGTGAGTGTGAGACTCGTGATTTGTTGTTTAAGCTTCTTTGATGGAGATAGATCGCCTAAGAACCTGAAAGGGAAGGAGAAACAAAGATCAGAGACCCTGGTTGCCATCAGTCGAAGGTTCTCCGATGCTTGAGTTAGTGCTATCACTGAACAAATGATGGAGATGAGAGGCAAGTATACTAGTGTTGCATGATGTTGTAAAAACATACATCCAAAGGGATTCTTACCCTTGTATATGTAGATGTTTCACCTGGCTCACCCTTAGTGGGGGTAGGTGGAGATACTGTCCGGTCAAATCAAGAGATGACCTCTGGTATCAGTGTGGATGTGATTGATCAAGACGACACCTGATCATTATCCGGCGCTTGTTTTGTTTGTCAGCACACTCTGTAACGTAGTCATAACTTTGTAGAAGTACAATCATGGCCTAGTACTCATCTCTGTGGATGGACCGAGTTGAAGAAGAAACTGAGATAAGATTCGGATGCACCCTGACACTATTGCCGATGTGTCTTATACCGAGACCGAGATGAGCCCAGTCGGTACTCTTACCGAGGCTGACTCAAGCTTGGCGCAAGCTGACACTGTTTTCCGAGCTGAGACGAGATGTTTAGCTGGTACTGTTACCGAGCTAGATGAATCTTGGCACTTTGACCGAACTTGGATACCAAGATCGGGCTAAGCTGAGCTGGTACTGCTACCGAGACTAGGAAAACACCCCACACAACAGCCATAACCCTCTATGCTTAAGAAAAGAGGGGGAGGCAGCAAAAGAAGAACGTATAGTAGAAAGCACTAAAAACCAAGCCAATTTAAGCATAATAGCAGATTAATCCTAGCAAATTAAGCACCTATAGGATTAAATCCGCTTGGATGACATGATAGTATAGTATCATATAAATGGGGATTGTTCTCCCTAGGAGCAGACTGGATGCTTCTCATATGAAGTATAAAGATTTGACTTATAAGTTGGGGTGGGTTATATGGAAAGGTCTCCTTATGGATATGAGTTGACAAAAAAAATAAAAAAAATCAGTCCTACCAAATTATCCTTGCCCTTAATTTAATGGCCATAAGATTTAGCAATATTTAACTAAGGATTTCTTTGAGATCAATCCAACAACGATGGATAAAGGTTTGACGCGAGTGAAATTGTGCATCTTGCCATGTCATATGGGGGGATGAAAGTGTGATGCATTGATAAGGGTGGCCTGAGCTAGACTATCGCTCCGAGAGAAAAGAGTCCTCACATATGTAACTTGTTTTTATCCCACACCTATCACAAAGATTGTTTTTATTATAAGTGTTCTGGTTATAAGATTTCTCTTATAACTAAATTAAGATTTCACAGTCATAGTTAGAAAAACACCCAAGGATAAAATAGACAAGTGTATTGTTAAAATAATAAATAAAAACAAAAACCTTGGGGTGCAAATAAAGCCAGACTTCATATATAAATATACCAGCTAAGAATTTCCCTCATTTTTTTATTGCATTAAAACCTTTTTCAAAAAGTCATCGATTATACTTGAAGAGCATCGTAGAAGCAACATGACACAATAATTTTGTTTTAAACGATGATGATGATTATTATAATTATTATTTTTATTATTTTGCTATATGGAGGACTTAAATCCACAGTAGAGATGGTAAAGGCAGATTTGTCTAAATAGAGTCATGGCATGTTGGTGGCGCCCCACTGACCACCTGTTTAGAAGGAGGCCTAGCCATAGACTAGCTAGGAAAGCGGTGACGGTTATTAAGAAGGAGAATTTTCAAATAAGTTCTTAAGTTTTTACCTTATTTCAGAAAAAGTAAATAAGTTTTAAAACTTTTCAAATTAGCCCCTATGTTTTTCAAAAAATTTTCAATTGAGGACATTCATCCATTTAAAGTTATTTTTTGGCAACTGCTTTTCCTCGATTTTTTAAATTATCCAAATTAACCTTCAATGAAATAAAACCCTTATTCACTTCCTTTATATTTTCTTCTTTTTTTCCACTGGCAGCCTCACAGTGACCAAGGAAATTTAGCATTTCCACCGAGATCGGCTAGATGTAGTGGCTGCCAGAACCATATATTGGCTTTAAATGAAGGGTGGGTATTTTAAAAAGATAAAGAAAAAATCCATAAAAAATACCATTAAATGACTAGATGTCCTTAATTGAAAATGTATTGAAAAACTTAGGGACTAATTTAAAAAGTTTTAAAACTTGTGTCCTTTTTTGAAATAGGACAAAAACGTAAGGCCTTATTTGAAATCCTCCCTATTAAGAATTATGAATTGTTCACTTTTATAATTTTGACTTCACTGCTAATCCTTTTACACGTAATGGGGCTCCGAAATGCTACATCCTCATGTATTTTTTTCGTACTAATCCTTTTACACGTAATGGGGCTCCGAAATGCTACCGTTTTTTACCGAGCTATGGTTCCCCCCCGCGTTACAGCCGCTGGGAGGTAAGAGGGTGTCTGCTTTGCATAGATTAAAAAAAAAAAAAAAAAAGGTGAAGAATAGCTAAAACTGGGAGAACCAGAAGAAAAGCTAATGGGCCCTTAATTTATTTTTTTTACGACTATGGATGGGAACACTACATTGAAATCTACATGCCTAGAGATTGATGCCTATGAGGTTGATGCCTATGAGGTGAGACTCCTCTTTGCCATTGGGTTCATTTCTCAATTGGCCTTTCTTTTGGTGGATGTTGAACTCTTAGGATTTGTA
The DNA here is from genome assembly GCA_038049695.1 of Cinnamomum chago. Lineage (NCBI taxonomy): Eukaryota > Viridiplantae > Streptophyta > Magnoliopsida > Laurales > Lauraceae > Cinnamomum > Cinnamomum chago. The sequence continues at coordinate 58,972,254 of CP142451.1, forward strand.
ACCAAATGATTCTTCTAACAAGGGCCTAATTATACTATATTAAAATCGAAGATTTTAAAGTTAATTTTGATTCTACAAGTAACTCACTTTCTTCTCCAACTTCCAACATTTAATTGTAATCACTCAAATTTTTGTCTCATTTTTCACCCATGGTAACAACTTCATTTTGATTCCAAATCTATTTTTTCTCTTTTCTTTCTACTCCACTTCTTATAGGACATTTCTACTTTACCAGACTCTTGGATTGAGAAAGGACATACCCTCATAACCTTCTTTGTTTTTTATTTGCTTTTTAAAATTTTATACTTTATTTAAACCAAGTCATTGTCATCAAGTGTATGAGGATGATCTTATATTTTTTAATGGATTATAGAATATATTTTATAGTTTTTGTGAATATGCCCGTGCTTAGCATGAGTTATCGTGTCAATAAAAACCAAGTTGAAAATCCAGAAAAGGCCATCAGTCTCCAATTTGTTGGAAATGATTACCATTTTGTCAAATCTTAAGTGTCTCATCTGCATAAGATTTTAAGTCAGTCAAATCTTATGCGTCTCATCGCAGAAGCTATTGAGTTAGGTTCAAAAGATATCACAAAAACTTACCCTAAAACTAAAATAGAAAGAATAAAAGCCTAGTAGTGGAAGAGAAAACCGATTTTACTAACCTCATATGAGCTCCCAACATCTTCCCACACTTCCCGACCACACCATTATCTCTATGTTGGAATCAAATCCATTTCAAAAGGATTAGGAATTTAATCAAGACCAGACAAAAGGCTTAGCCTTTCTGGAATCCACTAGACTACGATGAAAGACATGAAAACTCTATTTATAATTCACAACCATCTAATTTCCAACTTTAATCGCTCACATATCACAATAGAAATTGATGGGCTTTGCTCTGATTATAGTAACATGAAGTACCAGCTTATATACCGTTTGGGTGCATCCATCCCAGCCAGTGTCTGCCTCAATTGGGGTGCATCCATCCTAGCCCAGACAACAGCATCTGACCCATTAATTCCTCTCCCTTAAAAAAAAGTAATGGTGATCTGTTTAGGACCTTTCTTTTATGATCTCTTGCAATGTGGAGTCCCACTTAACTTTCTTTCTAAAGAAGGGCTGTAAAAATCTCATGGCATCTTTCTTTTCTCTTTTGCTTCTTTTACCTTTTAGGGTGTAAGTTGATATAAAGAAAATTAATGACCAAAATTGTAATGTATGAGATGGAACAATCTTGGGACAAACGACTCTTTATCTTTCTGTCAGACAAAGAAGGCAATAAATCCGAAAGTATCTTTCCCTTTTGTTTCTCTTTCTTTATCCACTACTGTTGGTGGATGAGACAAAAGTGGGGCTTTGAGATTTGAAGGATCATTGTGACGTTATGTTTGGATCCTTTAAAACTTTTAATCTTTTTTAACAAATAAAAATAGGGAGCTCCTGTATGCACCTGGCTGGTTACTCCTTGTAAATTCATTCATGAGACGCCTTCAAGATATTGTCAAAACACCCCTGTCCCCTCTCCTTTTCTTTCTTCCTCTACCTGCGACAACTCTCTCGGCTCCCACCTCCACCCGCCCCGTCCACCCGCCCTCTCTTTCCCGTCCTTCTCATGTCTCTCTCCCTCTCCCTCTCCTCTCTGCGCCAGCCAACTCCGCCTGGCGCCTACCTTCGCCATCTCTCCTCTCCCTCTCTTCTTCTCCTTGTCCCTCTCAGTTGATGATCTCAAAGTGTCCATTGATGAACCCATGATTTTGACGGAAAATCCATGATGTTGTCAAAGATCAATGGATTTCGTGCATCAAAAATTAGATTTTCGGATAATCACAAAGGCCAGATGGCTCGAAAAAGAGAAAAGGACCCAATAATTGGTTTTCGCCGAAATCTGGGACCCTGGATATCTACGGTCGCCACACACATGGTCTCGGAAACCATGGGGCTTTTCGGCCTTTCTTCTTATTTGCTCCGATTTTTTCTTTTTGACATATTTTTCTTGGTACATTTGTACTATTTTTCCCCATGGGAAACTTGATAAGAAGCCGTGCAAAACGAAGGGCAAAGTTTCTAATTTTCTGGGAAAACCGAAGACTTTATTACGTATGGGTGCCGATTTGTCGTCAGAAGTCAAAACCGGGTCAAACGATGTTAAAATGATCCAAAATCTGAGGTGAAGCTTCATGGGCAAGAAATAGGACCACCATAGGCTTTTGTTTAGATCTTGAAGCCGTTAGGAGTCATGCTGCCAGTAGAATTGATTTTATCACGATGAAGATGCCACGCTTTGATGTGCGGTCAAAAGATGTCCGATTGACTTGAAATTTGACAGGAAGCCTTATGGGACCATTTTAAGACGATCCATCAGCTTTGATTATCAAATCATGATCCCGAGAGGCTTTGTCGCTAGGAGACCTGTTTTGGCTTCTAGTTGGTCAAAGTTGGGTCAAATGATGTAGAAATGATCTGAAATTTGACATGTAGCTCCTTGAAAGCATTTTGAGGCCATCCATGTGCTTTGTTTGATGAGTGATGACCTACAAGCCTGATTTTGCTGCTTGAGGGTTAATGTTAGGTCAAACGTTGTCGGATTGACCTGAAATTTGATATAGAGCCTACTGGAAGTATTTTAAGATCATTCACAAACTCTGATTGAAGAGTTGATGTCTCCGATGTTGTTTTCATCGCTGGAAGGGCTCACTTTGTTGTATGGAGAATGCGACCTTTTCATTTTGGGCCAAACGATGCCGGAATGGCCAGAAATTTAGTGTGGAGTATTTTAGTGGCATTTTGAGACCAACTGTGTACTCCATTTTGTAAATCAAGGTCCTAGCTTCATCGCCACTGGGAACTCCTGTTTAGCAGCTAGAAGAGTGAAGTTAGGCTAAATGATGTTTAAATGGCCCAAAACTTCCTGTGTACTCTTCTTATGACTATTTTGAAGGATCTTGAAGTTTTCAAATAGTCCCGACAAGATCTGATGCCTGAAGTAGCATTGCCCATTGTGGCCTGATGCAGCTTCATGTGACTTCTTTGTTCTTAAAGAGGCAAAGTGGCGTTTTTGGTGTCAACATTGGAGGGCCTTGGCTTACAGATGCAATGAGCCTATTTCATAGAGATCAACTGTGTCGCGACCCCGGACCCGGTCTACGGGCCTAATCCGGGATCGGCACTCATAAGTAATATGATGTAATGAAAGATGTATACATATATTTAATTTCCCACAGGTGTCCGCTGTGAGGATATCACAATAACATGAATATTTTTTTTAAATGCGGAAGCGTGTAGCAAATCAAATTGGTAATTCAACTCTAGTCGCGAGATAATAACACATGTGTAAACGAAGTATCAGAATGATCAATGATCATAAGTGCTTTCCCAAAAGAAAAGTTAAAGTTTATACAAAAGATCATTTAATTACATTCCCAAAACTAGAGGACAACAAAGGCCAATATAAACAAAATACGAATCCCCAAAAGAATGGTTAAACGTTTTCCAAAATGTTACGTCTCTCGTAGCAATCAAATGTCTAAACGACATCATTAGCATGCCACTCAACTAAACGTTGCGGTTCATCAGCCTCCTCCTCAAGCTCCGCCTCGGGATAGACAATATCCGAACATGAGTGCCAAAGAGTAGGTCAAACACAATGGTTTGGCAAGTGGGTGAAAAGACATGACGATATAATAATAAACGAATTTACCTTCAAAAGCATTTAAACCTGTTTAAGTAACAATTTCCATAAAAGAGATAAATCGTTTATTCAAAAGCATGTACGCATTGTAAAACAGATAAAGATAACTAAGGAAACAGGAAACAAACAATATGGCAACTATACAAAGCTAAGTCCTCTATCAATTGCTTGTGGCATTGATAGCAAGGATTTGTTTTTGGCATGGAAGCCGAATTTTTTTTTGTGGCATTGGTAGCCGGGATTTTTGTGACGTTTATAGCTGATTTTTGTGGTGTTTATAGCTGACTTTTGTTGAGTTTATAGCCGATTTCTTGCATGAGAGTCGATTTTTTTTTCAAAATCGAGTTTTGTTTTGTTGGCATGAAAGCCAAATTTTGAATTGGCATGAGAGCTAGGTTTTGTGGCATTTATAGTTGATTTTGGGATGGCATGAAAGCCGATTTTTTTGTTTTTGGCGTCGAAGCCAGATTTTGGTTTTCAAGATGCAAATATCGACTAAAAGTCGCCTCCCTGCTGAATGGTTGTCGCGACCCCGGAACGGGACCCCCGGGCCCGCGACGTTGTCTGTTGATGTGATGTTCTAATTACTATTACAGATCTTTACTTTCCCACAGGTTCCCGCGGTGAGGATTCCCAAAGACACGCGGAATCTGACCTACACGATCAAGTATGCGGAAGCGTGTAGCAAAACACATCAAGCTGAGCACCGATAAAGTATTTAAGTGCCATGAAAAATAATAACACGACATAGTATCAAAGAAATGAGCTAACATGGCATTTCCATTAAGTTCAAGTTATAAAACTATCACCAAAGTAAGTTAAGTTTTAGGTACAATCCATAAGAGGCCAACAGAGACCAATACACTTCTCCAAAATAAAAAGGGAACCTCAAGACAAAATAATGACGAGACTTAAGAACCCGCCCGACGTCTAGATGACATCGTCGGGCTGCCACTCTCTCACAGGGGTTGGCTCACAAGCCTCCTCCTGACGCTCCTCCTCAAAGGTAACGTCTCCTGCACCTGGGCACCAACAAACAAGGGTCAAACACAACGGTTTGGCAGGTAATCAATTTAGGAGCAAACATGAACAATAATGTTTAAGAAAACATCTAAGCAATACTTGATTTGAAATACTATCATGGCTGAGGTACATTGTAGAACTAAATAATTGAGCTGAGATACTAAAACAAACTAGCATGAGTACATAATATATCATGAATAGTTATAATCCACAAGGAGCCCATCCTTTCTCTATCATTTATATAATGAAAAGAGCAAGCACGCACGACAAGCACGATATACATAATATAAGCACGACACGATTTCCCACAAAGACGGGAATTCCGGCCGCGGAACCGGACACGCACGATGTGTAATAAATACACGACCGGTCTGCAGACAGTCCACATGTTTAAAGACCCCCAGACAGTGGATCAAACTGAAAGGGCAGTCTAAGCTCAGTGGTGTTTACTTAATTCATGAATGCACAAAACACGCGAGATATTATCAAAACTTGTCGAGATAAAGAGGGGGAAATCACTCATCAAAACATGATGAACACGACTAGCAAGGGCATAATTAATATGCATAACACGCTTAGGAAGTGATCCCCTTTTTCTTGAAACACATCTTCAAAACGAGCTTGTACTTAAACTTCAAAACGAGTACACGATGATATTCATTATATCAAAACCAAGGTACGAACACAAGGCTTATCAAGCTCACGCAAGGACCGTTGGTTGATCGTTGTGCAGTTGAAGCCCAGATGTTGGAATTAAAACAGAATTGGTGCCCTAGAAGTTCAAGGACATCTCGGGTTTCGAGTGCATAATATCAGGCTAAAGGCCACTAAACATGTTCTAGTTTTTCATTCTCGCAAAACTCTTCAAAACAGGAAAGTTGTCAATTTCGGTCACCTCGCGGTCAGGTGTCGGCTAGGCGCCAGTTGACCGCTGGAAATCCAGGTCCAACACAGCCCTCTGGAAAAGGAACCGAACTGACTGCGGTTAGCTTACGGTTAGCCGTGAGCTGACCGTAGGGCCGACCGCGGGAAATCCAGTTTGAGTATAGCTCTCGGAAAAAGGAACCGACAACGCGCGGTTGGCCAGCGGTTAGCCGACATGGGGTATGGCGGCTAGCCGCTCGCTGACCATCAAGCTGACCGTAACTCCCTGGCGAAATGTCAGCTTCTGGAAAGGGAACCGCCGAGCTCGGTCAGCTCGCGGTTAACCGAAATGAGGATTTCGGCTAGCCGCCAGCCGACCGACGGCTGACCGAAACTGCACGGGAAATGCAGTTCAGTGTAGATTTTCACATTTCGTTCTTCCCTTCTTCTTGTTCCTCATTCCACTTGCACTCCCTGAGCCTACATGCTCTCCAAGGGACAAAACACATATTTTTTTTTTCCAATCTTAAACATTCAATCCGAAGAAAACATGATCATGAAGCTTGTAAACATATTCATATGCAAACTTTCTAAAACAACAATGAGGCTTACTAAACACATGCATAATAGTCCTATAGAGATTACTTGCCTTGCCCAAGCTAAACACTCTTCTCCAAGCACTTCACTCAAAAGCTAAGCCAACACTACAAGAAAACCACACAAAACTCACTCAATCTTGAAAACAAGAAACCCATTTTACCAAAAGGGTTTGTAACATGGAAAACAAGATCTTTAAGGAACTAAAAAACTTTATGAAAAGCATGGGTTGAAGCCCTTACCTAGAGAAGGTCAAACAAGAGAGGAGGGAGAAGATGTAGAGCTTGTTCCACAAGAAACTCCATGAAATTGGTACCAACGGAAAGCTTGCAAGGAGATGAAGAAGATGGTATTCTTAGAATTTCCTTTGGTGATCTCTAGCCATGTCATGCAAGGTGAGGAAGATGGAAAAGAAAGAGGGTTTTCCAGCCCTAGGTTAAGAAAGTTGCAGAGATTTGGTAAAGTGAATGAAAAGAGAGGGAGATAGGGCTTAAGTGAATACAATGGGCCCCATTCAACATGAACTTTGAAACGACGAAAACATGATCTTGTGGACCTCGGATGACTTTGACGAAGAAGGATAAAACAATCGTCAAAAAATCTAGTTTCCAAAAAGTATATTTTTGACATGGTTTTGAGATCTCAAAAATTGTGTCCAGATTTGTGCATAAAAGACAATTTTACCCTCTTTGGGCCAAAACTTGGGTTTTTTTTTTGGCTTCAAACATGAATGTGCTTAAGACGAAAGTTGTAACACATAGAAAAATCATTCAAATGAAATCAAGATCACCATCACACGGAAACCGATACGATCCTCCCAAGCTTTCACGTGCACTCAGGCCTTCCTGAGTGTGTCTGGCTAATACTAAACGTTCTCCAAATTTCCAAAGCTATGTCCACGACTAAAGCTAATTGCTTCTAACCCAACGACAACTAAACCCACTTAGGACTAAGCACATACTAATCGCACACTAATCGACTTGGTTTGGGTCGGGGTCTAACAATGGTATTGCAAGTATCGATGGAATGTCGCTTTCTTGCTCATTCGGTTTGCGAATATTGATGGAATGTCGCCTCCTCGTGAATTGGGGTGCAAGCATCGACTGGATGTCGCTTCCTTGCCTTTCCAAAAATTTTGGTTTTGTGGGTATTGATTGAATGTCGCTTCCCCACGATTTTTGAAATTTGAGGTCTTTTTTTTTGGACCTCGGTTTTTGTTTGATTTTTTTTTTGGGTTTGTGGATATCAAATAGAATGTTGCGTCTCCACGATTTTGAGGTTTCAGAAGTATCGAATGGGGTTCACATCCTTTCGATTTTTTGGTTTTGCGAGTATCGACTAAGCATCGCTTCTCCACGGTTTTTTTTTTGAAAAGCCATTTTTGTTTAAAGACACGAGGGTCGTAAATCTTGGTCTAAAACCATTTTGGTGGTAAAAGACAGGGTGGATTAGGGTGGAAATCCCTAATCCCTAATTTTGTTTCAAACAATGAATTTCGGGCTCAAGGATCGAAAGTTTTGGTCAAGTTCGGGAAGAGCCACCTAAACTTGGATTTTTGGATTTTTTTTTAACAATGAAACTATGAAAGTAAGCATTGTTTTGAATTTTTAGAAATCTCAACATAAGGATGAAAAATTTAAAAGAGGCGGCTTTGACGAGCGAGTACCTGAGAATAGGCTTTTGGCCATGCAAGCATTGCTCAGTGGCGTAAGTCCTCAAGGGTAGTATCGCTTCAGGAACTTGCCGTTGATGGGCAGCATACATCTGTTGCCCTCCATATTTAGAAGTGCGTATGCACCGTTGGAGAAGACTTTGTCAATGACGAAGGGTCCCTCCCATTTTGGTTCGAGTTTGCCTTTGGATTTGTGGGAGAAAACCATTGGCCTTTTTACTGCAAGAACCAAGTCACCCTTTTTATAGGTGCGTTGCCTGACCTTCTTGTCAAAAGATCCTGCCATGCGTGCTTGGTACAACTCAATGCTCTGTAAGGCTTCGAGCCGTTTTTCATCGAGATTGTCCAGTTCTTGGAGTCTCAATTTGACATTGCTTTCTTGTGTCATGTCATTTTGCAAAGATACCCTTAAGGAAGGGATTTGTCCGTTGTCACGCCCCGGGATCGAGGCCCTGATAATCAAGTCCTTAATCCGGGGGACGTGGCGCGACGGGTCAGAAAATTCCCCCCGCACACGCTATTTATTTTCCCACAGGATTCCGCGGTGAGGATTCCAGACGATCCATCACAACCAATTAATCAAATTCACAACAAATAATAATATGCGGAAGCTTGTAGCAAAATAAAAACCAAATGAGATATAAGATAATTGCACAAACTCTGTATCAAAAGAGAAATATATAAAAGGTATAACCCGAAGTTAGTTAAAGTTGTGAGGATCACAAAAGTATATTTAATTTATACATCCCAAAAGAAGACCGATGAGGTCACAAACTAAGCTCCCAAAATGTTATCCTAGCTCAGATTCCAACACGACGTCTACATGACATCGTTGGGCTGCCACTCGCGCTACACTGGCGGTTCTACCGCCTCAACCGCGTGCTCCGCCTCAAAATCTGTGGGTCCGACATCTGACACCAAACAAAAGAGTATCAGACCGACGGTCTGGCAAGTGAATAAAGCATATAAGGTATACAAGTTTTATAAATGTCATATTTAAAATCATAAAAATACAATTGAAACGAAAACATATGTAAAGAGTAAACCAAAAGAACCAAATCTATACAAATGAAAGAATTTCATAGTTTAAATGTTTCAAACTAACTGACAAATAATCGAAATATTGGCAAACCACATATAGCTATATTCTCCTATTACTGAAGTAACAAGAGCACACAGACAAATTGCCGTTGCCATATAAAATGGCCGGAACAGACAGACAGAAGCCGTTGCCACTACTCGTAGGACCGGAATACAGAACCGTTGCTATGGCTGAAGCAAACAAACAGAATCCAAACTGCAGTTGGCAAATAATTTTAAGATCCCAAGCCGGGTGATCAACCCAACTAGGTGACATAAGCTTAGTGGTGTCATTCAAAACCAAAACCTAAATCGATACAAATCAAATCATAGTAATACATTTCCAAAATCGATAAAAGGAACTACTCCAGACAAATACATATTGACAAATTCGAACGAATCAGATGAGTAGCCTTACCGATGTTTCCAAATGTGGCAAACCACTCAAATCTATTTCAAAACAATTTGTAGAAAGTATACAAATTTTCTTAACTTGGAATGAATTAATGTATAGTGGTTTAATGGCTTACCACGAGTCGTCTTGACATACACTTAGACCCTTAATATATATATGTAAAGCTTGATGTCACTGAAGATCTCTGACAATTAAAGATATAAAGTGTATATTAAGACTGGAATAAATTTCCTGGGTAATTCTAACATCAAACAATTTCATCATTTTTCCCATTTAAATTTCACGATTTAAGGTAATTCGATTCAAGGTATACATCTCATACTACTATGCTTCAATGGGTTTAAATGGGCTTCAAATTGTAGGGAAAAAGGGCTGGAAAACAGCCCATAAATGGGCTGAATTGGGCTGGAAAACAGCCCAGAAATTGGGACTGAAATGGCCTAGAAAACAGTCCAGAAATTGGGCCTGATATGGGTTGGAAACGCCAGAAATTGGGCCTGATATGGGCTGGAAAACAGCCCAGAAATTGGTGTAGAAATCAGCCCTGGAATGGGCCTGAAATGGGTTGCAAAACAGCCCAGAAATTGGCCTGGAAATGGGGTTGAACGGGCCTAAAACAGACCTGAAACGGGCCTGAAAACAGCCCAGAGAAGGGCCTGAAAACAGCCCAGAATTGGACCTGAAACAGGGGCCAGGCCCGCTCGGTTCAGTGCAGGAAATCTGCACTATTTCTTCCTTCCTTCTTGTATCCAGAATTTATTCACCTCCCAATGACACAAAACTGAGTGCAAAACTTCTGTAATTATCTCCATTAAACTCCCAACATCTCATTCATTCCAACTATATATTAAGACTATAAAACACAACTAAATCACATGACTAAGAAAGAAGCACACAGGAATTCATAATTTATATCATATAAACTCAAAAATTTCCAAATGAGCTTCCAGCCTTTGAGCTAATGCAGAAAAACTACAACTTCATACATTTATGTACACAACCTGAATGGGATTGACATCAACCTGTAATGAAATCAGTACCAAAAACTAATCCAACTTCACAACTCATACCCATTACAGGATTTTAAAGTTTTAAGCCAGAAATTCGAAGAAAAGATAAATTTTTCCAGCATGCATACTCAGATCTAATTATTCACTTGCCTCTAGTCCAATGGAAAGGGTCTCAAACACACCCAAAAGAACTCCTACAACCAGCTGCAACCTACACCAAAACCCATGGAAGAACCCATTCAAAAACTCAATATTTTGAAAAGTGAAGGAGCTCTCAAAGAGCCTCCTTGCATGCAAGAAGAAGAGCTTCCAAAGGGTATGAAAAAACCATATCTAAAAGGAGAAACAAACCCTTACCTGTAGGTATAAAAATCATCAACAAAAGCTTGAAAAATGAAGTTGGTTTCAGCACGAATTTTTACACAAATGGTGTCTTTGGGTTGCTCATTGCATGAGGAAGATGATGGTAGGGTCAGACTTTCAATGTGGGTTGAGCTTCCTAGACATGCAAGAGGATAAAGAGGTTGAGAAGGAAGAGAGGATAAGCTCTGGTTTCAGCTGCTACAGGAAACGAATGGGGAAGAAGAAGACCCAACGTGGGTTTTCTTATGTGAATGGGTTTAAGTCCATTTGTGGGCCCCATTGGCCCCAAAGTTTCAAGTGACTGGATCTATCATTTGTGGGCCCCGAATGGAAACGACGAAGAAGAAAAAAATAATCGTTGAAAAATCTAGTTTTCAAAAAGTATATTTTCCTCATGATTTTCATATTTCGAAATTTATACATAGATTTGGATGTGAAAAGACTGTTTTGCCCATTTTTCTCTAAAAACGCGATTTCTGGGTTTCAAATGCAAACGGAGCAAACATGAAAGTTATTGGGATCAAAATAACAAATTCAAAAATGTCGAAATCCATATTTTTCATAAATCAATTAAATCTAATAAATTAAATTACCATACTAACACGTGACACACGGGCCACCCCAGGCCCGGTCAAACTAAACTCAACACGCTCAAAATTTCCCAATATTATCTAAAATTCTAATCTAACTAAAAATCCAAGCCAATCGTCCCCTAATCCGACTTAGAGACTACTCACAGTTAAAACAATAATAATATATACTAAACCTGGGTCGGGGCCTGACATCCGTTATCATGGATGGGTCTTTTAGGTATGCCGAAGCGACAAATAATGTTGGTGCGCAAGAATTGCAAGACTGATGAGGTATTCATTTCGCTGAGCACAAATGCTTCTGACCACTTGGAGAAATAAGATGAAACGATGACCTTTGCTTGACGGGAGAGAGATAAGACCTATGATGTCCATACCCCAAGCTTTGAACGGTCATGAGATTGCTATGGGGTGTAGCCATTCTGGAGGCATATGGACATAGTCTCCATGAACTTGGCATTAGCGGCAGCGTTTAGCAAATTGCATGGCGTCGGCTATCATGGTAGGCCAATAATATCCTAACCTTTTTATTTGATCGTAGAGCTTAGGACCGGCTTGATGGGCTCCACAAAGGCCAGCATGAACTTCTTTGAGCGTCTCCTCGGCCTCTTGTTGTGAGAAGCAGCGCAGAAGTACTCCGTTAAAGGATTTTCTATAAAGAAATTTTGAAGGTATATCCAAATGAAAGTTTGGGGCTCATCTTTGAATGCTTACCCGTTCTTTTGGATCTTCAGGGAGGATTTTGAACATGGTGTAATCAATGAACGGATCTCTCCAATCGCTGATTGGAGGTTTGAGGATGGAGATCCGACTTCCGGCCAATTGGTGGCATTCAGCAACTGCTTGGTGTGTGTTAAGAGGGGGGGAGTATCCTTCTCTCATACACTGTAATTTTCATGTTTTCCCCTTCCTGGATCACCATGGATGCGGCAAGTCCGGCCAGGGCATCTGCATGGATGTTCTCACCTCTGAGGATATGGGTGATGTGATAGATGTCAAACGTTTGATGAAGTAATTGTGCCTTGTTGTAGTAAGGCAATAGATCAAGCTTCCTGACTTCAAATTTCTGATTCATCTGGTTGACGATCAGTTGTGAGTCCCCAAAAGCTTCCAGCATGGTGCTGCCAGATTCAAGGGCGAGTTCCAATCCTATAATCAGGGCTTGGTACTCAGCTGCGTTGTTTGAACATGGTTCCAGTAGCGAGAAAGCATGTGGAATCATGTATTTGTCAGGACTAACAAAGAGGATGCCAACTCTCGAGATCAGCTTTCTTTTTTCATTTGTCCTGGTTGCACCGTCAAAGTACATGTCCCCGAAGGCATTTGGTGAGAAAGTCTCCATGTTGTAGACAGGTTCATCTGGGAGATCATCTCTGAGTGGGGAATATTTAGGCAACGGGTGCTCTGCGAGGAAATCCGCTAGGGCTTGGCCTTTGATTGCCTTATGTGGTACATACTTGATATCAAATTTGTTAGAAACTAGGTGGGCCGTTCAGATAGGTTTCAAAAACTTTTGATCCACTTAATGCAGGGATCAACTATCTAGAAGGCAATAAACCCCAATCCAGGATGCAATCCCTCAAACTCATAAACCATGTACAGCAACATAACCTATCTAGAAGATAGAAAATAACACCTAAACATGCAACCACGAAATTTACAACATACAAAGATGTAGATTATACATTTGGAGCTTAGTTGTGCTCTAATGGAGAATTTGGATTCTTTCTTTGATGATGAACACCTTCACTTAATAAATTCAGAATCTCTAACACCTTTTGATCTTCCAAGCTATGACCCGTATCAGATTTCTCTTTTCTCAAGAAGATGGTGGAATCTCCAAGAGAAAAACCCTAGAGGAAACTAGAAGAGAAACTAGAAGAGGGAAAGAGAGATGGACGTGTGCAACTCTTGCACTAAGGGTCTTGGGCGTGAATTCCAAGATGGGATTATCATGGGATGTCCAAGGGCTCCTCTCCTCCTTTTATAGTACTTAAGCAACCTCCTCTTACTAATTGAAATAGAAGTCTTACTTCCATAACAATTAGTTGCTTACTTAATCACAATTAGAAGTCTTACTTCAAATATGATTAGTAACTTCCTCCTTTTCTAATTAAAATAGAAGTCTTACTTCCATTAATAATTAGTAACTTACTATTACCACTATTAGAAGTCTCACTTCGAATAGAAATAGTAACTTTCTATTTCCTTTTAGAGTTCTACTATAATTAGTATTTTTCTAATATCTTGGGCTAGCGTCGGGACCACTAGGGATTCCTTAGAAAGCTGGCTCCAACTGGGACATGCGACCCCACTTCTCATGTGCAATCCGGGCCCACAGTTATTGCAAATAACTCCACTATATAAATGCAATAGAACTTCAGTCTTAGGAATATATTACAATGAAGACCTTAAACTTCCGCGGTACCACAAGTAGGCCCCTCCATCTATATCCATGGATCAATTGGACCTGTCCACCAAAATAGATCCATATCTTATTATCCTTGAGCCCCAATTAATTATAGTGATCATTTGGTACCGATCCAATTAACTCTTAATTGGAATGGGTGCGCACTTACCAATGATAAATCCATTAATTGGCACAAGGGGATATTAAAGATAGATTCCATCTTGACCATTGAATGTTCCCACAGCTCTACTACCACGTACCCAAATCACCGAGGTGTTGACCTACAATTGGCCTCGCTCGTTGGTGACTCAAAGCAAATGCATAGATAGAAACTTGAGTTCATTAATGTCTCAGGATTAGCCTATTGCTAGGGAATTATGAGAGTAGACCTTAAAGTAAAGATAATGTATATAAGGTACTTCTCATGGTCCTTCAATACATCCAATGTACCAGCACCATGATCCAGAATCATACATTCCGTTGATCGAGACAAATCACACTATCTCATAGTGATCAAAGTGCTGCAACCTTGTCGGATGAGATGTCCAATCTCATCACTGGTTGTGAAGATATTTGTCACGCCCCCGAACCGAAACCTCGGGGGCGGGAGATGGGATTAAGCATAAAATATATTTTACTTCTCCCAGGATCCGCGTGTGTGAAGACAACACATTCTGAATATTTTGCGGAAGCATTTGTGGTGTTGCGACCCGAAGTCCGTGGCCATCGGATTCCGCGTCGCACTCAACCTTTAGCCCATAGCTATTATATCAAGAATCATATCAGACTGGAGTAACCATCACAATAATTTACAGAGCTGACAGTAACAGGATATTACATTCCCAAATATATTCAAGTTACAATTATCAATGTACATTAATTAAGAATCCCAAGAAAAAGGCTAATAAAAGCCATACAACAAGAAGCTATAAACCACTACCCAAATGTGACGTAGCTCCGATGTCAAGCTCAATGTCTACATGACATAGCCGACAAACTAACCTGCAAAGCATGGCTCTACAGCCAACAAAAGCACTCGACTCGGGGCGAAGAAATCTGAACCTGAGTACCAAAAGTAGTGGGTCAGACACGACGGTCTGGCAGGTGGATGAAAAGATAACAAATATACTAAAGAGTAAAGCATATAATAAATCATGTTAATCGATCAAGTGCTGCATATAATTAAACGGGTGCAAAGTCGGGAATCTCGGGGAAAACTGGTATTCATTTCAAGCACGGGTAAAACACGAACATCTAATAAAACATGTGTTCGTTTACATCATCTATAATCATAGATATTTGGCAATCGGGTGTTAGTCTAAAACATGTATAAATATAGCGGTATGGCAAAACAACGTTCATTTGAAACTTAAGTAAAAACACAAGTATACAACAAACCAGGTATTCATAGCAGTCTAGCAAAACCAATGTCCATTTGAAACATATGTGAAAATACGGATATTTAACAAATCGGATATTCATGTGAAACCGGTATAAACACAGTGATCTGGCAAAACAAGTATCATTTGAAACATATTTCAAAGCATGGGTATTTGACAATTCGGGTATTCCTTTAAAAACATGTGAAATCATATAAATCTAGCAAAATCATTTATCGTTTGAAACATATGTAAAAGCACGGGTATTCGCCCAACCGGCATTCCTGTAAAACATGTACGTGTGCAAAGGACATAAAACAATATAATAGTGACTGGATTTACAATAGAGAGCATTAACACTTATCTAAATAACAACTTTCATAATAGCAATGAATCATTTAACTGAAAACAAGTAAGCAATATAAACCATGTCGGGTGTCCAAGGAATCGGGAACTGGCAAGATGGCAATCACAAGAAGCTAAGTCCTCTATCACCGAAGTGACAAGAGCGGGACGTTGGTCTCAGTCACACAAGGTGAGGAGACTCAACGTAAATCATATATACAATAATAAATACACGGGAACGGGACCACGGTAGCGAACCGGGTATCGGGACGGGACCACGGCAATAACCGGGTATCGGGATCCAAACTGCAGCTGGCGGGACGGGAGAGGGATTTCCAAGTCAGTGGATCAGACTGACAAGGTATCCAAGCTTAGTGATGCCGACTCATAGGTTAAAACCAATCGAGACATATGCAAGTAATCAAGTACAGTAAATAAACGGGTAAACGGGGGTGCTCAAGGGCACGTAAATAAACGGGTAAACGGGGGTGCTCAAGGGCACGTAAATAAACGGGTAAACGGGGGTGCTCAAGGGCACACTGTCATATCATATCGGGCAATACATTTCGGGACAAGTAACTGTTACTAATGTAACTTCAATGCTTTCGGGAAAACAAGTCATGTAATGCAAATCTCGGGACAAGAGGTGAAACAATGAACTATGACAATTTCGGGAAAAGTATTAATTTCAAGATCTATTTAAGTGAATAGGGGTCCCGTATGTCGATTATAACAATTACTTGGTACTCCTTGAGTTTGAAGACATTCCGGGCTCCTTATGCACTTTTACTACTTTTCAAAACTTCGAATGACATCCTTGTGATATGGTTTCTTTCTCGAATGGCCTCATACAATGCTTAGTGAATCTCCTTTGATCGACAAAGCTCAACGCTCGAACGAACCGAAGAGTTCGTTCGAGCGGGGAGCTTTTCAAAATCTGGGGAATTTCGGTTACCTGGCGGTTAGCTGCCGCTGGGGCAGGCGGCTAGCCGCTGGCTGACCGCACAGCTGACCGCGGCTGGGCTGCAGAAATGCAGCTTACTGGAAAGCTGACCGCCAAGTGCGGTTAGCTGGCGGTTAGCCGCCGATGTGTTCGGCGGTTAGCCGCTGGCCAACCGTGGAGCTGACTGGGTTTTGAGGAGAAGAAGTGTGCTCTCTGGAAAAGCCACCGTGACATTTCGGCTAGCTGGCGGTTAGCCGCCAGTCGCCAGGCGGCTAGCCGCAAGGTGACCGCAGGCTGACCGCCAGGTGCGGGAACACCCACTGTAATCAGATTTTCAGCCATTTCTCCTCCTTAAAACCATTCTCCCCACTTTTACTGAGTCCCTACAAGAAAATTGAGCTAAGAGCTCCTCCGATGCATCCATCTACACTTCTCCATTACTCCATCATGTGTTCATTCCATCACTTCTTCCATCAATATCAAATCCAATGCAATTAAAGAAAGAAGGAAACCATTTCACAAGCATTCATATAGGATATAACCAAAGGACAATACATGTTAAACCAACATGTTTACAAAACATTAAATGACTTAGCCAACCACATTCCTCATGAAAACTCCAAGGAAAAAGTAAGACTAAACATCTCCTTTCTTCTCACTTAAAACCAAACTAAACGGAAAGAATCTCCATTGTATACAAGGGTCCATTTGCCATAATCAAGGGGGTAATTAAAAACCATTGAGCCCATTTCCAAAACAATGGATTAGTTGGCCAAACTCTTTAAATGAGCTTCTATTTCAAATCCATACAAGCTAGTAAACATAACATGGGTGGGGAAACCAACCCCATTCATTTCAAGACCATGTGAGCAACTTTGACAATTTGAAAGCATATCTTTCCAAGAAATTAACAAGAGAGAAACAACTATTGATATGCAAATTTCGAAATCAATATATATATGTGGCAAGAAGCATATGTGAAAACATGTATCCAATGATCAAAGACAAGTAATAAAACTTAAGGTTTTCTCATAAAACTTAATAACATTCAAACCATCCATTCATCCACTTGCCTTTGACTCTAATCAAGCAAACCAAGCTCCTAATCCCTTCTCAAGCTCAAGATCAACAATCTCTACAAAAACCCGCAAAACAAACCCTAAAATGGGTTAAACAAAGAAAGACAATGAATGGGCTCAAACCCAACTAGAAAATAGCACCTAAGGGAGAGCCATAGCACATACAAGGAAAATGGGAAGGAGTCTTTACCTCTAAGGCCATGAATGAACAAGAAGAAGCTTGCAATAGGGGCTGCCCACCTTGGTTTCCCCCAAAAATGGTGTCAAACAAGAGAGGAGATGAAGGAGAAGAAGTTGCCGGAGTTCCCTCGTCGGATTGGTGGCTTGGAGGCTCCATTAGAGCAAGAGAAATGGAAGAAACGGAGAAGAGGGGCTGCTGGCACTGTAGCTGGGAAATTTCAGTCGATGGAATGGAGAAATGAGGGAGAAAGGGAGTGGAGAGACCTCTTATAACATGGGTGGGTGTGGGTCCTACTTCACTTAACACTTGCCAAGGGTAAAACATCTCTTTGTGGGCCTCGAATGGATTCGACGAAGAAGGAAGAAATGATCGTCGAAATATCTAGTTTCCAAAAAGTATAACTTTGGCATGGTTCTGGGATCTCGAAATTTGGGTCCAGATTTGGTGTGAAAAGACTATTTTGCCCTCAAGGCCAAGAAATCGGGTTTTGGGTTCTCAAATGGATACGAGATCAACATGAAAGTTGTAGGATTCCTCAAGATGAATGCAACGGGCCAAAAACACACAACGAAACAAATCGGGGAAATCCCACAAGTAAAAGCAAAGCCGAAAAGGGAACCCCCAAAGGGCCCCACAAGCTACCAAAGCACTCAAAAGCCCAAAACTAGAAGAAAACTCATTCTAGCTCACAAACTCAACCCAAAACTACTAATCCCACTAAAAGAACTAATCCACAAATAAAACAACACTAATCCAAGAGATTAGGGGTCGGGTTCTCACATCCTCCCCCCCTTAGAACATTTGGTCCTCCAAATGAACTAAACAACTCAAAAACAAGTGGGGACATCAATCCCACACTGCGAAAACAAAACCTCAAACGACTGCTCCAAAATGGCCCTCTCGGAAGCACTAGACTCGCTGGATCATCCTCGCTGTAGAACTCTTCGGTCAACTATCAACAGTTGTCAGACATTCCACCACTGGCTCAAATCTGATACTACTCTACCAATCTGACTGTTCCAGGGAATTTGTCATCTCTGACTCCTTCTAAGTTCCACCAAGTCTCTCGCTTCTAGCCACTCTGATGCAGAAAGTTCTTGGGACAATTCTATAGGCTTCATCACAACTGTCGAAGCTAGGGTCTCATATCAATTGCACAATCTTCAATGTGAACTCTTGCTGGCTCTAACTATTTCTGCTCGGTACTTCTGATCCATTTCGCAGCAATCAGTCTCTGACACAATCATGCTTGTCCTTTCACCATTCTTCAACATTTGAAGTTCTAACTGTTTTTGTCCGTTGCTCTTGATCCACTGCACAATAGTCGGTCTCTGCCGGTCTTGGATATGCCTCTACCTTGAAATATTGTCTTGTTCTTCTATCTGTCCTTGGCTTCGGAAAATTGGTGGCGCTGAGTACTACCAGATGTCTCTTACTTTAGGCGATGTTGTCCAGTCCTCTATACTCTTCTGTCATTTCTGCCAAAGTTGTCGAAATTAGGTCTCTTGCCAATGCACAATCTTCGAGGTGAATGACTTGGAAATCTGTCACTCCTTCATATACTAAGCTGATTCGATCAAATTTTTGAACGGTCCTCTGAACACTTCACTCATCTTCATCTGCTCATCGAAAACACAAGGTTCACAGCTCTGTAGGTTTCCAGCTTTGATTAGACCTGCTAACACTTGAACTGTCATGCTACTCCACTTGTCCAAACTTCATGAGGTGTGCTTCTGTCAAATTCATTCTCCTCTGAATCCTTTCAACTGTCACTGTCCATAGATGATGATTCTTCTGCTCGCATCTATACTCTGCCCAAACCGATGTTCTACAAGTCGGTAAAGTCCACTAAATCTTCTCTATCAAGTGATCAAGTAACAATCAATTCCACACATAACTCTCTACATTGCTGCTGAAAGCTAATTTCCTATGCTTTTAATCATCCACTGATACATCCTGCTGAGTTGACTCACTATCATAACTGCAACTGTTAAACCTCCTCCGACAATTCCCGTCACAAGCTCATCAATACTCAAGAAATTTCTAACTTTTCACATCTTTTGAAGCTGCACCACTGAAAGTCACCTCAAACCTCATAAAGTCCACCACTTATCCGGCCTATGGAGTCTTCTGACTTAGGAAAGTAATCCAGGTTTATCCAAAAATCCACACTTACTTGCCTGACGAATCCTCTGACGGTACACGATCAACTGTAATTGGGTCTCCATATGCTGCTCACATTCCTAGCTGACGAACAATTGGTCACAAATTCCTTCTAAAGCTCCATCTGTGACATCCAAAAGCTGAAAATTCTGCCAAGTCCTTCGAGAAACACATGCTAAGTCCACAAAACTCTGACTCTCTGGCGCGAAAACAAGGCAAAGGAACTAAATGTGGGTGCGGAGACACTAAATTCTCCCCCACTAGAAAAGAATTTGGTCCCCCAAATTCACTAACAGCAAGAACAAGCAAAGGAGACAAAAATAGTCTCCCCCACTAGGAGAAAAACAGGCACCAACACACAAAACAACAACTAAAGAAAAGAAAACGAGTCCTCACCACACGTCTTAAGGTTCCTAGAGTCTTTTATTTCCTAGAAACCTGCCCGCTCTGATACCAGTCTGTCACGCCCCCGAACCGAAACCTCGGGGGCGGGAGATGGGATTAAGCATAAAATATATTTTACTTCTCCCAGGATCCGCGTGTGTGAAGACAACACATTCTGAATATTTTGCGGAAGCATTTGTGGTGTTGCGACCCGAAGTCCGTGGCCATCGGATTCCGCGTCGCACTCAACCTTTAGCCCATAGCTATTATATCAAGAATCATATCAGACTGGAGTAACCATCACAATAATTTACAGAGCTGACAGTAACAGGATATTACATTCCCAAATATATTCAAGTTACAATTATCAATGTACATTAATTAAGAATCCCAAGAAAAAGGCTAATAAAAGCCATACAACAAGAAGCTATAAACCACTACCCAAATGTGACGTAGCTCCGATGTCAAGCTCAATGTCTACATGACATAGCCGACAAACTAACCTGCAAAGCATGGCTCTACAGCCAACAAAAGCACTCGACTCGGGGCGAAGAAATCTGAACCTGAGTACCAAAAGTAGTGGGTCAGACAAAAACGGTCTGGCAGGTGGATGAAAAGATAACAAATATACTAAAGAGTAAAGCATATAATAAATCATGTTAATCGATCAAGTGCTGCATATAATTAAACGGGTGCAAAGTCGGGAATCTCGGGGAAAACTGGTATTCATTTCAAGCACGGGTAAAACACGAACATCTAATAAAACATGTGTTCGTTTACATCATCTATAATCATAGATATTTGGCAATCGGGTGTTAGTCTAAAACATGTATAAATATAGCGGTATGGCAAAACAACGTTCATTTGAAACTTAAGTAAAAACACAAGTATACAACAAACCAGGTATTCATAGCAGTCTAGCAAAACCAATGTCCATTTGAAACATATGTGAAAATACGGATATTTAACAAATCGGATATTCATGTGAAACCGGTATAAACACAGTGATCTGGCAAAACAAGTATCATTTGAAACATATTTCAAAGCATGGGTATTTGACAATTCGGGTATTCCTTTAAAAACATGTGAAATCATATAAATCTAGCAAAATCATTTATCGTTTGAAACATATGTAAAAGCACGGGTATTCGCCCAACCGGCATTCCTGTAAAACATGTACGTGTGCAAAGGACATAAAACAATATAATAGTGACTGGATTTACAATAGAGAGCATTAACACTTATCTAAATAACAACTTTCATAATAGCAATGAATCATTTAACTGAAAACAAGTAAGCAATATAAACCATGTCGGGTGTCCAAGGAATCGGGAACTGGCAAGATGGCAATCACAAGAAGCTAAGTCCTCTATCACCGAAGTGACAAGAGCGGGACGTTGGTCTCAGTCACACAAGGTGAGGAGACTCAACGTAAATCATATATACAATAATAAATACACGGGAACGGGACCACGGTAGCGAACCGGGTATCGGGACGGGACCACGGCAATAACCGGGTATCGGGATCCAAACTGCAGCTGGCGGGACGGGAGAGGGATTTCCAAGTCAGTGGATCAGACTGACAAGGTATCCAAGCTTAGTGATGCCGACTCATAGGTTAAAACCAATCGAGACATATGCAAGTAATCAAGTACAGTAAATAAACGGGTAAACGGGGGTGCTCAAGGGCACGTAAATAAACGGGTAAACGGGGGTGCTCAAGGGCACGTAAATAAACGGGTAAACGGGGGTGCTCAAGGGCACACTGTCATATCATATCGGGCAATACATTTCGGGACAAGTAACTGTTACTAATGTAACTTCAATGCTTTCGGGAAAACAAGTCATGTAATGCAAATCTCGGGACAAGAGGTGAAACAATGAACTATGACAATTTCGGGAAAAGTATTAATTTCAAGATCTATTTAAGTGAATAGGGGTCCCGTATGTCGATTATAACAATTACTTGGTACTCCTTGAGTTTGAAGACATTCCGGGCTCCTTATGCACTTTTACTACTTTTCAAAACTTCGAATGACATCCTTGTGATATGGTTTCTTTCTCGAATGGCCTCATACAATGCTTAGTGAATCTCCTTTGATCGACAAAGCTCAACGCTCGAACGAACCGAAGAGTTCGTTCGAGCGGGGAGCTTTTCAAAATCTGGGGAATTTCGGTTACCTGGCGGTTAGCTGCCGCTGGGGCAGGCGGCTAGCCGCTGGCTGACCGCACAGCTGACCGCGGCTGGGCTGCAGAAATGCAGCTTACTGGAAAGCTGACCGCCAAGTGCGGTTAGCTGGCGGTTAGCCGCCGATGTGTTCGGCGGTTAGCCGCTGGCCAACCGTGGAGCTGACTGGGTTTTGAGGAGAAGAAGTGTGCTCTCTGGAAAAGCCACCGTGACATTTCGGCTAGCTGGCGGTTAGCCGCCAGTCGCCAGGCGGCTAGCCGCAAGGTGACCGCAGGCTGACCGCCAGGTGCGGGAACACCCACTGTAATCAGATTTTCAGCCATTTCTCCTCCTTAAAACCATTCTCCCCACTTTTACTGAGTCCCTACAAGAAAATTGAGCTAAGAGCTCCTCCGATGCATCCATCTACACTTCTCCATTACTCCATCATGTGTTCATTCCATCACTTCTTCCATCAATATCAAATCCAATGCAATTAAAGAAAGAAGGAAACCATTTCACAAGCATTCATATAGGATATAACCAAAGGACAATACATGTTAAACCAACATGTTTACAAAACATTAAATGACTTAGCCAACCACATTCCTCATGAAAACTCCAAGGAAAAAGTAAGACTAAACATCTCCTTTCTTCTCACTTAAAACCAAACTAAACGGAAAGAATCTCCATTGTATACAAGGGTCCATTTGCCATAATCAAGGGGGTAATTAAAAACCATTGAGCCCATTTCCAAAACAATGGATTAGTTGGCCAAACTCTTTAAATGAGCTTCTATTTCAAATCCATACAAGCTAGTAAACATAACATGGGTGGGGAAACCAACCCCATTCATTTCAAGACCATGTGAGCAACTTTGACAATTTGAAAGCATATCTTTCCAAGAAATTAACAAGATAGAAACAACTATTGATATGCAAATTTCGAAATCAATATATATATGTGGCAAGAAGCATATGTGAAAACATGTATCCAATGATCAAAGACAAGTAATAAAACTTAAGGTTTTCTCATAAAACTTAATAACATTCAAACCATCCATTCATCCACTTGCCTTTGACTCTAATCAAGCAAACCAAGCTCCTAATCCCTTCTCAAGCTCAAGATCAACAATCTCTACAAAAACCCCCAAAACAAACCCTAAAATGGGTTAAACAAAGAAAGACAATGAATGGGCTCAAACCCAACTAGAAAATAGCACCTAAGGGAGAGCCATAGCACATACAAGGAAAATGGGAAGGAGTCTTTACCTCTAAGGCCATGAATGAACAAGAAGAAGCTTGCAATAGGGGCTGCCCACCTTGGTTTCCCCCAAAAAATGGTGTCAAACAAGAGAGGAGATGAAGGAGAAGAAGTTGCCGGAGTTCCCTCGTCTGATTGGTGGCTTGGAGGCTCCATTAGAGCAAGAGAAATGGAAGAAACGGAGAAGAGGGGCTGCTGGCACTGTAGCTGGGAAGTTTCAGTCGATGGAATGGAGAAATGAGGGAGAAAGGGAGTGGAGAGACCTCTTATAACATGGGTGGGTGTGGGTCCTACTTCACTTAACACTTGCCAAGGGTAAAACATCTCTTTGTGGGCCTCGAATGGATTCGACGAAGAAGGAAGAAATGATCGTCGAAATATCTAGTTTCCAAAAAGTATAACTTTGGCATGGTTCTGGGATCTCGAAATTTGGGTCCAGATTTGGTGTGAAAAGACTGTTTTGCCCTCAAGGCCAAGAAATCGGGTTTTGGGTTCTCAAATGGATACGAGATCAACATGAAAGTTGTAGGATTCCTCAAGATGAATGCAACGGGCCAAAAACACACAACGAAACAAATCGGGGAAATCCCACAAGTAAAAGCAAAGCCGAAAAGGGAACCCCCAAAGGGCCCCACAAGCTACCAAAGCACTCAAAAGCCCAAAACTAGAAGAAAACTCATTCTAGCTCACAAACTCAACCCAAAACTACTAATCCCACTAAAAGAACTAATCCACAAATAAAACAACACTAATCCAAGAGATTAGGGGTCGGGTTCTCACATCCTCCCCCCCTTAGAACATTTGGTCCTCCAAATGAACTAAACAACTCAAAAACAAGTGGGGACATCAATCCCACACTGCGAAAACAAAACCTCAAACGACTGCTCCAAAATGGCCCTCTCGGAAGCACTAGACTCGCTGGATCATCCTCGCTGTAGAACTCTTCGGTCAACTATCAACAGTTGTCAGACATTCCACCACTGGCTCAAATCTGATACTACTCTACCAATCTGACTGTTCCAGGGAATTTGTCATCTCTGACTCCTTCTAAGTTCCACCAAGTCTCTCGCTTCTAGCCACTCTGATGCAGAAAGTTCTTGGGACAATTCTATAGGCTTCATCACAACTGTCGAAGCTAGGGTCTCATATCAATTGCACAATCTTCAATGTGAACTCTTGCTGGCTCTAACTATTTCTGCTCGGTACTTCTGATCCATTTCGCAGCAATCAGTCTCTGACACAATCATGCTTGTCCTTTCACCATTCTTCAACATTTGAAGTTCTAACTGTTTTTGTCCGTTGCTCTTGATCCACTGCACAATAGTCGGTCTCTGCCGGTCTTGGATATGCCTCTACCTTGAAATATTGTCTTGTTCTTCTATCTGTCCTTGGCTTCGGAAAATTGGTGGCGCTGAGTACTACCAGATGTCTCTTACTTTAGGCGATGTTGTCCAGTCCTCTATACTCTTCTGTCATTTCTGCCAAAGTTGTCGAAATTAGGTCTCTTGCCAATGCACAATCTTCGAGGTGAATGACTTGGAAATCTGTCACTCCTTCATATACTAAGCTGATTCGATCAAATTTTTGAACGGTCCTCTGAACACTTCACTCATCTTCATCTGCTCATCGAAAACACAAGGTTCACAGCTCTGTAGGTTTCCAGCTTTGATTAGACCTGCTAACACTTGAACTGTCATGCTACTCCACTTGTCCAAACTTCATGAGGTGTGCTTCTGTCAAATTCATTCTCCTCTGAATCCTTTCAACTGTCACTGTCCATAGATGATGATTCTTCTGCTCGCATCTATACTCTGCCCAAACCGATGTTCTACAAGTCGGTAAAGTCCACTAAATCTTCTCTATCAAGTGATCAAGTAACAATCAATTCCACACATAACTCTCTACATTGCTGCTGAAAGCTAATTTCCTATGCTTTTAATCATCCACTGATACATCCTGCTGAGTTGACTCACTATCATAACTGCAACTGTTAAACCTCCTCCGACAATTCCCGTCACAAGCTCATCAATACTCAAGAAATTTCTAACTTTTCACATCTTTTGAAGCTGCACCACTGAAAGTCACCTCAAACCTCATAAAGTCCACCACTTATCCGGCCTATGGAGTCTTCTGACTTAGGAAAGTAATCCAGGTTTATCCAAAAATCCACACTTACTTGCCTGACGAATCCTCTGACGGTACACGATCAACTGTAATTGGGTCTCCATATGCTGCTCACATTCCTAGCTGACGAACAATTGGTCACAAATTCCTTCTAAAGCTCCATCTGTGACATCCAAAAGCTGAAAATTCTGCCAAGTCCTTCGAGAAACACATGCTAAGTCCACAAAACTCTGACTCTCTGGCGCGAAAACAAGGCAAAGGAACTAAATGTGGGTGCGGAGACACTAAATTCTCCCCCACTAGAAAAGAATTTGGTCCCCCAAATTCACTAACAGCAAGAACAAGCAAAGGAGACAAAAATAGTCTCCCCCACTAGGAGAAAAACAGGCACCAACACACAAAACAACAACTAAAGAAAAGAAAACGAGTCCTCACCACACGTCTTAAGGTTCCTAGAGTCTTTTATTTCCTAGAAACCTGCCCGCTCTGATACCAGTCTGTCACGCCCCCGAACCGAAACCTCGGGGGCGGGAGATGGGATTAAGCATAAAATATATTTTACTTCTCCCAGGATCCGCGTGTGTGAAGACAACACATTCTGAATATTTTGCGGAAGCATTTGTGGTGTTGCGACCCGAAGTCCGTGGCCATCGGATTCCGCGTCGCACTCAACCTTTAGCCCATAGCTATTATATCAAGAATCATATCAGACTGGAGTAACCATCACAATAATTTACAGAGCTGACAGTAACAGGATATTACATTCCCAAATATATTCAAGTTACAATTATCAATGTACATTAATTAAGAATCCCAAGAAAAAGGCTAATAAAAGCCATACAACAAGAAGCTATAAACCACTACCCAAATGTGACGTAGCTCCGATGTCAAGCTCAATGTCTACATGACATAGCCGACAAACTAACCTGCAAAGCATGGCTCTACAGCCAACAAAAGCACTCGACTCGGGGCGAAGAAATCTGAACCTGAGTACCAAAAGTAGTGGGTCAGACAAAAACGGTCTGGCAGGTGGATGAAAAGATAACAAATATACTAAAGAGTAAAGCATATAATAAATCATGTTAATCGATCAAGTGCTGCATATAATTAAACGGGTGCAAAGTCGGGAATCTCGGGGAAAACTGGTATTCATTTCAAGCACGGGTAAAACACGAACATCTAATAAAACATGTGTTCGTTTACATCATCTATAATCATAGATATTTGGCAATCGGGTGTTAGTCTAAAACATGTATAAATATAGCGGTATGGCAAAACAACGTTCATTTGAAACTTAAGTAAAAACACAAGTATACAACAAACCAGGTATTCATAGCAGTCTAGCAAAACCAATGTCCATTTGAAACATATGTGAAAATACGGATATTTAACAAATCGGATATTCATGTGAAACCGGTATAAACACAGTGATCTGGCAAAACAAGTATCATTTGAAACATATTTCAAAGCATGGGTATTTGACAATTCGGGTATTCCTTTAAAAACATGTGAAATCATATAAATCTAGCAAAATCATTTATCGTTTGAAACATATGTAAAAGCACGGGTATTCGCCCAACCGGCATTCCTGTAAAACATGTACGTGTGCAAAGGACATAAAACAATATAATAGTGACTGGATTTACAATAGAGAGCATTAACACTTATCTAAATAACAACTTTCATAATAGCAATGAATCATTTAACTGAAAACAAGTAAGCAATATAAACCATGTCGGGTGTCCAAGGAATCGGGAACTGGCAAGATGGCAATCACAAGAAGCTAAGTCCTCTATCACCGAAGTGACAAGAGCGGGACGTTGGTCTCAGTCACACAAGGTGAGGAGACTCAACGTAAATCATATATACAATAATAAATACACGGGAACGGGACCACGGTAGCGAACCGGGTATCGGGACGGGACCACGGCAATAACCGGGTATCGGGATCCAAACTGCAGCTGGCGGGACGGGAGAGGGATTTCCAAGTCAGTGGATCAGACTGACAAGGTATCCAAGCTTAGTGATGCCGACTCATAGGTTAAAACCAATCGAGACATATGCAAGTAATCAAGTACAGTAAATAAACGGGTAAACGGGGGTGCTCAAGGGCACGTAAATAAACGGGTAAACGGGGGTGCTCAAGGGCACGTAAATAAACGGGTAAACGGGGGTGCTCAAGGGCACACTGTCATATCATATCGGGCAATACATTTCGGGACAAGTAACTGTTACTAATGTAACTTCAATGCTTTCGGGAAAACAAGTCATGTAATGCAAATCTCGGGACAAGAGGTGAAACAATGAACTATGACAATTTCGGGAAAAGTATTAATTTCAAGATCTATTTAAGTGAATAGGGGTCCCGTATGTCGATTATAACAATTACTTGGTACTCCTTGAGTTTGAAGACATTCCGGGCTCCTTATGCACTTTTACTACTTTTCAAAACTTCGAATGACATCCTTGTGATATGGTTTCTTTCTCGAATGGCCTCATACAATGCTTAGTGAATCTCCTTTGATCGACAAAGCTCAACGCTCGAACGAACCGAAGAGTTCGTTCGAGCGGGGAGCTTTTCAAAATCTGGGGAATTTCGGTTACCTGGCGGTTAGCTGCCGCTGGGGCAGGCGGCTAGCCGCTGGCTGACCGCACAGCTGACCGCGGCTGGGCTGCAGAAATGCAGCTTACTGGAAAGCTGACCGCCAAGTGCGGTTAGCTGGCGGTTAGCCGCCGATGTGTTCGGCGGTTAGCCGCTGGCCAACCGTGGAGCTGACTGGGTTTTGAGGAGAAGAAGTGTGCTCTCTGGAAAAGCCACCGTGACATTTCGGCTAGCTGGCGGTTAGCCGCCAGTCGCCAGGCGGCTAGCCGCAAGGTGACCGCAGGCTGACCGCCAGGTGCGGGAACACCCACTGTAATCAGATTTTCAGCCATTTCTCCTCCTTAAAACCATTCTCCCCACTTTTACTGAGTCCCTACAAGAAAATTGAGCTAAGAGCTCCTCCGATGCATCCATCTACACTTCTCCATTACTCCATCATGTGTTCATTCCATCACTTCTTCCATCAATATCAAATCCAATGCAATTAAAGAAAGAAGGAAACCATTTCACAAGCATTCATATAGGATATAACCAAAGGACAATACATGTTAAACCAACATGTTTACAAAACATTAAATGACTTAGCCAACCACATTCCTCATGAAAACTCCAAGGAAAAAGTAAGACTAAACATCTCCTTTCTTCTCACTTAAAACCAAACTAAACGGAAAGAATCTCCATTGTATACAAGGGTCCATTTGCCATAATCAAGGGGGTAATTAAAAACCATTGAGCCCATTTCCAAAACAATGGATTAGTTGGCCAAACTCTTTAAATGAGCTTCTATTTCAAATCCATACAAGCTAGTAAACATAACATGGGTGGGGAAACCAACCCCATTCATTTCAAGACCATGTGAGCAACTTTGACAATTTGAAAGCATATCTTTCCAAGAAATTAACAAGATAGAAACAACTATTGATATGCAAATTTCGAAATCAATATATATATGTGGCAAGAAGCATATGTGAAAACATGTATCCAATGATCAAAGACAAGTAATAAAACTTAAGGTTTTCTCATAAAACTTAATAACATTCAAACCATCCATTCATCCACTTGCCTTTGACTCTAATCAAGCAAACCAAGCTCCTAATCCCTTCTCAAGCTCAAGATCAACAATCTCTACAAAAACCCCCAAAACAAACCCTAAAATGGGTTAAACAAAGAAAGACAATGAATGGGCTCAAACCCAACTAGAAAATAGCACCTAAGGGAGAGCCATAGCACATACAAGGAAAATGGGAAGGAGTCTTTACCTCTAAGGCCATGAATGAACAAGAAGAAGCTTGCAATAGGGGCTGCCCACCTTGGTTTCCCCCAAAAAATGGTGTCAAACAAGAGAGGAGATGAAGGAGAAGAAGTTGCCGGAGTTCCCTCGTCTGATTGGTGGCTTGGAGGCTCCATTAGAGCAAGAGAAATGGAAGAAACGGAGAAGAGGGGCTGCTGGCACTGTAGCTGGGAAGTTTCAGTCGATGGAATGGAGAAATGAGGGAGAAAGGGAGTGGAGAGACCTCTTATAACATGGGTGGGTGTGGGTCCTACTTCACTTAACACTTGCCAAGGGTAAAACATCTCTTTGTGGGCCTCGAATGGATTCGACGAAGAAGGAAGAAATGATCGTCGAAATATCTAGTTTCCAAAAAGTATAACTTTGGCATGGTTCTGGGATCTCGAAATTTGGGTCCAGATTTGGTGTGAAAAGACTGTTTTGCCCTCAAGGCCAAGAAATCGGGTTTTGGGTTCTCAAATGGATACGAGATCAACATGAAAGTTGTAGGATTCCTCAAGATGAATGCAACGGGCCAAAAACACACAACGAAACAAATCGGGGAAATCCCACAAGTAAAAGCAAAGCCGAAAAGGGAACCCCCAAAGGGCCCCACAAGCTACCAAAGCACTCAAAAGCCCAAAACTAGAAGAAAACTCATTCTAGCTCACAAACTCAACCCAAAACTACTAATCCCACTAAAAGAACTAATCCACAAATAAAACAACACTAATCCAAGAGATTAGGGGTCGGGTTCTCACATCCTCCCCCCCTTAGAACATTTGGTCCTCCAAATGAACTAAACAACTCAAAAACAAGTGGGGACATCAATCCCACACTGCGAAAACAAAACCTCAAACGACTGCTCCAAAATGGCCCTCTCGGAAGCACTAGACTCGCTGGATCATCCTCGCTGTAGAACTCTTCGGTCAACTATCAACAGTTGTCAGACATTCCACCACTGGCTCAAATCTGATACTACTCTACCAATCTGACTGTTCCAGGGAATTTGTCATCTCTGACTCCTTCTAAGTTCCACCAAGTCTCTCGCTTCTAGCCACTCTGATGCAGAAAGTTCTTGGGACAATTCTATAGGCTTCATCACAACTGTCGAAGCTAGGGTCTCATATCAATTGCACAATCTTCAATGTGAACTCTTGCTGGCTCTAACTATTTCTGCTCGGTACTTCTGATCCATTTCGCAGCAATCAGTCTCTGACACAATCATGCTTGTCCTTTCACCATTCTTCAACATTTGAAGTTCTAACTGTTTTTGTCCGTTGCTCTTGATCCACTGCACAATAGTCGGTCTCTGCCGGTCTTGGATATGCCTCTACCTTGAAATATTGTCTTGTTCTTCTATCTGTCCTTGGCTTCGGAAAATTGGTGGCGCTGAGTACTACCAGATGTCTCTTACTTTAGGCGATGTTGTCCAGTCCTCTATACTCTTCTGTCATTTCTGCCAAAGTTGTCGAAATTAGGTCTCTTGCCAATGCACAATCTTCGAGGTGAATGACTTGGAAATCTGTCACTCCTTCATATACTAAGCTGATTCGATCAAATTTTTGAACGGTCCTCTGAACACTTCACTCATCTTCATCTGCTCATCGAAAACACAAGGTTCACAGCTCTGTAGGTTTCCAGCTTTGATTAGACCTGCTAACACTTGAACTGTCATGCTACTCCACTTGTCCAAACTTCATGAGGTGTGCTTCTGTCAAATTCATTCTCCTCTGAATCCTTTCAACTGTCACTGTCCATAGATGATGATTCTTCTGCTCGCATCTATACTCTGCCCAAACCGATGTTCTACAAGTCGGTAAAGTCCACTAAATCTTCTCTATCAAGTGATCAAGTAACAATCAATTCCACACATAACTCTCTACATTGCTGCTGAAAGCTAATTTCCTATGCTTTTAATCATCCACTGATACATCCTGCTGAGTTGACTCACTATCATAACTGCAACTGTTAAACCTCCTCCGACAATTCCCGTCACAAGCTCATCAATACTCAAGAAATTTCTAACTTTTCACATCTTTTGAAGCTGCACCACTGAAAGTCACCTCAAACCTCATAAAGTCCACCACTTATCCGGCCTATGGAGTCTTCTGACTTAGGAAAGTAATCCAGGTTTATCCAAAAATCCACACTTACTTGCCTGACGAATCCTCTGACGGTACACGATCAACTGTAATTGGGTCTCCATATGCTGCTCACATTCCTAGCTGACGAACAATTGGTCACAAATTCCTTCTAAAGCTCCATCTGTGACATCCAAAAGCTGAAAATTCTGCCAAGTCCTTCGAGAAACACATGCTAAGTCCACAAAACTCTGACTCTCTGGCGCGAAAACAAGGCAAAGGAACTAAATGTGGGTGCGGAGACACTAAATTCTCCCCCACTAGAAAAGAATTTGGTCCCCCAAATTCACTAACAGCAAGAACAAGCAAAGGAGACAAAAATAGTCTCCCCCACTAGGAGAAAAACAGGCACCAACACACAAAACAACAACTAAAGAAAAGAAAACGAGTCCTCACCACACGTCTTAAGGTTCCTAGAGTCTTTTATTTCCTAGAAACCTGCCCGCTCTGATACCAGTCTGTCACGCCCCCGAACCGAAACCTCGGGGGCGGGAGATGGGATTAAGCATAAAATATATTTTACTTCTCCCAGGATCCGCGTGTGTGAAGACAACACATTCTGAATATTTTGCGGAAGCATTTGTGGTGTTGCGACCCGAAGTCCGTGGCCATCGGATTCCGCGTCGCACTCAACCTTTAGCCCATAGCTATTATATCAAGAATCATATCAGACTGGAGTAACCATCACAATAATTTACAGAGCTGACAGTAACAGGATATTACATTCCCAAATATATTCAAGTTACAATTATCAATGTACATTAATTAAGAATCCCAAGAAAAAGGCTAATAAAAGCCATACAACAAGAAGCTATAAACCACTACCCAAATGTGACGTAGCTCCGATGTCAAGCTCAATGTCTACATGACATAGCCGACAAACTAACCTGCAAAGCATGGCTCTACAGCCAACAAAAGCACTCGACTCGGGGCGAAGAAATCTGAACCTGAGTACCAAAAGTAGTGGGTCAGACAAAAACGGTCTGGCAGGTGGATGAAAAGATAACAAATATACTAAAGAGTAAAGCATATAATAAATCATGTTAATCGATCAAGTGCTGCATATAATTAAACGGGTGCAAAGTCGGGAATCTCGGGGAAAACTGGTATTCATTTCAAGCACGGGTAAAACACGAACATCTAATAAAACATGTGTTCGTTTACATCATCTATAATCATAGATATTTGGCAATCGGGTGTTAGTCTAAAACATGTATAAATATAGCGGTATGGCAAAACAACGTTCATTTGAAACTTAAGTAAAAACACAAGTATACAACAAACCAGGTATTCATAGCAGTCTAGCAAAACCAATGTCCATTTGAAACATATGTGAAAATACGGATATTTAACAAATCGGATATTCATGTGAAACCGGTATAAACACAGTGATCTGGCAAAACAAGTATCATTTGAAACATATTTCAAAGCATGGGTATTTGACAATTCGGGTATTCCTTTAAAAACATGTGAAATCATATAAATCTAGCAAAATCATTTATCGTTTGAAACATATGTAAAAGCACGGGTATTCGCCCAACCGGCATTCCTGTAAAACATGTACGTGTGCAAAGGACATAAAACAATATAATAGTGACTGGATTTACAATAGAGAGCATTAACACTTATCTAAATAACAACTTTCATAATAGCAATGAATCATTTAACTGAAAACAAGTAAGCAATATAAACCATGTCGGGTGTCCAAGGAATCGGGAACTGGCAAGATGGCAATCACAAGAAGCTAAGTCCTCTATCACCGAAGTGACAAGAGCGGGACGTTGGTCTCAGTCACACAAGGTGAGGAGACTCAACGTAAATCATATATACAATAATAAATACACGGGAACGGGACCACGGTAGCGAACCGGGTATCGGGACGGGACCACGGCAATAACCGGGTATCGGGATCCAAACTGCAGCTGGCGGGACGGGAGAGGGATTTCCAAGTCAGTGGATCAGACTGACAAGGTATCCAAGCTTAGTGATGCCGACTCATAGGTTAAAACCAATCGAGACATATGCAAGTAATCAAGTACAGTAAATAAACGGGTAAACGGGGGTGCTCAAGGGCACGTAAATAAACGGGTAAACGGGGGTGCTCAAGGGCACGTAAATAAACGGGTAAACGGGGGTGCTCAAGGGCACACTGTCATATCATATCGGGCAATACATTTCGGGACAAGTAACTGTTACTAATGTAACTTCAATGCTTTCGGGAAAACAAGTCATGTAATGCAAATCTCGGGACAAGAGGTGAAACAATGAACTATGACAATTTCGGGAAAAGTATTAATTTCAAGATCTATTTAAGTGAATAGGGGTCCCGTATGTCGATTATAACAATTACTTGGTACTCCTTGAGTTTGAAGACATTCCGGGCTCCTTATGCACTTTTACTACTTTTCAAAACTTCGAATGACATCCTTGTGATATGGTTTCTTTCTCGAATGGCCTCATACAATGCTTAGTGAATCTCCTTTGATCGACAAAGCTCAACGCTCGAACGAACCGAAGAGTTCGTTCGAGCGGGGAGCTTTTCAAAATCTGGGGAATTTCGGTTACCTGGCGGTTAGCTGCCGCTGGGGCAGGCGGCTAGCCGCTGGCTGACCGCACAGCTGACCGCGGCTGGGCTGCAGAAATGCAGCTTACTGGAAAGCTGACCGCCAAGTGCGGTTAGCTGGCGGTTAGCCGCCGATGTGTTCGGCGGTTAGCCGCTGGCCAACCGTGGAGCTGACTGGGTTTTGAGGAGAAGAAGTGTGCTCTCTGGAAAAGCCACCGTGACATTTCGGCTAGCTGGCGGTTAGCCGCCAGTCGCCAGGCGGCTAGCCGCAAGGTGACCGCAGGCTGACCGCCAGGTGCGGGAACACCCACTGTAATCAGATTTTCAGCCATTTCTCCTCCTTAAAACCATTCTCCCCACTTTTACTGAGTCCCTACAAGAAAATTGAGCTAAGAGCTCCTCCGATGCATCCATCTACACTTCTCCATTACTCCATCATGTGTTCATTCCATCACTTCTTCCATCAATATCAAATCCAATGCAATTAAAGAAAGAAGGAAACCATTTCACAAGCATTCATATAGGATATAACCAAAGGACAATACATGTTAAACCAACATGTTTACAAAACATTAAATGACTTAGCCAACCACATTCCTCATGAAAACTCCAAGGAAAAAGTAAGACTAAACATCTCCTTTCTTCTCACTTAAAACCAAACTAAACGGAAAGAATCTCCATTGTATACAAGGGTCCATTTGCCATAATCAAGGGGGTAATTAAAAACCATTGAGCCCATTTCCAAAACAATGGATTAGTTGGCCAAACTCTTTAAATGAGCTTCTATTTCAAATCCATACAAGCTAGTAAACATAACATGGGTGGGGAAACCAACCCCATTCATTTCAAGACCATGTGAGCAACTTTGACAATTTGAAAGCATATCTTTCCAAGAAATTAACAAGATAGAAACAACTATTGATATGCAAATTTCGAAATCAATATATATATGTGGCAAGAAGCATATGTGAAAACATGTATCCAATGATCAAAGACAAGTAATAAAACTTAAGGTTTTCTCATAAAACTTAATAACATTCAAACCATCCATTCATCCACTTGCCTTTGACTCTAATCAAGCAAACCAAGCTCCTAATCCCTTCTCAAGCTCAAGATCAACAATCTCTACAAAAACCCCCAAAACAAACCCTAAAATGGGTTAAACAAAGAAAGACAATGAATGGGCTCAAACCCAACTAGAAAATAGCACCTAAGGGAGAGCCATAGCACATACAAGGAAAATGGGAAGGAGTCTTTACCTCTAAGGCCATGAATGAACAAGAAGAAGCTTGCAATAGGGGCTGCCCACCTTGGTTTCCCCCAAAAAATGGTGTCAAACAAGAGAGGAGATGAAGGAGAAGAAGTTGCCGGAGTTCCCTCGTCTGATTGGTGGCTTGGAGGCTCCATTAGAGCAAGAGAAATGGAAGAAACGGAGAAGAGGGGCTGCTGGCACTGTAGCTGGGAAGTTTCAGTCGATGGAATGGAGAAATGAGGGAGAAAGGGAGTGGAGAGACCTCTTATAACATGGGTGGGTGTGGGTCCTACTTCACTTAACACTTGCCAAGGGTAAAACATCTCTTTGTGGGCCTCGAATGGATTCGACGAAGAAGGAAGAAATGATCGTCGAAATATCTAGTTTCCAAAAAGTATAACTTTGGCATGGTTCTGGGATCTCGAAATTTGGGTCCAGATTTGGTGTGAAAAGACTGTTTTGCCCTCAAGGCCAAGAAATCGGGTTTTGGGTTCTCAAATGGATACGAGATCAACATGAAAGTTGTAGGATTCCTCAAGATGAATGCAACGGGCCAAAAACACACAACGAAACAAATCGGGGAAATCCCACAAGTAAAAGCAAAGCCGAAAAGGGAACCCCCAAAGGGCCCCACAAGCTACCAAAGCACTCAAAAGCCCAAAACTAGAAGAAAACTCATTCTAGCTCACAAACTCAACCCAAAACTACTAATCCCACTAAAAGAACTAATCCACAAATAAAACAACACTAATCCAAGAGATTAGGGGTCGGGTTCTCACAATATTTAAGTATAAGATTTGCAATACATATCTCCTGTATGTGGATCTCATCCACACACATGTATTACATCTAGTATACTTATGGACTCCGGTTCATCTCATGAACCATTATGTCATTCGTATTGGTTATGTGCAAGTATATAATTAAACACCATTCATCTCATGAAAGGAAAGCATGATTGTATTGATAAAAATTGTGATTGGAGGATGGACCATTTTGGCAGTTGGGCATTGAGAGAACCTGCTTTTGTGACAAGGACCTTTAAGAGGTTGATCCTCGAAATCAAGTATACTGTGTTGGACAGCAGATAGTGACGCAGTTTTTGTACGGCGAACATCACTGCAAGGCATTCTTTCCTAACTGGAGAATAACGATGCTCTACACCTACCAACATACCGCTGAGGTAGTATAGAGCAGTTTCTTTTCCTTCGCCATTCTCTTGTGCAAGCAGAGCGCCCAGAGAATGGTCGAGAGCTCTTGTTTACAAGATGAATGGTTTTCCAGTGGTAGGGGCAGCCAGCACTGGAGGTTTAGTTAGGTATGTCTTGATATCTTGAAATGCTGCTTCACATTCAGCATCTCAAACAAAGTTCACACCTTTCTTCATTAAACGAGAAAAGGGACGGCATTTCCTCGAGAGATTGGAGATGAACCGTCTGATGTATGCCAATCTACCTTGAAGTCCTTTCAGTTCTCTTAAGGTTTATGGAGAAGGCATTTCTAGAATAGCCTTGATGGGGTGAAGTTCTATTCCAGCTTTCTGAACTATGAGTCCGAGGAACTTACCCGACGAGACGCCGAAGAAGCATTTGAGGGGATTCATTCGCAGTTTGTGTTTGTGAAGTCGGAGGAAGACTTCCCGAAGATCGTTCAGATGGTCTTTTTTTCTTTTGCTTTTAACGGCGAGGTCATCAACGTAACATTCGACCGTCTTGTGCTGCATATCTTGGAATATCTTCATCATAGCTCTCTGATATGTGGCACCAGCATTTTTTAGACCAAATGGCATGACAGTGTAGCAATACACGCCAAATGAGGTCTGAAATGATGTGTGTTTTTCATCTTCAGGATGCATCTTTATCTGATTGTAACCAGAGAATCCATCCATGAATGTCATTCGCCCAAACCCACAGGAGTTGTCAATCATCACCTTTGGTATGGGGAGCGGAAACTCATCTTTAGGGCATGCATTATTCAGGTCTCTATAGTCAATACAGACTCTGATATGCCCATTTTTCTTTGTCACGGGGACGATGTTGGCCAACCATTCAGGATGTTATTCTTCACGGATGAAGTCGACGCTTTTAAGTTTTTGAACTTCTTGTTCAATTTTGTCCATCATGTCTGGATGAAATCTTCTTTGGCCTTGTTTGATAGGCTTGATATCTTTTTGCAGATTGAGTTTGTGGATTGCTATCTTAGGGTCTACGCCAGGCATTTCAGCATAAGACCAAGCAAAACAATCCACAAACTCACAAAGAAAAGAGATATACTCAGGTAACTCATCATCCTTTATATTCTTGCTTATGAATACAGGACGTGGATCATCTGGTGTTCCCAAGTCTATCTTTTGAATAGGATCTTCTGTTGGAAGGTTCGAAGGTGGTTCCTCCACAATATTTTCGGAGGCTTTCAACTCAACGAAACCTTCTAGAGTTTCAAGGGTATTTTCAGACCAAGGCTTTGTTTCTGGCCATGGGTCTTCAGGATCGGTGATCTTCTCAAGGCTTGCTATGAGATGGTCCCAATCGCCTGTTGAAATTGGGTCGAAGTAAGGTACTTCTTTTGGAGACGATGGTTCTTCTGGGTTAGAACGCCACATGTCTTCATCACCGGAAAATTCCTCTTCATCAACAGAGAAATATTACCAATTGGTGGAGCTTCCTGGATCCTTGACGGGTGATTCTCCAAAGAGATATCCAGGGAGATCGATGTCTTCAAGGACATAAGATGTTGAGGCTTGGTCGGCAAATCGACTCCTCAACATTTGTGTCAACTGTCTCATGGGAGTGTTGGGTTCATACCGCAACCCATGTGAAGATTTTTCTACATGACCGTAGAGTCTCCAATCTTCCAGTTGATCTTTGGTTAAGGCGGGCACCAATGGTGTGAGAATACTGTGACCTTGCCCTACACCGACTGGGTTTTGAGTGTCATAACCCATTTTCTTCATAATAGCTTGTGCCATAGGACTATATAGAAATAGTTGAGGCATACCTTCGTTTTGGAAAGGTTCAATCATGGAATTTGATGAAGAAGCTTCTGATCTATGGAAGAAGATTGGCTTCTCTTCGGCTGAAATTGCCGGAACAATGAACGAAGCAGACGTAGGGTCTTCTACGTCAGCAGGTGTCTCTATTGGAGGTAGAGTAGGCTGAACTTGTTGAGTGTCAGCTTGGCTTGACGATGTGTTGTCTTCTGACTCTGAATCCGTGTCTTGCATGAAAGACACGAAGGAAACAACAAACTTGCCCCCAGACTTTTGCTTTGTCTTCTTTGCTTTGGTTGTTATGACCAAAGGCTTTGAAGATTTGAGGGAGACAACTGTCGTGACCCCTGAACGGGACCCCGAGCCCGCGACGTAAATGTGTGTTACAACTACTATTGAAGATTTTTCTTTCCCACAGGTTCCTGCGGTGAGGATTCCCAAAGACACGCGGAATCTGACTCACACGATCAAGTATGCGGAAGCGTGTAGCAAAACTCAGCACGATGAGCACCAATAAAATATTTAAGTGCTATCACAGTAATAAACAGAACATGGTATCAAAAGAAGAAGTTAACATGGCATTCCCATTAATATTCAAGTTATGAGACTAATTCGAAAGCACTTCAAGTTTGGTTACAACCCATAAGAGGCCAACAGAGGCCAATACAGTTCTCCAAAATAATTAAAGGAAACCCCAACAAAAGATGACGAGACTCAAGAACCCGCCCGACGTCTAGATGACATCGTCGGGTTGCCACTCTCTCACAGGGGTTGGGTCACAAGCCTCCTCCTGACGCTCCTCCTCAAAGGTAACGTCTCCTGCACCTGGGCACCAACAAACAAGGGTCAAACACGACGGTTTGGCAGGAAATCAATTTAGGTGTAAGCACGAAACAATAACATTTGAGAAAACATATAAGCGAATCCTTGATTTGGAAATACTATAATGACTGAGATACTAAAACCAACTAGCATGAATACGGAATATATCATGAATAGTTACAATCCACAAAGAGCCCATCCTTTCTCTATCATTTATATAATGAAAAGAGCAAGCACGCACGACAAGCACGATATACATAATATAAGCACGACACGATTTTCCACAAAGACGGGAATTCCGGCCGCGGAACCGGACACGCACGATGTGTAATAAATACACGACCAGTCTGCAGACAGTCCACATGTTTAAAGACCCCCAGACAGTGGATCAAACTAAAAGGGCAGTCTAAGCTCAGTGGTGTTTACTTAATTCATGAATGCACAAAACACTCGAAACACAATCGAAACACGTCGAGGTAAAAAGGGGGAAATCACTTATCAAAACACGACGAACACGACTAGCAAAAGGCATAATAAATATGCATAGCACGCCTAGGAAGTGATCCCCTTTTTCTTGAAACAATTCTTCAAAACAAGCTTATAATTGAAATCCAAAACTAGTACACGATGGCACTCGTCGTACCAAAACGGAGTTCAAACACGAAATCTGACAAGCATGTGTTAAGGCTACTAATTGACCTTTGTATAATTGAGACTCCAAATGTCGGAATATATAAGAATTGGTGTCCCCGAAGTTGGGTTGCATTTCGAAGTCCTATTTACACAATGTCAAGTCAAAACCCTTAACATAGTCTAGTTTTCCAATCTTCAAGAAAATATACAACGAAACAATTCTTCTCCTGAATCTGGCAGGTTCGCTCGAGCGAACGTTATAAGGTGATGACACTTCGCTCTGAAAGTCCTGGGATCTTAACCCTAGAGGGGGGGGGGGGGTGAATAGGGTGAGCTACAAATATGACCAATATAGACCAATTTTAATTTTTTAACATAAACTAGTCACATGTGATGATAAACAATCAAAATGCGGAAGCTAATAACACAATCATCACAAAGCAAACACCACTACACAAAGATTTATAGTGGTTCGGCCTCAATGCCTACGTCCACTACCGGCTTGTGATCCAATCACCCCACCGGATTTCCACTATTTATGCTTTTCAATAGGCTAAGCAATAACCCTTACAATGTTGTTTTTACTAGGCTCAACTACAACCTTTACAAGATGCTTTTCAAGGCTAAGCAATAACCTTTACAAATAAAGATTTTTCTAAGAAAGTGTCTTCACAAAAGATCACTCTAAGAGATACAATTTAAGCTAAAAGAAATTGCCTCTTAAATAGGCTAATATGAAAGTGTAAATCAACTCACACTAACACTAAATGAATGCAAAGATGTATGCTCATGATCTGTGTGTGTGAAAACTTCAATCAAATTAAAAACAAAGCTCAATTAATATATTGCTTATAGCAATTCAAAGTTTAAGGCTCATAAAAGATTGATTGAAGTTTAATGCAAATCACATGTATGAGAAACAACTTGTTAATGACATAAAAATCAAAGACTCACAAGTTGTATGAAAATGACTAACTTAGAACATGTGATGCATGTGCAATGTTGTTTTCAAAACCAAAAGATTTAACTAAAGTTTAAATGAATGAAAACAACAAATTAGGTTTCAACCAAGACAAGGAATCATGCTTTAAAGATAATCAAAGACTTTGGCTAAGCATGATTAAGAAAGATTTTAAAACAACTTGGATTGAAACCAAGGTGAAGAATCCAATCTTAATTAGATCAAAGATTAGGAGAAGAATGGATTCAACACATCATAGTTATCATGCTAAAAATCATTTACCAATAATTTAAACAAAGCACATAACTTATGATTAAGAGAGGTAGAACTTACTTAGAGATTTAACTTCATTAATCCAAGCTTTAGCTCTCCAAAAGACTCTTTGGTCTCTCTTAGTTCATCCCCTTTGTCTTGTCTCCAAATGCCTTAAAGAAGGCTTAAAAATCTCCAACTTTGACAAAGGAAAGAACTACATTTTATAGCTCAAAACTGCCCAACGGCTAGTCACAGGTCGACCTAGCAAAGGGGGGGTCGACCTGCTACGCACAACGGTCAGAAAAATGACCGTTGGAGCTTCAGGAACCCAGTCAACCTGCAGTGTGGCAGGTCGACTTGGGTCCCTGGGCAGGTCGACCTACCACACTGCAGGTCGACTGTCTGGGACCAAAAATCCTATTTTTTCCACATTAGAAGGTTTTTCTTGGAGGGGATTTTTGGGCCACTAAACCAAGCCTGGAAACATGTTTTAAATCAATCTAAGATGTTTAAAAACATGAAACACAAAAAGCCTAAAATGATTTGAAACTTTAAAACCAAAGGCTTGCTTGATTTGATAAAACTCTTTACACATATGAATGCATACAAAAGTGATTCTGAAAATGATGAAAGTATGCAAGGCATAAACCTAAATCCTCAAAATGATTTCTCAAAAGTAAAGCACAAAGAATTAGGTTTTCAAAAGAGTTTGGATTCTAAAACCAATGTATCGAAGTTTAGAAACAAAACAAGCATAAGTGATTAATTCTACAAGACTAAAAACCAATGCATGTATAAAATCAGATTTCAAGATTTTCTAAAACAATGCATGTGTGAAAACTCAAATGATGCTAAAGTGAACATGCATCCATCAAACTGCAAATACAAAATCCCTAACACGCTCGAGCGAGACAGTTCTTTCGAGCGGACAATAAGTGCGTTCGAACGGACAACTCTCTGTCTTGTTTCAGATTATTCAGAGGGCAGTTCGCTCGAGCGGACCATAGGGTCGCTCGAGCGGACAACTCTCTGTCTGCGCTCGGACCAAGCAGAGGCTTGGTCGCTAGAGCGAACCCAGGGGTCGCTCGAGCGAGCAAGCTGCTGCCTGTGCTCGCTGAGTGCAGAAACTGCCTTTCTTTTACACATCTTTCACCACATTCTTCTTCCTCTTCTCATCCATCATTCCCATACATTCCCTTGAGCCTTCATGCTCACCAAGGGTTCATTTATCACAATTCCAAGCATCCAAATCCAATGAAAACATAATCA
The DNA here is from genome assembly GCA_038049695.1 of Cinnamomum chago. Lineage (NCBI taxonomy): Eukaryota > Viridiplantae > Streptophyta > Magnoliopsida > Laurales > Lauraceae > Cinnamomum > Cinnamomum chago. The sequence goes on from CP142451.1 coordinate 59,014,759, forward strand.
TGAAGCTTTTAAATAAATCAAATGCACAATTTCTAAAATAACAATGGAATCAAAACACATGCACATTGAACCTAAAAAGATTACTTGCCTTGACCAATGCTAAAAGTCCTTCTCAAGCACTTCTCTCAAGCTAATCCAACACTACAAGAACCCAAGAGAAAACCATACCAAACTTAACACAAATGAAAGCAAAGAACCTATTTTCATAAAAAGGGTTTTTTAAATGAAAAACAAGATCTTAAGGAACCAAAATAACTCCATGAAAATTATGGGTTGAAACTCTTACCTAACATTGGCCAAACAAGAAGAGATGAAGAAGATGAAGAGCTTGTCTCACAAGAAGCTCCAAGAAATTGGTACCAATGGAAAGCTTGCAAGGAGAGGAAGAAGATGATGACTTTGGAATTCTTTTTGGAGCTCTCTAGCCCAAGCATGCAAGATGAAGAAGATTGAAGAGAAGAAGAGCTTTCCTTGCCCTAGGTTAAGAGATTGCAGAGATTGGGGGAAATGAATGGAATGAGAGGGAGAAGAGACTTAAGTGAAGACAATGGGTCCCAATTAGTTGAACCTTGAAGTGGCCAAAACACTAACTTGTGGGCCTCGGATGACTTCGACGAAGAAGGATAAAACGATCGTCGAAATATCTAGTTTCCAAAAAGTATATTTTTGACATGGTTTTGAGATCTCAAAAATTGTGTCCAGATTTGTGCATAAAAGACAATTTTACCCTCTTTGGGTCAAAACTTGGGTTTTTTGGGCTTCAAACACAACTGGGCTTAAAGCGAAAGTTGTAACACATCGAGACATCATTCAAATGAAATCAAAATCACAATCACACGGAAACCCAACACGATCTTCCTAAGCTGACACGTGCACTCAGGCCTTCCTGAGTGTGTCTAACTAATACTAAACGTTCGCAAAATTCCCAAAGCTATGTCCAAGACTAAAACTAATTACTTCTAACCCAACAACAACTAAAACCACTTAGGACTAAACACATAATAATCGCACACTAATCGACTTGGTCTGGGTCGGGGTCTAATAACAACGAAGGGAGATGGATTGTTCTCTTCGGATTTGCCGGAAGGTTTATTTTCTTCCGATGATTGCTGAGGAGTTTTGCCTTTATATTTTTGGATATTTTCAGTAAAGGGTGTTATTTCTTCCTTCTTTTCTTCTTTTTCATCTTTGTACATCTGAGCATCTGCAAAATGAACTTCTTTGCCTTTGAAGGGCTTTTTGTCTGCAAACACTCGATGTATCGAGCCGTCGCTGCTGATGAACTTGATGCATTGATGTAGAGTTGAAGAGACGACACCATTATCGTGTATCCAAGGGCGTCCAAGAAGGATGTTGTAGCATGAAGGGGTTCTTATTGCATACACAGTGACTTCAGAGATAAGATCACCGATCTGCAACTTGAACCTGATTTTGCCGATAAGCCTTTGAGTGGTCCCATCATATCCAAAGATGGATATAGATGTCTGACTCAGCTTGCTAGGTGGAATGCCCAGCTACTCGAGTGCCGAAGGAGAGATGAGGTTGAGTGTAGAACCTGGGTCGATCTGGACTATGTGTATTGGCATCTCTTTGACATAGTCTGTGAAGTACAAGGGTCGGTTGTGCTCCGTCTCGCCTAGCAGGAGGTCATCCTTACTGAAGGCGATTGTTGCACTTGCTGCTTTTTGAACTAAGAGGCATTCAATGCCTAATCCCTTAGTTTTCTTCTTTTCTCCATTTGAGGAAGTATTTGATTTTTTGACCCTATAGTCCATTTCAATTTGTAGGACTTATGGGGCATGTTTGTCGACATCCGCATTCAACCTTTACAGTTCTGAAATGAGACTACCACGAGTTTGTGGAGACATTCGTAATAAGTTAAGGATGTGCAGTCGTGCAGGTATGTGTTTGAAGCGCTCAATCAAGTCATACTTGAAAGCCTCCTTCGGGCCTGCATTTTCATTATTGTTGCCACTTGGGCGTTTACATTTTGTGTTCCCGAAGGATTTACATAAGAAGAAGAAGATTGGTTGTAATTTTTGTGGTAATCTCGGCCAGAACGGGTACCTCTACCAACTTCAAGAGCTTTTTGAGAAAGGTCTTCATTTGGAAGATCGTCCTTGGGATCCAAGGGTTGATCCTTCTAATTTGCTGAAGATGTGTCTGCAGCAGAGTCACCATCCTGAGTGATTGCGTTACATGGAGCATTTTCCGGGAACAAGTCCTGAACAACATCCAGCAACTTCTCCTACATTGAGTAATTTGTCGGTCCAGACGTCTCCTATGAGGTTAGGTATCTGGGACCAATTGACCAGGTCTTCATCAGCCGAAGTTTCTTTAGGATGATTGGTCGGAAGAGTTGTGAGTTGTGATGTCACAGTTTCAGGGGACGAAGGCTGAGAAAGTGTTATCTTAGTGGAAGTCACCTAAGGAAATGTAGCTCCGGAAGATATACTATCAGGTGTAGTCGGAGAGTTCGTGTCTTCAGTAGATGATGCTTCAGAGGCACTATCATCCTGAACTATCGCATTGCAAGTTGCCCTGATGGGAGATCCCCCCAGAATAGACTGTTGGGAGTCGGGCTCATCATTGGACGTGAGAGGATCATCTATCCAATAGTTTTCTCCATTTTCAGGAGTGGAGGGAGGAGGTACCTATTGATTTTCAGGGACTTTCGATTCCGGGTTTTGATCGCGATGATCTTGCTCTTGTTCTAAGGCAAGGCGTTGTAAGATCCTTGCATACTCTTCAAGATCAGGCATGGGAGCCAAATCTTCTTCTTCGTCTGCCCCTTGTGGTTCAACACGGTTGGATTTCTTTGGAGCGTTGACGGGTGTTGAATCAACAACGTCTTGGTCTTCTTCATCATCGGACCAAGATCCTTGTTGCTGATATGAGTTATACCAGATTAATGGCATAAGGTGAGATTCGGGAACCCATTCTTCGTCGGAGAGGTATTCTCCTGTTTCAAGGGATTCCTTCCACTCGTTGGTGTCACTGGCGGTGTCACTGGACTCGTATCCATCCATGGAGAATCCAATCACCGAATTGCAAGAGTATGATGCCCCTTGCGCAGTTTCATTTCTAAATTGAGGTTGCATGAAATCACTAAGGGTGAATTTTCTTGTTGCCCTTGAAGTTTTGAGAATGTAATCTTCTGTTTCCCCCAGTGAAGCAGTAGAAGAGGTCTCTGCCTTTTCAAGGACTTCCTACTTTGGTTGAGTTTTCTCCTGCTGCTTGAGCTTGCGGAGTTGTCTCTTGGCTTGCCTTCGTTGTTGAGCAGCCGGCTAGGTTTTGACGATCTCCTAATTTTCATCTTTAAGGAGATCGGGATGCACCCATATAGGCTGTCCGTCTGGTGTTGGATAAGGAACCAACTCTTGGGACGTCTGGGTCATTTTTATCACCTTAAAGGAAGTAGTGGTCTTCTCCTTTGGTGACTTTGAAGTTTGTCCATATGTCACCATGTTGACGGAGGCAGACCCATAGTTTTTATCTAAGGTGATGACCCCGTTTTTTCACATCTCGTTGTTCTTTTCTCTCACAACAAAGCATTGATTCAGAGGATGCGAGATCATCTGATGATATGGACAATACCGGGGATCATTGGTTTTGCCAACTGTAAGTGCCTAAAAATTACGGACTTAGTTAAAAGAGAATTAAACTCTTGACTTGGTGATTCTGGGAAAGGATCTGCCTCTGGTGATCTGAAAGGGAAAACAAAGGTCAGAGCCCCTGGTTGTAGGCAGCCGAAGGCACTCCGATGCCTGAGTTAGCTTGGTAACTGAGGAAAAATAAGGAAGAAAGAGTATGGGGCAGATTCGTTGCCTACCTCCTACAGTTTCCCTCCACGCATTATATAGACGTGAGAGTCATCATCGGACTGGTCCCCTCAGAGAGAGATTGGAGTCCTCTCAGCATGTACTTTCTCTCCTGAGTGGAGGTAGGTAAAAAGGGAACGTCCCATCGGACCATCCTCCTACGCCTGTGGATGTGACCTTGAGATAAGGTGTGCCACTTATCTAGGTCCGGCGCCCACTCTATCTGTTAGTTTGTCGCCTGCCGTCATGGCAGCGCATTTATGGTCGCATTTATGGCTGAATGACAGGCGACAGAGATCAAGCTAAGACCGAGACCGAGGTAGCCACCAGCGGACGTGGTCAGCGAGATGGGCTCCGTGCTTCCCCTAACTGGCGCTCCTACCGAGCTGGATAACACCGAGATTGGGGGCTTCCCTGAAATTGGGGAGTGGCCCCGTGCAACTCTGTCATTAGGAAGCGACCCCACACAATTGCCCCTTAGCTCTCGACCTCTTAGAGCTCTCTCTGAGGTCGGGAGCTAAGATTGAAAGGTCGTGTTAGCCCCTCGTCTTGATGCACCTTGTTGACGTGTGATCCTCATTATGCTGCCGTTCCGTCTGCCCTAGGCAATAAATGTGGTACCATACTCATTTCACCAAGGTGGGCATGCGGAAGTCGTTTCGTATGTCCGAGGTGATAAATAATGTACCATAGTTATGGTGGGAGATGAACTGGTGGTGCCACGTGTAACCCTTCGTTTGGTGGTTTACTGGGATCGAAGCGACGCGTGGAAAGTTCGAAGCGTTGCCTCGCACGCGTGATATTCAGGAGGGGCATTCCTCTATAAAATGGGGATGCCTTCTTTACTTTCTCCTCTTATCTTTGCTTTCGCCTGGAAGGAGACCCTGCTGAAGAAGACATTTTGCTGAAAACAGAACCTCAACAAACCCGGAGGCTTTTCACTCTTCGCAAACCTTCACATTCCCTCTGTGAGTCATCTTTTCCATTATTCTCTTTCCACCTCCTTTTCCTTTCGTCTAGAGGGTTTCCGCCCCTTAGGTTTTTCTAGGTCTTGCTTTTTCTTATTTGCTCTCTGCCCCTTTTAGCCTTTAGGAAATGGGAATTTACAGCCACTGGTTAGAGGCCCCCCAAGCCCTGGAGGGACTTAGGGCGGCGTACAATACACCAAACGACGTTCTGGTGAAGCTGGACGACCTCCAAGGCCTCTTTGATGGCCTCAGCAGATTCAAGAACTGGATGCCTTTCCCCCTGGTGTCAGTAATCGAAGGTGGGGTTAGGTTTCCGTTCCACCCGCTTCTCCGATCCTGCCTCAGCTTGTGGCGGATCTGCCTTTTCCAACTGATGCCAAATGGGCTCAAAATAATAATGGGCCGCATGACATAGAGGATGTCTATGACATCTGAAAGTCCGCGGGGGGCAAGGACTCTTTCTATCTTCGGGTGAAGGCGAGACACCGACCCTTGATTAACGCCCTGGAGGACTTAAGCAAGTACGCCGGGGATGACCGCCTGATAGTCTCGGGGAACTGGGAGTTCGGGGCGGCCGAGACCGAGGTGGAGCGGAGAATCCCGGTTCCGCGAAAACCTGGGACCCCTCCGAGTAAATACTCGCTTCCCCGGGCTATTTGTGTTGTTTTACTGCTGATTCGTCGAGCTGATGTCCTCTGTTTTCTACGCAGGCGTTCAGCGAAGGAGGAGAGACGCCGGCCTCGATCGTTGGAAGAGTAACGACGTCTGGCTCGAGAAGATCTATCAATACCACGGCCACAACGATCGGGCCGCCTTCTCACTGCTCCGGTACAAGCCGCGGTACCAGTCTTATACCAGAAAGACTACCGAGATCCCCCTTGAGCCGATAGGGGAGATCGTGCTCGCGCTTGTGGAAACCGGCGGTCAAGCCTCGGAGCCCCTCGGTCCGATCCTAGTCGAAGACGACCCCTCCGCCCGAGACCAAGCAGAAGAGGAAATGGACGGGCAGCGTCCTCCTCTGAAGAACCTGGGAGCCTTGGTCCTTAAAGGCCGAGTTCCTCTTGCTCCAAGGCGTGCTCACAGCGGGCCCGGTGCCGCTCAGGGATTTTCAGCCAGCGCCCCCTCCGGTCCTTTGGGCGCAGTAGGGACCACCTCCTCGGCGAAGGACAAAGGTGCGCGAGGCCCCCTGCAGGAGAAGATGGGGAGGTCGGAGGCCGAAAAGGAGGGTGAGAGGCCCCCTCCCGAGAAGAGGCCCGACGTGGGGGGCAAGAAGGAGCAGACCTCTGGGGCGGCTCCGTAGAAGGAGCAGGCTTCTGGGGCGGCCCCGTAAAAGGAGCAGACTTCTGGGGCGGCTTCGCAGCTCCGATTTGTCAAACCGCCCCCCTTCAGACCCAACCTCGACCTCAACCCCGACGAACCTCTGAATGTGGAAGACCGGATGGGGACCTCCACCAGGACGATCTCGGCGGTCACCAGGGCTTGCGCTCTCCCCCGGGACATGGAGAAGTTTAATAAATCCGGGAAAATGAGCGTAATCTACTTGACGATGAGGGCATCACTCGAGGTAATTCTCTCAGTTTCTTCTGTTTTATAAGCATTATGCCTTAGTCCCTTGCTCTGACCCCCTTTTCCCCATCCTCTTTACAGAATGTACAAAGGCTTCAAATAATACTAGAGAGGACGGAGTAGACAGCTGCGCGGGTCATCGAGATGGATGCCGAAAAGAAAAAGATGGGGGACGCCTTGGAGGCTAGTGCGGGAGAAATAAAGAAAGCGGAGGAGAAGATTACCGAGCTCGCAACGGAGCAACAAACGGCGAAGGACGAGATCATCAAGTTGCAAACCGAAAATAAGCATCTGAAGGGCGCGACTAAGAGCAAGGCGAAGAGGGTGCATGAACTAGAGACCGAGCTCGCAAAGAAAGAAACTGAACAGGCTGGAAGAGAAGCCGAGCTCGAGTCTTCTAGGAAGGAGTGGGCCGAGGCCGAATCCATTCCGCGAGCTCAGGCCGCAAAAGCTTATCAAGAAGGAGTGGATTGGGCTTCGTCGGAGTACGTGGCTCAAATCAAGGACCTGAGCCCAGTCTTGTACGAGATGGGATGCAGGGAAGCACTTCGTGAGTACGGGGTCTCTGAGGATGACCCCATATTTGCGAACCTTCCTCAATTCCAGTCCGTCATACCCAGTCCAGAGTCAGAGCCCGACTCCAACCCTCCGGAAGCCCCTGTTGAAGCTCCAGGCCCTCCTCCTCTGCCCCCGACTCTTGCCGAAGGCGACCAGGCCCAGGCCTTTTCCGCGGCTCCTCCGCTCGAGACCCCGGGCATTTCTGATCCTACTTCATCCGTCCCTCCAGAGAATAAAGCCGCGGCGCTCGAACAATAATGTGTCTGTATTTTTCTCTTTCTTTTCTGAGTGTACAGAACTTTGTAATTATTTCCTTCCATTAATGAAAAAATAATTTTCTGTTCCCTGCTCAGTTGTCTTCCCATTTCTTTCTTTTTGGCAATGGTGTGTGGATGCTTATTCTTCTAATCCGGAACAAAATTGAGGCCCCGTTTTCTAACCAATTCTCCAAACCCTTAAGTGGCTGAGGTTGGTGAACTCATAGAAACTGAACTTATCCTTCTGAGAAAAACATTGGTCAAAATTGATTATCTGTCATCAATTGATTCCCCAGACCTTTAAGTGGCTGAGATCGGTGAACATCTGGCCCTAAGGCCGGGGCTTTAACAACATGCTTATGAGGGAACCGCCTTTAAAAGACCTCGCAGTTAGCTTAGACTAACACCCTGGTGTGCGACCTTGTTGCTGGAGGTAAGTTTTTGTACCGCCAAGTTTCATAACTTAGGGGGTATGGCCGAGCTCAAAGGTAGACCGAATTCCGCAACTTGAACGAAACAAAGTATCCGATTTCATTTTTTACCCAAGGGGCCGAGGGGTTGGTCCAACGACCGAACTCGAGGAGGCTAGCCCTGCGACCAGAGCCTTGGGAGTTGACCCATTGACCGAACTAGAGGAGGCTGGTCCTGGGACAGGAGCCTTGGGAGTTGGTCCAATGACCGAACTCGAGGAGGCTGGTCCTAGGACCGGAGCCTTGGGAGTTGATCCAATGACCGAACTCGAGGAGGTTGGTCCTAGAACCGGAGCCTTGAGAGTTGGTCCAATGACCAAACTCGAGGAGGCTGGTCCTGGGACCGGAGCCTTGAGAGGTGGTCCAATGACCGAACTCGAGGAGGCTGGTCCTGCAACGTTGATTCACAACTTGAAAGAGACAAGGGACATGTCTTCCATAAGATCCTTCTTTCATTGACTTATCATGTAGGTACATTTAGAAATAGTATTTCTTGAGGTGCGCGGCATTCCATGGTCGCGACAATTCTTTACCATCCATGCTCTCAAGTCTGTAGGCCAATCTCTCGGATGTCGAGACCACCTTGAAAGGCCCGAGCCAGGTCGGCGCGATTTTGCCTTCATTAGGATCTTTATCTGCTGGAATCGCCCTTTTTAAGACTAGTTCCCCGATTGAGAACTTTCTTTCTTTGACCCTCTAATTGTATCCCCTGGATAGCTACTGCTGGTAGGAGGCCAAGCGCACGGATGTTGATTCCCTCCACTCCTCAGCCAAGTCAAGCTCTTTGGCCAGATTTACTTCATTCTGCCCCTGGTCGAAGAGATCCGATCTCAAGGTCAGTAGTACGATCTCAAAAGGGATTACAGCTTCCATCCCGTAGGCTAGGGAGAAAGGGGTTGCCGAAGTGGATAGTCTCGGGGTGGTCCTGTATGCCCAAAGGACACTTGGTAATTCTTCTGCCCATCTGCCTTTAGCTCTGTCGAGTCTTTTCTTGAGTCTGTCCAGGACCACTTTATTCGAGACCTCTACTTGTCCGTTGCTCTATGGATAGGCCAGGGTTGCATAGAGATTCCTGATACCGAGCTCCAGGCAGAAGTTCTTAAAGAAGTTAGAGTCAAACTGGGTCCCGTTGTCCGAGACCAGAGCTCGGGGGACCCCGAACCTTGTGACAATGTTCTTCCACACAAAATTCTTCGTATCTTGCTCGGTGATGGAGGATAAAGCTTCTTCCTCTATCCACTTGGTGAAGTAATCAGTGGCCACTATCAGCCACCTCTTGTTTATTGGAGTTCGGTGAAGAGGTCCCACGATGTCTAGCCCCCACTGAGCGAAGGGCCTGTTAGAGTTTTAGTTTTGTTGCAATTTGATAGGATGCATTCACCTTCATATAGCTTGTTCTCTCATTCATACATGGCTTTATTCATAGGAGCATCATGCATATTTCTTCTTCTTGAATCTTTGTTTTATCAAATATCATGCATGGTTTTCTTGTTCAGGTTGCCTCTTCAGTTCATAGAGTTTTTTATTTCAAAACTCCTTCCAAGCTTTCCAAAGTTTCTAGCTTTAAATTCATTATTGTGTTTTGGAATTTTCATGGCTTTAAAATCTCAGTTTTCATCTTCTTTTAGTCATGTTTCTATGCTTGGTAGATGTGTTTGAAAGTCCTCTGGAAGGTTCCCTCTTAAGCCTCAAGTTTCTCTCATTTGTCATATTTCTGGGCTGTTTCAGGCAGTGTTCTCGGTCGACCGAGACCTGCCTCTCGGTCGACCGAGACAGTCACAGGTCATTTCTGCAGAAATCTGAGCTGAAGCTCCAACGGTCAGATTTATATCCGTTGTGCCTTCTAGGTCGACCGAGAACTAGCCGTTGGCAACTTTAACTTTATAAAAGGTGGCTTTTTGGTTGAAGAAAGTTGCTGATTTTTGAGAGACCTTTGAGGCCAAGGCTAAGCAACTTCTTAGGAGCATTTTCACAAGGATTATGAAGCCATTCCTCTTATTCAACCTTTGATCATCAAATGGGTGTGCTTCCTTTAATCCTACTCTTTTCAAAATCATGTTTTGTTTTGAATCTTTGATCTATTTTCAAATGCATGATAAACAAGTTGCTTTCCTATTAAGATGTTGACCTTCATAACATGCTTAGTTCTTTAAAAATCACATGAGACTTATGAATGCAGCATAATGTCTAAGTTACACATGATTTTAGTTTCTTGATTCAAAAATCAACTTGTTAGCCTTTAGATCGTCTTTTTGAAAACAAGTTGTTTTTCATTATGAATCACTTGTGTTAGACATACAACTCCTTCTCAAATATATGTTAAACATCTTTGCATCATTTAAGTTCATATCTTTTAAAAGAGAAAGAGTAATCTTTTAGAAAATGCATTTCACATAGACTTTGTCATTTTCATGCATTGTTCTAGAACTTGAGCTTCATTTTCAAACTAGCCTTTTAAGAGGCATTTCTTTGCACTTCATTGTTCTCTTTATCCATGCATTATTAGGCATATTGTTTAAGAGAAAAGTTCCATGTTGTAAGGGTTCATGCTTAGCCTTGAAAAGCATATGTTGTAAAGGTTTATGCTAAGCCTTGAAAAGCATAGTGTTGTTGTAAGGTTTGAGGTGATCCTAAACCTTAAAGTGGATTTAGTGGATACCGGTAGGTGTACCGGGAGTGGATGTAGGCAATTTTGGCCGAACCACTATACGTGCTTGTGTTATGGTGATTGCCTCTATGCTTTCATTTTATGGATTATGCTTGCTTAGTTGATTTCATTATTATTCTCCAATGCATAAGTGACTTAAAAGTTAAAAGAATTAAAATTGGTCTAGGTCTTTGAGCTCACCCTATTCCCCCCCCCCCTCTAGGATTCGATCTTGGACTTTCAATTGGTATCAGAGACTAGGTGCTCTTGCTTAGGTCTAACAACCTAGAGTTAGAATCCTTAGAGTGAGTTTTAGCTTTTGTGGTCACCATGCAATCCCAATTAGGAGAAGGCCATGCCACCAATAGACCTCCCTTGTTCAATGGCTCTCATTACCGGTATTGGAAGATTAGGATGCAAGTCTTTCTTGAATCTCAAAATGTAGATGTTTGGAGTATCATTGAAGAAGGGTATCATGATCCCATTATCACTGAACAAGATTCTGAAGGACATGTCATTGCTATCAAAATTAAGCCCAAGAAAGATTGGACTCAAGGAGAGAAAGATAGGGCAAATCTAAATGCTAAAGCAAAAAATTCCTTGTTTTGTGCCTTGTCCCAAGAAGAGTTCAATAGGGTAGTAAATTGTACTACTGCTAAGGAAGTGTGGGATACCTTAGAGACCACTCATGAAGGGACCAATCAAGTCAAAGTTGCTAAAATCCAAATGTTGTCTACTAAGTATGAGGAACTCAAAATGCAAGAGGAAGAAACATTTGATGAGTTCTATACTAAATTCATGGAGATTGTCAATTCCCTCATAGGTCTAGGAGAGAAGATGGATGAGTCCAAAGCTGTTAGGAAAATATTAAGATCTCTTCCCAAAAGGTTCAAACCTAAGATAGTTGCTATAACCGAAAGCAAAGATGTGGACAAGATCAAAATAGAAGAACTTAGAGGAAATCTTCTCACCTATGAATTAGACTTTGAAACCCCTAGCAAGAAGAAAGGTGTAGCTCTTAGCTCCCAACATAAAGAAAATGACAATGAGAGTGAGAGTGATGATGAAAACACTATTTTACTTGCTAAGAAGTTCAAGAATTTCCTTAAGAACAAAAAGAACTATAAATATTCTGAAGATTCTAAAAATGAAAAATTTCAAAGAAACTCAAGGGGATCTTTTACCAAAAGGGATGTGCAATGTTATAATTGTAAAGGCTTTGGTCACATTGCTCAAAATTGTCCCTCCCCTAAGGAATCTGAAAAGAAAGATAAGAAAGGAAAGAAAGTCTTAAACATAACTTGGGATGATGATGAAGATGAAAGTAGTGACAATAATGAACCTCAAAATGATGAAGATAATGATAATTCCACCTCTTGGCTTCTCTTCACTCCCATTGAAGAAAACAATGATCATAACATATTAATAGAAGAAGTAAATGAAGAGAATAGTGACAATGATATTCATCAAGCCTATGAGGAACTATATGAACTATGTGAAGTCATAACCAAGAAAAATAAAAGCTTAAAAAGTGAATCTAAAAGGCTTGTGAATGATCTAGATGTTTTAAAAGATCAATTAATGTTGAAAGACAATGAGATAAAAAATGTTCAATCTAAGTTGACTACCTCTAATGACAATCTTGCTAAAGCTGAAAAAGAAATTCATAAATTACAAAGTCTGTTGGAATCTAGTCAACAAGAATCAGAATCTCTTCAAATGAAACTTGAAAAGGGAAAACATGTTGTTGAAAAATTTACCTTAGGCAATGACAAATTCTATCAAATGTTAGGCTTGAATAAAGTCTTTGGTAACAAGAATGGTATAGGTTATGAATGCTCCTCTAGTAGCAAGAAGAATAGCTTTCAACATAATACTAGGACTCATCTCAAACCTATAGGTAAAATCTTCTTTTCCTCTAGATGGACTTGTCATTTTTGCAATCAAATAGGTCATCTAGTTCCTAACTGTCCTTTTAAGTTTAGGATGTCTCAAAATCTTAGTTCTAGAGCTCATTTCAAGTTTGTTCCCAAGACTTCTACCTCTACCTTCATTAAGGCTACTTGGATTGAAAAAGAGAAAAGTGTCAAGAATTTTTTTGCTCAAACCGCTCTTAAAGTTAAAGAAAACTCTAGATGGTTTTTGGACAGTGGTTGCTCCAAGCATATGACTGGAGACCGTTCTAGATTTATCACTCTTGAGGACTATGATGGAGGTAATGTGTCTTTTGGAGATAATCGGAAAGCTCAAATTATAGGAAAAGGCTGTGTTGGAGGAGATCAAATGCCTACATTAAAAGATGTTTTCCTTGTGGATGGTTTAAAGCATAATCTCTTGAGCATAAGTCAGTTGTGTGACAAAGGAAACAAAGTTGTCTTTGACAGCAAATCTTGCAAAGTTCTGGATGAGAAATCCCACAAAGTTCTTCTCACTGGATTACGTACTAAAGATAACATCTATACCATAGAAGAATGTAGTGAGAATGAATCCATGTGTTTAATGTCTAAAGTTCAAGAAAATCAGTTGTGGCATCAAAGAATGGGACATATAAATTACAAACTAATGAAGATCTTATCAAAGAAAGAAATTGTTAGAGGAATACCCAAATTAGATGATTACAAATCTGAATTGTGCAAGGCTTGTCAAATGGGTAAACAGATCAAGAAAAGTTTTAAAGGTATAAAAGATATATCCTCTGCTCGTCCCCTTGAACTCATTCATATGGACCTCATTGGACCAGCACCTGTTCAGAGTATTGGTGGGAGAAAGTATATCCTAGTGATGGTTGATGATTATTCGAGATTTGGATGGGTAGCCTTTCTTCATGCTAAATCAGATGCAGTAGATAATATCATAAGGATTTGCAAGAAAATTCAAGTTGAGAAGGACTGCAAAATTAAGAAGATAAGAAGTGATCATGGAGGTGAATTTGAAAATGAAAGATTTGCAGACTTCTGTGAAAGCCATGGGATCAGTCATCAATTCTCTGCTCCAAAAACTCCTCAGCAAAATGGAGTAGCTGAACGGAGAAACAGAGTTATTCAAGAAATGGCCAGAACCCTTCTTAATGAGAAAAATCTCCCGCGAAACTTGTGGGCTGAAGCTGTCAATACCGCATGCTATCTTATTAACCGTGTTTATCTGACAAAGAACACTAACAAAACCCCTTATGAGCTGTATTTTGGAAGAAAACCTAATCTGGGGTATCTTAAGGTGTTTGGTAGCAAGTGCTATATTTTAAGAGATAGAGAGCAGCTTGAAAAGTTCGATTCAAAATCTGATGAAGGGATCTTCTTAGGATATTCTGATAAAAGCAAAGGCTTATAGAGTTTTCAACCTTAGATCTATGGCTGTCATGGAATCAGCTCATGTTGTAGTTGATGAGGCTAATCAAATTAAGAATACTCCTCATGATGAAGAAGAGATCTCAGTTGAGCAGCCTATTTCATCTGAAATTGAAGAAGAAATTCCCTCAGTCCCCACTATGCCCACAAAGCTTTTAAGAAATCATAATCTGGATAATGTCATTGGAGATATCTCAAAAGGAGTCATGACAAGAAGACAGGTTCATAATCTGTGTGCTCACTATTCATTTGTTTCACAAATTGAGCCCAAGAATTTCTCTGAAGCAGAAACCAAGTCTGAATGGATTGATGCCATGCAAGATGAGCTAAACCAGTTTAGAAAAAATGATGTGTGGGATCTTGTACCTCTTCCTGAAGGCAAAAGTCAAATTGGCACCAAATGGATTTTCAAGAATAAGCTGGACGAATCAGGAAATGTTATAAGGAACAAAGCTAGACTTGTAGCCAAAGGGTATGCTCAAGTTGAAGGAGTTGATTTTGAGGAAACCTTTGCCCCAGTAGCTCGATTGGAGTCTATTCGAATTCTATTAGCTTATGCCAGCAGCATGAGGATGAAACTCTTTCAAATGGATGTGAAGAGTGCCTTTTTGAATGGTGAAATTGAGGAAGATGTGTATGTTACTCAACCTCAAGGCTTTGAGGATCCTCATCACCCAGAATATGTTTTTAAGTTGAAAAAGGCTCTTTATGGATTGAAACAAGCCCCAAGAGCCTGGTATGAAAAGCTGACAAGTCACTTACTTGAAAATGGATATGAGTGTGGGAATGTGGACAAGACTCTATTCATTAAAAAGGTTGGTAAAGATATTCTCATTGCTCAAATATATGTGGACGACATTGTTTTTGGATCAACATCTAATCATCTTGCTCAAGGATTTTCTAAGTTAATGAGCTCCACGTTTGAAATGAGTTTGGTAGGACCCCTTCAGTTCTTTTTAGGATTACAAGTTAGTCAGACTGATCAAGGTATATTTCTTAGTCAATCCAAGTTTGCTCTAGAAATAGTGAAAAAGTTTGGATTAGGAGAATCTAAGACTAGTTGCAATCCTATGGGATCCTCTACTAAAATCTCTAGTGACCTTCAGGGTAAGAAAGCAGACCAAAAACTCTATAGGAGCATGATAGGAAGCCTTCTCTACCTCACTGCTAGTCGCCCTGATATCTCTTTCAGCGTAGGAATTTGTGCGAGGTATCAATCTGACCCCCGAGAATCTCACATTAAAGCTGTTAAACGTATCATAAAATATATTAATGGGACTTCTCATTATGGTATCTGGTATCCTCATGACTCAACTCTGTAATTAATTGGATATAGTGATGCAGATTGGGCAGGATCCATAGATGATAGGAAGAGCACTAGTGGCTGCTGCTATTTCTTAGGAAATTGCTTAGTAGCCTGGCATAGCAAAAAGCAAAATTCTGTATCCTTGTCTACTGCAGAAGCTGAATATATTGCTGCAGGTAGCTGTTGTGCCCAGCTGTTGTGGATGAAACAAACCTTATTAGACTATAATGTTCCACAACAATGCATGCCTATCATGTGTGACAACTCTAGTGCCATCAGTATCTCAAAAAATCCTGTTCAGCACTCACGCACTAAACACATTGACATTCGCTATCATTTCTTGCGTGATCATGCTGACCAAGGCACCATTGAGTTGTTGTTTATCCCAACAGATACCCAATTGGCTGATTTGTTCACTAAACCCCTTGGAAATGATCGTTTCATTAATTTGAGACATCAATTGGGCATTGGCCCTTGCCCTGTGTTTTAAATTCTTGTTGGCTAATCACCTGTTCCTTATCTTATTTTTATATATCTCTTATAAACAGGTGCTACTAACAAGGTTATGTGTTTTATCTTTGATGGGCAGGCTCCTTTGCAATTAGATGTCAAAGGGGGAGAGAGTTCACCAAGTGAGGGGGAGAAGATTTAAAAAGGGTTGCTTTGTTTGAGGGGGAGTAGCTTTGCCTAGAGTGCTTTTTGTGTATAGCTTCTAGGTTGGTCGTCTTTTGTCGTCGCTCCTACAAGGAAAATCCAAAGCTCCAAAAGATCCAAATGCTCCCAAATGTCCAAAGCTCCTTAATTATCCAAAGTTCAAGCTTCAAGAGTTCAAGCTGAAGAGAAAATTGAAAGAGAGTTCAAGCTTCAAGAGTAGCCATCAAATTGCAAAGGGGGAGATTGTTAGAGTTTTAGTTTTGTTGCAATTTGATAGGATGCATTCACCTTCATATAGCTTGTTCTCTCATTCATACATGGCTTTATTCATAGGAGCATCATGCATATTTCTTCTTCTTGAATCTTTGTTTTATCAAATATCATGCATGGTTTTCTTGTTCAGGTTGCCTCTTCAGTTCATAGAGTTTTTTATTTCAAAACTCCTTCCAAGCTTTCCAAAGTTTCTAGCTTTAAATTCATTATTGTGTTTTGGAATTTTCATGGCTTTAAAATCTCAGTTTTCATCTTCTTTTAGTCATGTTTTTATGCTTGGTAGATGTGTTTGAAAGTCCTCTGGAAGGTGCCCTCTTAAGCCTCAAGTTTCTCTCATTTGTCATATTTTTGGGCTGTTTCAGGCAGTGTTCTCGGTCGACCGAGACCTGCCTCTCGGTCGACCGAGACAGTCACAGGTCATTTCTGCAGAAATCTGAGCTGAAGCTCCAACGGTCAGATTTATATCCGTTGTGCCTTCTAGGTCGACCGAGACCTGTTTCTCGGTCGACCGAGAACTAGCCGTTGGCAACTTTAACTTTATAAAAGGTGGCTTTTTGGTTTAAGAAAGTTGCTGATTTTTGAGAGACCTTTGAGGCCAAGGCTAAGCAACTTCTTAGGAGCATTTTCACAAGGATTATGAAGCCATTCCTCTTATTCAACCTTTGATCATCAAATGGGTGTGCTTCCTTTAATCCTACTCTTTTCAAAATCATGTTTTGTTTTGAATCTTTGATCTATTTTCAAATGCATGATAAACAAGTTGCTTTCCTATTAAGATGTTGACCTTCATAACATGCTTAGTTCTTTAAAAATCACATGAGACTTATGAATGCAACATAATGTCTAAGTTACACATGATTTTAGTTTCTTGATTCAAAAATCAACTTGTTAGCCTTTAGATCGTCTTTTTGAAAACAAGTTGTTTTTCATTATGAATCACTTGTGTTAGACATACAACTCCTTCTCAAATATATGTTAAACATCTTTGCATCATTTAAGTTCATATCTTTTAAAAGAGAAAGAGTAATCTTTTAGAAAATGCATTTCACATAGACTTTGTCATTTTCATGCATTGTTCTAGAACTTGAGCTTCATTTTCAAACTAGCCTTTTAAGAGGCATTTCTTTGCACTTCATTGTTCTCTTTATCCATGCATTATTAGGCATATTGTTTAAGAGAAAAGTTCCATGTTGTAAAGGTTCATGCTTAGCCTTGAAAAGCATATGTTGTAAAGGTTTATGCTAAGCCTTGAAAAGCATAGTGTTGTTGTAAGGTTTGAGGTGATCCTAAACCTTAAAGTGGATTTAGTGGATACCGGTAGGTGTACCGGGAGTGGATGTAGGCAATTTTGGCCGAACCACTATACGTGCTTGTGTTATGGTGATTGCCTCTATGCTTTCATTTTATGGATTATGCTTGCTTAGTTGATTTCATTATTATTCTCCAATGCATAAGTGACTTAAAAGTTAAAAGAATTAAAATTGGTCTAGGTCTTTGAGCTCACCCTATTCCCCCCCCCCCTCTAGGATTCGATCTTGGACTTTCAAGGCCATGGGCTGGAGAGAGGACTCAAGTCCTGTGCCGGTTGGTGCAGAGAGTGGGAGAACTTCTGACACTTTTCACATTTCCTGGCGTAGAGCTGGGCATCCTTCTGCATGCAGGGCTACCAGTAGCCTTGACTGATGGCTCTGTACGCCAGTGATCTTCCTCCGATGTGGCTTTCGCAGATTCCCTTGTGAATTTAAAAAAGGAAGTCTTCCACCTTGCTCGGGTGAATGCATTGGAGATACGGTCCCGTGAAGGACTTTCTATAGAGCTTCTCATCTGGGGATAGCAAAAAATGAGCTGCTTTCATTCTAACCTTATGGGCTTCATTCTTGTCTTCAGGGAGTTTATCTTCTTTTAAGAATGGTATGATCGGATCCATCCAGCTCGGACCGAGACCAACGCACAAGACTTGCCAAGGTGGGAGGAGCTCTATGCTTGGTTTTTTTAATGTCTCCATGTCAACTGTCCTTCTTTTTTCTGCTTCCACGGTTGAGGCTAAGTTGGCAAGGGCATCTGCATGGCAGTTGGACTCTCTGCCGATTTGCTTGACTTCTGCTTTCTCAAATTGGGAGAGGAACTATTTTGTGTGGGCTAAGTAGGCTGCCATCCTTTCGTCACGGGCTTGATAGTCTCCGCTGAGCTGGTTCGTCACCAACTAGGAGTCGCTAAAGATTACTAGCCGACATGCCCCCAGGATTTTTGCGCTACCGAGACCCGCAATCAGTGCCTCGTACTCTGCTTCATTGTTGGAGGCTTTGAAGTCAAGGGTCAGGGCTTGCTCGATGACTAGGCCTTCTGGAGACTGGAGGACTATGCTAGCGCCAGCCCTTCTGGATGTTGAGGATCCGTCAACGAAGACCTTCCAGGCCGACCCTAGGAATTGCCCCCAAGATCGGTCTTCCTCGGTCTCGGCTGTATCATTGTCCTTGCTGCCTCCTAGTTCGGTATCGAGCGAGGTCGGTGCCGAACTAGGAGAAGTGAACTCGACGATGAAGTTTGCTAGAATCTGTGCTTTGATTGCCGTCCTAGGTTGATATTGGATATCGAATTACCCCAGTTCGACAACCAACTTAGAGATTCTTCCGGAAAAGTCCGCCTTTCGAAAAAGGGACTTAAGCGGGTACTCTGTGACAACCACCACTGTATACGTCTGGAAATAGTGGGAGAGCTTGCGAGAGGCGCTGGCACTGTTTCTCGAGTGGAAGATCCCTGGTCTTTGCGTCAAGCATGATTTTGCTCGTGTAGTAAATGGGCTGCTACTGCTTGCCATTTTCTCTGACTAACACCGAGCTCACTGCGTGGTCCGAGACCGCTAAATAGAGATAAAGGAGGTCACCTTGTGATGGAGTGGACAACAGTGGTGGCGAGGAAAGGTATTCCTTGAGTTTCTCCAGCGCTTGATCACATTCAAGTGTCCACTGGAATTTGGACCTCTTTTTCAGAAGTTGAAAGAAGGGGCGACATTTGTCTAAAGCTCGGCTGATGAAGCGATTGAGCGCAACGGCCATCCCTGTGAGCCTCTGAACTTGCTTTGCCGAGGTTGGGCTCTGAATCGCCCGGATTGCTGAAATCTGTTCCTGGTTAGCTTCGATCCCTCTCCGGGTCACCAGGCTTCCTAAGAACTTGCTAGATCAGACGCCGAACGCGCACTTGGAGGCATTTAGTTTAAGCTGGAATTCTCTGAGGATGGCGAATGTCTGGCGTAAGTCTGCCAAAAAGTCCTGCAACTTCTTGGACTTGACCACCATGTCATCGATGTAGACCTCCACTGCCTTCCAGAGCTGGGCGTGAAACATCTTCCTGACCAGCCTTTGGTATGTCGCCCCGACATTCTTTAACCCAAAGGGCATCACTTTGTAACAGTAGATGCCTCGAGGTGTTATGAATGCGGTTTTCTCCTCATCAGGTCCGTTCATGGGGATCTGGTGGTAACCTCGGTAGGCGTCGAGGAAGCTCATTCTATCATGTCCCGAGGTGGCGTCGATCATCTGGTCGATTTTTAGGAGGGGGAAGCTGTCCTTGGGGCAAGCTTTATTGAGATCGGTGAAGTCCACGTAGACCCTCCATTTACCACTTTTCTTCTTGACCACCACAGTGTTGGCCAGCCACTTCGGATAATGCACTTCGCGGATCGCTTCGGCCTCGAGGAGCTTGTCTACTTCTTCAACGACAGCTTCTGTTTGCGGGACCCCTGTTCTGCGGGCTTTTTGCTGTTAGAAGTAGGTGGGCCTTCCAGACAGGTTTCAAAAACTTTTGACCCACTTGATGCAGGGATCAATTGTCTAGAAAGGCAACTAACCCAATCTAGGATGCAATTCCTCAAACTCATAAACCATGTACAACAATATATCCTATCTAGAAGATAGAAAACAACACCTAAACATGCAACCACAAAATCTACAACATACAAGGATGTAGATTTATACCTTTGGAGCTTAGTAGTGCTCTAATGGAGAAGTTGATCTCTTTCTTTGATGATGAACACCTTCACTAATCAAATCAGAATCTCCAACACCTTTTGATCTTCCACGCTATGACCCGTATCAGATTCTCTTTTCTCAAGAAGATGGTGGAATCTCCAAGAGAAAACCCAACTAGTAACTCTAAGGAACTAAAGGAGAAAGAGAAGAGAACTTATAAAGGAAGAGAGCTTGTGCAACACTTGCACAAAGGGGCTGGATTCTCTCACACTATCATGGACGTCCAAGAGGGTTTTATTCCTCTATTTGTAGTCCTCCATTCCACCTCTTTTCCTATTTGAAATAGAAGTTTAACTCCCACTACAAAATAGTAAACTTCTCCCTTGCTAGTTGCCATATAAGTCTCACTTCCATAACAATTAGTAGCTTTCTCCTTTCTACTCAAAATAGAAGTCCTACTTCCATCAATAATTAGTAACTTACTATTACCACTATTAGAAGTCTCACTTCAAATAGAAATAGTAACCTTCCTATTAGAGTTCAAGTAGAATTAATATCTATCTAATAATGTGGGCTAGCGTGGGGACCATTAGGGATTCCTTAGAAAGCTGGCTCCAACTGGGACATGCGACCCCACATCTCATGTGTAATCCGGACCCATAGTTAATTACAAATAACTCACTATATAAATGCAATTGCACTCCAGTCTTAGGAATAAATTACAATGAAGACCCTAAACTTCCACAGTACCACAAGTAGGCCCCTCCATCTATATCCATGGTTCAATTGGACCTGTCTACCAAAATAGATCCATATCTTATTATCCTTGAGCCCCAATTAATTATAGTGATCATTTGGTACCGATCCAATTAACTCTTAATTGGAATGGGTGCGCACTTACCAATGATAAATCCATTAATTGGCACAATGGGATATTAAAGATAGATTCCATCTTGACCATTGAATGTTCCCACAACTCTACTACCACCTACCCAAATCACCGAGGTGTTGGCCTACAATTGGCCTCACTCATTGGTGACTCAAAGCAAATGAATAGATAGAAACTTGAGTTCATTAATGTCTCAAGATTATGAGCCTATTGCTAGGGAATTATGAGAGCAGACCTTAAAATAAAGACAGTGTATATAAGGTGCTTCTCATGGTCATTCAATACATCCAATGTACCAGCACCATCATCCAGAATCTTACATTCTGATGATCGAGATAAATCACACTATCTCATAGTGATCAAAGCGCTGCAACCTTGTCAAATGAGATGCCCAATCTCATTACTAGTTGTGAAGATATTTAAGTATAAGATTTGCAATACATGTCTCCTATATGTGGATCTCATCTATATACATGTATTACATCTAGTATACTTGTGGACTCCGGTTCTTCTCATGAACCATTATGTCATTCGTATTGGTTATGTGCAAACAAGTAATAAAACACCATTCATTTCATGAAAGGAAAGCAATAATATATATATTGATAAATAAAGAAATTAATCAATTTATCCATCATATACTGGTGTTGAGACCATAAAACTAACAATCTCCCACTTGGGCTGAATGCCAGTCAGGGTTGCATCTCATGCAGATCCCATCTACTTATTGCCCAAAGACTTTGGTACTCAAAAGCTTAGTAAAGGGATCTCCCAGATTGTCTGCAGAGTCTATCTAGGTGATAGCAGTATCACCTCTCTGCCCAATCTCTCTGACCATTTGTTATAACCTATGTATATGCTTTTGGCTCCTGGGTTCCTTGAACTTATCGACTGCCCTGCTGTTATCACAGTAAACTGTGAGCGGCTGTCCTGCCAAAAGCACCACTCCAAGTTCCATAAGGAATCTATTGAGCCAAGCTTCTCAAGCAGCTAAAGCATAAACACATACCCAGAAGTTGATTTCTTGGAATCCTTATCTGACTGGAAGTCAGTATCTATGTAACCTACTCATTACTATCGTAAATCCACATGTGATATTTAGTCCTTCTCATGGATTTGAGAACACATCTTACAGCAGTCCAATGGTGAGGACCTGGGTTAGACTGATATCTGTTGACTAAGCCTAATGCATGACAGATATCTGGTATAGTATATAGCACAGCATACATGAGGCTACCAACACCCGAAGCGTATGGTATCGACTTCAACTGCTCCTTTTCCTCAGGTGTCTTGGGACCCTGATCTTTGGAAAGGTACACTCCATGCTTGAAAGGTGTAATACCCTTCTTGGAGTCTTGCATAGCAAACCGTACCAGTACCTTATCTATGTACGCATATTGGGATAAGCCTATCATCCTATTTATCCGGTCTCAATGGAGTTTGATCCTTAGGATGTGGCTGGCTTCTCCCAAGTCCTTCATATCAAAAGTCTTAGGCAACTAAACCTTTTTACTGTTGACAACATCCATATACCACTCTCTAGGAGAAGGACGTCGTCGACTAGAAAAATTACCCTGCCTCTTTCAGTTTTCATGTACACACATGACTCATCCGGATTTTGACTAAAACCAAATGATTTGATTGCCCGGTCAAAATGGATGTTCCAGGTTCGGGATGCCTACTTCAGTCCATAAATGGACTTCTGTAGCTTGCAAACTCTTTGCTTTGGGTTACTCGCTATAAAACCGTTTTGCTGGATCATATTGATGTCTTCCTCAAGATGGCCGTTGAGAAACGCCGTCTTGACATCCATTTGCCAAATCTCGTAATCGAGATGAGCCGCAATGGAGAAGAGTATCCGGATGGACTTGAGCATGGCTACCGGCGAGAAGGTTTCCTCATAATCAATATCTTCTTTCTGAGTATATCCTTTCGCAACAAGCTTGACCTTAAAGGTCTCAACTCTTCCATCTGGTCCTCTCTTTCTCTTGTAGATTCACTTGCACCCAATAGGTTAGATATTGGCAGGCAAGTCCACAAGTGTCCAGACCTGATTAGAGTACATGGACTCCATCTCAGCTTTCATAGCATCTTGCCAATGTCCTGAATCTTTGTCATTAATTGCTTCATCATAGTTACAGAGATCCTGTTCCAGTTCTTCCGGGATTGCCTCGTAAGACTCTCCCAAGAACGAGAACTTATCGTGTGGCCTGACTATTCTCCCACTACGACGAGGCACTGGTGTAACTATTGGGTCTGGTAAGGGCGGTTCTTCCTCAAGTTCGGTCATACTTGGATTTGGAATTGTTTGTTCTTGAGTCTTTTCCAAGATCACCTTTTCTAAAGATTTCCGGTCCATCATATAATCTTCTTCCAGAAAAACCACATTGGTGCTCACCAACACTTTCTGCTCTGTGGGATTATAGAATAACCAACCTTTAGTTCCTTTAGGATATCCTACAAATGTACATACTTTCAACTTCGTTTCCAACTTATCCGTCTTTACCTTTAGCACGTGTGCCGGACAACCCCAAATGTGTAAATGTTGTAGACTAGGCTTTCGCCCAGACCACAACTTCCGGGGAGTCTTAGGTACAGACTTAGATGGAACGTGGTTTAGTATGTAAATTGCAGTATCCAAGGCGTATCCCCAAAATGATATAGGTAATCCTGAGAAACTCAGCATAGACCTCATCATATCTAAAAGGGTCCGGTTCCTTCTTTCTGCTACTCCATTCTGTTGAGGCATACCAGGAGCAGACAACTGGAATAAAATCCTGTAAGACCCCGACCCGAGAGAACTAGATTAGTACTAATTAAGTTGCGTGTTAGTTCTAAGCTTGATTAGTGATTTTGGCTAAGTTGGGTTTGGAATAGCTTTTGAAATAGTTTTGGGGAATTTTGATTGCTTTGTGATAGTGGGGCCCTTTGGGGGTTCCTTTTTATGACAATGCATGTGTTTAGGGATTTATCGGAGATTTTGCATTCATGGTTTTAATCCCGTTTTATTTGTATTGATAATCCCTACAACTTTCATGTTGATCCCGTCCTCGTTCGAGATCCCGAAACCTGATTTCATAGCCTCGAGGGCAAAACAGTCATTGCACACAAAATCTGTACCCAAAACTTGAGATTCCCGAAACCCACGAAACATATACTTTTTGGAAACTAGATATTTCGACGATCACTTTTCTCTTCTTCGTCTAATTCATTAGAAGCCCCGAAAGCCATGATTTCGGCCCAATTAGATTGTTGGTGGTGGAGCCCACTCCCCACTTGTTTATAAGGAGACCCTTTCCCTTCCATTTCCTTTTTCCAGCACAAGCCTAAGCTAGGGTTTTCCCTTTCTTCTTCTTCTTGTTACTCTTCCACCCTCAATCCACTCCCAAGCTTGCACCAATAGGAGATTGGAGGCCATCATCTTCTTCACCTCCTTGAGAGCTTTCTTTCAATAGCTTTTGTGGGGAAAACCTCCATTCCAAGACTTCCTTTGAGCTCACCTTGTCCATTAGAGGACCTTACAAGTAAGTAATCATTCTCTCCTTCTAGATTTGTGTTCCTCTAGCCCTAGAGAAGCTTCACCTTCATTATTGTAAGGTTTCCTTTACTATTTCAATGTTTGACCATTTTAGGGTTTGTTTGTTTTGGGGATTTTTGTCCATAGCTTGGATTCCTTGCTTGGAAGAGTATTAGAGCTTAATTTCATTGTTTAGAAGACCCAAGGCAAGTGGATGATTGATTTTTATAAGTTTTCAATGATTTTGGTATTTTCCCACTTATGCCTATTTATTGCCTTGCTTTGAAATAAATGTTCATGATGGTAGTATTAATGGTGCATTCATGGTCATAAAGATGTGTTGGTTCATAGCATTTAATTCCTCTTGTTTTGTCTCAAATATATATATATCTTATGTGAAATGGTTTCCTTCTTTCTTTCCTTGTATTGATTGTGATATGGATGGTAGGGAATGGGATGGATGTGGTGAACGATTCGATGTTATTTGAATGGAGTTTTAGACTCCTCATCTGATGTATAAAAGTGGCTTAAAAGGGATTGTAGAAGGAAGAGATAGAGAGGAGCTGAACTGGCCCGGAATCAGTTTCTGGACAGTTCGCTCGAGCGAACATGACACTTCGCTCGAGCGACCTGTCCAGAGAAGGTTCGGAGCATTCCTGTAGCTTAGTCCCTTGAGCGTACCCTTGGTCGCTGGAGCGGACATCCCAGAACCTGTTCCAGAGAGTTGTTCGTTCGAACACACTAAAAACTTCGCTCAACCCAATGAGTTCGCTTGAGCAATGAGGTTTGTCTGTCATAGGCTATGTTTGGGATAAAGATGAGTTGTTTAAATGTTTTGGGACTATCCAGTGAGAACCCCTCTATGTCAAGAGGATTTATTAAGCATTGTATGAGGCCATTTGAGGAAGAAGCCATATCACGAAGATTTCATTTGAAGTTTTTGAAACTTCAAAGTGTATAAGGAGCCCGGAATGTCCCCAAACTCAAGGGGTCCCTATTCACTTTAAATAAATCTTGAAACCGATACTTTACCCGAAATGTCAATTGTTTACTGTACTTTATCGATCCCGAGATTTATACTACGTGCCTTGTTTTCCCGAAAGTATTGAATTACACTTGATATAGCTACTTGTCTTGAAGTGCATTGCACCACATGAAATGATAGCGTGCCCTTGAGCACCCCCGTCTTGCCCGTGTATTTATTGTACTTGATTAATTGCATTTGTCTCGATTGTACTTGACCTATGAGTCGGCACCGCTAAGCTTGGATAACCATGTTGGTCTGATCCACCGACTTGGAGATCCCCCTCTTGTCCCGCCAGCTGCAGTTTGGATCCCGCTACCCGGTTATTACCGTGGTCTTGTCCCGATACCGCAGATTGCTACTGTGGTCCCCGATGCCCGGCTCGCTACCGATGCCGAACCGTTCCTTGCCTCGAGCTTCATCCTTTTCCTGCTCAATGTACTGATTCACCTTAGCCATTAGCGCCTTCATCGTGGTCACGGGAGTTCGGACCAGGTCTTTACGGAGCTCATTGCCTGGGAGTAAGGCCTGTCGAAAACACATGATGAGGACATCATCTTTGGCGTCCGTGATCTGGTTATAGATCGTCCAGAATCTTCTGGCGAATGCAGTGATGCTTTCATTGTCCTTCATTCGGATCGCCATGAGATTGCCACCCGTCTTCGGGATGACACGGTGCACTTGGAACTTCTCAACGAAGGAGTTTCGGAGCTGCCGCAAGTTTTAGACCGACCCAGAAGGGAGCGAGCAGAACCATCGGAGTGGGAGGTCGCCTAGACTGGAGGAGAAGACCCTGCAGTTCAGGTGGCTGACTTCCCCCCAAACCGACATCCGCTGAGTGAAATGCCGTAGGTGCACTTCTGGGTCCGAGGTCCCGTCATAGAGGACGAACGTCGGAACGCTGAATCTCTCGGGAAAAGAGAAGTCCTTTATTTCCTGGGAGAAGGGGGACATGCCCTGGTTTTCTGCATCGCAGGCCTCCATTTGGTCTCGGACGAAACCAATATCGGCCATCCGGGCCTAGACCTCTTGCTTGACGTAGTGGTCGAGCAGTTCCCTCAGGTCCGTCAGGTTCTCTGGCATCGGGGACTCTGGCTCGTGACGCGACCCCATGAGGTTGCTACACAGATGGCTGCTGCTTGAGCCTTCTTCTTTGTAACGATTGCTTCTTCTGTCGTTGAGGACTTGCCTCAAGTCTCGGCTGTCCGGACTGTGTTACTGTTGCTTGAGAGGTGGAGCGAGAGTTCTTCTTTCATTTGCCTTAGCTGCTATTGGAGACGACGAATCAACTCCCCTTTCTCCTAGATGACCCGATTCTAGGCCTCGAGCTCTTCAAGCAGGGGGTCATCTCCTTCTTCGTGGGCTCGATGAAAGGACTGATCGTCATTGTGAGTGTGATGATGGGAGTGACGGAATTTTGCCCCGACAGGGGTTTTGCCTCGCCGTCGAGGATCTGACGGGGAGACATTCTGCTGTGGGTCCCTGGGTGGCTGATTATCTAGGGGGTGAGGAGCCTTGTGGCGGTCATCACGCCGGGGGAGTGCTGTCACAGGTCGGGACGAGGAGTCCGACTGGACAATACCCTCTGTGTACACGGGGCCGGATTTTCCTCTGGACTTTCTCTGGCGGGGAATCCCCGATAGCTCCTGCAGGACAGGGGGAACCTCCGTTGGACCTGGAGGGGGAAGAAGAGCAGCATGAGCGCCGGTGGGCGCCGTTGGAGGTAATGACTGGAGCGGCTGAGGTTGCGGCTTTGGTCGCGAAAACGATGGCAGTGGTGGTTGCTCCGGTGGAGGAAAGGATGACCCTCTTCGGGACTTTGATGATCCCTCGCCGCCGTATCTGGTTTTGGGGGGCATGACTTTTGTAGGTTTTTATTTTGGTAAAGATCCTATTCCCACAGACAACGCCAACTGTAAGTGCCTAAAAATTACGGACTTAGTTAAAAGAGAATTAAACTCTTGACTTGGTGATTCTGGGAAAGGATCGGCCTCCGTTCTGAAAGGGAAAACAAAGGTCGGAGCCCCTGGCTGTAGGCAGCCGAAGGCACTTCGATGCCTGAGTTAGCTTGGTAACTGAGGAAAAATAAGGAAGAAAGAGTATGGGGCAGATTCGTTGCCTACTGCCTGTAGTTTCCCTCCATGCATTATATAGACGTGAGAGTCATCATCGGACTGGTCCCCTCAGAGAGAGATGGGAGTCCCCTCAGCATGTACTTTCTCTCCTGAGTGGGGTAGGTAAAAAGGAAATGTCCCATCGGACCATCCCCCTACGCCTGTGGATGTGACCTTGAGATAAGACGTGCCACTTATCTAGGTCCGGCGCCCACTCTATCATTCAGTTTGTCGTCTACAGTCATGGCAGCGCATTTATGGCTGAATGACAGGCGGCCAAGATCAAGCTAAGACCGAGACGGAGGTAGGCACCCGTGGATGTGGTCAGCGAGATGGGCTCCGTGCTTCCCCGAACTGGAGCTCCTACCGAGCTGGGTAACACCGAGACTGGGGACTTCCCTGAAATTGGGGAGTGGCCCCATGCAACTCTGTCATTAGGAAGCGACCCCACACACCAACATCTCCCGGTCTTTTGGGCTCAGGTAAGGTGAGTTTACCATTTGCTACGAGAGCCTCAAAGATTTCTTCAACATCTTCATCGAACGGATATTTTTTCTCTACTCGTTCTCTGAAGGCATCAGAGAGTTCAGGTTTCTTACCTGCAGCTTTATTTTCAGCTATCTTTGGCTGCTGAGGAGCTGACTTGGTTTGCACATTAAGAACCTCCTTTTTCTTTGGCTTTGAGATTGTAATGGTGGTCGACTCTTTCCTTGGTGACTGCTGACTGTTGAGGTCTTTGATCACCGTTTCAGGTTCCATAGATGCTTCTAGGAGTTCTCCTAGGTTCTTTGATTTGTTGCCGATAATCATGGAGTGGATCTTTACTCTCATGTTGTTATGGCAGATGTCGACCAGCGACGCTTGTGGTAGTACATCTGAACATTTGTATGCCATCGCCTTCCACTTGTGAATGAAGTCGTACGTTCACTCATTCTCTCCCTGTTTTAGGTTGCAGAGCCGTGACATAGTGACATGGTGATCCACACCTCTAGCTGGGGTGATCTTCAAGAACACTTTGTCACCCACTTGAAACTGCAATTCCCTTCGGCTAGTATCTGCATAACTCTTCTGCCTACTTCGGGCGATCTTCAATCGTTCCTGAATCAACTTGACCTTGTCACTTGTCTCTCCAACTATCGTCGGTCCATGAAAACTACGTTCACCGACTTCTTCCCAGCAAACCGGAGTTCTGCATCTTCTACCATAAAATGCCTCGAAAGGTGCCATACCGATGCTCGAGTGGTAACTATTGTTATACGTAAATTCACAAAAAGGTAAGCACTCATCCCACTGAATCTTGAAATCCAATACACAAGCACGCAACATTTCTTCGAGAGTCTGTATCGTCCTTTCTGACTGACCATCGGTCTGAGGATGATAAGCTGTGATGAACTGAAGTTTGGTACCCATAGACTCATGAAGCGTCTTCCAAAACTTTGAAACAAACCTACTGTCTCTGTCTGAAGTGATGGAGACGGGCTGGCCATGTTTACTAACAATCTCATCAACAAATAACTTCGCAAGTGGTGCCATATGCATCATATTCCCTGTCTTCATCGAAATGAAGTGAGCAGACTTTGTCAGACGGTCTACAATAATCCAAATTGCATTATTTCCCCTCTTGGTATTCGGCAGACCGGAAACGAAATCCATGGTGATGTGCTCCCATTTCCACTTCGGAATCTCCAATGGTTGTAACAAACCTGGAGGCTTCTGATGCTCTGCCTTGATCAACTGACAAGTTAGACAACGAGACACAAAAGCTGTTATCTCTCTCTTCATGTTGTTCCACTAAAATCTATTCTTCAAGTTGTGGTACATCTTCGTGCTACCCGGATGCATAGAATATCTCGTGCTGTGAGCTTCATTCATTATTTCACTCTTCAATTCATCCACATTTGGCACACACAACTGGTCACGAAAATACAATATCCCATTCACCATCTTGAAATCGGGACGTTCTGCAATAACCTCTACTATCTTAGCCAAGTCTGGGTCTTGCAACTAATTTTCCTTGATCTTCTGGATGAAGGTAGGTTCTGATACTGTCATATTTGCTAACATCGCACCCAATTTTAGAGTTTGCACCTCTACCCCCAACTCTTCAAACTGCTGCAAGACACCCATTCCTCTCAAACTGGCCATAAGCACTGATTTTCTGCTCAAATCATCTGCTACCACATTCACTTTGCCTGGATGATACTTGATTGGAAAATCATAATCTTTGATATACTCCATCCACCGTCTCTGCCTCATATTCAAATCCTTCTGTGAAAACAAATACTGTAAACTTCTGTGATCTGAATGGACTTCAAACTTCTCTCCGTAGAGGTAGTGTCTCCACATCTTCAATGCGAAAACAAATGCTGCCAACTCCAAGTCGTAAGTCACATAATTCTTCTCATGGTCCTTCAACTGTCTTGAGCCATAAACAATCACCTTGCCATCCTGCATCAGTACACAACCCAGTCCCACATTCGAAGCATCAGTATAAACAATAAATCCACCGTTGCCCGCTGGTAATGTAACGATTGGGGTTGTGGTTAACCTTCCTTTCAACTCCTAAAAACTGGTTTCACACTGATCAGTCCACACAAATGGGACATTCTTCCTAGTCAATTTTGTCAATGGGACTGCAATGGACGAAAAACCTTGGACAAATCTTCTGTAATAGCCTGCTAACCCCAAAAAGCTTCTAATTTATGTCACACTGCTTGGCCTTGCCCAACTAACAACTGCCTCTATCTTGGCTGGATCAACTGCTAAACCTTCTCTGGAGATGATGTGGCCTAGAAAAGCAACTTGCTCTAACCAGAATTCACACTTACTGAGTTTTGCATATAGCTGGTTGTCCCTGAAGAGCTGCAACGCTGTCCTCAAATGTTCTTTGTGCTCCTTTTTACTCTTGGAATACACGTGGACATCGTCGATGAATACTACCGTAGAGTGATCCAAATAGGGTGCAAAGACCTTGTTCATCAGAGCCATAAAGACTGCGGGTGCATTGGTCAAACCAAAGTTCATCACTAAGAATTATAGTGCCCATATCTTGTTCTAAAGGCTGTCTTCTGAACATCTAAGTCTCTAACTCTCAACTGATGGTACCCTGACCTCAAGTCTACCTTGGAGAAATAGGCCGCTCCTTGTAATTGGTCAAACAATTCGTCTATCCTTGGCAATGGATACTTGTTCTTCACGGTCACATGGTTCAACTTCCTGTAGTCGATGCACATTCTCAAACTTCCATCCTTCTTTTTCACAAACAACACCGGTGCTCCCCACGGTGAAACACTTGGCCTAATAAAGCCTTTGCTCAACAAATCATGCAATTGGAGCTTTAGCTCACCCATTTCTGCTGGAGCCATCCTGTATGGTGCAATCGAGATCGGAGTTGTCCCTGGAAGGAGCTCAATTGTGAACTCAACTTCTCTAATTGGTGGTAAACCAGGGATTTCTTCTGGAAAAACATCCGGAAATTCACACACAATGGGGATATCCTCCACCCCCTTGGGACTGTTTATCCTCCGTGATAAACGCAATGAATGCCTGACACCCACTCTGCACTAATCTGCTTGCCTTCAAAACTGAAATAAACCCTGCCTGAGATTTTCTCCTGTTCCCCTGAAATATCAACTCTGCCTGTGGTCCTTGGAATCTGAATGTGATGGTCTTACTAAAACAATCCATAGTGGCATGATATGCTTCTAACCAATCCATGCCTAAAATGACATCAAAATCATGCATGTCCAACACTATGAGGTTGGCCGGTAGATTAACATCTCCTAACAAAACTGTACAGCTAGGGTAATGGGTTCTACACACAACTTGCTTCCCTACTGGAGTGGTCACTACTAAAATGTAATCCAACTCACTACATGGTGCATCAATCATCTTAGCAAAACTAGGAGATGAAAATGAATGTGTGGATCTAGGATCAAATAAAATCTGGGCTTCTACCCCACAGACAAGGAGTTTACCTTCTACCACATCTCCTGCAGCTTCAGCATCTACACGGTTGAGACAATACAAACGTCCATACATCTGTAATCTGTTTGGTACTTGGTTCTGCCTTCCTTGGTCATGCCTATTCTGCTGTGGAGGACGAGCATTCTGGTTCTGTGCTGGTGGCCTAGCCTGTTGTTGCTGCTGAGGTGGTCTAATCTGATTCTGGACTGGTGCTTGGTTCTGAGGAGCCACTTGTCTCTGCTGCTGGTTTATGTTCCCTTGGTTCTGAAGTAGTGGGCAATCCTTGATTGCATGATTCATAGCCCCACACTTGAAACAGGCACCCATGACCTTACGACATTCATGAGTTTCATGATTCTTGCCACAATGTCCACATCCCTGTCTCACTTGACCTTGTTCTTGCATTGGCTTCTTGCTCTGCTGCTACCTCTGATTCTGCTGCTGATAGTGCTGCTTCCTGTCCTGAACAATCATGTTGTTAATATCTTCAAATATAGAAGCCCGCTTGACTGCCTCATCATAGGTAGCTGGAGGAACTACTCCTATGACATCTCTCATGATGATCGGGTTCAACCTTTCCAAAAACTTTGTTATCTTCTTCCTTTCAGTGTCCATAAGCTCGGTAGCATATCTAGCCAATCTTTCAAACTTGGTGACGTAGTCTAGCACCGTCATGCTACCTTGCTTGAGCTGATGAAATTCGATGGCCTTCTGCCTCTTGACATGAGAGGGAATGTATTGTCTTGAATGCTGCCCATGCCTCCTCGTCAGCCATCACTGCATACGGGTCCTTGACTGTTTGCCACCACCTATCTGCAAGCCCATAGAATAGTGAAGCTGTGAGGTTGACCTTCTGTATTCCCGTGCACATGAAGACATCGAAGATTTTCTCAGTATTGACTAGCCAGCCATCTGCCACTAACGGGTCCTCATTGCCCGAGAATTCCTTCGGTGCTCTCTTCCTAAATTTCTCAAACAGTGCATTAGGGCCAGGATCCCTATTTTGAATAACAATTTGCGGACCCACGGGTGGTGCTTGTTGGGATTGGTGTATGCCCTAAAGCCCACTGACTGCACTTTCATCTCTGTAACTGGATATTTATTGGTTATTTAATGGAATGACATCTTTCTCTTATTACTTGTGTATATGTATGGTTGTATAAGGCCCATTGTTTTCAAGTAAATGATTTAGGTGTGCAGTGGCTGCACACAGAAAGGTCTGAGTCATGGATACTGGAAACAACTAATATGTTCATAACTGAAAGGTGGAGTTGGGCACTTCATCTTGGTATAAGTTATAATGAGAAACTCTCCTATGTTCAGGGTGACTTACCTTAGTCACGGGAGGTCTTTCCCGGATTTATCTCATTGGTGCATGTGTCATGCATTGAACCGGACCATCTGTAGGTGTGATCTCTAAAATAGTACTATCACAAAGAGAGATCAAATCACCTCTTGCTACTGAGTGACCAGTGCTCTTAATCTTGAGCATTTGTGGATGAACTGACGAAGTCAAGTTCTTGTGCTTTAATTCACTGTGGGTGAGATCCTGTACATGGGTCAACAGCTCTGTGTTTTGGGTGCTCGGGCTTGATTAGTTGGGACGTGCAAATGCAATATGGAATCTATGCCATCGGGAGATGGAATGATCGTCCCCTTAGAATTATCCGATTAATCATCATAATCTAAGATCTTAGTATATGGATGTTCCATATGGATATTGAACTTGTGGGTCGCTCCCAGGATCAAGAGAATGATATCCGGATGATGATTAGGTCAAGGGTATGAAGTTCTAAGGTTAAGACGTAATCGAGAAGGTAGATAGTACATCGGTTAACCTACTTGATTATGGATGTTACATAGAGGGGCATTGTGGTCATTGTACTTGGTAGGTCAAAGACAATCGTCATTTTATGACGAGCTTATTGTGCATTTAATATTTGTCCCTGGAGTGCAACCATAACTCTTTAGTGGAATGAGTTAGGGTTAAAATGATCTTAATGTTGCTATGGGGTTAGCATGGACATTTTGGTCATTTTAGGGGCCAAGGGCAAATATGTCTTTTGGTCCCTCTTCTAGCCGCTTTCCTATATTGGCATGGTTTCCTAATTGGAAGATTTGTGGTTGAATTAATTTTGTGGAATAATAATAATTTTGAGTTTAATTCTAATAGGCTCTATGAGGCATACATGAATTTAACTCTAGCTAAATTATTGTCTTGTGGGCCATGGTGTGTTTAGCTAATATTGTGGGCCAGCCATAAGTGGGGTCACATGAGTGAGGTTTCCAAGTTTGATTAGGCATCTTTACTTGGAAGGCAAGACTCCTCTTTGGGTAAGAATTCCTCTCATTAAAGGTTACTAATTTTAGTTTCCTAATTTAGTAAGTGTTGCACAACTAAGGAGACTAGTTACTAATTTTTATGGAAAGGTGTTTCCTATTAGAAATAGGAATGTACACTCTTTATAAGAAGGAAACTACCTTGGGCGTGCAACATATGAGTACTAATAGAAAGAGGAATACCCTAGTGGACGTGCATCACTATATAAAACCCCTTGGCCGTCCACTTTGAAGATAACACCATTCACGCCCAGCCCTCTTGTTGGCTGCCTTCTCCTTCATCTTAGGAGAGAGAAGATCAGCAACGTCCTTCTCCACAAAGAGAGATTCAGAAACCCTTCTTTGGATTCCATACTTTGATCCCACCATCATCACCAATTAGATTTGGGAGTGGAATAGGAGAGAAGACCATAGGAAGAAATTCTGCACAAATTCCTGCACCTGGGTTGTAGATTGCAGGAGGATTTCAGAGCCTTAAAGCTTCTCTTTTCAAAGTTTCAGAGCACACAAATCATCAAGGTAATAGATTACTATCTACTCCTTGATTTAGGAACATGTTGGTCATGATTTCATGGGTTTTAATGCATGGTTTAATGGCTGATTTCAAATCTGTTTTTAAGTTTTTAAAACTCTGGTTTAGCACAAATCAGCCATGTATATCTCTTTCCAGACCTGATATGCATTATCTTTCAATGGTATCAGAGCCTAACCATGTGAGATCATGATCCCATGTTGTGTTTTTTACATTCCTAGAATTATTAAGGGCATGGTGGCTGCCTATTAGGAGTGCAGAGTTTTCTTTTATGCTGCTGGAATTGCATGAGTTCTAGTGCAGGATTTTCAAAGTGCAGATTTCTGCACATTAGTAGTGCAGAAATCTATTCTAGGTTGCTGGAATTGTTTTAGCAGTGTGCAGAAAAAATATTCTGGGCTGATTCAGTGTGCAGAAAAAATTCTGGGCTACTGGAATTGAAAATCCAGTGTGCAGAACAAAATTCTGGGCTGTTGGATTTGAAAAACAGTGTGCAGAAATCTGTTCTATGATGCTGGAATTTATTTAGTAGTGTGCAGATTTTTTCAAGATGATGAATAGTGCAGTTCCAAGCACAATTGCATGCATTAACCTCTTTGTTTGCAGCCATATATTGCATCCTTGATGGTTCGCATGTTTGTGTGGATTTGGATGTGATTTTATTAGTTGAAATATGTACGATTGCGCGGATAGCAATCATAGGAAGTTGTAATTATTTCCTTGTCTTTATTTCAATTAGTCTTGATGTAAGCTTTCTTGAAAAGCATAGGAATCTCCAATGTAATTTTGGGTTTTTGTTTTTCATTGAGTTGCTTGTATAAATTTGATTTATTGTAACAAGCAACAAAAGGAAAGTTTCAAGCAAGGAAGGTTGCAACAAACCGGGTCCCATGGTGATGGAGGCAATGGAGGTTTCCTAGTGCGGGAAGGACTCTTTACCAAGTTTCCTAATTGGAAAAGGATTTGAAGTCTGAAGAGCAGGGAGCCATCAAGGATTGCTTTCTTTAATTAGCTTTTATATATGGAATGCATGTTTAATGCTTTATATAATTGCTATGTTTATCACCTAGAAACATGGCCACCACTAGGTCTTAAAATTGGCATCTTTCTATATTGGATTGGTTTTAATTGGCAAATTGTTTTTAAACGGCTCTTAGACCAGCACCTTCTATTTGTCTAAGGTTTAAAATTGGATAGGGTTTAGTTTACCTTGGTACCCTTAGTTTCCATAAGAGGCCAACTTAAAATCCAATATGTTGATACCTTAGTGGGCCCATAACCCATTGGTCCCAGGATCTTTACTCAATATGTTTTAAAGCAAAGGTTATTTTTTTGAGATGACTTAAGCAATTGAGTCATGAAAATTGTTAACCAAGTTTGCTAGATTTAAACAAGGTTTGAGTAACGATCAAAAGTGTTTTTCAAAACCCTAGTGTTAAATAATCAAGTGGGAGAGGGGTTTGGAAAAACCCCACGGCCTTCCAATTTCGGTTCATGCTAACTCATTGGAGTGTTAGTGGGAGCGGCCATCCCTTCGGTGGAGTTCTTTACTGAAGATCACTTTGATGAATTAGTAGGTGAACTAATGTGAATATTCGTAATGAGGTGTTAGTGGGAGCGGCCATCCCTTCGGTGGAGCTCTTTACTAAAGATCACTTCTATAGAATGTCAATGAAGCGTTGGTGGGAGCGGCCATCCTTTCGGTGGAGCTCTTTACTAAAGATCACTTCTAGGTTGGATTAAAGTCTCGTCCCTTCGGAAGACTTAAGTCATAGACATTCTGGGAACGTTCATAAGAGATGGTAATACACTTGACATAAGACGGTAATAACCTCTCCCTAGGAGTTAGTGTTATTTGTCATATGAGGCCAAACCAATCAGTGATTGGACCATCACTGGGTATGCGTATCCAGACAGTGATGATCCAAATAAGCAGACCTTAACTCAACGTTACTGTAGGCTCGGCCATCCCTTCGATGGAGGGTCTATGAGGAGGTTGAGACACTGATACATTATTTTAGGGTGAAATAATGTAAAAAGACTTGTGCATGTTTTTCCTTTTATTACAAGCACCATATACATGTTACATATATACTGCCTGTCTAATTATAAACCTGTTATATATCCAGAGAGATGGGGAAGGACTCTTTTAGCCCATTGATGAGTATTCTGCGTGAGAACAAATTGACTGGCCCTAATTACGTAGACTGGAAAAGAAACCTGAACATAGTACTCACCGCTGAGGAGTACAAGTATGTTCTGTCGGAACCCTGTCCTTTCATTGATGATTATTCTACAGATGACCAGCTAGAGGCTGAAAAGAAATGGAAAAAGGCTAATAGCATGGCCAAATGTTATATGCTTGCTTCCATGTCCAACGTGTTGCAAACGCAGCATGAGCAAATGGACACAGCTGCAGATATCATGTTGTCCTTGTCTGAGATGTTCACAGACAAAAGCAGGCCAGCTAGGCAAGCTGCTTTAAGGACAATTATGAATACCAGGATGGCTGAGGGAACACCTGTCAGAGAGCATATGCTCAAGATGATGGATTGTTTCAATGAAGCTGAGATCCTTGGGGCTGAGATTGATGCGGGGAGTCAGACTGATATGATTCTAGAAACTCTACCGGAGTCTTTCAACCAGTTCAAGCTCAACTTCAACATGAGCAAGTTGGACATGACTCTCTCTGAGTTAATGAAAGAACTCCAGGCGGCAGAGGCCATCATGAAGCCTAAAGGCCAAGCTCATTTTTCCCAGTCTTCCTCTAAACTGAACCCGAAAGGGAAAAAGTTCGAGAAGAAGCAGGGTAAGGGAAAAGGGCAGAAAAAGGGCAATGCTGGTAAGAAGGACAAAGGCACAGGAGAAAAGCCCAAAGGGAAATGCTTCAAGTGCGGCCTTAAAGGTCACTGGAAGAAAGATTGTCCCAAGCTCCTAGGCTCTAATAAGAAAGGTATATCTCCTTCCTATTACATTGAAACCTGTCATGTGGTTGATTCTACTGATTCATGGATAGTAGACTCTGGAGCCACTAATCACATATGCAATTCATTGCAGGGGTTTCAGATAATGAAAAGGCTTGAGAAAGGAGAATTTGATCTTAGAGTTGGAAATGGAGCAAAGATATGGGCTGTTGCAGTGGGAGCAGTTACCTTATATTTTCCGCAAAATAGGATATTAGTTTTAAATAATGTTATCTATGTTCCGGACATAAGGAAGAATTTAATTTCAGTTTCCAGACTCATTGAATTTAATTATTCAGTTTCTTTCCATTCTGGTGTTGATATCGGTAGAGATGGAAATATTATATGTTCCGGTAGAATGCATGATAACTTATTTTATATATATCCTATTGCTCCCTCACTGTACAATGTACAACTAGAAAGCTCAGCTTCCCTAAAGAGGAAGGTATCTTCGACCAATGACACTTATCTTTGGCACTTACGTTTGGGTCACATTAACCTAAAACGGATTCAGAGGTTGGTGGAGGATGGGCCTTTGAGCTCATTGGATCTCGAACCTTTACCTCAGTATGAATCATGTCTCATGGGAAAGATGACCAAAAGGTCATTCTCTGCGAAGGGACTAAGGTCAAAGGAGTTGTTAGAATTGGTTCACACTGATGTGTGTGGTCCTATGAACAAACTAGCTAGAGGAGGTTATGAGTATTTCATCACCTTCACCGATGATTACTCTAGGTATGGATATGTGTACCTAATGCGACGCAAGTCTGAAGCGTTTGATAAGTTCAAACAATTCAAGGCTGAGGCGGAGCTACAACTAGGGAAACATATCAAAGCTCTTCGATCTGATCGAGGTGGCGAGTACCTCCTAGGTGAGTTCAAGGAGTACCTCACACAACATGGGATTGTGTCTCAGTTGTCTGCACCGGGTACACCCCAGCAAAATGGTGTAGCGGAGAGAAGAAACCGTACCCTTCTAGATATGGTAAGGTCCATGATGAGTCATGCAACCCTACCCATATCATTTTGGGGATATGCCCTAGAAGCAGCAGCATACATTTTGAATCTGGTACCTTCTAAATCAGTACCTAGGACACCTCAAGAAATGTGGACAGGTCGAAAACCTAGTTTAAGACATATCCACATTTGGGGTTGTCCAGCCTATGTACTGAATGACAAAGCTACCAAGCTAGAACCCAGATCAGAAATGTGCTACTTCATTGGGTATCCTAAGGGAACGAGAGGTGGTATCTTTTATCATCCAAAGGAGCAAAAAGTGCTTATCAGCACTCATGCTAGATACTTGGAGGATGATTGCATGATGCGCCAAGAGCTTGGTTGTAAAGAAACCATTAAGGAGATTCTTTCAGAAACTCCTGCAACATCTGTGCCAGAACCTGAGAGTGTAGAAAATCAAGACATTCCTTTTAACACTCCGGAGCCTCGTCGTAGTGGGAGAATTTCTAGACCACCAGATAGATACCTAGGAGTGTCTTTTATGACAGACTCCGAGGATTTGGTTGAGGATCCTACTAGTTACGATGAAGCAGTAACGGATATAGATGCTGACATGTGGCAGCAAGCGATGAAATCTGAATTGGATTCTCTGTATTCCAATCAAGTCTGGGAACTTGTGGATGCACCTGAAGGGATCAAACCCATAGGGTGCAAGTGGATCTACAAGAGAAAGAGAGGAGTGGATGGGAAGGTTGAAACCCTCAAAGCAAGACTGGTGGCGAAAGGATATACTCAGAAAGAGGGTATCGATTATGAGGAAACCTTTTCACCAGTGGCTATGCTTAAATCCATTAGGATTCTCTTAGCCATTGCATGTCATTATGACTACGAGATATGGCAGATGGATGTCAAGACAGCTTTCCTTAATGGAAGTCTTGACGAATGCATCTATATGATGCAACCAGAGGGATTCATTGCTGGTGGCCAAGAGAACATGGTCTGTAAGCTTAAGAAGTCCATTTATGGACTTAAGCAAGCATCTAGGGCATGGAACATCAAGTTTAATCAGGCAGTCAAGTCCTTTGGCTTTGATCAAAACATTGATGAACCATGCGTGTATAAGAAAGGGAGTGGAAACGCAGTTGCATTTTTAGTCCTGTATGTGGATGACATATTACTCATTGGAAATGATGTTGGCATGATGTCGTCTACAAAGGTTTGGTTATCATCTCAATTTCAGATGAAGGATTTAGGTGAGGCAAGCTATGTCTTAGGGATCAAGCTTATGCGAGATTGCAAGAACAAGATGTTAGCCTTATCACAATCTTCGTATATTGAGAAGATATTGGTCAAGTATAACATGCATGACTCCAAGAAGGGCTTGCTACCTTCTAAACATGGAGTACCACTATCTCGGAATCAATGTCCGAAGACACCCGAGGAGATAGAAAGCATGAGGAGAGTACCATATGCTTCAGCTGTTGGAAGCCTCATGTATGCAATGTTGTGTACTAGACCAGATATCTGCTTTGCCGTTGGCATGGTTAGTAGATATCAGTCAAACCCTGGACCAATGCACTGGACAGCAGTTAAGCATATATTCAAGTATCTTCGGAGAACGAAAGATTATATGCTAACCTACCAAGCAGATGATCTAACGCCACAGGCGTACACAGATTCTGATTTCCAGACGGATGTAGATAGCAGAAAGTCTACCTCGGGATACGTCTTTACTCAATCAGGAGGGGCTATACCATGGAAGCAGTACATTCTTAGCTGGTAGAGCAGATTGCCTCAGCAGATAACTTAGCTGACCCATTTACTAAGACTCTTACTGAGAAAGTGTTTTCTTCACATATTGAGTCTATGGGAGTTAGGTTAGGTCGCAGTGATCTTTAGTGCAAGTGGGAGATTGTTGGGATTGGTGTATGCCCTAAAGCCCACTGACTGCACTTTCATCTCTGTAACTGGATATTTATTGGTTATTTAATGGAATGACATCTTTCTCTTATTACTTGTGTATATGTATGGTTGTATAAGGCCCATTGTTTTCAAGTAAATGATTTAGGTGTGCAGTGGCTGCACACAGAAAGGTCTGAGTCATGGATACTGGAAACAACTAATATGTTCATAACTGAAAGGTGGAGTTGGGCACTTCATCTTGGTATAAGTTATAATGAGAAACTCTCCTATGTTCAGGGTGACTTACCTTAGTCACGGGAGGTCTTTCCCGGATTTATCTCATTGGTGCATGTGTCATGCATTGAACCGGACCATCTGTAGGTGTGATCTCTAAAATAGTACTATCACAAAGAGAGATCAAATCACCTCTTGCTACTGAGTGACCAGTGCTCTTAATCTTGAGCATTTGTGGATGAACTGACGAAGTCAAGTTCTTGTGCTTTAATTCACTGTG
Organism: Cinnamomum chago; assembly: GCA_038049695.1. Lineage (NCBI taxonomy): Eukaryota > Viridiplantae > Streptophyta > Magnoliopsida > Laurales > Lauraceae > Cinnamomum > Cinnamomum chago. The sequence goes on from CP142451.1 coordinate 59,055,309, forward strand.
GGTGAGATCCTGTACATGGGTCAACAGCTCTGTGTTTTGGGTGCTCGGGCTTGATTAGTTGGGACGTGCAAATGCAATATGGAATCTATGCCATCGGGAGATGGAATGATCGTCCCCTTAGAATTATCCGATTAATCATCATAATCTAAGATCTTAGTATATGGATGTTCCATATGGATATTGAACTTGTGGGTCGCTCCCAGGATCAAGAGAATGATATCCGGATGATGATTAGGTCAAGGGTATGAAGTTCTAAGGTTAAGACGTAATCGAGAAGGTAGATAGTACATCGGTTAACCTACTTGATTATGGATGTTACATAGAGGGGCATTGTGGTCATTGTACTTGGTAGGTCAAAGACAATCGTCATTTTATGACGAGCTTATTGTGCATTTAATATTTGTCCCTGGAGTGCAACCATAACTCTTTAGTGGAATGAGTTAGGGTTAAAATGATCTTAATGTTGCTATGGGGTTAGCATGGACATTTTGGTCATTTTAGGGGCCAAGGGCAAATATGTCTTTTGGTCCCTCTTCTAGCCGCTTTCCTATATTGGCATGGTTTCCTAATTGGAAGATTTGTGGTTGAATTAATTTTGTGGAATAATAATAATTTTGAGTTTAATTCTAATAGGCTCTATGAGGCATACATGAATTTAACTCTAGCTAAATTATTGTCTTGTGGGCCATGGTGTGTTTAGCTAATATTGTGGGCCAGCCATAAGTGGGGTCACATGAGTGAGGTTTCCAAGTTTGATTAGGCATCTTTACTTGGAAGGCAAGACTCCTCTTTGGGTAAGAATTCCTCTCATTAAAGGTTACTAATTTTAGTTTCCTAATTTAGTAAGTGTTGCACAACTAAGGAGACTAGTTACTAATTTTTATGGAAAGGTGTTTCCTATTAGAAATAGGAATGTACACTCTTTATAAGAAGGAAACTACCTTGGGCGTGCAACATATGAGTACTAATAGAAAGAGGAATACCCTAGTGGACGTGCATCACTATATAAAACCCCTTGGCCGTCCACTTTGAAGATAACACCATTCACGCCCAGCCCTCTTGTTGGCTGCCTTCTCCTTCATCTTAGGAGAGAGAAGATCAGCAACGTCCTTCTCCACAAAGAGAGATTCAGAAACCCTTCTTTGGATTCCATACTTTGATCCCACCATCATCACCAATTAGATTTGGGAGTGGAATAGGAGAGAAGACCATAGGAAGAAATTCTGCACAAATTCCTGCACCTGGGTTGTAGATTGCAGGAGGATTTCAGAGCCTTAAAGCTTCTCTTTTCAAAGTTTCAGAGCACACAAATCATCAAGGTAATAGATTACTATCTACTCCTTGATTTAGGAACATGTTGGTCATGATTTCATGGGTTTTAATGCATGGTTTAATGGCTGATTTCAAATCTGTTTTTAAGTTTTTAAAACTCTGGTTTAGCACAAATCAGCCATGTATATCTCTTTCCAGACCTGATATGCATTATCTTTCAAGCACGTTCCTGTTTTGAAGTACTTCCAAGAGTTGCCTCTGAACTTGTGCCATTTCATCATCCTTCTTTGCCAATTGTTCTTGAAATCTGGCTTGGTTCTCATTACCCTGCTTTTGTTGTGCTATCATGGCTTGCATAAGTTCCTGAAACTGTGTGGCTGTCGGTGTCTCAGATGCATTTGACTCATTCTGCTGACTGCCTGAAGCATGATGATTTGGAGCTTTTCTTGGAGGCATATTGCTGTAAAACAAAGAGTTAGTATACAATAATTATGGTACAAGGGTTTCTAAGGTCTTGTACTAACGAATCTATCGAACTCACGAATCCTCGCCACGTTCCTAAGACCTTTCTAGTTTCTTTTAAGTGCCTGAAACATGTCCCGCTCTGATACCAGTCCTGTCGCGACCCCGGAACGGATCCCGGGCCCGCGACGTGCGTTGTGTACATCAGAGATATACTTTCCCACAGGTTCCCGCGGTGAGGATTCCCAAAGACACGCGGAATCTGACTCACACGATCAAGTATGCGGAAGCGTGTAGCAAAACACATCAAGATGAGCACCAATAAATCTTAAGTGCTAACAATTAATAACAAGACATAGTATCAAAGAAAGAAACTAACATGGCATTCCCAACATAGTTCAAGTTATAAGACTAACACGAAAGTAAGTTAAGTTTTTGTTACAACCCATAAGAGGCCAACATAGGCCAATACACTTCTCCAAAATAATCAAAAGAAACCCCAAAACAAAATGATGACGAGACTCAAGAACCCGCCCGACGTCTAGATGACATCGTCGGGCTGCCACTCTTTCACAGGGGTTGGCTCACAAGCCTCCTCCTGACGCTCCTCCTCAAAGGCAACGTCTCCTGCACCTGGGCACCAACAAATAAGGGTCAAACACAACGGTTTGGCAGGTAATCAATTTAGGTGCAAGCATGGAACAATAAACATTTTAGAAACATATAAGCAAATCCCTGATTAGAAATACTACAATGACTGAGATACATTTTCGAGAATTCATACAAAACTGAGATACTAAAACAAACTAGCATGAGTACATAATATATCATGAATAGTTACAATCCACAAAGAGCCCATCCTTTCTCTATCATTTATATAATGAAAAGAGCAAGCACGCACGACAAGCACGATATACATAATATAAGCACGACACGATTTCCCACAAAGACGGGAATTTCGGCCACAGAATCGGACACGCACGTTGTGTAATAAATACACGACCAGTCTGCATACAATCGACATGTTTAAGGACCCCCAGACAGTGGATCAAACTGAAAGGGCAGTCCAAGCTCAGTGGTGTTTACTTAATTCATGAATGCACAAAACACGCGAAACACTATCAAAACTTGTCGAGATAAAAAGGGGGAAGTCACTTAACAAAACACGACGAACACGACTAGCAAAAGGCATAATAAATATGCATAACACGCTTAGGAAGCGATCCCCTTTTTCTTGAAACAATTCTTCAAAACAAGTTCATACTTGAAATCCAAAACGAGTACACGATGGTACTTATCATACCAAAAACGGAATTCTAATACGAAATCTGGCAAGCATGTGTTAAGGCTACTAATTGACCTTTGTGTAATTGGGACCCCAAATGCCGGAATGTACAAGAATTGGTGTCCCCGAAGTTGGGTTGCATTTCGAAGTTTCACTTACACAATGTCAAGTCAAAGCCTTTAACATATTCTAGTTTTTCAACCTTCACGAAAATACACAAACGAAATAATTCTTCTTCTTGAATCTGGCAGGTTCGCTCGAGCGAACTTTAAAAGGTGATGACACTTCGCTCGAGCGAGATAGTTCGCTCGAGCGGATATAAGGTGCGCTCGAACGACCAGCTCTCTGTCTTGCTCCAGATTATACAGAGGGCAGTTCGCTCGAGCGGACCATAGGGTCGCTCGAGCGGACAGCTCTCTGTCTGCGCTCGGACCAAACAGAGGCTTGGTCGCTCGAGCGGACAAGCTTCTGCCTGTGCTCGCTGAGTGCAGAAACTGCCTTTCTCTTGCACATCTTCCACTACATTTTTCTCCTCCTTCTCATCCATCAATCACATACAATCCCTTGAGCCTTCATGCTCACCAAGGGTTCATTTATCACCATTTCACACATCCAAATCCAATAAAACATAACCATTAAGCTTGTAAACAAATTAAATGCACAATTTCTAAAATACAATGAAATCAAAATACACATGCATAATTTCCTAGAGAGACTACTTGCCTTGACCAAAGCTAACAATCCTCTCAAGCACTTCACTCAAGCTATTCCACACTACAAGGAAATCCAAGAGAAAACCCACTCAAAACTCAATCAAAATGGAACAAAGAACCCATTTTTAACAAAAGGGTTTGAAAACATGAAAAACATGATCTTAAGGAACCAAAATAACTCTATGAAAAATATGGGTTGAAGCTCTTACTTAGAAATGTCCAAACAAAAGAAAGGGAAGAAAAAGGAGCTCTTGCCCAACTTGGAAACTCAAGAAACTTGTATCAATGGAGAGCTTAGGATGAGAGGAATAAGATGGTAGCCTTGGAATCTTCTTTGGAGTCTTCTAGCTAGAGCATGCAAGGTGAGGAAGATGGAAGGGAAAGAGGGATTTTCCAGCCCTAGGTCAAGAGAGTTGCAGGAATTTGGTAAAGTGAATGAAAAGAGAGGGAGATGGGGATTAAGTGATGACAATGGGCCCCAATTAGCTGAACCTTGAAGTGACCAAAACACGATCTTGTGGGCCTCGGGTGACTTCGACGAAGAAGGATAAAACGATCATCGAAATATCTAGTTTCCAAAAAGTATATTTTTGACATGGTTTTGAGATCTCGAAAATTGTGTCTAGATTTGTGCATAAAAGACAATTTTACCCTCTTTGGGCCAAAACTTGGGTTTGTGGGCTTCAAACATGAATGGGCTTAAGGCGAAAGTTGTAACACATCGAAAAATCATTCAAATGAAATCAAAATCACAATCACACGGAAACCGACACGATCTTCCCAAGCTTACACGGGCACTCAGGCCTTCCTGAGTGTGTCTAACTAATGCTAACGTTCTCAACATTCCCAAAGCTATGTCCAAGACTAAAACTAATTACTTTTAACCCAACGACAACTAAACCCACTTAGGGCTAAACACAAACTAATCGCACACTAATCGACTTGGTCTAGGTCGGGGTATAACATGTGTTCTCCTAGCTTAAGGGAATCTCCATCTTTGTTATTGAAACTTCTTTCTTCCTATTCTATGTTTTGACTCTTTAGGGTTTTATTTTGGGATTTTCCTTGTAGCTTGGACCTTTGATTTAAAGGACTTGTTAGAGCTTGATTTCCTTACTAGAGACCAAGGCAAGTGGATGAATGATTTTTCCTAAGCTTTCATTGACTTTGGATATTTTTCCATTAATGCATATTTATTGCTTTGTTTTGAAATGAATGCTCATGATAGGGTATTAATGGTACATTTATGGTCCAAGAGATGTGTTGATTCATAGTAATTAATTCCTCTTGTTTTGTCTCAAATATATATATCTTATGTGAAATGGTTTCCTTCTTTCTTTCCTTGTATTGAATGTGATATGGACGGAGGAGAATGGGATGGATGTGGTGAAAGATTTGATGTTATTTGAATGGAGTTTTAGACTCCTCATCTGATGTATAAAAGTGGCTAAAAAGGGATTGTAGAAGGAAGAGATAGAGAGGAGCTGAACTGGTCCGGAATCAGTTTCTGGACAGTTCGCTCGAGCGAACATGACACTTCGCTCGAGCGACCTGTCCAGAGAAGGTTCGGAGCATTCCAGTAGCTTGGTCACTCGAGCGTACCCTTGGCCGCTCGAGCGGACATCCCAGAACCCGTTCCAGAGAGTTGTTCGTTCAAACGCACTAAAAACTTCGCTCGAGCGAATCCACCCAGACAACCATTCCAGAGAGCCCCTCGCCCGAGCGATGAGGTTTGTCCGTCATAGGCTATGTTTGGGATGAAGATGAGTTGTTTAAATGTTTTGGGACTAACCATTGAGAACCCCTCTATGTCGAGAAGATTTATTAAGCATTGTATGAGGCCATTTGAGAAAGAAACCATATCACGCGGATGTCATTCGAAGTTTTCAAACTTCAAAGTGTATAAGGAGCCCGGAATGTCCCTAAACTCAAAGAGTACCAAATTGTTATTAGATCGACATTCGGGGTCCCTATCCACTTTAAACAAATTTTGAACCCGATACTTTACCCGTAATTCCAATTGTTTATTGTACCTTATTGATCCCGAGATTTATACTACATGTCTTGTTTTCCCTAAAGCATTGATGTACACTTGAAATGGTTACTTGACCCGAAGTGCATTGCACCACAGTGTGCCCTTGAGCACCCCCGTCTTGCCCGTTTATTTATTGTACTTGATTTACTTGCATATGTCTCGATTTGTTATTTGACCTATAAGTCGGCACCACTAAGCTTGGATAACCTTGTTGGTCTGATCCACCGACTTGGAGATCCCCCTCTTGTCCCGCCAGCTGCAGTTTGGATCCCGCTACCCGGTTATTACCGTGGTCTTGTCCCGATGCCGCAGATTGATACTGTGGTCCCCGATGCCCGACTCGCTACCGTGGTCATGTATAGTATATGTATATATATTTATAAGATCCACTGTTTCTCCTCACCTCGAGTGACTGAGATCAGTGCCTAGTTATTGCTCTATCACTTTAGTAATAGAGGACTTAGCTTCGTGTGGTTGCCATCTTGATTGTTTCTCGTTCCCTTGGTTACCTATACATGTTTTATGACGCATATCCGTATTTGAATAAATGTTTTATCTTGTTTAGAGAAATTGTCATTTAAACAGGGTCAAATGTTTTTGGAGGTAAATTCATGTATTTTCATATTGTCATTGTGTTTTACCATTTGCCAAACCGTCGTGTTTGACCTACTCTTTGGTACTCAGGTCCCGTTGTTGGTTACCCCGAGGAGGAGCACGAGGAGGCGGCCGTAGAACCGCAACAGTTAGTTGAGTGGCGTGCTGATGATGTCATGTAGACGTTTGGTGGCTATGAGAGACTTTATATTTTGGGAAACCATTTAACCATTCTTTGGATTGGTATTTTGGTTATATTGGCCTTGTGGGCCTCTATTTTTGGGTAAGGTAATTAAATGATAATTGTATAAACTTTAACTTACTTTGGGTAACATGCTAATGATCATTGCTCATTCTGATAGGGTTTACACTCATGCTATTATCTTTATAATTTGAGATGGATTGAATATTTGATTTGCTACACGCTTCCGCACTTAAAAGAAATATTCATTTATGGTTGTGATATCCTCACCGCGGACACCTGTGGGAAATTAAATAAATGTATGAAATCATTAAATGTTGTAGTATCATCCCTATCATCATTAATAAATGTCCCGATCCCGGATCAGTGACGTGGGGGCCCGGTCTGGGGTCGCGACGAGTTCTCTTCTAGTTCCTTGGAGTTTCTAGCTGGGTTTTCTCTTGCAGTTTCCACCAATCTTCTTGAGAAAAGAAATCTGATACGGGTCATAGCGTGGAAAGCTAAGAGGTCTTGGAGATCTTAAGTTGCTTAAAAGAAAGAGTTTCTTCTTTATGCAAGTCTTCTTCTCCAACCCAAACTAATTCGATTAGTGAGTGTTGAGTGTGGGTTTAGTTATCGTTGGGTTATAGTATAATTAGTTTTAGTCCTGGATATAGCTTTGGGAATGTTGAGGATGTTTAGTGTTAGTCAGACACACTCAGGAAGGCTTGAGTGCACGTGTAAGCTTGGGAGGATCGTATTGGTTTCCATTTTTAATTGTGATTTTGATTTCATTTGAATGGTTTTATTATTTATTACAACTTTCGTTTTCAGCCCATTTGTGCTTGAAGCCCAAAATCCAAGTTTTGGCCCAAAAAGGGTAAGATTGTCTTTTATACACAAATCTGGACACAAATTTTGAAATCTCAAAACCATATCAAAAATATGCTTTTTGGAAACTAGATATTTCGAGGATCATTTTATCCTTCTTCGTCGAGTTCATTCGAGGCCCACAAGATCATGTTTTTGTCAATGCAAGGTATAGGCTCATTGGGGCCCATTTGCTAGGGTTTTTAAGTCAACTTTTTCTCCTTCCCTCTTTTCACTCTCAAACCCTAACCCTAGAGCACCAAGAGGAGAAACCCTTTTTCCTTCCACTCCATTTCTCTTGAATGCACAAGCTAGAAGACTCCGAATGAAATTCCAAGACCATCATCTTCTTCCTCTCATCCCAAGCTTTCCATTGATACAAGTTTCTTGAAGTTTCTAGCTGGGCAAGATCTCCATTTTCTTCTTTCTCTCTTGTTTTTGCATCTCTAGGTAAGAGCTCCAACCCATCTTTTTAATGGAGCCTTTTTGGTTCCTAAAGATCTTGTTTTTCATGTTTGCAAACCCTTTTGTGAAAACGGGTTTCTTGTTTTCAAGTTTGAGTGAGTTTTGAATGGTTTTCATGGGGTTTTTGTAGCCTTTGGCTTAGCTTGAGTGGAAGTGCTTGAAGAAGGTTTGTGACATCTTGGACTACGGCAAGTAAACAATCTAGGATGGATGTTAGTATGTGTGCATTTGGTTTGTTTTCTTTCATTCTCTTCATTTCATTGGAAATTTATGTCTTGAATGAAAATTTTTGGGATTTTGTTTAGATTGGAGAATGGGAATGATATGTTTTAAATTGTGCTTGAATATGTATGTTTAATCCCTTGGAGAGCTTGTAGGCTTAGGGAAGTGTAGGTTGAAGGAGAAATAAGAAGAAGGGAAGAAGAAATGTAAAAATCTGACTTGTAATGCACTGTCCGCATAGCGTCGGTCAGCTGTTAGCTAACCGACGTTTCTCACCTCGGTCGACCGATAGCCAACCGAAATCAATTCGGTTCCTTTTCTCAAGACCTGTATTTCGTCAGGAAGATTTCGGTTAGCTGTCGGCTAACCGACGTTTCTCACCTTGGTTGACCGACAACCAATCAAAATCAGTTCGGTTCCTTTTCCCTAGAGCTGAGATTTTCTGAGTAAATCTGTCGGTTAGCTCGTCGGTCAGCTGTCGGCTAACCAACATACCCCATCTCGGTCGACCGATAGGTGACTGAAAGGTAACCGAAATTTCAAGATGAGCTATTTCAGAAGGATTTCTGCAGGAATGAAAACTAGAATATGTTATGGTGCTTTTAGCCTGACATTGCGTGATTGAAACTATTAGTTTTATGGTCTCAATACCAGTATATGATGAATAAATTGATTAATTTCTTTATTTATCAATATATATTATTGCTTTCCTTTCATGAGATGAATGGTGTTTTATTACTTGTTTGCACATAACTAATACGAATGACATAATGGTTCATAAGATGAACTGGAGTCCACAAGTATACTAGATGTAATACATGTGTATGGATGAGATCCACATACAGGAGACATGTATTGCAAATCTTATACTTAAATATCTTCACAACCAGTGATGAGATTGGGCATCTCATCTGATAAGGTTGCAGCATTTTTATCACAATGAGATAGTGTGATTTGTCTCGATCATCGGAATGTAAGATTCTGGATCACGGTGCTGGTACATTGGATGCATTGAAGGACCATGAGAAGCACCTTATATACACTGTCTTAAATTTAAGGTTTGCTCTCATAATTCCCTAGCAATAGGCTCATAATCCTGAGACATTGATGAACTTAAGTTTCTATCTATGCATTTGCTTTGAGTCACCAGTGAGTGAGGCCAATTGTAGGTCAACACATCGGTGATTTGGGTACATGGTAGTAGAGCTGTGGGAACATTCAATGGTCAAGATGGAATCTATCTTTAATATCCCCTTGTGCCAATTAATGGATTTATTATTGGTAAGTTCGCACCCATTCCAATTAAGTATTAATTGGATCGGTACCAAATGATCACTATAATTAATTGGGGCTTAAGGATAATAAGATATAGATCTATTTTGGTGGACAGGTCCAATTGATCCATGGATATAGGGCCTACTTGTGGCATTGAGGATGTTTAGGGTCTTCATTGTAATATATTCCTAAGACTGGAGTGCAATTACATTTATATAGTGGAGTTATTTGCAATTAACTGTGGACCCGGATTGCACATGAGATGTGGGGTCGCGTGTTCCAGTTGGAGCTAGCTTTCTAAGGAATCCCTAGTGGTCCCCACGCTAGCCCAAGTTATTAGAAAGATACTAATTCAACTTGAACTCTAATAGGAATGTTACTATTTCTATTTGAAGTAAGACTTCTAATAGTGGTAATAGTAAGTTACTAATTATTAATGGAAGTAGGACTTCTATTTTAATTAGAAAGGAGAAAGCTACTAATTGTTGTGGAAGTGAGACTTCTATGGCAACTAGCAAGGGAGAAGGTTACTATTTTGTAATGGGAATTGAACTTCTATTTCAAATAGGTAAAGAGGTGGAATGGAGGACTATAAATAAGGGATATATCCCCTCTTGGACATCCATAACAAAGAGAGCAATTCCAGCCCCTTTGTGCAAGTTTTGCACAACTTCTCTTCCTCTTCTAGTTCTCCTCTCTTTCTCCTCTAGTTCCTTAGAGTTACTAGTTGGTTTTTCTCTTGAAGTTTCCACTAATCTTCTTGAGAAAAGAGATCTAATACGGGTCATAGCGTGGAAGATCAAAAGGTGTTGGAGATTTTGATTTGATTAGTGAAGGTGTTCATCATCAAAGAAAGAGATCAACTTCTCCATTAGAGCATTACAAAGCTCCAAAGGTATAATCTACATCCTTATATGTTGTAGATTTCGTGGTTGCATGTTTAAGTGTTGTTTTCTATCTTCTAGATAGTATATATTGCTGTACATGATTTATGAGTTTGAGGGATTGCATCCTGGATTGGGTCTTGTTGCCTTCTAGATAGTTGATTCCTGCATTAAGTGGATCAAAAGTTTTTGAAATCTATCAGAATGGCCCACCTATTTTCCAACAATTGGTATCGGAGCCATACCTCATCTCTAATCATGTTAGATCAGTAAGCTTGTTATAATCTTTGCATGAGATGTGATGAGGATAGAGCAAGGGCTATGTAAGGATCAGTTTTGATGAATTTGCTTGGTTTAATAGTAGATTCATGTTTGGATAGTCACAAAAGGGTTTAATAATGATGGAAGGATGGTAGGAAGCCATTGGAACACGTTAGAAGTGATTTGGTGAAAAATGGACACGAAACAGAAAAACCCAAGTTGCAGGTTTTCGTCAGTCCGGTCGACCTGGCCCCGTGCTCGGTCGACCGGGTGACTTGCAGGTTGGTGGACCGAGCCTTCTGGTCGGTCGACCGAGGACACTGCACAGTATGTTGCAGAAACTGGATTATTCAGTTTCGGGTCTTCTCTCACATCCTATTTTTCCAGCATTATTTGGCAGCCTATTTTTGTGTTTTGTATGGTTGTATGAGATACTAACTTACAGATGATCATGTCCTCTCCATATGGCCCACAAGTCTTTTACTTTCCTTTTATGGTTATTGGTTTATTTGAGGCTAAGTGTAAAGGGCATCATGGTTTTCTTGGTTTCCCGTGAAAGGGCAAGGCATGATGAATTTCCCTATAGCCCTTTTATTTCCATGTTTAGATTACCATGTAAGTCATAATTGAGGCATAGGAATTTATGTATTTTTTTTAAATTTGTAAATTCTGGCGATGTCCGAGACGAAGAAGTAAGGTGACGTTGGACTCCTAATCAAAGAGCTTGAAGATTACCAAAAGTGTTTTGGAGTTGCCAAAAGAGTTTGAGGAATTCCAAAGTTTTGGAAAGTCTAGAAGTCCAAGAAGTCAATTCCGCTAGGGCCATGTGGAGGAGAGGACTAGTTTCTAATTTTAGCACTTTCTATTTATGGATGAATGCTTAATTTAGAATGTTTCCAAATCTGATCCAAACATAGCAAGTTACTTAAATTGGTCAAATCAAATTAATTTTTGGAAAGAGTTGTAATTAGTGTTGATGACCCATGAGATGGACACATTGGTAACACTAATTTAAAAAACTGGACTTTCCTTAAAATAACTTGACTTGGAACCAATCTTTGATCATATCATGAGATGATTTGGGGTTCATATTTATATACATGTGGGCCCTAATACCTTGCAAGGAAATCCTCAATTATAAAATATTAAGTGGGACTGGGGCATTTATATTTAGAAATCCCCATGGTTTTCCACCATAGGTCCATTGTAAGGAAAGTATTGGCCTCGCGTAATCTTGAGAATGGCCGTTCCCCACGGAGGGCTTTTATTTTTCCGGTTACTAGATATGGATATCCTATGGATAGTGTTGGTGAGACGGGGCGGGAGCCCACTCCCCAAGGAGGAGCTGCCCGCAACGGTTGTCATGCAATGCTAGTTGGTAGGTCACACTTAACTAAAATAATGATGTAGTATCCCCAAGGATTTGCCTCATGTATTTTAGAGACCTAAGCTAATCGGGAGTCATACATTATTTGGTATGAGATACCTAGATAATAATGAATGATGGGGATCATGGATAGTTGGTCTTAATTCCGATTTTGACCAACTTTGATCCGCACCAATCAAGGTGGTATTTGCACTCCCCAAGGAGGCTTACCCCTGGGATTGGGATTCCGATGTACTCTGAATATAGTGGTTATGAGGATTCCCACATAAATTTGGTAGAATACTAAACCCTAATGTCATTTAAATTCATTAATTGAATGTATGGTTATGTACTACAGTTTTTTTCAAACATGAATTCAAATACTTTCAATCCACTTGCGACCATCCTCAACCAGAATGAGTTGATGGAATCCAACTTTATAGATTGGAAAAGGACCCTAGATATTATCCTGATAGCTTCAGGATGCAGATATGTCCTTACCATACCCTCCCTTCCTGAGCCTGAGCTTCATGCACCTCAGTATGAAAAGGACCTTTACACCGAATGGACAAAAGACAATGAGGTAGCCAGATGTTTTATACAGGCATCCATGTCTAGTGTTTTACAACACCAACATCAATCCTATAAGTCAGCATACAATATTATATCGAACTTAAAGGAGATGTTTGCGGACCAGGTTAGACCTGCTAGGCAAGCTGCTATGAAGGTGCTGATAAACACTAAGATGGCTGAGGGAACCCCAATACAAAAACTTTTGTTGAAAATGAGTCTCGCACTAAATGAGTTAGATGTACTGGGTGTTACGATTGATAAAGAATCGCAGATCGACATGATCCTTCAGTCACTACCTGATTCTTTCAATCATTTCGAGATCAATTATAATAAATTGGAAATGACCATAGCTGAGCTGTCTTGCCAGTAGGTAGTGACTGAGGAAATCATGAAGAAAGAGAAAAATTCCCTCATGACAGAAAATTCATTTGCTAGGACCAAGCCGAAAGGCAAAGACCGAGATAGCAAGAAGACAGGAATTGTCCAGAATATCTGTCTACTTGTGGTATTGAGGAAGTTTAGGGTCTTCATTGTAATATATTCCTAAGACTGGAGTGCAATTACATTTATATAGTGGAGTTATTTGCAATTAACTGTGGACCCGGATTGCACATGAGATGTGGGGTCGCGTGTTCCAGTTGGAACTAGCTTTCTAAGGAATCCCTAGTGGTCCCCACGCTAGCTCAAGTTATTAGAAAGATACTAATTCAACTTGAACTCTAATAGGAAGGTTACTATTTCTATTTGAAGTAAGATTTCTAATAGTGGTAATAGTAAGTTACTAATTATTAATGGAAGTAGGACTTCTATTTTAATTAGAAAGGAGAAAGCTACTAATTGTTGTGGAAGTGAGACTTCTATGGTAACTAGCAAGGGGGAATGTTACTATTTTGTAATGGGAATTGAACTTAGCGGAGAGATATCCTCCTCTGGCCCTGACAATAATGGGTCCACATACATCAGTATACACTAATTCCAACAAATCTTTGGCCCTATTGCCCTTTGATGAAAAAGGGTCTTTTGGTCATTTTACCTTCCAGACAGGACTCGCAGACAGGCATTGGTTCTACCACCAATGAAGGCAAGATATCATCTTTCACTAGCCTGTCAATCCTATTTAGGTTTATATGACCTAGCCTCAAGTGCCAAAGTTTTGTTGGATCAGAAGAAGATGATTTCCTCTTTAATGATGGTCTATTAATTGTTTCAGTATCATGTATCTCATACATTGTGGGATTAACAAATAAATTTCATTGATTACCTTGTCAGAATACATAAAAGTACCGTATCACTTTATGACAATTTCAGTACCAAGAGTAATAGAATAACTCTTATTCACCATACTAGAAACTGAAATTGAATTCCGCCGTAAAGTCGGTACACATAACGTGTCTGACAAAACCAATTTATCATTTGAAAAAGATAATGTAATAACTCGCACTGAAACAGCCTTAGCCTTAGCATCAGATCTTAGGTTGACAATGATTTCTCCGTCACTGAACCTCCTAGTTTCCCTGAACCCCTGCAACGAATTTCATATGTGATCAGTTGCCTTGGAGTCCATACAATAAGATTCTGAAGTACCAGTTGCAAAACTAACTTCAGAAATAAGTGACTCAATCATACCTGAGGTCTTCTTCTTAGACAGATATTCTGGACAATTTCTTTTCCAATGTCCTGTCTTACCACAATGGAAACACTTTCCTTTTACTCCCGTACCCTTAGCCTTGGCCATACTACAAGTAGAACCATTCTCCACCTTAGGAGCCTTGATGACTGATTTCTTCTTGCTATCTCAGTCTTTGCCTTTCGGCTTGGTCCTAGCAAATGACATTTCTGTCATGAGGGAATTTTTATTTTTCTTCATGATTTCCTCAGTCACTACCTGCTGGCAAGACAGCTCAGCTATGGCCATTTCCAATTTATTATAATTGATCTCGAAATGATTGAAAGAATCCGATAGTGACTGAAGGATCATGTCGATCTGCGATTCTTTATCAATCGTAACACCCAGTACATCTAACTCATTTAGTGCGAGACTCATTTTCAACAAATGTTTTTGTACTGGGGTTCCCTCAGCCATCTTAGTGTTTATCAGCACCTTCATAGCAGCTTGCCTAGCAGGTCTAACCTGGTCCGCAAACATCTCCTTTAAGTTCGATATAATATCGTATGCTGACTTATAGGATTGATGTTGGTGTTGTAAAACACTAGACATGGATGCCTGTATAAAACATCTGGCTACCTCATTGTCTTTTGTCCATTCGGTGTAAAGGTCCTTTTCATACTGAGGTGCATGAAGCTCAGGCTCAGAAAGGGAGGGTATGGTAAGGGCATATCTGCATCCTGAAGCTGTCAGGATAATATCCAGGGTCCTTTTCCAGTCTATAAAGTTGGATTCCATCAACTTATTCTGGTTGAGGATGGTCGCAAGTGGATTGAAAGTATTTGAGTTCATGCTTGAAAAAACTGTAGCACATAACTATACATTCAATTAATGAATTTAAATGACATTAGGGTTTAGTATTCTACCAAATTTATGTGGGAATCCTCATAACCACTATATTCAGAATACATCGGAATCCCAATCTCCGGGGTAAGCCTCCTTGGGGAGTGCGAATACCACCTAGATTGGTGCCGATCAAAGTTGGTCAAAATTAAGATTAAGACTAACTTTCCATGATCCCCTTCATTCTCTTTGGGCAACTCCAAAACTCTTTTGGTAATCTTCAAACTCTTTGATTAGGAGTCCAACATCGCTTTCCTTCTTCCTCTCGGACATCACCAGAATTTACAAATTTAGAAAAATTACATAAATTCCTATGCCTCGATTATGAGACTTTCATGGTAATCTAAACATGGAAATAAATGGGCTATAGGGAAATTCATCATGCCTTGCCCTTTCACGGGAAACCAAGGAAACCATGATGCCCTTTACATTTGGCCTTAAATAAACTAATAACCGTAAATAGAAAGCAAAAGACTTGTGGGCCATATGGAGAGGACATGATTATCTGTAAGTTAGTATCTCATACAACCATACAAATCACAAAAACATGCTGCCAAATAATGCTGAAAAAATAGGATGTAAGAGAAGACCCGAAACTGAAAAAACAGTTTCTGCAACATGCTAGGCAGAAGGCTCGGTCGATCAGCAAGGGGGCTCGGTCGACTGACCTGTAAGTCACCCGGTCGACCGAGCAGGGGCCAGGTCGACCGGACTGACGAAAACCTGCAACCTGGGTTTTTCTGTTTCGTGTCCATTCTTCACCAAATCACTTCCAAAGTGTTCCAATGACTTCCTACCATCCTTCCATCATTATTAAACCCTTTTGTGGCTATCCAAACATGAAGCTACTATCAAACCAAGTAAATTCATCAAAACTGATCCTTACATAGCCCTTGCTGTTGGAATATAGGTGGGCCTTCCAGACAGGTTTCAAAACTTTTGACCCACTTAATGCAGGGATCAATTGTCTAGAATGCAACAAACCCAATCCAGGATGCAATTCCATCAATCTCATAGCCATGTACAACAACAAACACTATCTAGAAGATAGAAAACAGAACATAAACATGCTCCCACGAAATACACAACATACAAGGATGTAGATATACCTTTGGAGCTTTGTTGTGCTCTAATGGAGGATTTGATTTCTTTACTTTGGTGATGAACAACTTCACAATCCAAATCAGAATCTTCAACTCCTTTTGATCTTCCAATGCTATGTCCCGTATCAGATCTCTTTTCTCAAGAAGATGGTGGAATCCTCAAGAGAAAACCCTACTAGTAACTCTAAGGAACCAAAGGTGAAAGAGAGGGGAACTTTGAGAGGAAGAAGACTTGTACAACTCTTGCACAAGGGGCTGAAAAGTGCTCTCTTAATTATGCACGAATTTGAGAGGAGTATTCCTCTATTTATAGCCCTCCATAAATCCTCTTTTCCTATTTGAAATAGAAGTTTAACTCCCATTACAAATTAGTAAACATCTCCCTTACTAATTGCCATAGAAGTCTTACTTCTACAACTATTAGTAACTTTCTCCTTTCTAATTAAAATAGAAGTCCTACTTCCATTATTAATTAGTAGCTTACCATTACCACTATTAGAAGTCTCCCTTCAAATAGAAATAGTAACCTTCCTTTTAGAGTTTAAGTAGAATTAGTATCTTTCTAATATATTGGGCTAGCGTGGGGACCACTAGGGATTCCTTAGAAAGCTGGCTCCAACTGGGACACGCGACCCCACATCTCATGTGCAATCCGGGCCCACAGTTAATTGCAAATAACTCCACTATATAAATGCAATTGCACTCCAGTCTTAGGAATAAATTATAATGAAGACCCTAAACTTCCACAGTACCACAAGTAGGCCCCTCCATCTATATCCATGGATCAAATGGACCTGTCCACCAAATTAGATCCATATCTTATTATCCTTGAGCCCCAATTAATTATAATGATCATTTGGTACAAGGTTAGAATTCTAGCTCTTCCAGAGTGGTATCTCACTGATGGCTCGGGCCCCCCCGGAAGGAGGCCTTCTTCGCCCTCCACCTAAGCTGCGCAGGAAAGGCCCAAAGCCAATCCCAGGGAACAGTAAAGCTTCATAGGGTCTTTCTGTCCAGGTGCAGGTAGTCCGCATCTTCACAGACATGTCTATTTCACCGAGCCGATCCAATTAACTCTTAATTGGAATGGGTGCGCACTTACCAATGATAAATCCATTAATTGCCACAAGGGGATATTTGAGATAGATTCCATCTTGACCATTGAATGTTCCCACAACTCCACTACCACGTACCCAAATCACCGAGGTGTTGACCTACAATTGGCCTCACTCATTGGTGACTCAAAGCAAATGAATAGATAGAAACTTGAGTTCATTAATGTCTCAGGATTATGAGCCTATTGCTAGGGAATTATGAGAGCAGACCTTAAAATAAAGACAATGTATATAAGGTGCTTCTCATGGTCCTTCAATACATCCAATGTACCAGCACTATGATCCAGAATCTTACATTCTGATGATCGAGACAAATCACACTATCTCATGGTGATCAAAGTACTGCAACCTTGTCAGATTAGATGCCCAATCTCATCACTTGTTGTGAAGATATTTTAAGTATAAGATTTGTGACACATATCTCCCGTATGTGGATCTCATCCATATACATATATCACATCTAATATACTAATGGGACCCGGTTCATCTCATGAACCATTATGTCATATATATTGGTCATGTGCATTAAGTAATAAATCACCACTCATCTCATGGAAGGAAAGCATGATTATATTGATAAATAAAGAAATTAATCAATCTATTCATCATATACTGGTATTGGGACCATAAAAACTAACAATCTCCCACTTGGGCTCAATGCCAATCAGGATTGCATCTCATGCCCATCCCGTCTACATGCTGCTCAAAGACTTTGGTAGTCAAAGGCTTAGTAAAGGGATCTCCCAGATTGTCTGCAGAGGTTACCTAGGTGATAACAGTATCACCTCTCTGCACAATCTTTCCGACCATGTGTAACTACCTCTGTACATGTTTTTGGCTTCTAGGTTCCTTGGACTTATCGACTGCCCTGTTGTTATCACAGTAAACTGTGAGTGGCTGTCTTGCCAAAAATACCACTCCAAGTTCGATAAGGAATCTTTTGAGCCAATCTACTTCTTTAGTTGCTTCTCAAGCAGATATAGCATAAACACATACCCAGAAGTTGATATCTTGGAATCCTTATCTGACATGAAGTCAGAATATGTGTAACCGACTAGAATCAACTCATTATTGCCATAAATAAACATGTAATCTCTAGTCCTTCTCAAGGATTTGAGAACACATCTTACAAAAATCCAATGGTTAGGACCTGGGTTAGACTGATATCTGCTGACTAAGCCCAATGCATAACAGATATCCGGTATAGTATATAGCATAGCATACATGAGGCTACCAACACCCGAAGCGTATGGTATCGACCTCATCTGCTCCTTTTCCTCAGGTGTCTTGGGACACTGATTCTTGGAAAGGTGCACTCCATGCCTGAAAGATGTAATACCCTTCTTGGAGTTTTGCATAGCAAACCATACTAGTACCTTATCTATGTATGCATATTGGGATAAGCCTATCATCCTATTTATCCGGTCTCAATGGAGTTTGATCCCTAGGATGTGTTTGGCTTCTCCCAAGTCCTTCATATCAAAAGTCTTAACCAACTAAACCTTTTACTGTTGACAACATCCATATACCACTCTCTAGGAGAAGGATGTCGTCAACTAGAAAAATTACCCTGCCTCCTTCACTTTTCATGTACACCCATGACTTATCCGGATTTTGACAAAAATCAACTGACGTGATTGCTTAGTCAAAACGAATGTTCTAGGTTCGGGATACCTGCTTCAGTTCATAAATGGACTTCTGCAGCTTGCAAACTCTTTGCTTTTGGTTGTTTAGCTATAAAACCGTCTGGCTGCATCATACAGATGTCTTCCTCAAGATGGCCATCGAGAAACCCATCTTGACATCCATTTGCCAAATCTCATGATCGAGATGAGCCGCAATGGATAAGAGTATCCTGATGGACTTGAGTATGGCTACCAGCGAGAAGGTTTCCTCATAATCGATATCTTCTTTCTGAGTATATCCTTTCTCAACAAGCCTGACCTTTAAAGGTCTCAACT
The DNA here is from genome assembly GCA_038049695.1 of Cinnamomum chago. Taxonomy (NCBI): domain Eukaryota; kingdom Viridiplantae; phylum Streptophyta; class Magnoliopsida; order Laurales; family Lauraceae; genus Cinnamomum; species Cinnamomum chago. Next base: position 59,074,455 of record CP142451.1, read on the forward strand.
CTTCCATCTAGTTCTCTGTTTTTCTTATAGACTCACTTGCACCCAATAAGTTAGATATTGGCAGGTAAGTCCACAAGTGTCCAGGCCTGATTAGAGTACATAGACTCCATCTCAACTTTCATAGCATCTTGCCAACGTCCCGAATCTATGTCATTAATTGCTTCATCATAGTTACAGGGATCTTGTTCCGGTTCTTCCGGGACTGTCTCGTAAGACTCTCCCAAGAACGAGAACATGTCAGGGGGTCTGACTATGCTCCCACTATGACAAGGCACTGGTGTAATTACTGGGTTAGGTAAGGGCGCTTCTTCCTTAGGTTCGATCATACTAGGATTTGGAATTGTTTGCTCTTGAATTTCTTCCAAGATCACCTTTTTCAAAAGGTTTCCGGTCTATCATATAATCTTCCTCCAGAAAAACCGCATTAGTGCTTACCAACACTTTCTGCTCTCTGGGATTATAGAATATCCAACCTTTAGTTCCTTTTGGATATCCTACAAACGTGCATACTTCCGACTTCGTTTCCAACTTATCCGTCTTTACCTTCAGCACATGTGCCGGATAACCCCAAATGTGTAAATGTTGTAGACTGGGCTTTCGCCTAGACCACAACTCCCGGGGAGTCTTAGGTACAAACTTAGATGGTACGAGGTTTAGTATGTACATTGCAGTATCCAAGGCATATCCCTAAAAGGATATAGGTAATCCTGAGAAACTCAACATAGACCTAATCATATCTAAAAGAGTCCAGTTCCTTCTTTCTGCTACTCCATTCTGTTGAGGCATACCAGGAGCAGACAACTGGGATAAAATCCCATTTTCTGATAAGTGTGCCATAAAATCTCCAAACAGATATTCTCCTCCTCGATATGATCAAAGAGTTTTGATACTTTTACCTAATTGCTTTTCCGCTTCCGCTCGAAACTCTTTGAACTTTTCAAAAGCCTCGGACTTGCGGTGCATGAGGTATATGTATCCATATCTTGAGTAATCATCTGTGAAAGTGATGAAGTACTCATATCCTCCTCTGGCTCTTACATTAATGGGCCCACACACTTCAGTATGTACTAATTCCAATAAATCTTTGGCCCTATTGCCCTTGGATGAAAAGGGTCTTTTGGTCATTTTGCCTTCCAGACAGGCATTGGTTCTACAACCAATAAAGGTAAGATACCATCTTTCACTAGCCTGTCAATCCTGTTTAGGTTTATATGACCTAGCCTCAAGTGCCAAAGTTTTGTTAGATTAAATGAAAGTGACCTTCTCTTTAATGATGGTTTATTAATTGTTTCAGTATCATGTATCTCATACATTATGGGATTAACAAATAAATTCCATTGATTACCTTGTCAGAATAACGTATCTCTTTATGACAATTTCAGTACCAAGAGTAATAGAATAACTCTTATTCACCATACTAAAAACTGAAATTGAATTCCGCCGTAAATACGGTACATATAACGTGTCTGACAAAACCAATATATCATTTGAAAAACATAATGTAATAACTCCCACTGAAACATGCTCTGCCTTAGCATCAGATCCTAGGTTGTCAATGATTTCTCCATCACTGAACCTCCTGGTTTCCCTGAACCCCTGCAACAAATTACATATGTGATCAGTTGCCCTGGAGTCCATACACCAAGATTCTGAAGTACCAGTTACAAAACCAACTTCAGAAACAAGTGACTCAATCATACCTGAGGTCTTCTTCTTAGACATGTATTCTAGACAATTCCTTTTCCAATGTCCTGTCTTACCACAATGGAAACACTTTCCTTTTACTCCCGTATCCTTAGCCTTGGCCATACTACAAGTGGAACCATTCTCCACCTTAGGACCCTTGATGACTGATTTCTTCTTGCTATCTCGGTCTTTGCCTTTCGGCTTGGTCCTAGCAAATGACTTTTCTGTCATGAGGGAATTTTTCTCTTTCTTCATGATTTCCTCAGTCACTACCAGCTGGTGAGAAAGCTCAGCTATGGTCATTTCCAATTTATTACAATTGATCTCGAAATGATTGAAAGAATCTGGTAGTGACTGAAGAATCATGTCGATCTGCGATTCTTTATCAATCGAAATACCCAGTGCATCTAACTCATTTAGTGCAAGACTCATTTTCAACAAATTTTTTTGTACTGGGGTTCCCTCAGTCATCTTAGTGTTTATCAGTACCTTCATAGCAGCTTGCTTAGCAGGTCTAACCTGGTCCGCAAACATCTCCTTTAAGCTCGATATAATATCGTATGCTGACTTATAGGATTGATGTTGGTGTTGTAAAACACTAGACATGGATGCCTGTATAAAACATCTGGCTACCTCATTGTCTTTTGTCCATTCGGTGTAAAGGTCCTTTTCATACTGAGGTGCATGAAGCTCCGGCTCAGGAAGGGGAGGTATGGTAAGGACATATCTGCATCCTGAAGCTGTCAGGATAATATCCAGGGTCCTTTTCCAGTCTATAAAGTTGGATTCCATCAACTTATTCTGGTTGAGGATGGTCGCAAGTGGATTGAAAGTATTTGAATTCATGCTTGAAATACTGTAGCACATAACCATACATACAATTAATGAATTTAAAGGACATTAGGGTTTAACATTCTACAAAATTTATATGGAATCCTCATAACCATTAAATTCAGAATACATCGGAATCCCAATCCCCGGGGTATGCCTCCTTGGGGAGTGCGAATACCACCTAGATTGGTGCGGATCAAAGTTGGTCCAAATTAGGATTAAGACTAACTTTCTAAGATCCCCTTCATTCATTATTATCTAGGTATCTCATACCAAATAATGTATGACTCCCGATTTACTTTGGTTTCTAAAATACATGAGGCAAATCCTTGGGGATACTACATCATTATTTTAGTTAAGTGTGACCCACCAACTAGCATTGCATGACAACCGTTGCGAGCAGCTCCTCCTTGGGGAGTGGGCCCCCGCCCCGTCTCACCAACACTATCCATAGGAGATCCATATCTAGTAGCCAGACAAGTAAAAGCCCTCTGTGGGGAATGGCCATACTCGAGATGGCGCGAGGCTAATACTTTCCTTACAATGGACCTATGGTGGAAAACCATGGGGACTTCTAAATATAAATGCCCCGCTCCCACTTAATATTTTAGAATTGAGGATTTCTTTATAAGGTATTAGGGCCCACATATATACATATGAACATCAAATCATCTCATGATATGATCTAAGATTGGTTCCAACTCAAGTTATTTTAAGGAAAGTTCAGTTTCTAAATTAGTGTTACCAATGTGTCCATCTCATGGGTCATCAACACTAATTAGAACTCTTTCCAAAAATTAATTTGATTTGACCAATTTTAGTAACTTGCTATGTTTGGATCATATCTGGAAAAATTCTAATTTAAGCATGCATCCATAAATAGAAATTGCAAAAAATAGAAACTAGTCCTCTCTCCACATGGCCCAAGCGAAATAGACTTCTTGGACTTCTAGACTTTCCAAAAATTTGGAATTCCTCAAATTCTTTGGGAAACTCCAGAACTCTTTTGGTAATCTTCAAACTCTTTGATTAGGAGTCCAACATCGCTTTCCTTTTTCGTCTCGGACATCGCCAGAATTTACAAATTTAGAAAAATTACATAAATTCCTATGCCTCAAATATGAGACTTACATGGTAATCTAAAACTGGAATTAAAAGGGCTATAGGGAAATTCATCATGCCTTGCCCATTCACGGGAAAACAAGGAAACCATGACGCCCTTTACATTTAGCCTTAAATAAACCAATCACCATAAAAGAAAGCAAAAGACTTGTGGGCCATATGGAGAGGACATGATCATCTGCAAGTTAGTATCTCATACAACCATAAAAATCACAAAAATAGGCTGCCAAACAATGCTGGAAATATAGGAAGAATAAATAGACCCGAAACTTGAAAAAACAAATCCTGCAGAATTCTGCACAGAAGGCCGGGTCGACCTGCCAAGAGGGGCAGGTCGACCTACCTGCAGTCACCAGGTCGACCTACCACAGGGCCAGGTCGACCTGCCTAACGAATTTCTGCAAGCTGGGTTTTCTGTTTCGTGTCTGTTCTTCTCCAAATCAATTCCAAAGTGTCCCAATGGCTTCCTATGATCCTTCCATCATTATTAAACCCTTTTGTGACTATCCAAACATGAATTTACTTTCAAACCAAGCAAATCCATTAAAATTGATCCTTACATAGCCCTTGCTTCATCTTCTTCACATCTCATGCAAAGATTGAAGCAAGCTTGCTGGTCTAACATGATTAGAGATGAGGTTAGGTGGGCCTTCCAAACAGGTTTGAAAACTTTTGACCCACTTAATGCAGGGATCAATTGTCTAGAATGCAACAAACCCAATCCAGGATGCAATTCCCTCAATCTCATAGCCATGTACAGCAACAAACACTATCTAGAAGATAGAAAACAGAGCATAAACATGCTCCCACGAAATACACAACATACAAGGATGTAGATATACCTTTGGAGCTTTGTTGTGCTCTAATGGAGGATTTGATTTCTTTACTTTGGTGATGAACAACTTCACAATCCAAATCAGAATCTTCAACTCCTTTTGATCTTCCAACGCTATGTCCCGTATCAGATCTCTTTTCTCAAGAAGATGGTGGAATCCTCAAGAGAAAACCCTACTAGTAACTCTAAGGAACCAAAGGTGAAAGAGAGGGGAACTTTGAGAGGAAGAAGACTTGTACAACTCTTGCACAAGGGGCTGAAAAGTGCTCTCTTAATTATGCACGAATTTGAGAGGAGTATTCCTCTATTTATAGCCCTCCATAAATCCTCTTTTCCTATTTGAAATAGAAGTTTAACTCCCATTACAAATTAGTAAACATCTCCCTTACTAATTGCCATAGAAGTCTTACTTCCACAACTATTAGTTACTTTCTCCTTTCTAATTAGAATAGAAGTCCTACTTCCATTATTAATTAGTAGCTTACCATTACCACTATTAGAAGTCTCCCTTCAAATAGAAATAGTAACCTTCCTTTTAGTGTTTAAGTAGAATTAGTATCTTTCTAATATATTGGGCTAGCGTGGGGACCACTAGGGATTCCTTAGAAAGCTGGCTCCAACTGGGACACGCGACCCCACATCTCATGTGCAATCCGGGCCCACAGTTAATTGCAAATAACTCCACTATATAAATGCAATTGCACTCCAGTCTTAGGAATAAATTATAATGAAGACCCTAAACTTCCACAGTACCACAAGTAGGCCCCTCCATCTATATCCATGGATCAAATGGACCTGTCCACCAAATTAGATCCATATCTTATTATCCTTGAGCCCCAATTAATTATAATGATCATTTGGTACCGATCCAATTAACTCTTAATTGGAATGGGTGCGCACTTACCAATGATAAATCCATTAATTGGCACAAGGGGATATTTGAGATAGATTCCATCTTGACCATTGAATGTTCCCACAACTCCACTACCACGTACCCAAATCACCGAGGTGTTGACCTACAATTGGCCTCACTCATTGGTGACTCAAAGCAAATGAATAGATAGAAACTTGAGTTCATTAATGTCTCAAGATTATGAGCCTATTGCTAGGGAATTATGAGAGCAGACCTTAAAATAAAGACAGTGTATATAAGGTGCTTCTCATGGTCCTTCAATACATCCAATGTACCAGCACTATGATCCTGAATGTTACATTCTGATGATCGAGACAAATCACACTATCTCATAGTGATCAAAGTACTGCAACCTTGTCAGATGAGATGCCCAATCTCATCACTGGTTGTGAAGATATTTTAAGTATAAGATTTGTGACACATATCTCCCGTATGTGGATCTCATCCATATACATATATCACATCTAATATACTAATGGGACCCGGTTCATCTCATGAACCATTATGTCATATATATTGGTCATGTGCATTAAGTAATAAATCACCACTCATCTCATGGAAGGAAAGCATGATTATATTGATAAATAAAGAAATTAATCAATCTATTCATCATATACTGGTATTGAGATCATAAAAACTAACACTTGCTTCATCTTCTTCGCATCTCATGCAAAGATTAGAGCAAGCTTACTGATCTAACATGATTAGAGATGAGGTATGGCTCTGATACCAATTGTTGGAAGTAGGTGGGCCTTCCAGACAGGTTTCAAAAACTTTTGACCCACTTGATGCTGGGATCAATTGTCTAGAAAGGCAACTAACCCAATCCAGGATGCAATTCCTCAAACTCATAAACCATGTACAGCAATATATCCTATCTAGAAGATAGAAAACAACACCTAAACATGCAAACACGAAATCTACAACATACAAAGATGTAAATTTATACCTTTGGAGCTTAGTAGTGCTCTAATGGAGAAGTTGATCTCTTTCTTTGATGATGAACACCTTCACTAATCAAATCAGAATCTCCAACACCTTTTGATCTTCCACGCTATGACCCATATCAGATTCTCTTTTCTCAAGAAGATGGTGGAATCTTCAAGAGAAAACCCAACTAGTAACTCTAAGGAACTAAAGGAGAAAGAGAAGAGAACTTAGAAAGGAAGAGAACTTGTGCAACACTTGCACAAAGGGGCTGGATTCTCTCACACTATCATGGACATCCAAGAGGGTTTTATTCTTCTATTTGTAGTCCTCCATTCCACCTCTTTTCCTATTTGAAATAGAACTTTAACTCCCAATACAAAATAGTAAACTTCTCCCTTGCTAGTTGCCATAGAAGTCCCACTTCCATAATAATTAGTGGCTTTCTCCTTTCTAATTAAAATAGAAGTCATACTTCCGTCAATAATTAGTAACTTACTATTACCACTATTAGAAGTCTCACTTCAAATATAAATATTAACCTTCCTATTAGAGTTCAAGTAGAATTAATATCTATCTAATAATGTGGGCTAGCGTGGGGACCACTAGGGATTCCTTAGAAAGCTGGCTCCAACTGGGACACGCGACCCCACATCTCATGTGTAATCCGGACCCATAGTTAATTACAAATAACTCACTATATAAATGCAATTGCACTCCAGTCTTAGGAATAAATTACAATGAAGACCCTAAACTTCCACAGTACCACAAGTAGGCCCCTCCATCTATATCCATGGTTCAATTGGACCTGTCTACCAAAATAGATCCATATCTTATTATCCTTGAGCCCCAATTAATTATAATGATCATTTGGTACCGATCCAATTAACTCTTAATTGGAATGGGTGTGCACTTACCAATGATAAATCCATTAATTGGCACAAGGGGATATTAAAGATAGATTCCATCTTGACCATTGAATGTTCCCACAACTCTACTACCACGTGTTAGTTTATGGTCTCAATACCAAGGGTATATGATGTAATAAATTGATTAATTTCTTTATTTATCAATGCAATTCATGCCTTTCCTTTCATGAGATGAATGGTATTTTATATACTTGCACATAACTAATACAAATGACATAATGGTTCATGAGATGAACCGGAGTCCACAAGTATATTAGATGTAATACATGTGTATGGAAAAGATCCACATACAGGAGATATGTATTACAAATCTTATACTTAAATATCTTCACAACCATTGATGAGATTGGACACCTCATCTGACAAGGTTGCAGCATTTTGGTCACTATGAGATAGTGTGATTTATCTTGATCATCAGAATGTAAGATTCTAGATCATGATGCTGGTACATTGGATGTATTGAAGGACCATGAGATGCACCTTATATACACTGTCTTTATTTTAAGGTCCGCTTTCATAATTCCCTAGCAATAGGCTCATAATCCTGAGACATTAATGAACTCAAGTTTCTATCTATTCATTTGCTTTGAGTCACCAATGAGTGAGGCCAATTGTATCTCAACACCTCGGTGATTTGGGTACTTGATAGTAGAGCTGTGGGAGCATTCAATGGTCAAGATGGAATCTATCTTTAATATCCCCTTGTGCCAATTAATGGATTTATCATTGGTAAGTGCGACCCATTCCGATTAAGAGTTAATTGGATCGGTACCAAATGATCATTATAATTAATTAGGGCTCAAGGATAATAAGATATGGATCTAATTTGGTGGACAGGTCCATTTGATCCATTGATATAGATGGAGGGGCCTACTTGTGGTACTGTGGAAGTTTAGGGTCTTCATTGTAATTTATTCCTAAGACTGGAGTGCAATTGCATTTATATAGTGGAGTTATTTGTAATTAACTGTGGGCCCGGATTGCACATGAGATGTGGGGTCGCGTGTCCCAGTCGGAGCCAGTTTTCTAAGGAATCCCTAGTGGTCTCCACGCTAGCCCAATTTATTAGAAATATACTAATTTTACTTGAACTCTAAAAGGAAGGTTACTATTTCTATTTGAAGTGAGACTTCTAATAGTGGTAATGGTAAGCTACTAATTATTAATGGAAGTAGGACTTCTATTTTAATTAGAAAGGAGAAAGCTACTAATTGTTGTAGAAGTAAGACTTCTATGGCAACAATTGAGGGAGATGTTTACTAATTTGTAATGGGAGTTAAACTTCTATTTCAAATAGGAAAAGAGGAGTTATGGAGGGCTATAAATAGAGGAATAATCCTCTCAAATTCGGGCATAACACATAGAGCACTTTCAGCCCCCTTGTGCAAGAGTTGTACAAGTCCTCTTCTTCTAAAAGTTCCCCTCTTTCACCTTTGGTACCTTAGAGTTACTAGTAGGGTTTTCTCTTGAGGATTCCACCATCTTCTTGAGAAAAGAGATCTAATACGGGAAATAGCATGGAAGATCAAAAGGAGTTGAAGATTCTGATTTGGATTGTGAAGTTGTTCATCACCAAAGTAAAGAAATCAAATCCTCTATTAGAGCACACCAAAGCTCCAAAGGCATATCTACATCCTTGTATGTTGTGGATTTCGTGGTAGCATGTTTATGTGCTGTTTTCTATCTTATAGTTAGTATATGTTGCTGTACATGGCTATGAGATTGAGGGAATTGCATCTTGGATTGGGTTTGTTGCATTCTAGACAATTGATCCCTGCATCAAGTGGGTCAAAAGTTTTTGAAACCTGTCCGGAAGGCCCACCTATATTCTAACACCACGTACCCAAATCACCGAGGTGTTGACCTACAATTGGCCTCACTCATTGGTGACTCAAAATAAATGAATAGATAGAAACTTGAGTTCATTAATGTCTCAGGATTATGAGCCTATTGCTAGGGAATTATGAGAGCAGACCTTAAAATAAAGACTGTATATAAGGTGCTTCTCATGGTCCTTCAATACATCCAATGTACCAGCACCATGATCCAGAATCTTACATTCTGATGATCGAGACAAATCACACTATCTCATAGTGATCAAAGCGCTGCAACCTTGTCAAATGAGATGCCCAATCTCATTACTGGTTGTGAAGATATTTAAGTATAAGATTTGCAATACATGTCTCATGTATGTGGATCTCATCCATACACATGTATTACATCTAGTATACTTGTGGACTCTGGTTCATCTCATGAACCATTATGTCATTCGTATTGGTTATGTGCAAACAAGAAATAGAACACCATTCATCTCATGAAAGGAAAGCAATAATATATATATTGATAAATAAAGAAATTAATCAATTTATCCATCATATACTTGTATTGAGACCATAAAACTAACAATTGCACTATGGGCTTTTGTCCGGGGTCCACGTTTAGCTTGTGGCACATGACTTTGGGGTCGACCCTGATGGACCGCGCCCCTCCATTCCTCCTCCGCTGCCATCCGCCCCTGGTCTGTCGGGGTCCGGAAGGAGGGAGAGGGAAGAAAGAAAGGCCGGTATCAACATTTTGTGGGTATGCCGGATTTTCTTTTCTACTTGGAATTTAGAGTAGTGATCCGGAGATTCACCTTCAAAAATAGAAAGGAAATCAACTTTTTCCTAACTTTCCATTGCACACATATTTTAAAGAAAAGAGACAAGTTTGTTTTGAATGCCGTGAGAGGCGATTTTCTTTGTTTGCCGTGAAAGGCGATTTTGGTGCCGTGAAAGGCGATTTACAAATCTCATCAATAATGAAAAGATAAGAAATGTGAATTTTGTGTCTCTTTAAGAAAAAATACAATACAATAGAAAAGAAAGAAATGAAATCTAACTTTTCATGCGATTGTGGGGGGACCCGTTCAGATCGACGGTCGCGAGTCATGTATGGACTCCGCCATCGTCCTTCAGATGAGAACTTTGATGCTTGATTTCTTGGCTTGCCCCAACCTCAGATTTTTAGAGGATAAGGACCAAGGTAAGGTCCTATATCCGGTAAAAAGCTGAGTAGACGGGCTGAAAAGCCGCACCTAGCCATGTTGGATAGAAGGAGAGGTGGCCTTGGGGGGGGGGGGGGGTGGCCCCCCAAGGGGCTTTGATCACCTTGTAGTGCTTGTTGCAGCAGAGTTTTCTTCAATAGAGGAGAGTTTGTTGCAGAGGTTCTGGATTTTTCTTGGATTTTTCGGAGATTTTTTGGATAATTTTTCCCTAGCCCCCCTTTTCCTTGGAATGGCCTCCTATTTATAGGCATTTGGTAGCCATTTAGGAGAGTTTATGAGCATTTATGGTATTAATGCTCATGATGGGAGGAGTTACAAGTTTTTAATTTCTTGATTTGGTAACTCCTTTTTCCTTGAATTTGATTGGCCGGTGGAGGATAATGGGCATTTAGTTGCCTTTAATCTCCATAATGAGGGGAGTTTCATGGTTTTAATGCAATGAATACTTGGATTTGTAACTCCCATTTGCTTGCTTTTGATTGGGCCGTCCAAGATAATGAGTTAATGACTGTAATAAGTTGCCATAAACAAGTCAATTAACAGCATTAAATGGTCTCCCGGTCGCTTGAAGAGTCACGGTCCGCGCCGCGTCCTTTGGAATTCTTTTGGTGATGATCATCGATGGATCTTTATGTTGATCGACATCGGATGATCATGCAATTTCAGACTTTGATTAATATCATCAAGCCGGCGACATCTGTCCAGTCGATTTCTCGATCGGTCGGGCATAAAGTGTATTTTCTTGATCGGTTGGTTGACAATTTTGAGGTGTCGGATGATGATTCCATGATTCCGGCGGCGGATCCACGACGTCGACGAAGATTGACGGATTTCATGCTCAAAAAATCAGAATTTGGAAAAATCACAGGGGCCAATCAACTCGGGACGCGACAGATACCCGAAAAATGGGGTTTTTGGGGGAGGTCCGGCGGCCCGGACCTCCATGGTCGCCGGCGACCATGGGGTTTGTGTCCCATGGTCGGCCGCCTTCCGGTCGCCTTTTCTTCTTCGTTTTTCGCTTATATTTTCTCCTGCATTTTTCTTGGAATTTCCTCTCATTTATTGGCTGAATTTCCCTCAAGAAAACCTGACGGGAAGCCATGCAAATCGGATTGCAAAGTTTCCCATTTTCTGAAAAGCCGAAGACTTTGCTATGGCGAACTCCCGATTTTTTGTCAAGCGTCGAAACTAGGTCAAACGATGTCGGAATGACCTAAAATTCGACGTGGAGCTTCTTGAGCAGTAGACGAGACCAACCATAGGCTTTTGTTCAGGTTTTGAAGCCGCTTGGGGTCCCGTAAACGCTTGACTTTGATTTCACCACGAGGGAAATGCCGAGCTTTGACTTCTGGTCAAACGATGTCCGATTGACCTGAAATTCGACGGGGAGCCTATTGGAGTCATTTTGAGATGATCCACAAGCTCTGAATTGGGTGCCATGGTCTCGGGGTGCTCCGCCGCTGGTAGGCTTGATTTTTTTTCCGAGCATCGAAACTGGGTCAAACGTCATCGGAATGTCCTGAAATTTGATGTGCAGCCCTTTGGAGGTATGTAGAAGCCGCCCATGTGCTCTGTTTGATGAGTGACGACCTCGGTAATTCTCGCTACCTAAGGGCTTGATTTTGCTGCTCGAGAGTTGATGGAGGGTCAAACGGTGTCGGTTTGACTTGAAACTTGACATGTAGCCTTTCGGAGGTATTTTGAGACAATCCGTAGGCTCTGATCGAAGATTTGGGGTCTTCGACACTGTCGCCGCCGGGAGCTGCTGCTTAGCTGTTGGAGAAGTGAAGTTAGGCCAAATGATGTCGGAATGACCCGAAACTTCATGTGTACCTCTCTTTTGGCTGTTTTGAATGATCTTGTAGTTTTTGTTTGATTCTGACAAGATCTGATGCTTGAAGTGGCGCCTGCCTATTTGGGATAGGATGCGGCTCCATGTAGCTTTTGGTGTGAAGAGGCAAAGTGACATTTTTTGTGTCAACAAATGCCCCCTCGAGGTACAGCGACGATGGCTTTTGCAGTCGATGTGCCTCGAAGAGAATCTTGAAGGAGAGCTTCTGACTTGACCAAGAGTCTTTGAGCATTTTTTTTTTATTTTTTTTTTATAGAGTAGCCTTTTGAGCTTCCAGGGGATTTTATGGTAGTGGGAGGGATCACGTACCATTTCAAGGCAAAGTTTTGAGAATTGACATTTGGGATTTGGATTTTGGGTTTTGGATTTTTTGGGTTTTGGATTTTCCCTTTTGACCTTGTGAACCTAAAGGCTTTATGTGGCGCATCAGGCGGTCAAGTAGGATTTTTTTTTTGTTTTTTTTTGTTTTTGACCTTGTGACCTAACAAGCTGTATGTGGCAGGTTAGGGGGTCGGGTTTTTGGTTTTTTGATTTTGGCCTTGTGACCTAACAAGCTGTATGTGACAAGTTAGGGGACCGAAAGTGGATTTTTTGGTTGGCCTTCTGACCTAACAAGCTGTATGTGGCAAGTTAGGGGACCATGGTTTGGTTTTTTGGTTACTCTTTGGGACAATTTTTTTTGAGTCCATCGGAGTGGTTTTGGATTTTCGAAGAATGTCAATTTCAAGGTTTTGGCTTAATTTGGTTCATGAGGTGGGATGGTTTGGATTTTGGAAGCTCATGAGGCTTGGAATTTTTGTATGGCCCAATCAACTCAAAAGAGGGATGGAACCATTTTTTTTTTTTTTATATGCTCTTGGTAAGAGGAATTTTGACTAAAAGCCACTTTTAATGCCTAGATAGTCAAACCTGGCTCATATGGGCTAACCCATGTGACCTTAAGCTTTGAAAGATGGCTTAGATCTCACATGGTGTCGTTTTTGTAGAGAATATCTAAAAATATCTCCTTCGGGTGGAGAATATCTAAAAATATCCTTACTTTGAGAGATTTTCTCAAGTTTCTTTGATTTTGGGAGAGATTCTCTCAAAATATCTTTCTTTGGGAGAGAATATCTATCATTCCCTTTCTTTTTGGAGAGAATTTCTCAAGAAATCTTTGTTTTGGGAGAGAATATCCCAAGTTTCCTTTTCTTTTGGGAAGGTTGCCAATTTTTAGCACTTACCTCCTTACTTTTCTCCTCTTTCCTCTTTTGGTTTGCTCTCTTCTATAAAAGCAAGGGAGGTGGGATCTCTTGCTCCTATTGCTTTCTTTTTGCAAAAGTCTTCAAGAGAGCTCCAAGACTTTCTTTTCTTCAAAGATCTTCAAGCTTTTCTTCTTCTTCCTCCATCGCTTCAAGTAAGTTTTTTTTTTCTCAAGAAATTGCATGTAGGAGTAGAAAGAAAGTTTCTTTTCTTTTCTTTTTCTTCTTCTTTTTTTTTCACGTGTTTCCTTCTTCTTTTTTTCACACGCTTTTTTTTTTCCTCCTCTTCTTTTTTTTTGTTCTTTCCTTTCTTTCCTTTTTTTTTCTTTTGCTCACGGTTTTTTTTTTACCGTGTACTGTTTCTTTTTTCTCTCTCTCTTTTTTTTTGCACGTTTTCTTTCTTTTTTTTTATTTTTATTTTTTTTTGCTGCTGTACGGCCTGGACCGTATAGCCACGTGGCTTGTGGGCCACGACTTGTGGGCCATGGGCTGCGGGCCAGCCCAGAATTTTTTTTTTTGAATGAGGTTTTCTCTCTCTCTCTTTTTTTTTGCTCACCATGATAATGAGGTTTATGCAATCCAAGATGTTTATGCACATACTTTTTTTTTTTTTTATGCATCAAGATAGAAAGTTAGAGTCTCTAGGTTAAGCCAACATGAATTTTGACTTAGACAAAGTTTGATTGGTTTTGACCAAGTTGGGTTGGAATTGGTCAAACTTTTTGTCAAAGTTTTCCTAGCGTCTAATGCATGATGATTTTTTTTTATGCATGATTTTTGTAAATTGGATTGGGAGCATGATGATGCACACCTGAAAATCTTTTGCAAGTCTTGGGATTTGAAGCTCGCAGCAATGTTGAGCTCTTTCCTAGTCTTGCGGGATTTTGAGGAGCTTTGCAAGTTCTGGAATTTGAAGCTCGCAGCAATGTTGATCTCTTTTCCGATCTGGCGGAGATTTGAGAAGACTAACTTGATCTCGCGGCAATGTTTGAGTTCAAGCTTTCTTTGAGAATCCTTCGTTGATTATGAGCTCGTGGTGCTGTTGTACTCATCTTCAGGCTTCCAATCTTTTTTCGGGGTGTTTCCCTTTTCTTCGGAATTGCCCCGGAGCCATGCCAAAATTTTGCTAGGATTTTTTTTAGCAAAATTCTGTCATTTTGGTGATTGATTTTCTTTCTTTTTCTTCCATTGCAGGTAGTTCCTCTAGAACGAACAAGGGTAAGGAGCCCGTTACCGATGCACCTCGTCGATCTGCCAGATCTTCCAATGCGGCCGTACAGCAGGCCTGGGAGAAGGTCCAGTATGTGGAGAGAAACTTGGAAGAGTGTGACTCGCTCAACCGAGATGAGATGAGAAAACGACTGATCGCTCTCAAGGATGAGGAGTTTTATAAGATTATGGCAAGCAATCGTCCTTGGGTCATGGACGATCAGAGCGTTGTGCCCAAGCCTACCTTTTTCTTTGGTGATGCAGCCCCTGATGACTCGTCATACCAAAGGAGATGCTTTCAGTTCTCTTACACAGCTGATGGTGAGGAGAGAACCATTTCTACCCGATCGACTTTTGATCGTACTATTTCGATCATGAGTCTTTCTCCCACATGCTCTAAGAGAGAAGATCCTCCAAGATGGGTGAAGAGGACCAATGTGGTCAAGACCGGTGTTTTTGTTGGCAGTCCTTCTGGTTATGCAGAGAAGTCGCCTGTCCGTCTGGACATGTTGATGCCGGCCAGCGGCTACCAAGGACCTGATCATCCATCGGTTGATTTGAGACCGGTGGGCCTTGGCATTTTCAAGGGTGATGGCAGCAATTGGGTGAAGCCTTTTCGACTTCGTGGCCGTTTCAGTGTTGACTCGAGCTGGGAGTCGTGGACTGATACATCCTGTAGATTGGTGGTGCCATTCTGAAGGAGGCCGAGATTTTTGATGCGGTTCGCGCTTTTAGGCAAACCGTGATTTTCTCCGATGAGGCTTTTATGGCCATGCTGGAGTCCTTCCTTCCACAAAACAACACCTTCATTGTTACGAATGGTGAGATTGGTTTTTCTTTGAAGGAGCTGAGTGCCATTACCGGGCTGCCCATCCTTGGCAAACTCTATGAGGAATTTATGCCGATCGACAGCGTCCTTGAGGAGCAGTCTGAGGAGCTCAGGCTTTTGTACTTTCAGCTCATCGCCTTCTATGATTTTTTGAAGGAGAAGGAGGGCTCGAAAGTCCGGTGTAGTAGTTGGAAGAATTTTGGCTCTTTATCTCCCAACTTCTTTGGCAGTGGAGAATCTTCTGAGAAGAATCTGGCTTCGAAGAAGATCTTCGTTATGCGAGAAAATCTGAAGGAATTCTTCGCAAGCACGAACGCCATTTGTTCCGACATCGCGCTGCGAAGAGATCTCGCTATGTACCTCACTTACTAGCTAGGTGAGGCTGTCTTTGCTGGAGGAGATGGGACGCACATCAGGCCGCATTGTATTTTTCCGGCTTGTTAGATGGCATTTGGAGAGCAGCTAGCTTTGGTACCGGCTCTTTACTCCTATTTATGTACCGAACTTCAGGCTGCTGCTTTCTTGGTCCGGCTTGGGCTCCCCGTGAACAGAGTATTTTCAGCCCATATTTTCTATTCGTGGTATGTGTACCACTGTCCTGGCTTTCACCGTTTAGGCGCCGCACAGGATGATGACCCTTTCATGATTCGGTTGGCTAGGGGAAAAGCCGTTTCCGATTCACTTTTATCTGCCCGCTTGAGAATCCGACGATTCAGGGATGTCGAGATTGGGCAATCTTCAGTGAAGCTTTCTCCGGATTTACGGAAGGAGGCTTTTGATTTCGGTGTCTCCCGTGATTCCACCAGGGCAGGATCGGGAAGACACTATTCTTTGACCAACGGAGAGAAGAGGTGGCTTTTAAACATACGTGTTGGCACGATGGTGTACTGCAGACATCTTTTTGTTGACATCCAGCCGTATGTCCGTTCGCGTTTTGCGTTGCAGTTAGGCTTTTCTCAAGGCGTTGTTGGAGCGCCTTCGAGCATGGTGAAGCGTTTTGGAGGTTTGCAGGACGGGAGAAATGCATGGGCTTTCTATAGTGTGGAGGACACTACTGCCATGATTTCCTATCCTGAGTTGCCCACGTTCCGAACTGCTGGATTCACGAAGTGGTTCGTGGAGAGCTCTGCTGTGTACCGAGGGCTTTCCAAGAAGGAGCTGAATGTCAAGCAATCTCCTGGGAAGGGTCTTGGTAGATCAGATGGCGTCCGTCGAGAGGAAGTTTTGTTCTTCCTTTCTGGAGAGAAGCATAGGATAGGCTTTCTCGAGGAACAGGATGTCATCAGATCCGGAGCCGCACAAGAGATACCTGTTGAGGTCTTGAGACAGCTCGAGGAGGAGGAAGCCGAGATCGACGCTTGGATGCAAGCGGAGCAAATGAAGGCTTCCATAGGGTCCACTGGTAGGAGCGGGCCATCTGATGAGGAGCCAAATGGAAGTCCTGACTTTGACAGTGAGGCAGGTACTTCAAGTAAACCGGCTCGTAGACAAAAGAGGAGGAGAGGACAACGTCGCACTGAGAGACGCCACAAAGACTCTCCTGATCTGGAAGTCCCTCCTACCATTGCTGAGGAGGTATCAGGAGATGCTGATGAGCCTCCAGAGAAGAGGAGTCGTGAAGAAGAGACCGCCGATGATGGTATGATTCTCCTTCTTTTCCATTTCCGCTTCCTTTTTTTTTTATAAGAGATTTTTTTAGACCTGCTGTTTTCTTTCTTTTGCAGAAGATGAAAACTTGGTGATGCCCGAGGTTCCTGTCGATGAAGGGGTGATGGATCCAGTTGCGGCATCTGAAGAAGAGTTGAGGGACTCTAGGGAGGACCCAGAATCTCCACCTGGTATGAGGATGATTTTTTATTTTTATTTTTTATTTTTTTGAATGCTGACATTTTTTTTTTTGTCAGCTGACTTGCCAGAGGATTCATACTTCGAGCCATCTATGGATATGGCTTTCGACGATGCCTCGGATGAGCAGATGGAGGCAGAAAGTACTCCACCAGTTATGGAAAAAGGTATTTCATAGTGATAATCTTGACATTGATTTTTTTTTGACAAGATCATATTCATACCTTTTCTTGTGTTTTTGCCAGCAGGTTGTGAAGCAACAGGAGAAGTTCCTTCGTCTTCCTCAGGGCCAGAGCAGGAGATGCCAGCAGCCGATCCAGAAGTAGGGGCTTCTTCTACCAGTCCCGTCATGGCGGAGGCGGGACTTTGTGGTGATATTGCTTCTTCAGTGGCTGCGATTGGAAAGAGCCTTTTGATTTCTTCTCCACCACGACCTGACATGGGCAGTCAGCCAACAGATCGTGGTGAATCTTCATCTGGGCCATCCCTCCAATATGCAAATAAGGTGTTGAAGAGTGTATTGAGCTCATGGGTTGAAACTCTCTCT
This sequence comes from Cinnamomum chago, assembly GCA_038049695.1. Lineage (NCBI taxonomy): Eukaryota > Viridiplantae > Streptophyta > Magnoliopsida > Laurales > Lauraceae > Cinnamomum > Cinnamomum chago. The sequence goes on from CP142451.1 coordinate 59,092,267, forward strand.
TCTGGCCATTTGGAAGCTGGTTTTGGCATGGTCAAGCATGTACAGGACATCCTTGCTGACAGTGCAGAGGTCGGTCTAGACGTTGCAAGTGCCAAGGCCTTTGTTGATGAAGTCATTGCTTTGGGTGACAAATGGACTGAGACCAAGAATTTCCCAAGCGGTGACTTCTTCAATGAGATGTTTTTGCAGCCATCCGGTAAGATCAAATCTGAAATGGATGAGATCTCACGGGCTCGGAAGCAATTCGTTCGGGAGAGGAACGTTACCGAGTTAGCTATCATCGAGCTAACACAGGACCTGCACTGTCTTGATAGGGAGGTCACAGAAGCTAGGCAGCGCCTTGAGCAATTGCAAGAACAAAATGCTGCCAAATGGACTGTCATTGTAGAAGCCCGTGCTAAAGAGGGAACTCTGATTCGCCAGGTTGAAGAAGCCGGTAGCAGCCTCCAGAGAAAGACTCAGGAGTATGAGCAGTGGCAAATTCTCTGGGAAGAGCTTCCTCGTGCCGAAGATGGGTCGCGGCGTTCTGCCGCGTTTTATGGCAAGATCTTGAAGAAGCGCGGCCTGGAAGCTTTAGAGGCTAAGGCCAAGAGTCTGCTTGAGGAGCTGGATCTTTGGTTGAAGACCATGCTAGACTGAGCTCTTGATTTATAACAAACTCTTTTCTTCTTTTCTCTCTTCTTCTTTTTTGGTACCTCTATGTAAAACATTTTTGGTACTCTATGTACCTTTTACTTAAATTCTTTTTGGTGAAAATAAGCAAAGGTTGGGTGAGAATGTTTATTTGAGAATTTTGATCCAAAGGTTGTCATTTTGTGAAAATCTTTTGTCAAAAGGGTTGTCTTGGCATGAAAGCCAGATTTTGCGGCAAAAGCCAGGGTTTTTTTTTTGTGTGTGGTTTGAAAGCCGAATTTCGAGATGGCATGAAAGCCGAAATTTGGGTTTATGGCATGAGAGCCAAAATTTTGGATGGCGTGGAAGCCGAAATTTTGAGGTGGCATGAAAGCCGATTTTGGTGGCGTGAAAGCCAAATTTTGGGATGGCATGAGAGCCAAATTTTTTTTGAGATGGGATGAAAGCCGATTTTTGAGATGGCATGAAAGCCGAAATTTGGGTTTATGGCATGAGAGCCAAAATTTTGGATGGCGTGGAAGCCGAAATTTTGAGGTGGCATGAAAGCCGATTTTGGTGGCGTGAAAGCCAAATTTTGGGATGGCATGAGAGCCAATTTTTTTTTAAGATGGCATGAAAACCGAATTTTGAGGTGGCATGAAAGCCGAATTTTGTGGTGGCATGATTTTTTTGGGGTGGCATGACAGCCGGTTTTCGTGGCGTAAAAGCCGAATTTTTTTTTTAAATGGCATGAAAGCCGAGTTTGAGATGGCATGGGAGCCAAAGATTTTTTGTGGCATGAGAGCCAAATTTTGGTTTGTGGCATGAGAGCCGGTTTTTTTTTTGGTGTAAGAACCAAATTTTGTTTTTGGCATGAAAGCCGAAATTTCTTTTTGGCATGGAATCCAGATTTTTTGTTTTTGGCATGAAAGCCAGATTTTTTTTTTGAAAACCGAGTTTTGTTTTGTTGGCATGGAAGCCGAATTTTGATTTTTTGCATGAAAGCCGGATTTATGATTTTTTGGCGTGAATCCGGATTTTTGGCATGGAAGCCGGGTTTTTTGGCGTGAAAGCCAGGTTTTTGGTTTTCAAAAATGCAAGTATCGACTAAAAGTCGCCTCCCTGCTGAATGGTATTGCAAGTATCGATGGAATGTCGCCTCCTTGCTCATTCGGTTGCGAGTATCGATGGAATGTCGCCTCCCCGCGGATTTGGGTGCAAGTATCGACTAAGCGTCGCTTCCCTGCTTTTTTTTCTTCAAAAATTTTGTTTTGTGGGTATCGATGGAATGTCGCTTCCCCACGATTTTTGAATTTTGAGGTTTTTTCGAACCTTTGTTTTGTTTTCTGTTTGTTTTGAAATTTTAGGTTGCGGATATCAACTGGAACGTTGCGTCTCCACGATTTTTGAAATTTTGGGGTTTTGGAAGTATCGAATGGGTGTCGCATCCTTTCGATTTTGGGTTTTGCAAGTATCGACTGAACGTCGCTTCCCTGCGGTTTTTGAAAAACCATTTTTTGTTTAAAGACATGAGGGTCGTAAATTTTGACTCAAAACCATTTTGGTCGTAAAAGCCGGGGTGGACTAGGGCTGAAATCCCTAGGTCCTGATATTGTTTCAAACCATGAATTTTGGGTTCAAGGATCGAAAATTTTGGTCAAGTTTGGGAAGAGGCTCCTAAACTTGGATTTTTGTATTTGCTTTTTTTTTTTAACAATGAAACGATGAAAGAAACATTGTTTTGAGGGTTTTTTTTTTAGAAATTTCAACAAGAGGATGAAAATTCCAAAAGGAGTGGGTTTGACGAGCAGATACCTAGGAATAGGCTTTGGCCGTGTAGACATTGCTCTGACCCGGTGGGGAAAGCCTTCAAGGGTAGTACCGCTTCAAGAACTTTCCATTGATGGGCAGCATACACCTGTCACCCTCCATATTTAGAAGAGCGTATGCGCCGTTGGAGAAGATTTTGTCGATGACGAAAGGTCCCTCCCATTTTGGTTCAAATTTGCCTTTGGATTTGTGAGCAAAAACCATAGGTCTTCTTACTGTAGGAACCAAGTCTCCCTTTTTGTAGGCGCGTTGCCTGACCTTCTTGTCAAAAGATCCTGCCATGCGTGCTTGGAAGAGTTCAATGTTTTGTAGAGCTTCGAGCCGTCTCTCATCGAGATTATCCAGCTCTTGAAGTCTCAATTTGACATTGCTTTCTTGCGTCATGTCATTTTGTAGAGATACCCTTAAGGAAGGAATTTGAACTTCCAAAGGGACAACAGCTTCGCATCCATAGACCAAGGAGAATGGTGTGCTATGGGTTGGTCCTCGAACGGTGGTTCGATAGGCCCACAAAGCTTCAGGCAGTTTGTCGCCCCAATCTCTTTTGTGACGAGAGACCATTTTTTTGAGGATTTTGCAGAGCGTCTTGTTGAAGGCCTCTGCTAGTCCATTCGCTGCCGGATTGTACGGAGTTGAAGGACAACTTTGGATTTTGTATTTGTCGCAGAACCTGTAGAATCTGTGATCCCGACATTGTGGTCCGTTATCATGGACGAATCTTTTAGGTATGCCGAAGCGACAAATGATGTTGGTGCGCAAGAACTGAAGGACTGATGAGGTCTTCATTTCATTAAGCGAGAATGCTTCTGACCACTTGGAGAAATAATCCGTAGCGGCGAAGATGAAGCGATGACCTTTGCTCGATGGAGGGGAGATAGGACCTATGATGTCCATACCCCAGGCTTCAAAAGGCCATGAGATCGCTGTAGGATGCAGCCATTCTGGAGGCATGTGGACATAGTCTCCGTGAATTTGGCATTGTTGGCAGCGCTTAGCAAATTGCATTGCATCAGCCACCATGGTAGGCCAATAATAACCTAACCTTTTTATCTGATCGTAGAGCTTAGGGCCAGCCTGATGGGCTCCACAAAGACCAGCATGTACTTCTTTGAGTGTTTCTTCAGCTTCTTGTTGTGACAAGCAGCGTAGAAGTACTCCGTTATAGGATTTTCTATACAGCATTTTTGAAGGAATATCCAAATGAAAGTTCGGGGCTCGTCTTTGGATGCTTACCCGTTCTTTTGGATCTTCAGGTAGGATTCCGAACATTATGTAATCAATGAACGGATCCCTCCAGTCGCCGATCAGAGGTTTAAGGACGGAGATCCGACTTCCAACCACTTGGTGGCATTCAGCAACTGCTTGATGTGTGTTGAGAGAAGGGAGAATCCTTTTTTGACACACTGTAACTTGCATGTTTTCCCCTTCTTGGATTGCCATAGACGCAGGAAGTCCAGCCAGGGCATCTGCACGAATGTTTTCACCTCTGAGGATGTGGGTGACGTGACAGATGTCGAACTTTTGCCGAAGCGATTGTGCCTTGTTGTAGTAAGGCAACAGATCGGGCTTCCTGACTTCAAATTTCTGATTCATCTGGTTGACGATCAGTTAAGAGTCTCCAAACGCTTCCAGCGTAGTGATGCCGGATTCGAGGGCGAGTTCCAATCCTATGATCAGGGCTTGGTACTCAGCTGCATTGTTTGAACATGGTTCCAGTAGCGAGAATGCATGCGGAATCATGTATTTATCGGGACTAACAAAGAGAATGCCAATTCCCGATATTTGATTTCCCTTTTCATTTGTCCTGGTTGCGCCATCGAAGTACATGTGCCAGGAAGCATTTGATAAGGAAGTCTCCACACTGTAGACCGGTTCGTCTGGGAGGTCATCCCTGAGTGGAGAATCTTTAGGCAATGGATGCTCCGCGAGGAAGTCTGCTAGAGCTTGGCCTTTGATTGCTTTTTGTGGAACATACCTAATGTCAAATTGTGACAGGAGGATGGGCCATTTTGCTAGTCGGGCATTGAGAGAACCTGCTTTTGTGACAAGGAACTTTAGGAGGTTGATCCTCGAAATCAGGTACACTGTGTTGGCTAGCAGGTAGTGACGCAGTTTTTGTATGGCGAACATCACTGCCAAGCATTCTTTTTCGACTGGAGAGTAGCGATGCTCTGCACCTACCAACATGCGGCTAAGGTAATATAGAGCAGCTTCTTTTCCCTCGTCATTCTTTTGTGCGAGTAGAGCGCCTAAAGAACAGTCAAGGGCTCTTGTGTACAAGAGGAATGGTTTTCCAGTTGTGGGGGCAGCCAACACTGGAGGTTTAGTCAGGTATGACTTGATGTCCTGGAACGCGGCTTCATATTCAGCATCCCAGACAGAATCGACACCTTTCTTCATTAACCGAGAGAATGGACGACACTTCCCTGATAGGTTGGAGATGAACCGTCGAATGTATGCCAATCTTCCTTGGAGCCCTTTTAATTGTCTTAGGGTTCTCGGAGATGGCATTTCTAGGATAGCCTTGACTTTGGTGGGGTCAAGCTCTATGCCAGCTTTCCGTACTATGAATCCGAGAAACTTACCCGATGAAACACTGAAGAAGCATTTGAGGGGATTCATTCGCAGTTTGTGTTTGCGAAGTCGGAGGAAGACTTCTCGAAGATCTTTGAGATGGTCTGCTTTTCTTTTACTTTTGACGGCGAGGTCATCGACATAACATTCGACCGCCTTGTGCTGCATATCTTGGAATATCTTCATCATAGCCCTCTGATATGTAGCGCCGACATTCTTCAGACCGAATGGCATGACAATGTAGCAATACACGCCAAACGGGGTCCGAAATGCTGTGTGTTTTTCATCTTCAGGATGCATCTTTATCTGATTGTAGCCAAAGAAGCCATCCATGAATGTCATTTGCTCGAACCCACAGGTGTTGTCGATCATCACCTCCGGTATAGGGAGCGGGAATTCATCTTTTGGACATGCATTGTTTAGGTCTCTATAATCAATGCAGACCCTGATTTGCCCATTTTTCTCTGTCACGGGGACGATGTTGGCCAACCATTCAGGATGCTGTTCCTCACGGATGAAGCAAATGCTTTTGAGTTTTTGAGTTTCTTGTTCAATTTTGTCCATCACATCAGGACGGAACCTTCTTTGGCCTTGTTTGACAGGCTTGATATCTTTTTGAAGATTGAGTTTGTGGACTGCTATTTTGGGGTCTAAGCCAGGCATCTCAGCGGAAGACCATGCAAAACAATCAACGAACTCATGAAGAAACGCGATATACTCGGGTAACTCATCATCCTTTATATTCTTGCTTATGAATACAGGACGTGGGTTATCAGGTATTCCCAAGTCTATCTTTTGAACAGAATCTTCAGTTGGAAGGTTTGAAGGTGGTTCCTCCACAATATTTTCGGAGGCTTCCAGCCCAACAAAGCCTTCTGGAGTTCCAAAGGTATCTACAGACCACGGCTCTGCTTTTGTCCATGGGTCTTCTTGATTGGTACTTTTCTCAAGATTTGCTATGAGATGGTCCCAATCACCTGTTGAAACTAGGTCGAAGTAGGGCACTTCTTTTGGAGATGATGGTTCTTCTGGGCTAGAAAATCGTGTATCCGTATCATCGGTCAATTCCTCTTCATCATCTGAGAAATCATACCAATTAGGTGAGCTTCCTAAATCTTCGACGGGTGACTCTTCAAAGAGATATCCGGGGAGATCGATGTCTTCATTAATATGAGATGTTGAGGCTTGGTCGGCAAGACGACTTTGCAGCCTTTGTGTCAACTGTCTCAAGGGAGCGTCAGGATCATACCCCAGCCCATGTGAAGACTTTTCTATGTGGCGGTGGGGTTTCCAACCTTCCAGTTGACTTTTGGTCAGGGTTGGTTCCAATGGCGTGATAATACAACGGCCACCTCCCAAACCGATTGGGTTCTGAGCGTCGTAGCCCATTTTCTTCATGATAGCTTGTGCCTTCATTTTGGAAAGGTTCAAGCGAAGAATTTGATGAAGAAACTCCCGATTTATGGAAGAAGATTGGCTTTTCTTCTGCTGATGTTGCTGGAACAACGAAGGAAGCAGATGTCGGATCTTCTATGTCAACGGCTGTCTCCATCGGAGTGAGAGCGGGCTGGACTTGTTGATCATCAGCTTGGCTTGACGATGTGTCGTCTTCTGGCTCTGAGTCCGAATCCGTGTCTTGCAAGATAGACACGAAGGAGACAACAAACTTGCCCCCAGCCTTTTGTTTTGTCTTCTTTGCTTTGGTGGTGATCACCAGAGGCTTTGAAGACTTGAGGGAGACCATGAAGGGAGATTGATTATTCTCTTCGGTTTTGATAGAGGGTTTATTTTCTTCCGGTGATTGCTGAGGAGCCTTGCCTTTGTCTTTCTGGAGATTTTCGGCAAAGGGTGTTGTTTCTTCCTCCCTTTCTTCTTTTTCATCTTTGTACATCTGAGCATCTGCGAAATAGACTTCTTTGCCTTTGAAGGGCTTTTTGTCTGCAAACACTCGATGTATCAAGCCGTCATTGCCAACGAACTTGATGCACTGATGTAAAGTCGAAGGGACAACACCATTCTCGTGTATCCAGGGGCGTCCGAGAAGGATGTTGTAGCATGAAGGGGTCTTTATTGCATAGACAGTGACCTCGGAGATAAGATCACCGATTTGCAACTTGAACCTGATTTTGCCGATCGGCCTTTGAGCGCTGCCATCATATCCAAAGATGGACACAGACGTGTGGCTCAGCTTGCTAGGCGGAATGCCTAGTTGTTCGAGTGCCGAAGTGGAGATGAGGTTGAGTGCAGAACCTGGATCGATCTGGATTCTGCGTACTGGCACCTCTTTGATGTACCCGGTGAAGTACAGGGGTCGGTTGTGCTTTGTCTCGCCTAGCAGGAGGTCTTCCTTGGTGAAGGCGATGGTTGCACTTGCTGCTTTTTGAACCGAGAGGCATTCGATGCAGGATCCCTCAGTTTTCTTCTTTTCTCCTTTTGAGGGAGTTTTTGATTTTTTGACCCTATAGTCCATTTCAATTTGTAGGACTTGTGGGGCATGTTTGTCGACATCCGCATCCAGCATTTGTAGTTCTGAAATGAGACTATCACAAGTCTGTGGTGACATTCGTAATAAGTCTAGGATGTGCAGACGTGCAGGTATGTGTTTGAAGTGCTGAATCAAGTCGTACTTGAAAGCCTCCTTGGGGCCTGCATTTTCATTATTCTTGCCACTAGGGGCGTTTACAGCTTGTTTTCCCGAAGGATTTACATAAGAAGCAGAAGGTTGGTTGTAGTTTTTGTGGTAATCCCGGCCAGAATGGGTATTTCTACCAACTTCAAGAGCTTCTGTAGAAGGGTCTTTGTTTGGAAGATCACCCTCGAGATCGAGGGGTTGTTCCTTCTCATTTGCTGAAGATGTCTCTGTGTCAGCATTGCCATCTTCAGTAATTGTGTTGCATGGAGCATTTTCCGGGAGCAAGTCCTGAACAGCATCCAGCAACTTTCCTTCTTTATCGAATATTTTGTCGGTCCAGACATCACCGATGAGATCGGGCATTTGGGACCAATTGACCAGATTTTCTCTGAAGAAGATTTCACCGGCCTGAGTTTCTTCAAGGTGATCAGTCGGAAGAGGTTTGAGTTCCGATGTCACTGTTCCAGGAGACGAAGCCTGAGAAGGTGTGGTTCTGGAGGAATTATCATCCTGAGCTATTGCATTGCAAGTAACTTTGACGGAAGATGCCTCCAAGATGAACTGTTGGGAATCAGATTCGTCCTCAGATGTAAGAGGATCATCGATCCAACAGCTTTCTTCGTTTTCCAGGGTTACCGGAGGAGATTCCTGTAGATTTTCAGGAACTTCCGGTGCTGGGTTGTGACAAAGCTGGTTGATGCGACCTTGTTCTTGCTCTATAGCAAGGTGCTGCAAGATCCTTGCGTATTCATCGAGATCAGGCATGGGGGCCAAATCTTCTTCTTCGTCTGCTCCTTGTTGTTCAACATGGTTGGGTTCCACTGGAGTGTTTTCATGGACAGCCTCTTGGTCTTCTTCATCATCAGACCAGGATCCTTGCGGCTGTAATGGGTTATACCAGATTACTGGCACAAGATGAGATTCAGGGATCCATTCCTCGTCGGAGAGATATTCTCCTGTTTCGAGGGATTCCTCCCACTCATCGATGTCGCTAGCGGTGTCACTGGACTCGTATCCATCCATGGGGAATCCGACTACCGAGTTGCAAGAGTATGATGCCCCCTGCGTAGTTTCATCTTTGAGGTGCGGTGGCATGAAATCACCAAGAGTGAATCTTCTTGCCGCCTTTGAAGTCTTGGGAGGAGACTCTTCTGTTGCCCCCAGCGAAGCGGTAGAGGAGGTCTCTGCCTTTTCAGCGACTTCTTGCTTTTTCGGAGCTTTCTCCTGCTGTTTGAGTTTGCGGAGTTGTCTCCTGGCTTGCCTTCGCTGTTGAGCGGTTGGCTTTGTTTTGACGACCTCCCAATTTTCATCTTCTAGGAGATCGGGGTGTACCCATATGGGCTGTCCATCTGATGTTGGATATGGAACCAACTCTTGGGACGTTTGGGTCATCTTTATCACCTTAAAGGAAGTAGTGATCTTCTCTTTTGGTGATTTTTGTTTTTGTCCACACGACACCATATTGACGGAGGCAGACCCATAGTTCTTATCGAAGGTGATGACTCCGTTTTTCCACATCTCATTTATCTTCTCTCTCACAACAAAGCATTGATTGAGAGGATGCGAGACCATCTGATGGTATGGACAATACCGAGGATCGTTGGTTTTGCCAACATCGCCCAGTCTTTTGGGGTCAGGCAAGGTGAGTTTACCGTTTGCGAGAAGTGCCCCAAAAATTTCTTCAACATCTTCATCGAACGGGTATTTCTTCTCTACTCGTTGTTTGAAGGCATCAGAGAGTTCAGGCTTTTTACCTGCAGCTTTGTTTTCAGCTTTCTTTGGCGGCTGAGGAGCTGACTTGGTTTGCACATTGAGAACCTCTTTTTTCTTTAGCTTTGAAGTTGCAATGGTGGTCGGCTCTTTCTTTGATGATTTCTGACTGTTGAGGTCTTTGATCACCGTTTCAGCCTCCATATAAGCTTCTAGGAGTTCACCTAGGTTTTTTGATTTGTTGCCGATGATCATGGAGCGGATTCTTGCTCTCATGTTGTTACCGCATATCTCGACTAGCGACGCTTGTGGCAATACATCTGAGCATTTGTACGCCATTGCCTTCCACTTGTGAATGAAGTCATATGTTGACTCACTCTCTCCCTGTTTTAGGCTGCAGAGCTGCGCCATAGTAACAGGATGATCCTCACCTTTGAAGTGGGTTAGGAAGCGTGTCTCCAGCATGGCCCAATTTTGAATGGAGTCCTCCGGCAGAGTGGAGTACCAATCAAAGGCCGTACCTTTTAGGGTACTTGCAAAGAGGCGGATTTTGAGGGCTTCTTGATCCGCAATAGCTCCCATCAGGATCTTGAAATGGATGACGTGTTGTCTGGCTGAACCTTTCCCCGTATATGTTTGGAGAGTAGGTTGCTTGAATTTTGTAGGGAACGGGACCGAGTCCATCCACAAGGGATATGGTGGCCTGATCCCATGCTCCTTTAGTGTATCCTCTTCTTTTGCTTTGGCGAGGATATCGTCAACGTCCTTTTTGGTAAGGGCGCGTGACTCACTGTTTTCCGCATTTTCCTCGTCGCCTTGATGGCTCAGAGGAGCTTCATTGTTTGGCGGACGTTGGATAGTGAGAATTAGGGCCTCTATTCTCTGTTGTCCTTGTTCCAGCTGCTGGATGCGTGCAGCTACGTCATCATGTGGCGGAGGTTGCTCAACATTTGTGACCAAGATGTTCACTCTTCGAGAGTCGAAAGAGGATACAGTCTTGGTGACTGAGCTGGAGCTCATTCTTTTAGATGAAGAGCTCGAGGAGTGATTACTCCGGTGTCCTTGACTTGAAGGAGCGGGAGAATCTTCTTGATGTCTTCTTGTCCGAGTGACGCTGCGAGTCACCGGTCGTCTGACATGGATTTTAGTTGCCGACTTTTGATGTCTTCTAGTTTTTCCAACCATATGGACAACAACAACTTGCTTGAATTTTGTAGGGAACGGGACCGAGTCCATCCACAAGGGATATGGTGGCCTGATCCCATCCTCCTTTAGTGTATCCTCTTCTTTTGCTTTGGCGAGGATATCGTCAACGTCCTTTTTGGTAAGGGCGCGTGACTCACTGTTTTCCGCATTTTCCTCGTCGCCTTGATGGCTCAGAGGAGCTTCATTGTTTGGCGGACATTGGATAGTGAGAATTAGGGCCTCTATTCTCTGTTGTCCTTGTTCCAGCTGCTGGATGCGTGTAGCTACGTCATCATGTGGCGGAGGTTGCTCAACATTTGTGACCAAGATGTTCACTCTTCGAGAGTCGAAAGAGGATACAGTCTTGGTGATTGAGCTGGAGCTCATTCTTTTAGATGAAGAGCTCGAGGAGTGATTACTCCGGTGTCCTTGACTTGAAGGAGCGGGAGAATCTTCTTGATGTCTTCTTGTCCGAGTGACGCTGCGAGTCACCGGTCGTCTGACATGGATTTTAGTTGCCGACTTTTGATGTCTTCTAGTTTTTCCAACCAGATGGACAACAACAACTTGATTGGGTCTTTCTTTTTCAACCCATTTTTTGGAGACCTGAAGTGCAGAATGCTGGGTTTTTTGCTTCTCTAGTCTCTTTTGTCGATATGCCACGCGGCGGCGCATACGACGAGTAATTTGAGCTTCGGTTAGCTCTGGCTACGCTCTGGCAATGAAGGACGTAGTCCCTGGTGCGCAGCAGCCGAGCTTGTCTTCTTTGAAGACTGGCAGGGACAGGATCCGGACGCGGTCCTTTGCCTGTCGCAGCGAAGCCTCGAATTTGGCGAGTTCGGCCCCTGTTGAGAGGAAGGGTCGACTCGCAGGAGTGCAGGCCTTTGCAGGTTCTTGCGGAGGCCTTACGATGCACGATTTGATTTTGGGCTTGTAGGAGCAAGCCGGCTCGTGCTGAGTTGGTTTTGTTTGGCGAAGGGTAGGTTTCTCCTCTTTCATGTAAGCAAGAGGGTAGAACCAGTTCTCCTTGAGAGGGGCCAGGTATGCTGGCTTTGCAGGTGTTTGTGACCTTCTTTGTTTGGGTGAAGGTCTTGGGGACCAAATCTTTGAACAGACTTAGTTTCTTGTAGGTTGAGGCTTCGTGGGGTTACCACGGGCTTTACGTTTTCTGATGGCCGCCTTTGGTGTCGGAGCAGCGACATGTCCGGTGGCAGTTTTCTGCTTCTTGGCAGTTGCAGTTTCTTCTACGGGAAGTGGGAATGGTCCCAGCGACCCGAAGACGATGGTCCGGGGAGTTGAGGCCGACCCGGTGTTCTGGGAGTCGCCAAGGGTGGTGATGCTTTGGAAACTGGCGAGGCGCTTGTTGGTGCGCTTGGTTTGCTTCTCTTGAAGCATCAGCTGGTACTTGTTCTCATCAAAGGTGATGGTTAATGAAGCTGCCATTGTTAGTTTTTGGAAAACTTATGAAACAAGACCATATCCATTAGTAATCACAAGAATATGGTGATCATAAATGGAAAATACTATGGTTTCGCCTCTTCAAGTCGCCCGAGGGAACATGGCCCAGCCCAAGCAACATGACGAAGGCAGAAAAACCATAAAGGGCACAATTGTTCTAAACGCAAGTAAGGTCAGCTCAGAATGAGCGTCCTAGTGACTGCTAGAAGCAATTGTGAACCTTAATTCAAATTACCGAGAAGCAAAGCTCACTCAAGGTAAAATGATATATGGTTGAGATACAAATGTGTCGGTTGCGAATACAGTAGACTCGAAAGGGCATACTAGGACCGCTAGGCACAAATGTTGCAAATCGCATCCTTGGAAAGGACACGAGATGAGATTTTTGAAAGGTCAAGATTGGATTCATAAAAGAGAGCAAATGGTATTCCAATCCGAGAATGAGCTCAACATTTCTGCGAGCTCGAAATCCGAAAGGGAAGGAACCAAAATTTCTCAAGTGTGGATCCAAAAGTGACGGAAGTTTTTTTTTTTTTTTGAAAGTGTCAAGATTGGACTTATAGAAGAGAGCAAATGGTATTCCAATCCGAAAATGAGCTCAACATTTTTGCGAGCTCGAAAATCCGAAAAGGAAGGAACCATGATTTCTCAAATATAAATCCAAAAGTGATAGAAGTTTTTTTTTTGTTCTTTTTTTTTTAGAAAAATTTTTTTGAAGGTTTTTTTTTTAAGAGTTCACATAGATCTCCAATTCGATCTTATGAAACCGCAGGTGATAGATCAGCCCCCAGGTAAGGGTAGGATTACTTAATGAACCCGTTTGGAGGACCCTTGCCTAGACCAGTCTAGCTGTCTCCACACTCTGGACAAGGCTTTTCTTAAATCCACTTTGGTCAAAGAACGCAATTGGTGCAACCTTAGTGGATTTTTTTTTGAAAGATTTTTTTTATGGATTCATAGAAGAGAGCGAATGGTGTTCCATTCCGAAAATGAGTTCAACATTTCTGCGATCTCGAAATCCGAAAAGGAATAAGCCAAAGTTTCTCAACTTAAACCCAAAAGGGAGAAATCTGGAAAAAAAAATTGTAAATCAGATTTTTTTGTGGATTCATAGAAGAGAGCAAATGGTGTTCCATTCCGAAAATGAGTTCAACATTTCTGCGATCTCGAAATCCGAAAAGGAAGAAGCCAAAGTTTCTCAACTTAAACCCAAAAGAGGGAAATCTGAAAAAAAAATTAAATCAGATTTTTTTTTTGGGATTTTTTTTTAGAAACGGGAAAGGCTGGAAATAAACTTAAAGAAAGAAACTTCCAAAAATCCCATCTCATGTTTTTTTTTTAGATGCAAGATCCAACATAGGCCACCGACTAGAATGGAGCCAAAGAATCCAAGCATTGTGTTCTCAAATGAACGGGTCCCACCGGGTGTGCCAGCTTGATGGACCGCGCCCCTCCGTTCCTCCTCCGCTGCCATCCGCCCCGGGTCTGTCGGGGTCCGGAAGGTGGGAGAAGGAAGAAAGAAAGGCGGGTATCAACATTTTGTGGGTATGCCAGATTTTCTTTTATACTTGGAATTTAGAGTAGTGATCCAGAGATTCACCTTCACAAGTAGAAAGGAAATCAACTTTTTCCTAACTTTCCATTGCACACATATTTTAAAGAAAAGAGACAAGTTTGTTTTGAATGCCGTGAGAGGCGATTTTCTTTGTTTGCCGTGTAAGGCGATTTTGGTGCCGTGAAAGGCGGTTTACAAATCTCATCAATAATGAAAAGAAAAGAAATGTGAATTTTGTGTCTCTTTAAGAAAAAATACAATACAATAGAAAAGAAAGAAATGGAATCTAACTTTTCATGCGATTGTGGGGGGACCCGTTCAGATCGACGGTCACGAGTCATGTATGGACTCCGCCATCGTCCTTGAGATGAGAACTTTGATGCTTGATTTCTTGGCTTGGCTCCAACCTCAGATTTTTAGAGGATAAGGACCAAGGTAAGGTCCTATATCCGGTAAAAAGCTGAGTAGACGAGCTGAAAAGCTGCATCTGGCCATGTTGGATAGAAGGAGAGGTGGCCTTGGGGGGGGGGGGGGGGGTGGCCCCCCAAGGGGCTTTGATCACCTTGTAGTGCTTGTTGCAGCAGAGTTTTCTTCAATAGAGGAGAGTTTGTTGCAGAGGTTCTGGATTTTTCTTGGATTTTTCGGAGAGTTTTTGGATAATTTTTCCCTGGCCCCCCTTTTCCTTGGAATGGCCTCCTATTTATAGGCATTTGGTAGCCATTTAGGAGAGTTTATGAGCATTTATGGTATTAATGCTCATGATGGGAGGAGTTACAAGTTTTTAATTTCTTGATTTGGTAACTCCTTTTTCCTTGAATTTGATTGGCCGGTGGAGGATAATGGGCATTTAGTTGCCTTTAATCTCCATAATGAGGGGAGTTTCATGGTTTTAATGCCATGAATACTTGGATTTGTAACTCCCATTTGCTTGCTTTTGATTGGGCCGTCCAAGATAATGAGTTAATGACTGTAATAAGTTGCCATAAACAAGTCAATTAACAGCATTAAATGGTCTCCCGGTCGCTTGAAGAGTCACGGGCCGCGCCGCGTCCTTTGGAATTCTTTTGGCGATGATCATCGATGGATCTTCATGTTGATCGACATCGGATGATCATGCAATTTCAGACTTTGATTAATATCAACAAGCCGGCGACATCTGTCCAGTCGATTTCTCGATCGGTCGGGCAGAAAGTGCATTTTCTTGATCGGTCGGTTGACAATTTTGAGGTGTCGGATGATGATTCCATGATTCCGGCGGCGGATCCACGACGTCGACGAAGATCGACGAATTTCATGCTAAAAAAATCAGAATTTGGAAAAATCACAGGGGCCAATCAACTCGGGACGCGAAAGATACCCGAAAAACGAAGTTTTTGGGCGAGGTCCGGCGGCCCGGACCTCCATGGTCGCCGGCGACCATGGGGTTTGTGCCCCATGGTCGGCCGCGTTCCGGACGCCTTTTCTTCTTCGTTTTTCGTCGTTTTTCGCTTCTGTTTTCTCCTGCATTTTTCTTGGAATTTCCTCTCATTTATTGGATGAATTTCCCTCAAGAAAACCTGACGGGAGGCCATGCAAATCGGATTGCAAAGTTTCCCATTTTCTGAAAAGCCGAAGACTTTCTGTGGAGAACTCCCGATTTTTTGTCAAGCGTCGAAACTAGGTCAAACGATGTCGGAATGACCTAAAATTCGACGTGTAGCTTCTTGAGCAGTAGACGAGACCAACCATAGGCTTTTGTTCAGGTTTTGAAGCCGCTTGGGGTCCTGCAAACGCTTGACTTTGATTTCACCACGAGGGAAATGCCGAGCTTTGACTTCTAGTCAAACGATGTCCGATTGACCTGAAATTCGACGGGGAGCCTATTGGAGTCATTTTGAGATGATCCACAAGCTCCGAATTGGGTGCCATGGTCCCGGGGTGCTCCGCCGCTGGTAGGCTTGATTTTGTTTCCAAGCATCGAAACTGGGTCAAACGTCATCGGAATGTCCTGAAATTTGATGTGCAGCTCTTTGGAGGTATGTAGAAGCCGCCCATGTGCTCTGTTTGATGAGTGATGACCTCAGTAATTCTCGCTACCTAAGGGCTTGATTTTGCTGCTCGAGAGTTGATGGAGGGTCAAATGGTGTCGGTTTGACTTGAAACTTGACATGTAGCCTTTCGGAGGTATTTTGAGACCATCCGTAGGCTCTGATCGAAGATTTGGGGTCTTCGACACTGTCGCCGCCGGGAGCTGCTGCTTAGCTGTTGGAGAAGTGAAGCTAGGCCAAATGATGTCGGAATGGCCCAAAACTTCATGTGTACCTCTCTTTTGGCTGTTTTGAATGATCTTGCAGTTTTTGTTTGATTCTGATAAGATCTGATGCTTGAAGTGGCGCCTGCCTATTTGGGGTAGGATGCGGCTCCATGTAGCTTTTGGTGTGAAGAGGCAAAGTGACATTTTTTGTGTCAACAGACCCCGGGCATCTCATATGGAGTCCAGGCGAAGACGTCCTTATTCTTCAGTAGGAAGTCGAGCAGCTCGGTCCTCTCGTTGTCGGGGAGCTGACTTCCCAGCAAGAAATATCACTCGGGGTCATCAGAATTGATCCTAACCTCGGTGAGTTCCTCTATGCTCTTCTGCTCTGCTGAGCGACCGACGTCCTCGAGTTTGGCCATATGCACTCGCTGCGGCTCCGTTTCGCCAGGTATTATGGCCGTGAGGCACTGTCTGGCCATCTGCTGATCTCCTCGTATGGTTACTATCTCGATCACCCCTCCGGCCTTCTCTAATGAAAACTTGAGCTTCTGGTGAAAGGTGGAAGGTACTGCCTCCATGGCATGCAGCCAAGTACGCCCCATTATTACATTGTAAGGAGATGGTGCGTCCACCACCATGAAGTCGACCATCTTTATGGTGCCTCCTATTCGGACCTCAAGCGAGATCCTTCCCTTGGGATACACCAGCTTTGCGTTGAAGCCTACCAAGGGGACACAGGCTTCCTGTAGATCGGACTCCGTCAGACCGAGCTGCTTGAAACAGCTGAAGTAGAGGATCTCAGATGAGCTCCCTGGGTCCACAAGGATGCGCTTCACAGTGTAATTGTTCAGTCGCAGGGTGAGAGTGAGGGCGTCGTTGTGGGGGAGCTGGACCCTTCCCAGGTCTTCGTCCGAGAACCAAATCTTGGGCTTATCCTTCCTAGCTTTCTTTGGTGCAGGCTCTAGTTCGGCCGACATCACCTGTTTGTCATGGGCGGCCCTCCTGGCCTCTGACCGAGCTTGGGCACTTCCCCCATTGGGAGCGGGGGCCAGGTGAATGACGTTGATGATACCCGTCGGCTCGTCGCTGTCCTGATCATCACTGGGTGGGCCTTGCTGTTGAGCTTGGTTGACCCTCTCCCCCTCCTTGATGTACTCCCGAAGGTGCCCGTCCCTGACGAGCTTCTCGAGGTGGGATTTCAGGGCCATGCAGTCCTCAGTGATGTGCCTGTGCTGCTTATGGGAAGAACAGTTCTTGCTCCGGTCTCAAGTAGATGGGTCGCCCCTCATCGGCTGTGGCCACTGGAAGTAAGGTTCTGCTAAGATTTTGCCGAGGAGTCTGTAGATGGGCTCCTTAAAGACAACATTGACAGCCCTGTAAGGATCTCCGGCCGGCCTGGTAGGCTTGAATTTTGGTCTGTTGCTGCTGCCCGAGATGGAGGTTGAGAAGGTCGCCGAACTGGCGGTGGCCCTCTTCTTATCTGGCCTCTGTTTGGGGAACATCCCTTCTCCTTTGGAGGTTTGGCCCTTTTGTGGGAGGCCGAACCATTCCTTGCCTCGAGCTTCGTCCTTTTCCTACTCAATGTACTGATTCACCTTAGCCATCAGCGCCTTCATCGTGGTTAAGGGAGTTCGGACCAGGTCTTTGCGGAGCTCATTGCCTGGAAGTAAGGCCTGCTGAAAACACATGATGAAGACATCATCTTTGGCGTCCGTGATCTGGCTATAGATCGTCCAGAATCTTCTGGCGAATGCAGTGATGCTTTCATTGTCCTTCATTCGGATCGCCATGAGATTGCCACCCGTCTTCGGGATGACACGGTGCGCTTGGAACTTCTCAAAGAAGGAGCTTCGGAGCTGCCGCCAATTTGAGACCGACCCAAGAAGGGAGCGCGCAGAACCATCAGAGTGGGAGGTCGCCTAGACTGGAGGAGAAGATCATGCAGTTCAGGTGGTCGACGTCCCCCTAAATCGACATTCGCTGAGTGAAATGTCGTAGGTGCGCTTCTGGGTCCGAGGTCCCGTCATAGAGGACGCACCTCGGAACGCTGAATCTCTAGGGAAGAGAGAAGTCCTTTATTTCCTGGGAGAAGGGGGACATGCCCTGGTCTTCTGCATCGCAGGCCTCCGTTTGGTCTCGGGCGAAACCGATCTCGGCCATCCGGGCCTGGACCTCTTGCTTGACGTAGTGGTCGAGCAATTCCCTCAGGTCCGTTAGGTTCTCTGGCCTCGGGGAATCTGGCTCGCGACTCGACCTCCCGAGGTTGCTACACAGATGGCTGCTGCTCGAGCCTTCTTCTTCGCAGCGATTTCTTCTTCTGTCGTTGAGGACTTGCCTCAAGTCTCGGCTGTCCAGACGGTGTTGCTGTCGCCTGAGAGGTGGAGTGAGAGTTCTTCTTTCATTTGCCGTAGTTGCTCTTAGAGATGACGAATCAACTCCTCTTTCTCCTAGATGACCCGATTCTGGGCCTCGAGCTCTTCAAGCAGGGGGTCATCTCCCTCTTCATGGGCTCGATGCTCGATGAAAGGATTGATCGTCATTGTGAGTTCGATGATGGGACTGATGGAATTTTGCCTCGACAGGGGTTTTGCCTCGCCGTCGAGGATCTGACGGGGAGACATTCTGCTGTGGATCCCTGGGTGGCTGATTATCTATGGGGTGAGGAGCCTCGTGGCGGTCGTCACGCCGGGGGAGTGCTGTCACAGGTCGGGACGAGGAGTCCAACTGGACAATACCCTCTGTGTACACGGGGCCGAATTTTCCTCTGGACTTTCTCTGGCCGGGAATCCCCGATAGCTCCTGCAGGACTGGGGGAACCTCCGTTGGACCCGGAGGGGGAAGAAGAGCAGCATAAGGGCCGGTGGGCGCCATTGGAGGTAATGACTGGAGCGGCTGAGGTTGCGGCTTTGGTCGCGAAAACGATGGCAGTGGTGGTTGCTCCGGTGGAGGAAAGGATGACCCTCTTCGGGACTTCGACGATCCCTCGCCGCCGTATCTGGTTTTGAGAGGCATGGCTTTTGTAGGTTTGGTTTTGGTAAAGATCCTGTTCCCACAGACGGTGCCAACTGTAAGTGCCTAAAAATTACGGACTTAGTTAAAAGAGAATTAAACTCTTGACTTGGTGATTCTGAGAAAGGATCGGCCTCCGGTGATCTGAAAGGGAAAACAAAGGTCAGAGCCCTTGGCTATAGGCAGCCGAAGGCACTCCGATGCTTGAGTTAGCTTGGTAATTGAGGGAAAATAAGGAAGAAAGAGTATGGGGTAGATTCGTTGCCTACCGCCTGTTGTTTCCCTCCATGCACTATATAGACGTGAGAGTCATCGTCGGACTGGTCCCCTTCCACTTGTGAATGAAGTCGTACGTTGACTCATTCTCTCCCTGTTTTAGGCTGCAGAGCTGTGCCATAGTGACATGGTGATCCACAACTTTGAAGTGGGTCGGGAAGCGCATCTTTAGCATGGCCCAATTTTGGATGGAGTCCTCTGGCAGAGTGTAGTTTCAATCGAAGGCCGTACCTTTTAGGGTACTCGCAAAGAGATGAATTTTGAGGGCATCTTGATCAACGATAGCGCCTGTCTGTATTTTGAAGTGGATGACGTGCTGTCTGGCTAATCCCTTCCCCGTATATGTTTGGAGAGTAGGTTGTTTGAGTTTTTAGGGAACGGGACCGAGTCCATCCATAAGGGATATGGTGGCTTGATCCAATGCTCCTTCAGTGTATCCTCTTCTTTTGCTTTAGATAAGATATCGTCAACGTCCTTTTTAGTAAGGGCGCGTGACTCATTGTTTTCGGCATTGTCCTCGTTATCTGGAGGAGGTTGATTATTTTATTGACGCTGAAAAGCGAGAAGAAGATTTTCCATCAGAGCCTCAATCCTCTGCTGACCTTGCTCCAATTGTTGGATGCGTGTGGTTGTTTCATCAGGAGGTGGATTGCGAGGTGGCTCAGAGTTTGTAGCCAAGACATTCATCCTCCGTGATTCGAACGAAGAGATCGTTTTGGTGACTGAGCTAGGGCTCATTCTTGAAGAGCTTGAGGAAGGATTACTCCGTTGTCCTTGGCTTGAAGGAGTAGAAGATTGATGTCTTCGTATCTGGGAGACGCTGCGAGTCATCGGTCGTCTGATATGAAGTTTAGTTGCTAACTTCTGGCGTCTTCTGGTTTTGCCAACCATATGGACAGCAGCGACTTGAACGGGTCTTTCTTTTTCGACCCCTTTTTGGGAGACTTGGAGGATAGGGTACTGGGTCCTTTGTTTCTCTAGTCTCTTTTGTCGATACAACATGCGGCGACGTATGCGACAGGCAATTTGAGCTTCTATCAGCTCTGGCTGGGTTTTAGGAATGAAGGATGTACTCCCTAGAGCGCAGCAGCAGAGCCTATCTTCTTTGAAGCTGGGCATAGACAGGATTTGGCCTCGGTCCTTCGACTGTCATGGCGAAGCTTTGAATTTTGCGAGTTCGACCCCTGTTGAGATAAATGGTCGAACTGCAGGAGTGCAGGCCTTGGCAAGTTCTTGTAGAGGCCTTGTGATGTATGATTTGATTTTTGTCTTGTAGGAGTAAGCCGGCTCATGATGGGTTGACTTCTTTGTCATGCAAGAGACTGGTTTCTCCTCCTTCATGTATGCAAGAGGATAGAACCAGTTTTCTTTGAGAGGGGCCAGGTATGCTGGCTTTTCAGATGTTCGGGACCTCCTTTGTTTTGGTGAAGGTCTTGGGGACCAAGTCTTAGGGTAGACCTGGTTCTCTGCAGGTTGAGGATTCGTGGGGTTACCACGGGCTTCAAGCTCCTTTGTGTTCGCCTTTGGTGTCATGGCGGTGACACGTTGCGGGGCGATCTTTTGCTTCTTAGCAGGTGTGGTTTCCTCTACGGGAATTGGGAACGGTCCCAGCGACCCGACGATGATAGTCCGAGGAGTAGAGGTCGACTCGGTGTTATGAGATTTGTCGAGGGAGGTGGCGCTTCAGTAGCTAACAGGGCGCTTATGAGTGCACTTGTTCTGCTTCTCTTGGAGCATGAGCTGGTACTTGTTCTCATCGAAAGTGATGATTAAAGAAGCTACCATTATTAGTTTTGAAAAACTTCTGAAACAAGACCATGTCCATTAGTAATCACAAGAATATAGTGATCATAAATGGGAAAGAACTACAGTTTTGTCTTTTCAAATCGCTCAAGGGAACATGGCCCAGTCCAAGCGAGGTGAAGAAGGCAAAAAGCCATAGAGGATACAATTGTTCTGAATGCAAGTACATGAGGCTCAGAGCGAGCATTCCAGTGTCTGCTAGAAGCAATTGTGGACCTTAATTCAAATTACCGAGAAGCGAGGCTCACTCGAGGTAAGATAATGTAAGGTTGGAGATACAAATGTGTCGGTCGCGAATACAGTAGACCCAAAAGAGCATACTAGCACCGCTAGGCACAAATGTTGCAAATCACATCCTTGGAATAGATACGAGATGGGATTTTTTGAAAGGTCAAAATCAGATTCATAAAAGAGAGCAAATGGTGTTCCAATTCGAACGCAACCTACAAGCGATTTCCGCGAGCTTTTATCCGAAAGGGAATGAACCAAGATTTCCCATATGTAAACCCAAAAATGACAAAAAAAAATTAAATTTTTTTTTAATTTTTTTTTGAAAGGAACACATAGGTTTCCAATTCGGTCTTATGAAACCTTAGTAGATAGATCAGCCCCCAGGTAAGGGTAGGATTACTTAATGAACCCGTTTGGAGGAACCTTGCCTCGAACAGTCTAGCTGTCTCCACACTCTGGACAGGGCTCTTCTCAGATCCACTTTGGTCAAAGAACGCAACTGGTGTAACCTTAATGTTTTTTTTTTTTTTTTTTTTGAAAACTTTTCTTGAAAGATCTCTAATGGACCTTTCAAAGAGAGCAAATAGCTTCTCTCAATCTAGACGTTGGCTACAAATGATTTCCGCGAGCCATTACGAAAAGGAAGAAACTAAAGTTTCCCTAATTCGAATCCAAAAGAGAGAAAACTGATTTTTTTGAAGAGTTTGAGATTAGACTCTTTTTTTTTAAAGCTTTTCTTGAAAGATCTCTAATGGACCTATCAAAGAGAGCGAATGACCTCTCCCAATCCAAACGTTGGCTTCAAATGATTTCTGCAAGCCATTGTCCGAAAAGGAAGAAACCAAAGTTTCCCTAATTCGAATCCAAAAGAGGGGAAAACTGATTTTTTTTTTAAATCCTTATGGGACTTCATCAAAGAAAAAAGGTGACCCATTCCTCTTTATGAACAATAGCTACAAACATTTCTGTGAGCTATCAAGTTCGGAGGGAAAAGGATCAAAGTTTTTCAAAGATGAATCAGACTTATTTTTTTTTGAAATGAGGAAGAGTGGAAATAGATTCAAGATAGAAATTTCCAAAAAATCCCATCACATGTTTTTTTTAGATGTAAGATTCAACATAGGCGACCAACTAAAGAGGGGTCAAAGAATCCAAGCATGCGTTCTCAAATGAACGTGTCCCACCGGGTATGCCAACTTGATGGACCCGATTTCTTCCTTTCCTCTCCCATCCGTCCCTAGGGCTACCGAGAGGGCCGAATGGAGGGAAAAAAGGGGGAGAAAGGCAGGTATCAACATTTTTGTACGGGTATGCCGGATTTTCTATTATACTTGGAATTTAGAAATGGTGATCTAGAGATCCACCTTCGCAAGTAGAAAGGAAATCAATCTTTTTTCTAACTTTCCATTGAACATATATTTAAGAAAAGAGACAAGGTTTTTTTTAATGCCGTGAGGGGCGATTTTGCCGTAAAAGGCGATTTTGCCGTGAAAGGCGATTTTTTTTCCATTAAAGGCGATTTATAAATCTCATCAAAATGAAAGACAAGAATTGTGATTATTTTTGTCTCTTAAAGAAAAATACAAAATACAACAGAAAAGTAAGAAAAGGGATATGACTTCTCAGGAGATTACGGGGACACGTTCAGATCGACGGTCGTAAGTCATGTATGGACTTCGCCATCGTCCTTCAAATGAGAACATGCGATGCTTTGATTCTTTTGGCTTGGCTTGGACTTCAGTTTTTTTAGAGGATAAAGACCAAGTGAAGGTCCTGTATCCGATAAAAAAATGAAGAAACGGGCTGAAAAGCCATGTCTAGGCCTTGTTGAATAGGAGAAGAGAGGGCTTTGCCTTAGGGGGAGTGCCCCCCAAGGGACTTAAATCACCTTGTGGTGTTTGTTGCAGCAGAGTTTCTTCAGAGTAGCAGAGCTTCTGGACGATTTTTCTTGATTTCCGGGGCTTGGGTTCGAGATCTTTCTGGCTGATTTTTCTTCGATCCGTTCTTCTTGGAATGCTCTCCTATTTATAGGCCTTTGGTAGCCATTTAGGAGGGTTTATGAGCATTGATGGCTTTAAAGCTCCATGATGGGAGGAGTTACAAGTTTTTATTTGTTGATTTTGTAACTCCTTTTTCCTTGAATCTGATTGGCCGATGGAGAATGATGGGCATTTAATCACCTTTAATCTCCATGATCAAAGGAGTTTCATGGCTTTAATGCCATAATGGCTTTGACTTGTAACTCCAATTTTCTTGAATCTGATTGGGTCGTCTAAAATAATGAGTTAATGACCGCATTTAGTTGGGCCAATTAACAGCAGTAAGTGGTCGTCCGGGATTTGAAGAGTCGCGGGCCGTGCCGTGTCTTTTGGAATTCTTTTTACGATGATCGACGATGGATCTTCATTTTGATCAATGTCAAATGATCATACAACTTCAGACAATGATTGCTAACAGCGGACTGGTGTCATCTGTCCTGTCGATTTCTCGATCGGTCGGGCAGAAGGTATGTTTTCTTGGTTAGCCGGTTGGTGATCTTTGAGTGATCAATGATGATTTCATGCTTTTGACGGTGGATCCGTGATGTTGATGAAGATCGACGGGTTACAAGCCTCAAAAGTCAGAATTTTGGAAAATCACAAGGGCCGGACATCCCGAAACACGAAAAGGAGCCGAAAAATGGGCTTTTGGTGGAAATCCGGCTACCCGGATTTCCAGGGTCGCCGGCGACCATGGGGGAATTTTCCCCTTTGGTCGCCATTTCGTCGGCCATTTTTCATCTCATTTATTGGCTTGATTCTCCTGAAGAAAACCCGACGAGAAGTCACGTAAAACCGAAGCACAAAGTTTCCAATTTTTCGGAAAAGCCGAAGACTTTGTCGTGCATAATTGTCGATTTTCGCTCAAGAGTCGAAACTAGATCAAACGGTGTCGGAATGACCCGAAATTTGAGGTGAAGCCTCCTGAGCAGTAGATAGGACCAACCACGGGCTTTTGCTTGAGTTTTGAAGCCATTTGGGGTCTTGTTGCTGCTAGGCAGGATTTCGTCGTGAGGATGACGTCATGCTTTGATGTGTGGTCAACCGATGTCCGATTGACTTGAAATTTGGCAGGGAGCCTATTGGAGTCATTTTGAGATGATCCATTGGCTCCGTTTTGGATGTCATGGTCCTGGGGTGCTCCACCGCCGGTAGCCTTGATTTTGTTTCAAAGCATCAAAGTCGGGTCAAACTCTATCCGAATGACCTAGAATTTGACGTGCAGCCCTTTTGATGCATGTTGAAGCCACCCATGTGCTCCGTTTGATGAGTGATGGCCTCGGTGGTTCTCGCCGCTGAGATGCATGATTTTGTTGTTCAAGGGTTGATGGAGGGTCAAACGTTGTGGTTGGACTAGAAATTTGGACTGGAGCCCTTTGGAGCTATTTTGAGACCATCCGTACGCTCTGGTCAAAGTTTTGATGTCTTCGGCGCCGTCGCCGCCAGGAGCGCCTGTTTGGTTGCCAGAGGAGTGAAGTTGGGTCAAATGATGTTGGAATGGCCCGAAACTTCATGTGAACCCCTCTTTTGGCTATCTTGGAGGATCTTGCAGTTTTCAAGTGATTCTGACAAGATCTGATGCTTGTAGCAGCATTGCCTGTTTTGTAATAGGATGTAGCTTCATGTGGCTTCTTGATGTTGAAGAGGCAAAGTGACAATTTTGGTGTCAACATTTATTTATCAATAAAATCATTCTTTCCTTTCATGAGATGAATGGTGTTTTATTACTTAATACACATGACCAATACATATGACATGATGGTTCATAAGATGAACCGGGTCCCATTAGTATATTACATGTGATATATGAATATGGATGAGTTCCACATACGGGAGACATGTGTCACAAATATTATACTTAAATATCTTCACAACCAGTGATGAGACTGGGCATCTCATCTGATAAGGTTGCAGCACTTTCATCAGTAAGAGATAGTGTGATTTGTCTCAATTATCAGAATGTAAGATTCTGGATCATGATGCTGGTACATTGGATGTATTGAAGGACCACGAGAAGCAACTTATGGAATACTGTCTCGATTTTAAAGTCTGCTCTCATAATTCCCTAGCAATAGGTGTTGCGACCCTGGACCAGGAATCCCAATCCAGGATCGGGACATTAGTGAATAATGATTAAAGAGGATTATCTACATCCAGAATATACAACTTATTTAATTTCCCACAGGTGTCCGCGGTGAGGATATCACAACCTTGCATGAATATTTCTTTTGAGTGCGGAAGCGTGTAGCAAATCAAATAGACAACTATCTCTAGTCACGCAAGCATTAACATCAAATATCAAAACTGTATCAGAATGAGCGATGATCTATAGCATGTTTTCCAAAAGTTATTAAAGTTAGACAAAATATCATTTAGTTACATTCCCCAAAATTAGAGGCCAACAAAGGCCAATATTACAAAATAATTACCCAAAAGAATGGTTAATAAGTTCTCTCCAAAATGTTACGCCTCTTGTAGCAACCCGATGTCTACATGACATCGTCAGCACGCCACTCAACTAGAGGTTGCGGCTCACCTACCGCCTCCTCCGTCTCCTCCTCAAGGAAACCGGCAACGGGACCTGAGTACCAAAGCAAAGGATCATACACGACGGTCTGACAAGAGAGTGAGAAGATACAACAACATATAATAGATGAAATATCTCGAAAAGCAAGGAAATCTGTTCAAGCAAGAACTCTCATAAAATAGATAAATCATTTGTTAGAAAACATGTACACAAGATAAAACTCATAGGGTATCCAAGGAATCAGAAACAAGCAAGATGACAACCACACGAAGCTAAGTCCTCTAACACTAAGGTGATAGAGCAATAACTAGGCCCTGATCTCAGTCACTCGAGGTGAGGAGAAACAGGGGATCTCATATAAATACATATACATATACTATACATGACCACGGTAGCGAGCCGGGCATCGGGGACCACAGTAGCAATCTGCGGTGTCGGGACAAGACCACGGTAATGACCAGGTAGCGGGATCCAAACTGCAGCTGGCAGGACAAGAGGGGGATCTCCAAGTCGGTGGATCAAACCAACGAGGTTATCCAAGCTTAGTGGTGCCGACTCATATGTCAAATACACTCGAGACAATGCAAGTAAATCAAGTACAAATATATATAATCAAACGGGCAAGACGGGGGTGCTCAAGGGCACACTGACATATCATGTGGTGCAATGCACTTCGGGTCAAGTAACCATTTCAAGTGTACAACAATGCTTCGGGGAAAACAAGTCATGTAATGTAAATCTTGGAAATGAAGAATATAATGAACTATACCAATTCGGGAAAGATAATGATTTTTAAGATCTATTTGAGAGAATAGGGGTCCCGTATGTCGATGATGGAAATGACTTGGTACTCTTTGAGTTTGAAGACATTCCGGCTCCTTATCCACTTTTACGATTTTCAAAACTTAAATTGAGCTTATGGTTATAACTAGATGTTATGATAGAAAAATCAAGACTATAAACGGTCCATCCTAAGTATGATGTCAACCCGGAACCATCGAGCAACCTACCCAGTCACCAAAAGGAATAGAATTCACGATACCCAAGGAAATAGACTTTGCATTTAGGTATGAAGAAGATATCGTGTCGTTCCATCCCGTTCAAGATTGAAATAGATTGAACTTCGATGCCTCCGAACCAACCGTGAAGAGCATCGGCTCAAGATGTCCTCACATATGGTCAAATGGGTCCAAGGAGGGTAGCCAAGGTCCACAAAAAAAAATATCAAAACCCACTGGACTCAAACCGAAATTTCTGTCGCAGTGACGGACAGGGTCCGATCGATCGGCCTGCACGTCCGATCGATCGGACCTGGGCGTGTAGCAGGTCCGGGAACTTGATTTTTTTTCCTTTTTGTTTCCTTTCCTTCCAACACATCAACAACCACATAGAACTATAATCAAGATGACTTAAACACATGTTTCCAAGACATTAAATGAGGCTATCAAGATGCATTAAGATCATTTATTCCAACCATGAAAAATCAATAAAAGCAATCAATGAAAGCATGAAAATCCATAAATGCTTCACCAAACCATTTGAAACTTAAAAACATCCAATCATTCACTTGGCTCAAGTCCAAGCTAGCTGAAATCAAGCCTCTATTCACTTCTATTGCTCAAAGCCAAGCTACAATCAAAAACCCCCAAAATAAACCCTAAAATGGGTCAAACAATGAAATGACAAGGAGACCTTTCAATAATAAAGGTGGAGCTTCTCTAAGGCTATAGGAACTCAAACCTAGAAGATGAAGAAGAGCACTTACTTGGATGACCTTCAAATGAAGAGAGCTATCTCAAAGGGAGTCTCAAAGTTGATGGATTCTTCTACAAAAGGTATCAAAGTGAAGCTTGCTAGATGAGAAAAAGGTTGGTGATCTTCATTGCTTGATTGATGAACTATTGGTGTGGCTTGGAGATGGAGAAGCAAGAAGAAGAAGAGAAACACAAGGAACCCTAGGTTCAGCTGGTTTGTGCTGGAGCAATGGAGAGTGAAATGAATGAAGGAGGTGGGTTCTCTTTTGTTAACAAGTGAGGTTTGGGTCCCACAACTTAAGGGACTAGTTTGGCTGAAATCATCTATTTCGGGACCTCGGATGGATTCGATGAAGAAGGAAGAAATGATCGTCGAAATATCTAGTTTCCAAAAAGTATATGTTTCACGGGTTTCGGGAATATCAAGTTTTGGGTACAGATTTGGTGTGAAATGACTGTTTTACCCTCAAGGCTATGAAATCGGGTTTCGGGATCTCAAATGGGGACGGGATCAACATGAAAGTTGTAGGGATCATCAAAACGAGTAAAACGAGATTAAAATCATGAATGTAAAAACCTCCGATAAATCCTCAAACATATGCAATGTCATGAAAAGGAACCCCCAAAGGGCCCTACTAACACAAAACAAATCAAAATCCCCAAAACTATATCAAAAGCTATTCCAAACCCAACTTAGCCAAAAACACTAATCAAGCTTAGCACTAACACGCAACTTAATTAGCACTAATCGGGTTCACTTGGGTCGGGGTCTTACATCCTCCACCCCTTAGGGCATTTGGTCCTCCAAATGAAACATTAGACTCAACTCTGGTAGAAGATGTGGGTACTTCTTCTGCACTTGATCTCGTAATTCCCACGTTGCCTCTTCCGGTCCATGATTCTCCCACAATACCTTTACCCACTGAATAGTCTGAGTCCTCAACTCTTGTTCCTTTGTGTCGATGATCTCAACGGGCTTCTCTACATAAGTAGCATCCTCTCTGATCTCTAATGGTTCATGCCGGAGTACATGCGAAGGATTTGGTACATACTTCTTCAACATAGACACATGGAAAACGTTGTGCACACCAGATAGATCAGGTGGTAAGGCCAATCTATAGGCCACGTCACCAATCTTGCTCACAATGTCATATGGTCCAATGTATCTCCGGGATAGCTTGCCCTTCTGTCTAAATCTCAATGTTCCCCTTGTAGGTGACACTTTCAAGAAGACCTTGTCTCCTTCCTTAAACTGTAGATCTCTACGGTGGGAGTCTGCATAGCTCTTCTGTCTACTCCGGGACACTTTCAGACGCTCTTGAATCAACTTGATCTTGTTGTTGGTTTCACTAACAATAGTCGGTCCATGGAAACTGCGAGTGCCGACTTCTTCCCAACAAATAGGTGTCCTACACCTTCTGCCATACAAAGCCTCAAAAGGAGCCATCCCAATGCTCGAGTGGTAGCTGTTGTTGTACGCGAACTCACACAACGGTAGAGTCTCATCCCATTGAGTCTTGAAATCTAATACACAAGCACGGAGCATATCCTCTAGAGTCTGAATCGTCCTCTCTGACTGGCCATCTGTCTAAGGGTGATACGTTGTGCTAAACTGTAATCTCGTACCCATAGACTCGTGCAATGTCTTCCAGAACCTCGAGACAAATCTGCTGTCTCTGTCAGATGTGATAGAAACTGGCTGCCCATGTCGACTGACGATCTCGCTGACAAACAACTCTGCCAAAGGTAGCATGTGCATCTTCTTCCCTGTCTTCATAGCAAGGAAATGCGCTGACTTGGTGAGACGATCCACAATGACCCAAATCGCATCGTTGCCTCTACTAGTCCTCGGTAATCCCGAAATAAAGTCCATAGTAATGTGCTCCCACTTCCATTCCGGGATCTCTAACGGTTGTAACAACCCTGGAGGCCTCTGATGCTCTGCCTTAATCAACTGACAGGTCATGCAACGGGAGACAAACGCTGCAATCTCTCTCTTCATATTGTTCCACCAAAATCTGCCTTTCAAGTTCTGATACATCTTTGTGCTGCCCGGATGCATGGAGTACTTCGCGCTATGAGCCTCAGTCATAATGTCATTCCTCAAATCTTCGAGATTAGGCACACACAGACGGTCACGGTAGTACAAAACTCCATCAACAAAATGGAAGTCAGGACATTCTGCTATATGTTCTGAAATCTTAACCAACTCTGGATCTTGCAACTGACTGTCCTTGATCTTCTGAATGAAAGAAGGTTCTGACACCGTCATGTTAGCTAACAAAACACCCTTCCTTAGAGGCTGTAAGTCTAAACTCAACTCTTCAAACTGCTCAAAAATACAAGTGCCACTTAGGTTCGCCAAGCCTACTGATTTTCTACTCAAGGCATCTGCAACAACATTTGCTTTCCCCGGGTGATACTTGATTGGAAAATCATAGTCCTTGATATATTCCATCCATCTTCTCTGCCTCATGTTCAAATCCTTCTGTGAAAACAGATACTGTAAGCTGCGGTGGTCGGAGTGGACTTCGAACTGTTCTCCATAGAGGTAATGTCTCCACATTTTCAATGCGAACACAACCGCTGCTAACTCCAAGTCATGGGTGGCATAGTTCTTCTCGTGCTCTTTCAACTGTCGAGATCCATAAGCAATCACTTTTCCCTCTTGCATCAACACGCAACCAAGTCCGACATTCGAAGCATCGGTAAAAATGGTAAAACCGCCGCTCCCGGATGGTAAAGTAAGGATTGGTGTTGTAGTCAATCTCTTCTTTAGCTCTTGGAAACTCTCTTCACACTGCTCTGTCCACACGTATGGTGCATTTTTCCTTGTCAACTACGTCAAAGGTGACGCAATCGATGAAAATCCCTGCACAAACCTCCTGTAATAACCTGCCAATCCAAGAAAACTTCTAATTTCTATCACATTCTTCGGTCTTTCCCAATTCACTACTGCTTCAATCTTGGACGGATCCACTGACAAACCTTCTCTTGAGATAATGTGCCCCAAAAATGCTACTTGGTCTAGCCAAAATTCACACTTGTTAAGCTTAGCATACAGCTGATTCTCTCTCAAGAGTTGCAATGAAATCCTCAAATGTTCTTCATGCTCTTCCTTGGTCTTGGAGTACACCAAAATGTCAACTATGAACACCACTACAAACTGATCTAGATATTTTGCAAATATCTTGTTCATCAAAGCCATGAACACTACCGGTGCATTAGTCAACCCAAATGGCATCACTAGAAACTCATAGTGGTCATATCTTGTCCTGAAAGCTGTTTTCAACACATCTGCTTCTCTGACTCTCAACTGATGGTAACCGGATCTCAAGTCAATCTTCGAAAAGAATGATGCACCTTGCAACTGATCAAACAATTCATCTATTCTTGGTAATGGATACTTGTTCTTGATGGTCACTTGGTTCAATCTTCTGTAATCTATACACATCCTCATCGAACCATCCTTCTTCTTAACAAACAACACTGGAGCTCCCCATGGTGAAACACTCGGTCTCACAAAACCTTTGTCCAATAACTCTTGTAACTGGGTCTTCAATTCCCCCAACTCTGCTGGAGCCATCCTATATGGTGCAATAGATATCGGAGCGGTCCTTGGTAGCAACTCAATAGTGAAATCAATCTCTCTCATGGGTGGCAAACCTGGAATCTCCTCCGGAAAAACATCCGGGAATTCCCAAACAATTGGGATCTCCTCCACCCCTTGGGACCGTTTATCCTCCGTGATAAACGCTAAATAAGCTTCACACCCACTTCTCAAAAGTCTGTCAGCCTCCAACGCTGAAACAAACCCTGCACGAGGATTCCTCCTCTCTCCCTGAAACGACACTCCTGCTGGTGTCTCAACCAACTTGCAAGTAAGGGTCTTATGGAAACAATCCATTGTGGCATGGTACCCTGCCAGCCAATCCATCATTAGGATGACATCATAATCAAACATCTCCAAAGAAATGAGATCTGCGGTTAAAACCACTTCTCCTATCTGGACTGTGCAACTAGGGTAAAAGGTTCTACAAACGAGTTGTTTACCTACTGGGGTTGCCATAGTCAAAATGAATTCCAGTTCTATAGCATGCATATCAATCAACTTAGCAAACTTATGGGACACGAAAGAATGTGTAGAGCCAGGGTCAAACAAAATCATAGCTTTAATCCCACAAACAAGAAATGTACCTTCCACTACATTACCCGCTGCCTCCGCCATCCACTCTATTGACCCCGTAGATTTGTCCTCGAAGATGTGGCTTGCTCTGGGCTTGTTGTCGCCTGCCATGTGGTGCATTCCTATTCTGCTGCGGTGGACGCTGCTGTCCCTGCTGATGACGGGCCTGCTGCTGTGGCTGTTGCTGTTGTCTGAACTGTTGTTGCTGTGGTGCTTGTTGCTGAAGTGGCCTAGGCTGGTTTTGGACAACCAATGCATGCTGTGGTGGTGGTGGACGTTGTGCCCCTTGCTGCTGCTGCTGCTGATTATGCATGTTCTGCCTTGGACAATCCCTCATCTGATGGGCCATGGAGCCACATCTGAAACATGATCCTGTGAGTGTACGGCACTGTGCACTCTCATGGTTCTTCCCACAATGGGTACAAACCAATGGACCCTGAGCATTTGGTTCTGTCCTCTGTCTCTTGTTCTGATGGTTCCTTTGCTGGTGGTTCTGTTGTTGCTGAGCTTGTCCCTTGCCTTGGACTCTGAGAATCTTATTGTGGAAGTTTTCGAACTTGTAGGCCCTCTTGACTGCCTCATCAAAGGTAACAGGTGGTACCACTCCGGTGGCATCTCTCTCAATGAAGGGGTTAACCCCCTCAAAGAATTTAGCGATTTTCTTCTCCACCGTATCTACCAACTCTGGGGCATATCTAGACAATCTCTCAAACTTGGTAAGGTATTCAAGGACTGTCATGCTCCCCTGCACCAACTGTTGAAACTCTATAGCCTTTTGCTTCTTGACATGGGCGGGTACATATTTGTCATGAAACTGCCTCTTGAAGTTTGCCCACACTTCTGGATCAGCCATAGTCCTATATTCTTCTCTCACTGTTTTCCACCATCTGTCTGCTGTGCCAACAAAAAGGGATGATGCTAGCTTCACTCTATCTCCTCCTGTACACTGAAAGATCTCAAAGATGTTCTCGGTGTGTTCCAACCAGTCATCTGCAGCTAGTGGGTCCTCTTCCCCAAGGAATTCCTTCGGAGCTCTCTTCCTGAATCGCTCAAACAAGGCATTGGGATCATGTTGCCTTTGGTTTATGACGATTACTGGCTGAGGTTGAACCGGATCTAGTCTTCTTTACAAGACCTCAAGCAATTGCCTCTGCATTTCTTGCATTTCCCTAGCATGGTCTTCTTCCCTCTTGAGCATTTGTTCTTGCAATCTGGCTTGGTTCTCATTGGCTTGACGTTGCTGGTCAAGCATGGCTTGCATCATTTCCTGAAACTGGTTTGGTGGGTTGTTCTCAACTATGTCCTCTTCCACTGGCCCGGTGTGATCACTGTTACTACCAGAAGGAATGCCATTCACTATTCTCTTACGTGGAGGCATGATGCTGCAAAACAAATTGTTAGCACAAGATAACATAAAGGGTCACACATTGCTCACACGATACTAGCTAACGAAAGATCTAACGGATCCTCGCCACGTCCTTAGGATTTCTAGCTTCTTTTAATTGCTTGAAACATGTCTCGCTCTGATACCAGTCTGTCGCGACCCCGGACCGGGAATCCCAATCCGGGATCGGGACATTAGTGAATAATGATTAAAGAGGATTATCTACATCCACAATATACAACTTATTTAATTTCCCACAGGTGTCCGCGGTGAGGATATCACAACCTTGCAAGAATATTCCTTTTGAGTGCGGAAGCGTGTAGCAAATCAAATAGACAACTATCTCTAGTCACGCAAGCATTAACATCAAATATCAAAACTGTATCAGAATGAGCAATGATCTATATCATGTTTCCCAAAAGTTGTTAAAGTTAGACAAAATATCATTTAGTTACATTCCCCAAAATTAGAGGCCAACAAAGGCCAATATTACAAAATAATAACCCAAAAGAATTGTTAATAAGTTCTCTCCAAAATGTTACGCCTCTTGTAGCAACCCGATGTCTACATGACATCGTCAGCACGCCACTCAACTAGAGGTTGCAGCTCACCTACCGGCTCCTCCTCAAGGAAACCGGCAACGGGACCTGAGTACCAAAGCAAAGGATCAGACACGACGCTCTGGCAAGAGAGTGAGAAGATACAACAACATATAATAGATGAAATATCTCGAAAAGCAAGGAAATCTGTTCAAGCAAGAACTCTCATAAAATAGATAAATCATTTGTTAGAAAACATGTAAACAAGATAAAACTCATAGGGTATCCAAGGAATCAGAAACAAGCAAGATGGCAACCACACGAAGCTAAGTCCTCTAACACTAAGGTGATAGAGCAATAACTAGGCCCTGATCTCAGTCACTCGAGGTGAGGAGAAACAGGGGATCTCATATAAATACATATACATATACTATACATGACCACGGTAGCGAGCCGGGCATCGGGGACCACAGTAGCAATCTGCGGTGTCGGGACAAGACCACGGTAATGACCGGGTAGCGGGATCCAAACTGCAGCTGGCGGGACAAGAGGAGGATCTCCAAGTCGGTGGATCAAACCAACGAGGTTATCCAAGCTTAGTGGTGCCGACTCATAGGTCAAATACAGTCGAGACAATGCAAGTAAATCAAGTACAAATATATATAATCAAACGGGCAAGCCGGGGGTGCTCAAGGGCACACTGACATATCATGTGGTGCAATGCACTTCGGGTCAAGTAACCATTTCAAGTGTACAACAATGCTTCGGGGAAAACAAGTCATGTAATGTAAATCTTGGAAATGAAGAATATAATGAACTATACCAATTCGGGAAAGATAATGATTTTTAAGATCTATTTGAGAGAATAGGGGTCCCGTATGTCGATGATGGAAATGACTTGGTACTCCTTGAGTTTGAAGACATTCCGGCTCCTTATCCACTTTTACGATTTTCAAAACTTCAATTGAGCTTATGGTTATAACTAGATGTTATGATAGAAAAATCAAGACTATAAACGGTCCATCCTAAGTATGATGTCAACCCGGAACCATCGAGCAACCTACTCAGTCACCGAAAGGAATAGAATTCACGATACCCAAGGAAATAGACTTTGCATTTAGGTATGAAGAAGATATCGTGTCGTTCCATCCCGTTCAAGATTGAAATAGATTGAACTTCGATGCCTCCGAACCAACCGTGAAGAGCATCGGCTCAAGACGTCCTCACATATGGTCAAATGGGTCCAAGGAGGGTAGCCAAGGTCCACAAAAAAAAATATCAAAACCCACTGGACTCAAACCGAAATTTCTGTCGCAGTGACGGACAGGGTCCGATCAATCGGCCTTACAGTCCGATCGATCGGCTCAAAAAGCCTTACAGTTAAAGACAGACCGATCGATCGGCCTGCACGTCCGATCGATCGGACCTGGGCGTGTAGCAGGTGCGGGAACTTGATTTTTTTTCCTTTTTGTTTCCTTTCCTTCCAACACATCAACAACCACATAGAACTATAATCAAGATGACTTAAACACTTGTTTCCAAGACATTAAATGAGGCTATCAAGATGCATTAAGATCATTTATTCCAACCATGAAAAATCAATAAAAGCAATCAATGAAAGCATGAAAATCCATAAATGCTTCACCAAACCATTTGAAACTTAAAAACATCCAATCATTCACTTGCCTCAAGTCCAAGCTAGCTGAAATCAAGCCTCTATTCACTTCTATTGCTCAAAGCCAAGCTACAATAAAAAACCCCCAAAATAAACCCTAAAATGGGTCAAACAATGAAATGACAAAGAGACCTTTCAATAATAAAGGTGGAGCTTCTCTAAGGCTATAGGAACACAAATCTAGAAGATGAAGAAGAGCACTTACTTGGATGACCTTCAAATGAAGAGAGCTATC
This sequence comes from Cinnamomum chago, assembly GCA_038049695.1. Classification (NCBI taxonomy): domain Eukaryota; kingdom Viridiplantae; phylum Streptophyta; class Magnoliopsida; order Laurales; family Lauraceae; genus Cinnamomum; species Cinnamomum chago. The sequence continues at coordinate 59,127,717 of CP142451.1, forward strand.
TCAAAGGGAGTCTCAAAGTTGATGGATTCTTCTACAAAAGGTATCAAAGTGAAGCTTGCTAGATGAGAAAAAGGTTGGTGATCTTCATTGCTTGATTGATGAACTATTGGTGTGGCTTGGAGATGGAGAAGCAAGAAGAAGAAGAGAAACACAAGGAACCCTAGGTTCAGCTGGTTTGTGCTGGAGCAATGGAGAGTGAAATGAATGAAGGAGGTGGGTTCTCTTTTGTTAACAAGTGAGGTTTGGGTCCCACAACTTAAGGGACTAGTTTGGCTGAAATCATCTATTTCGGGACCTCGGATGGATTCGATGAAGACGGAAGAAATGATCGTCGAAATATCTAGTTTCCAAAAAGTATATGTTTCACGGGTTTCGGGAATATCAAGTTTTGGGTACAGATTTGGTGTGAAATGACTGTTTTACCCTCAAGGCTATGAAATCGGGTTTCGGGATCTAAAATGGGGACGGGATCAACATGAAAGTTGTAGGGATCATCAAAACGAGTAAAACGGGATTAAAATCATGAATGTAAAAACCTCCGATAAATCCTCAAACATATGCAATGTCATGAAAAGGAACCCCCAAAGGGCCCTACTAACACAAAGCACATCAAAATCCCCAAAACTATATCAAAAGCTATTCCAAACCCAACTTAGCCAAAACACTAATCAAGCTTAGCACTAACACGCAACTTAATTAGCACTAATCGGGTTCACTCGGGTCGGGGTCTTACAATAGGCTCTCAATCCTGAGACATTGATGAACTCAAGTTTCTATCTATTCATTTGCTTTCAGTCACCAATGAGTGAGGCCAACTGTAGGTCAACACATCGGTGTCTTGGGTACGTGGTAGCAGGACTGTGGGAACATCCAGCAGGAAGGCCTGAGTGCACGTGTAAGCTTCGGAGGATCGTATTGGTTTCCGTTTTTAATTGTGATTTTGATTTCATTTGAATGGTTTTATTATTTTTTACAACTTTCATTTTCAGCCCATTTGTGTTTGAAGTCCAAAATCCAAGTTTTGGCCCAAAAAGGGTAAGATTGTCTTTTATACACAAATCTGGACACAAATTTTGAAATCTCAAAACCATGTCAAAAATATGCTTTTTGGAAACTAGATCTTTCGAGGATCATTTTATCCTTCTTCGTCGAGTTCATTTGAGGCCCACAAGATCATGTTTTTTTCAATGCAAGGTTTAGGCTCATTGGGGCCCATTTGCTAGGGCTTTTAAGTCAACTCTTTCTCCTTCCCTCTTTTCACTCTCAAACCTTAACCCTAGAGCACCAAGAGGAGAAACCCTTTTTCCTTCCACTCCATTTCTCTTGAATGCACAAGCTAGAAGACTCCAAATGAAATTCCAAGACCATCATCTTCTTCCTCTCATCCCAAGTTTTCCATTGATACAAGTTTCTTGAAGTTTCTAGCTGGGCAAGATCTCCATTTTCTTCTTTCACTCTTGTTTTTACATCTCTAGGTAAGAGCTCCGACCCATCTTTTTAATGGAGCCTTTTTTGTTCCTAAAGATCTTGTTTTTCATGTTTGCAAACCCTTTTGTGAAAATGGGTTTCTTGTTTTCAAGTTTGAGTGAGTTTTGAATGGTTTTCATGGGGTTTTTGTAGCCTTTGGCTTAGCTTGAGTGGAAGTGCATGAAGAAGGTTTGTGACATCTTGGACTAAGGCAAGTAAACAATCTAGGATGGATGTTAGTATGTGTGCATTTGGTTTGTTTTCTTTCATTCTCTTCATTTCATTGGAAATTTATGTCTTGAATGGAAATTTTGGGGATTTTGTTTAGATTGGAGAATGGGAATGATATGTTTTAAATTGTACTTGAATATGTATGTTTAAACCCTTGGAGAGCTTGTAGGCTCAGCGAAGTGTAGGTTGAAGGAGAAATAAGAAGAAGGGAAGAAGAAATGTAAAAATCTGACTTGAAATGCACTGTCCGCACAGCGTCGGTCAGCTGTCAGCTAACCGACGTTTCTCACCTCGGTCGACCGACAGCCAACCGAAATCAGTTCGGTTCCTTTTCTCAAGACCTGTATTTCGTCAGGAAGATTTCGGTTAGCTGTCGGCTAACCGACGTTTCTCACCTCGGTCGACCGACAACCAATCGAAATCAGTTCGGTTCCTTTTCCCTAGAGCTGAGATTTTCTGAGTAAATCTGTCGGTCAGCTTGTCGGTCAGCCGTCGGCTCACCAACATACCCCATCTCGGTTGACCGACAAGTGACCGAAAGGTAACCAAAATTTCAAGATGAGCTGTTTCAGAAGGATTTCTGCAGGAATGAAAACTAGAATATGTTATGGGGCTTTTAGCCTGACATTGTGTGACTGAAACTGTTAGTTTTATGGTCTCAATACCAGTATATGATGAATAAATTAATTAATTTCTTTATTTATCAATATATATTATTGTTTTCCTTTCATGAGATGAATGGTGTTTTTTTACTTATTTGTACATAACTAATACGAATGACATAATGGTTCATGAGATGAACCGGAGTCCACAAGTATACTAGATGTAATACATGTGTATGGATGAGATCCACATACAGGAGACATGTATTTCAAATCTTATACTTAAATATCTTCACAACCAGTGATGAGATTGGGCATCTCATCTGATAGGGTTGCAGCATTTTGATCACTATGAGATAGTGTGATTTGTCTCAATCATCGGAATGTAAGATTCTGGATCATGGTGCTGGTACATTGGATGTATTGAAGGACCATGAGAAACACCTTATATACACTGTCTTAAATTTAAGGTTTGCTCTCATAATTCCCTAGCAATAGGCTCATAATCTTGAGACATTAATGAACTCAAGTTTCTATTTATGCATTTGCTTTGAGTCAACAGTGAGTGAGGCCAATTGTAGGTCAACACCTCGGTGATTTGGGTACATGGTAGTAGAGTTGTGGGAACATTCAATGGTCAAGATGGAATCTATCTTTAATATCCCCTTGTGCCAATTAATGGATTTATTATTGGTAAGTGCGCACCCATTCCAATTAAGAATTAATTGGATCGGTACCAGATGATCACTATAGTTAATTGGGGCTCAAGGATAATAAGATATGGATCTATTTTGGTGGACAGGTCCAATTGATCCATGGATATAGGGCACACTTATGGTACTGAAGAAGTTTAGGGTCTTCATTGTAATATATTCCTAAGACTAGCGTGCAATTGCATTTATATAGTGGAATTATTTGTAATTAACTGTGGACCCGGATTGCACATGAGATGTGGGGTCGCGTGTTCCAGTTGGAGCCAGCTTTCTAAGGAATCCCCAGTGGTCCCCGCGCTAGCCCAAATTATTAGAAAGATGCTAATTCTACTTGAACTCTAATAGGAAGGTTACTATTTCTATTTGAAGTAAGATTTCTAATAGTGGTAATAGTAAGTTACTAATTATTAATGGAAGTAGGACTTCTATTTTAATTAGAAAGGAGAAAGCTACTAATTGTTGTGGAAGTGAGACTTCTATGGCAACTAGCAAGGGAGAAGGTTACTATTTTGTAATGGGAATTGAACTTCTATTTCAAATAGGTAAAGAGGTGGAATGGATGACTATAAATAGGGGATATATCCCCTCTTGGACATCCAGAACAAAGAGAGCAATTCCAACCCCTTTGTGCAAGTCTTGCACAACTTCTCTTCCTCTTCTAGTTCTCCTCTCTTTCTCCTCTAGTTCCTTAGAGTTACTAGTTGGTTTTTCTCTTGAAGTTTCCACGAATCTTCTTGAGAAAAGAGATCTAATACGGGTCATAGCGTGGAAGATCAAAAGGTGTTGGAGATCCTGATTTGATTAGTGAAGGTGTTCATCATCAAAGAAAGAGATCAACTTCTCCATTAGAGCACTACAAAGCTCCAAAGGTATAATCTACATCCTTGTATGTTGTAGATTTCGTGGTTGCATGTTTAAGTGTTGTTTTCTATCTTCTAGATAGTATATATTGCTGTACATGATTTATGAGTTTAAGGAATTGCATCCTGGATTGGGTCTTGTTGCCTTCTAGATAGTTGATTCTTACATTAAGTGGATCAAAAGTTTTTGAAATCTATCAGAATGACCCACTTATTTTCCAACAATTGGTATCAGAGTCATACCTCATCTCTAATCATGTTAGACCAGTAAGCTTGTTCTAATCTTTGCATGAGATGTGAAGAGGATAGAGCAAGGGCTATGTAAGGATTGATTTTGATGAATTTACTTGGTTTAATAGTAGATTCTTGTTTGGATAGTCACAAAAGGGTTTAATAATGATGGAAGGATGGTAAGAAACCATTGGAACACTTTAGAAGTGATTTGGTAAAAAATGGACACGAAACAAAACAACCCAAGTTGCAGGTTTTCACCAATCCGGTCGAGCTGGCCCCGTGCTCGGTCGACCGGGTGACTTATAGGTCGGTCGACCGAGCCTTCTGGTCTGTCGACCGAGGACACTGCACAGCATGTTGCAGAAACTGGATTTTTCAGTTTCGGGTCTTCTCTCACATCCTATTTTTCCAGCATTATTTGGCAGCCTATATTTTGTGTTTTGTTTGGCTGTATGAGATACTAACTTGCAGATGATCATGTCCTCTCCATATGGCCCACAAGTCTTTTACTTTCCTTTTATGGTTATTGGTTTATTTGAGGCTAAGTGTAAAGGGCATCATGGTTTTCTTGGTTTCCCGTGAAAGGGCAAGGCATGATGAATTTCCCTATAGCCCTTTTATTTCCATGTTTAGATTACCATGTAAGTCTCATAATCGAGGCATAGGAATTTATGTATTTTTTTTAAATTCGTAAATTCTGGCGATGTCCGAGACGAAGAAGGAAAGTGACGTTGGACTCTTAATCAAAGAGCTTGAAGATTACCAAAAGTATTTTGGAGTTGCCCAAAGAGTTTAAGGAATTCCAAAGTTTTGGAAAGTCTAGAAGTCCAAGAAGTCAATTCCGCTAGGGCCATGTGGAGGAGAGGACTAGTTTCTAATTTTAGCACTTTCTATTTATGGATGAATGCTTAATTTAGAATGTTTCCAAATCTGATCCAAACATAGCAAGTTACTAAAATTGGTCAAATCAAATTAATTTTTGGAAAGAGTTCTAATTAGTGTTGATGACCCATGAGATGGACACATTGGTAACACTAATTTAAGAAATTGGACTTTCCTTAAAATAACTTGACTTGGAACCAATCTTTGATCATATCATGAGATGATTTGATGTTCATATGTATACATGTGGGCCCTAATCCTTACAAGGAAATGCTCAATTCTAAAATATTAAGTGGGAGCGGGGCATTTATATTTAGAAATCCCCATGGTTTTCCACCATAGGTTCATTGTAAGGAAAGTATTAGCCTCGCGCCATCTTGAGAATGGCCGTTCCCCATGGAGGGCTTTTACTTTTCTGGTTGCTAGATATGGATCTCCTATTGATAGTGTTGGTGAGATGGGGCGGGGGCCCACTCCCCAAGGAGGAGCTGCTCGCAACGGTTGTCATGCAATGCTCGTTGGTGGATCACACTTAACTAAAATAATGATGTAGTATCCGCAAGGATTTGCCTCATTTATTTTAGACACCGAAGATAATCGGGAGTCTTCATTATTTGGAATAAGATACCTTGATAATAATGAATGAAGGGGATCATGGAAAGTTAGTCTTAATCTTAATTTTGACCAACTTTGATCCGTACCAATCTAGGTGGCATTCGCACTCCCCAAGGAGACATACCTCGGAGATTGGGATTCCGATGTATTCTGAATATAGTGGTTATGAGGATTCCCACATAAATTTGGTAGAATACTAAACCCTAATGTCATTTAAATTCATTAATTGAATGTATGGTTATGTGCTACAGTTTTTTCAAGCATGAACTCAAATACTTTCAATCCACTTGCAACCATCCTCGACCAGAATAAGTTGATGGAATCCAACTTTATAGACTGGAAAAGGATCCTGGATATTATCCTGACAGCTTCAGGATGCAGATATGTCCTTACCATACCCTCCCTTCCTGGGCCTGAGCTTCATGCACCTCAGTATGAAAAGGACCTTTACACCGAATGGACAAAAGACAATGAGGTAGCCAGATGTTTTATATAGGCATCCATGTCTAGTGTTTTACAATACCAACATCAATCCTATAAGTCAACATACGATATTATATCGAACTTAAAGGAGATGTTTGCGGACCAGGTTAGACCTGCTAGGCAAGCTGCTATGAAGGTCCTGATAAACACTAAGATGGCTGAGGGAACTCCAGTACAAAAACATTTGTTGAAAATGAGTCTCGCACTAAATGAGTTAGATGTACTGGGTGTTACGATTGATAAAGAATCGTAGATCGACATGATCCTTCAGTCACTACTGGATTCTTTCAATCATTTCGAGATCAATTATAATAAATTGGAAATGACCATAGCTGAGCTGTCTTGCCAGCAGGTAGTGACTGAGGAAATCATGAAGAAAGAGAAAAATTCCCTCATGACAGAAAAGTCATTTGCTAGGACCAAGCCGAAAGGCAAAGACCGAGATAGCAAGAAGAAATCAGTCATCAAGGGTCCTAAGGTAGAGAATGGATCTACTTGTAGTATGGCCAAGGCTAAGGGTACGGGGGTAAAAGGAAAGTGTTTCCATTGTGGTAAGACAGGACATTGGAAAAGGAATTGTCCAGAATATCTGTCTAAGAAGAAGACCTCAGGTATGATTGAGTCACTTATTTCTGAAGTTAGTTTTGCAACTGGTACTTCAGAATCTTGGTGTATGGACTCCAGGGTAACTGATCACATTTTGCAACTGGTACTTCAGAATCTTGTTGTATGGACTCCAAGGCAACTGATCACATATGTAATTCGTTGCAGGGGTTCAGGGAAACTAGGAGGTTCAGTGACGGAGAAATCATTGTCAACCTAAGATCTGATGCTAAGGCAGAGGCTGTTTCAGTGGGAGTTATTACATTATGTTTTTCAAATGATAAATTGGTTTTGTCAGACACGTTATATGTACCGTCTTTACGGCGGAATTCAATTTCAGTTTCTAGTATGGTGAATAAGAGTTATTCTATTACTCTTGGTACTAAAATTGTCATAAAAAGATACGGTACTTTTATGTATTCTGACAAGATAATCAATAGAATTTATTTGTTAATCCCACAATGTATGAGATACATGATACTGAAACAATTAATAGACCATCATTAAAGAGGAAATCACCTCCATCTGATCCAACAAAACTTTGGCACTTGAGGCTAGGTGATATAAACCTAAATAGGATTGACAGGCTAGTGAAATATGGTATCTTGTCTTCAATGGTGGTAGAACCAATGCTTGTCTGCAAGTCCTGTCTAGAAGGTAAAATGACCAAAAGACCGTTTTTTTCATCAAAGGGCAATATGGCCAAAGATTTGTTGGAATTAGTGTATACTGATGTGTGTGGACCCATTAATGTCAGGGCAAGAGGAAGATATCTCTCCGCTGATTTTATGGGATACTTATCAGAAAATGGGATTTTATCCCAATTGTCTGCTCCTGGTATGCCTCAACAGAACGGAGTAGCAGAAAGTAGGAACCAGACTCTTTTAGATATGATCAGGTCTATGCTGAGTTTCTCAGGATTACATATATCCTTTTGGGGATACGCCTTGGATACTACGATGTACATACTAAACCTCGTACCATCTATGTCTATACCTAAGACTCCCCGGGAGTTGTGGTCCGGGCGAAAGCCTAGTCTACAACATTTACACATTTGGGGTTGTCCGGCACATGTGCTAAAGGTTAAGACGAATCGGTTGGAAGCGAAGTCGGAAGTATGCACGTTTGTAGGATATCCTAAATGAACTAAAGGTTGGTTATTCTATAATCCCAGAGAGCAGAAAGTGATGGTGAACACTAATGCGGTTTTTCTGGAGGAAGATTATATGATAGACCGGAAATGTTTAGAAAAGGGTGATCTTGGAAGAAATTCAAGAGCAAACAATTCCAAATCCTAGTATGACCGAACTTGAGGAAGAAACGCCCTTACCGGACCCAGTAGTTACACCAGTGCCTCGTCGTAGTGGGAGGATTGTCAAACCCCCTGATAGGTTCTCGTTCTTGGGAGTCATACGAGGCAGTCCCAGAAGAACCGAAACTAGATCACTGTAACTATGATGAAGCAATTAATGACATAGATTCAGCGCGTTGGGAAGATGCTATGAAAGCTGAGATGGAGTTTATGTACTCCAATCAGGTCTGGAAACTTGTGGACTTGCCTGCCAATATTAAACCTATTGGGTGCAAGTGAGTCTACAAGAGAAAGAGAGGACCAGATGGAAGAGTTAAGACCTTCAAGGTTAGACTCAGAAAGAAGATATCGATTATGAGGAAACCTTATTGCCGGTAGCCATGCTCAAGTCCATCCGGATACTCTTATCCATTGCGGCTCATCTCGATTACGAGATTAGGCAAATGGATGTCAAGACGGTGTTTTTGAGCAGCCATCTTGACAAAGACATCTATATGATGCAGCCAGACGGTTTTATAGCTAAACAACCAAAAGCAAAGAGTTTGCAAGATGCAGATGTCCATTTATGGACTGAAGCATGCATCCCGAACCTAGAACATTCCTTTTGACTAAGCAATCAAGTCAGTTGATTTTGTTAAAATCCCGATGAGTCATGAGTGTACATGAAAAGTAAAGGAGGCAAGGTAATTTTTCTGGTCGACGACATCCTTCTCCTAGAGAGTGGGATATGGATGTTGTCAACGGTAAAAGGTTTAGTTGGCTAAGACTTTTGATATAAAGGACTTGGGAGAATCCAACCACATCCTAGGGATCAAACTCCATTGAGACCGGATAAATAGGATAATAGGCTTATCCCAATATGCGTACATAGATAAGGTGCTGGTACGGTTTGTTATGCAAGACTCCAAGAAGGGTATTACACCTTTCAGGCAAGGAGTGCACCTTTCCAAGGATCAGTGTCCCAAGACACCTGAGGAAAAGGAGCAGATGAGGTCGGTACCATACGCTTCGGGTGTTGGTAGCCTCATGTATGCTATGCTACATACTAGATCCGATATCTGTCATGCATTGGGCTTAGTCAGCAGATATCAGTCTAACCCAGGTCCTAACCATTGGACTGCTGTAAGATGTGTTCTCAAATCCTTGAGAAGGACTAAATATCAAATGTTGATTTACGGCAGTAATGAGTCGGTTACATAGATACTGACTTCCAGTCAGATAAGGATTCCAAGAAATCAACTTCTGGGTATGTGTTTATGCTGTAGCTGCTTGAGAAGTAGCTAAAGAAGCAGATTGGCTCAATAGATTCCTTATGGAACTTGGAGTGGTGCTTTTGGCAGGATAACCGCTCACAGTTTACTGTGATAACAGCAGGGCAGTCGATAAGTCCAAGGAACGCAGGAGCCAAAAGCATGTACAGAGGTTATAACAAATGGTGAGAGAGATTGGGTAGAGAGGTGATACTGCTATCACCTAGATAGACTCTGTAGACAATCTGGGAGATCCGTTTACTAAGCCTTTGAGTACCAAAGTCTTTGGGCAGTAAGTAGATGGGATCTGCATGAGATACAACCCTGACTGGCATTGAGCCCAAGTGGGAGATTGTTAGTTTTATGGTCTCAATACCAGTATATGATGAATAAATTGATTAATTTCTTTATTTATCAATATATATTATTGCTTTCCTTTCATAAGATGAATGGTGTTTTATTACTTATTTGCACATAACTAATACGAATGACATAATGGTTCATGAGATGAACCGGAGTCCACAAGTATACTAGATGTAATACATGTGTATGGATGAGATCCACATACAGGAGACATGTATTTCAAATCTTATACTTAAATATCTTCACAACCAGTGATGAGATTGGGCATCTCATCTGATATGGTTGCAGCATTTTGATCACTATGAGATAGTGTGATTTGTTTCAATCATCGGAATGTAAGATTCTGGATCATGGTGCTGGTACATTGGATGCATTGAAGGACCATGAGAAGCACCTTATATACACTGTCTTAAATTTAAGGTTTGCTCTCATAATTTCCTAGCAATAGGCTCATAATCTTGAGACATTAATGAACTCAAGTTTCTATCTATGCATTTGCTTTGAGTCACCAATGAGTGGGGCCAATTGTAGGTCAACACCTCGGTGATTTGGGTACGTGGTAGTAGAGTCGTGGGAACATTCAATGGTCAAGATAGAATCTATCTTTAATATCCCCTTGTGCCAATTAATGGATTTATGATTGGTAAGTGCGCACCCATTCCAATTAAGAATTAATTGGATCGATACCAAATGATCACTATAATTAATTGGGGCTCAAGGATAATAAGATATGGATCTATTTTGGTGGACATGTCCAATTGATCCATGGATATAGTTGGAGGAGCCTACTTGTGGTATTGAGGAAGTTTAGGGTCTTCATTGTAATATATTCCTAAGACTGGAGTGCAATTGCATTTATATAGTGGAGTTATTTGCAATTAACTGTGGACCCGGATTGCACATGAGATGTGGGGTCGTATGTTCCAGTTGGAGCCAGCTTTCTAAGGAATCCCTAGTGGTCTCCACGCTAGCCCAAGTTATTAGAAAGATACTAATTCTACTTGAACTCTAATAGGAAGGTTACTATTTCTATTTGAAGTAAGACTTCTAATAGTGGTAATAGTAAGTTACTAATTATTAATGGAAGTAGGACTTCTATTTTAATTAGAAAGAAGAAAGCTACTAATTGTTGTGGAAGTGAGACTTCTATGGCAACTAGCAAGGGAGAAGGTTACTATTTTGTAATGGGAATTGAACTTCTATGTCAAATAGGTAAAGAGGTGGACTGGAGGACTATAAATAGGGGATATATCCCCTCTTGGACCCCCATAACAAAGAGAGCAATTCCAACCCCTTTGTGCAAGTGTTGTACAACTTCTCTTCCTCTTCTAGTTCTCCTCTCTTTCTCCTCTAGTTCCTTAGAGTTACTAGTTGGTTTTTCTCTTGAAGTTTCCACCAATCTTCTTGAGAAAAGAGATCTAATACGACTCATAGCGTGGAAGATCAAAAGGTGTTGGAGATTCTGATTTGATTACTGAAGGTGTTCATAATCAAAGAAAGAGATAAACTTCTCCATTAGAGCACTACAAAGCTCCAAAGGTATAATCTACATCCTTGTATGTTGTAGATTTCGTGGTTGCATGTTTAAGTGTTGTTTTCTATCTTCTAGATAGTATAAATTGTTGTACATCATTTATGAGTTTGAGGGATTGCATCTTGGATTGGGTCTTGTTGCCTTCTAGATAGTTGATTCCTACATTAAGTGGATCAAAAGTTTTTGAAACCTATCAGAATGGCCCACCTATTTTCCAACAGAAACCTGAGATGTCTTTAACTTCGGGGGCACCCATTTCTCTTTGCAATTTCAACATTTGGGTTTCAATTACATAAGGTTCAACCAAAGGTCCTTACATACGCTAGATAGACCTTGCTTTCGAACTTTAGTTTTGATGCAACAAGTATTATTGTGTACTCGTTTAGTAGTTAAGTATAAGTTCGTTTGAAAATTGTTTCAAGGATAAAAAGGGGGGTCACTTCTTAAGAGAGTTTTGCATATATATACATATGGCTCTTGCTAGCTGTGTCTTGGTCAGTTCTGATAAGTGATTTCCCCCTTCAAGCTTGATTTGGTTTAAGACATGTTTCGCCTTGTTTTGTGCATTCATGAATTTCAGTGAACACCACTGAGCTTGGACTGCCCTTTCAGTTTGATCCACTGTCTGGGGGTCCTTAACCGTGTGGACTGTCTGCAGATTGGTCGTGTATTTTATTACACATCGTGCGAGTCCGGTTCCGCGACCGGAATCCCCGTATATGGGGAATCGTGTCGTGATTATATTATGTATATCGTGCTTGTCATGCTTGCTTGCTCTTTTCATTATAAATGATAGTGAAAGGATGGGCTCATTGTGGATTGTGACTATTCATGATATTATAAGTATTCATGCTAGGTTTGCTCGTATTTGAAATGTACCTTAGTCATGTAACTGTTTACAATTCAACAAAAATGTCTTTATATGTTTCTTTAAACATTTATTTATTACATGCTCATGCCTAAATTGATTACCTGTCAAACCGTCGTGTTTGACCCTTGTATGTTGGTGCCCAGGTGTATGTGACATTGCCTTTGAGCAGGAGCGTCCGAAGGAGGCTCCAATCAGAGAGTGGCAACCCGATGATGTCAACTAGACATCGAGTGGGTTCTTGAGTTGCGCTTCATTTTGTCATGGGTTCTTTTGTCATTTTGAGAATTGTATTGGCCTTTATTGGCCTCTTATGGGATGTAACTAAACTTAACTACCTTTTGTGTTAGTCTCATTACTTGAATTATGATGGGAATGCCATGTTAACTCCCTTCTTACAATACTATGTCTTGATATTATTTTGCAATGGCACTTGAAATTTTATTGGTGCTTATCTTGATGTGATTTGCTACACGCTTTCGCAAACTTGATCGTGTGAGATAGATTCCGCGTGTTTTGGGAATCCTCACCGTGGGAACTTTTGGGAAAACTACAAAAACTACGTTGCGGGCCCGGAACCCGTTCCGGGGCCGCGACAATTAGAGCACTACCGGGATCCAAAGGTATAATATACTTCTCTATTTTGTTGTGGATTTTTTTTATGCATGGTGTTGTTGATTTCTGTCTTCTAGATATAATTTATTGATGTACATGATTGATGAGACTGAGGGATTGTATCCTGGATATGGTTTATGACCTTATGTGTACTTGATCCTTGAGTCAAGTGGGTCAAAAGTTTTTTGAAAACCTATCCACGAGGCCCACCTACTTCCAATAGTTGCACATCTTCTTTTCTAGTTTCTATTCATGTTTCCTTAGAGCTTCTAGTTGGTTTTTCTCTTGAAGATTCTGTTGGAAAATAGGTGGGCCATTCAGATAGGTTTCAAAAACTTTTGACCCACTTGATACAGGGATCAACTATCTAGAAGGCAATAAACCCAATCCAGGATGCAATCCTTCAAACTCAGAAATCATGAACAGCAACATAACCTATCTAAAAGATAGAAAGCAGCACCTAAACATGCAACCACGAAATCTACAACATACAAGGATGTAGATTATACCTTTGGAGCTTTGTAGTGCTCTAATGGAGGATTTGAATTCTTTCTTTGATGATGAACACCTTCACTAATCAAATTAGAATCTCCAACACCTTTTGATCTTCCACGCTATGACCCGTATCAGATTCTCTTTTCTCAAGAAGATGGTGGAATCTCCAAGAGAAAAACCCTAGAGGAAACTAGAAGAGAAACTAGAAGAGGGAAGTGATGTGCAACAACTTGCACAAGAGAGGAAGAGAGATGATGGGCGTGAATCCCTAGGTGGGATTGTGCATTAGAACGCCCAAGGCACTCCCCTCCTCTTTTTATAGCATTCAAGCCACCTCCTCTTACTAATTGAAATAGAAGTCTTACCTCCACTACAATTAGTTGCTTACTTAATCATAATTAGAAGTCTTACTTCAAATATGATTAGTAACTTCCTCTTTTACTAATTAAAATAGAAGTCCTACTTCCATAAATAATTAGTAACTTACTATTACCACTATTAGAAGTCTCACTTCAAATAGAAATAGTAACTTTCTATTTCCTTTTAGAGTTTTACTATAATTAGTATATTTCTAATATCTTGGGCTAGCGTGGGGACCACTAGGGATTCCTTAGAAAGCTGGCTCTAACTGGGACACGCGACCCCACATTTCATGTGCAATCCGGGCCCACAGTTAATTGCAAATAACTCCACTAAATAAATGCAATTGCACTCCAGTCTTAGGAATATATTACAATGAAGACCCTAAACTTCCTCAGCACCACAAGTAAGCCCCTCCATCTATATCCATGGATCAATTGGACCTGTCCACCAAAATAGATCCATATCTTATTATCCTTGAGCCCCAATTAATTATAATGATCATTTGGTACCGATCCAATTAACTCTTAATTGGAATGGGTGTGCACTTACCAATGATAAATCCATTAATTGGCACAAGGGGATATTAAAGATAGATTCCATCTTGACCATTGAATGTTCCCACAGCTCTACTACCACGTACCCAAATCACCGAGGTGTTGACCTACAATTGGCCTCACTCATTGGTGACTCAAAGCAAATGAATGATAGAAACTTGAGTTCATTAATGTCTCAGGATTATGAGCCTATTGCTAGGGAATTATGAGAACGGACCTTAAAGTAAAGACAGTGTATATAAGGTGCTTCTCATGGTCCTTCAATACATCCAATGTACCAGCACCATGATCCAGAATCTTACATTCTGATGATTAAGATAAATCATACTATCTCATAGTGATCAAAGTGCTGCAACCTTGTCAGATGAGATGCCCAATCTCATCACTGGTTGTGTAGATATTTAAGTATAAGATTTGCAATACATGTCTCCTGTATGTGGATCTCATCCACACACATATATTACATTTAGTATACTTGTGGACTCCGATTCATCTCATGAATCATTATGTCATTCGTATTGGTTATGTGCAAACAAGTAATAAAACACCATTCATCTCATGAAAGGAAAGCAATAATATATATTCATAAATAAATAAATTAGTCAATTTATTCATCATATACTGGTATTGAGACCATAAAACTAACAGATTCCGCCATTCTTCTTGAGAATAGAGATCTGAAGCTCATCATAGCGTGGAAGACAATTAGGTATTGGGGATCCTAATTAGCTACTAAGAAAGAGTTTCTTCATCTAGCAAGTCTTCTTCTCCATTAGAGCACTACCGAGCTCCCAAGGTATAATCTACTTCTTTGTATGTTGTGGATTGTTTGTGGTTGCATGGTGTTGCTGTATTATATCTTAGAGATAGTTTTCTACCGATCATGATTGATGAGATTGAGGATTTGGATCCTCGATGTGGTTTATGGCCTTATGGCTACTTGATCCTTAAGTCAAATGGGTCAAAAGTTTTGAAAACCTATCCACGAGGACCACCTACTTCCAATAGGTAGAACCAATGCATGTCTACGAGTCTTGTCTGGAAGGCAAAATGACCAAAAGACCATTTTCATCTATTGACAATAGGGCCAAAGATTTATTGGAATGAGTGCATACTGATGTGTGTGGACCCATAAATGTCAGAGCCAGAGGAGGATATGAGTACTTCATAGATGATTACTTAAGATATGGATATATATACCTTATGCACTGCAAGCCCGAGGCTTTTGAAAAGTTCAAAGAGTTTCGAGCGGAAGCAGAAAAGCAATTAGGTAAAAGTATCAAGACTTTTCAATCAGATCGAGGAGGAGAATATCTCTCTACTGATTTTATGGGATACTTATCAGAGAATGGGATTCTATCCCAGTTGTCTTCTCCTGGAATGTCTCAACATAATGGAGTAGCGAAAAGGAGGAACTAGACCCTTTTAGGTATGATCAGGTCTATGTTGAGTTTCTCAGGATTACCCATTCTTTTGGGGATATGCCTTGGATACTGCAATGTACATACTAAACCACATACCATCTAAGTTTGAACACAGGACTCCCCAGGAGTTGTGTTCCGGGTGTAAGACCCCGACCCGAGTGAACCCGATTAGTGCTAATTAAGTTGTGTGTTAGTGCTAAACTTGATTAGTGATTTGGCTAAGTTGGGTTTGGAATAGCTTTGATTCTAGTTTTGGGCTTCTTTGAGTGCTTGATAGCTAGTGGGGCCCTTTGGGGGTTCCCTTTTCGACTTTGCATTTGCTTAAGTGATTTTCCGGAATTGTTTTGAACTGATTTCTTAACACGTTTAATTTTTCTTAATGATTCCTACAACTTTCACGTTGATCCCGTCCCCGTTTGAGATCCCGGAACCCGATTTCATAGCCTTGAGGGCAAAACAGTCATTGCACACAAATCTGTACCCAAAACTTGATATTCCCGAAACCCGTGAAAGATATACTTTTTGGAAATTAGATATTTCGAAGATCATTTCTTCCTTCTTCGTCGAATTCATCCGAGGTCCCGAAAGAGATGATTTCAGCCAAACTAATTCCCTTAGTAGTGGGACCCAACTCATTGTTAACATAGGGACGCCACTCTTCATTCCATTCCTTCTTCTTGTTCCAGCACAAGAGGAGAGCTTAGGGTTTCCTTGCAACTCTTCTTCTTCTTCTTCTTGCTTCTCCATCTCCAAACCACACTAATCTTGCACCAAACTTGGAATGGAAATAACCATCTTCTTCCTCATCTTACAAGCTTCATCTTGATATCATTTGTGGAGAAATCTTCCAACCTTGACACCTCCCTTGAGCTAGCTCTCTTCATTTGAAGGTCATCCAACTTGGAAGTGAGCTTAAGAAGTGATTAGAGGCTTGATTTTTGGCAAGCTTGGACCTAAGGCAAGTGAATGATTGGGGTGTTTTTGGGTTTTACATGGTTTGGTGAAACATTAATGATCTTCTCATGCTTTTATGGATTTTCATTGTTGAAATAAATGTTCTTGATGGAGTATTAAAGGATGCATTTATGGTCATAAAGATATGTTAGCTCATAGCATTTAATTTCCTCTTGTTTTGTTACACATGTACTCTTGTGTGAAATGGTTATCTTCTTCTTCCCTTCTTATATTGAAAGTGTTATTGATGGAGGAGAGAATGGGATGAATGTGATGAAAGGATTTGATGTAGTTTGATTGAAGTATTAGGCTCCTCATTTGCTGTAGAAAAGGGGCTAAAAGGGAGTTGCAGAAGGAAGGGATAGAGGGGAGCTGAACTGGTCCGGAATCAGTTCCTGGACAGTTCGCTCGAGCGACCATGACACTTCGCTCGAGCGACCTGTCCAGAAAAGGGTTCTGAGCATTCCAGTAGCTTGGTCGCTCGAGCGTACCCTTGGTCGCTCGAGCGGACATCCCAGAACTCATTCCAGAGAGTTGTTCGTTTGAACGCATTTAAATATTCGCTCGACCCAATGAGTTAGTTCGAGCGACCTCAATTTTGCTCGAGCGAACCCACCCAGACAGCCATTCCAGAGAGCGAGGGGCCCCGTTAGGCAAGGCTTTGTTTGGGACGATGTTTAACTATTTCAATGTTTGGGTCTATTCTCTGGGAACCCCTCAATGGCAAGGAGATTTGCTAAACAATGTATGAGGCCATTCGTGGAAAGAAACCATATCACAAGGATTTCATTCGAAGTTTAGAAACTTCAAGGTGCATAAGGAGCCCGGAATGTCTTCAAACTTTAAGAGTACCAAGTCTTTATTATAACCGACATACAGGACCCCTATTCACTTAAATAGATCTTGAAACCAGTATTTTACCCAAAATGGTTATAGTTCATTGTTTCACTTCATTCCAAGATTTATATTATGTGATTTGTTTTCCCGAAAGCATGATAGTTACACTAGTAACATGGACTTGTCCCGAAGAGTATTGCCCGACATGAAATGGAAGTTATGCATTTGAGTATTATTGCCCCGTTCATTTATTTACTTGAACTTGATGTATTTTGCATATGTCTCGATTGGTTGTTTAACCTATGAGTCGGCATCACTAAGCTTGGATACTTGTCGGTTTGATCCACCGACTTGGAGATCCCTCTTCCGTCCCGCCAGCTCCAGTTTCGGTCCCGATACCCGGTCTATTACCGTGGTCCCGTCTCGATACCCGGTTCGCTACCGTGGTCCCGTCTCGTATATTTATATTTTCTATATGATTTGCGTTGAATCTCCTCACCTTGTGTGACTGAGATCAACATCCCGTTTTACTATTGTCACTTCAGTGACAGAGGACTTAGCTTTATGTGATTGTCATCGTGTTAGTTCTCGATTCCTTGGTTACCTTATATGTTTTACCTTATTTGCCTGTTTTCTAGCAAATGATTTATCTACTTTATGAGTGTTCTTGTTTAAACAGATTTATATGCTTTTCAAGGTATTTCCTTTATTATTACATGTTGTTGTATATTCTCATTCTCTTGCCAGACCGTCGTGTCTGACCCTTTTGCTTTGGTACTCAGGTCCCGTTGCCGGTTTCCTTGAGGAGGAGCCAGAGGAGGCGGTAGGTGAGCCGCAACCCCTAGTCGAGTGGCGTGCCGACGATGTCTTGTAGACATCGGGTTGCTAAGAGAGGCGTAACATTTTGTGGGAAACTATTGAACCATTCATTGGGTTATTATTTTGTTTATATTGGCCTTTGTTGGCCTCTAATTTTGGAGAATGTAAATAAGTGATCTTTTGTTAAAACTTTAACTTACTTTTGGGAAACATGCTATAGAACGTTGCTCATTCTGATACAGTAATTTATACTTGACGTTAATGCTTTCATGACTAGAGATAGTCTGACTATTTGATTTGCTACATGCTTCCGCACTTAATAGAAATGTTCATTTATGGTTGTGATATCCTCACCGCGGACACCTGTGGGAAATTAAATAAATGCATGTGGTTATCTATTCATGATCTCATCATCACCACCACTACTAACGTCCCGACTCCGGATCAGTTCCTTCGTGGGGGCCCGGTCCGTGGTCGCGACAGACTGGTATCAGAGCGAGACGTGTTTCAAGCAATTAAAAGAAACTAGAAATCCCAAGGACGTGGCGAGGATCCGTTAGATCTTCCGTTAGCTAGTATCGTGTGAGCAATGTGTGACCCTTTATATTTTTATGTGCTAACAATTTGTTTTGCAGCATCATGCCTCCCCGTAAGAGAACAGTGAATGGCATTCCTTCTAGAAGTAACAGTGATCACACCGGACCGATAGAAGAGGATATAGTTGAGAACAACCCACCAAATCAGTTCCAAGAAATGATGCGAGCATTGCTTGACCAGCAACGTCGAGCTAATGAGAACCAGGCCAGATTGCAAGAGCAGATGCTCAAGAGAGAAGAAGACCATGCTAGGGAAATGGCAAAGATGCAAAGGCAATTGCTTGAGGTCTTACAGAGAAGACCAGAACCGGTTCAACCCCAACCCGCAATCGTTATCAATCAAAGGCAACATGACCCTAATGCCTTGTTTGAACGGTTTCGGAAGAGAGCTCCGAAGGAATTTCTTGGGGAAGAAGATCCTTTGGCTGCAGATGACTGGTTAGAACATACAAAGAACATCTTTGAGATTTTCCAGTGTACAGGAGGAGAAAGGGTAAAGCTAGCATCATCCCTTTTCAGCAGTACAACAGACAGATGGTGGAAAACGGTTAAGGAAGAATACAGGAACATGGCTGATGCAGAGGTGTGGGCAAACTTCAAGAGACAATTCCATGATAAATATGTACCTGCCCATATCAAGAGACAAAAGGCTATAGAGTTTCAGCAGCTGGTGCAGGGGAGTATGACAGTCTTAGAATATCTCACCAAGTTTGAAAGACTGTCCAGATATGCCCCGGAGTTGGTAGATACGGTGGAGAAGAAAATTGCTAAGTTCTTTGAGGGACTCAACCCTTTCATTGAGAGGGATGCCACCGGAGTAGTACCACCTACTACTTTCGATGAGGCAGTCAAGATAGCTTATAAGTTTGAGAACTTCCACAACAAGATCCTCAGAGTGCAAGGCAAGAGTCCAGCTCAGCAGCAGAATTATCAACATCAGAGAACCCATCAAAATAAGAGGCAAAGGACAGGACCAAATGTGCAGAACCCAGTGGTTTGCATCCACTGTGGGAAGAACCATGCTAGTGCGGAATGTCGTACCATCACGGGAGCGTGCTTCAGGTGTGGTTCGATGGACCATAGGATGAGGGATTACCCTAGGCCAAACAAACAGAATCAGCAGCAGCAGCAAGGGCCTCAACGTCCACCACCACCACCACAGAATGCATTGGTTGTCCAAAACCAGGCAAGGCCACTTCAGCAGCAGTAATTTAGACAGCAGCAGCCACAACAGCAGGGACAGCAGCGAACACCGCAGCAGAACAGGAATGCACCACATGGCAGGCCACAACAAGCTCCGAACAGGCCACAACTTCGAGGGAAAATCTACGGGGTCAATAGAGTTGATCCAGAGGCAGCGGGAAATGTAGTGGAAGGTACACTTCTTGTTTGTGGGATTAAAGCTATGATTTTGTTTGACCCTGGCTCTACACATTCTTTTGTGTCCCATAAATTTTCTATGTTCATTGATATGCATGCTAGAGAACTTGAGTTCATTTTAACTGTGGCAACCCCGGTAGGTAAACGAGTTATTTGTAGAACCTTTTACCCTAGTTGCACAATTCAGATAGGAGAAGTGGTTTTAACCGCAGGTCTCATTTCTTTGGAGATGTTTGATTATAATGTCATCCTAGGGATGGATTGGCTGGCAGGGTACCATGCCACAATGGATTGTTTCCGTAAGACCCTCACTTTCAAGTTGGTTGAGACACCAGCAGGAGTGCCGTTTCAAGGTGAGAGGAGGAATCCTCGTGCAGGGTTTGTTTCAGCGTTGAAGGCTGACAGACTTTTGAGAAGTGGTTGTGAAGCTTATTTAGCGTTTATCACGGAGGATAAACGGTCCGAAGGGGTGGAGGAGATCCCAATTGTTTGGGAGTTCCCGGATGTTTTTCCGGAGGAGATTCCAGGTTTGCCACCCATGAGAGAGATTGATTTCACCATTGAGTTGCTACCAGGGACTGCCCCGATATCTATTGCACCATATAGAATGGCTCCAGCAGAGTTGGGAGAGTTGAAGACTCAGTTGCAAGAGTCATTGGACAAAGGTTTTGTGAGACTGAGTGTTTCACCATGGGGAGCTCTAGTCTTGTTTGTCAAGAAGAAGGATGGTTCGATGAGAATGTGTATAGATTACAGAAGATTGAATCAAGTGACCATCAAGAACAAATACCCATTGCCAAGAATAGATGAATTGTTTGATCAATTGCAAGGTGCATCATATTTTTCGAAGATTGACTTGAGATCCGGTCACCATCAACTGAGAGTTAGAGAATCAGATGTGTTGAAAACAGCTTTCCGGACAAGATATGGCCACTATGAGTTCCTAGTGATGCCATTTGGGTTGACTAATGCACCGGCAGTGTTCATGGCTTTGATGAACAAGATATTTGCAGAGTATCTAGATCAGTTTGTGGTAGTATTCATAGATGACATTTTGGTGTACTCCAAGACCAAGGAAGAGCATGAAGAGCATTTGAGGATAGCATTGCAAATCTTGAGAGAGAATCAGCTGTATGCAAAGCTCAACAAGTGTGAATTTTGGCTAGACCAAGTAGCATTCTTGGGGCACATTATCTCAAGAGAAGGATTGTCAGTGGATCCGTCCAAGATTGAAGCCGTAGTGAATTGGGAAAGACCGAAGAATGTGACAGAAATTAGAAGTTTTCTGGGATTGGCAGGTTATTATCGGAGGTTTGTGCAAAGTTTTCGTCGATTGCGCCACCATTGACAAAGTTGACAAGGAAGAATGTGCCATATGTGTGGACAGAGCAGTGTCAAGAGAGTTTCCAAGAGCTAAAAAAGAGATTGACTACAGCACCAGTCTTTACTTTGCCATCCGGAAGCGACGGTTTTACCATTTTTACCGATGCTTCGAATGTTGGACTTGGTTGTGTGTTGATGCAAGAAGGAAAAGTAATTGCTTATGGATCTCGACAGTTGAATGATCACGAGAAGAACTATGCCACCCATGATTTGGAGTTAGCAGTGGTTGTGTTCGCGTTGAAAATGTGGAGACATTACCTCTATGGAGAGCAGTTTGAAGTCCACTCCGACCACCGCAGCTTACAATATCTATTTTCACAGAAGGATTTGAACATGAGGCAGAGAAGATGGATGGAATATATCAAGGTCTATGATTTTCCAATCAAGTATCACCCGGGGAAAGCAAATGTTGTTGCAGATGCCTTGAGTAGGAAATTAGTGGGCTTGGCTAACCTTAGTGGCACTTGTATTTTCGGGCAGTTTGAAGAATTGAGTATAGACCTACAGCCACTAAGGAAGGGTGTTTTGTTAGCTAACATGACAGTGTGAGAACCTTCTTTTATTCAGAAGATCAAGGACAGTCAGTTGCAAGATCCAGAGTTGGCCAAGATTTCAGAGCATATAGCAGAACGTCCTGACTTCCGAGTTGTTGATGAAGTTTTGTACTACCGTGACCGGCTATGCGTGCCCAACATTGAAGATTTGAGAAATGATATCATGACCGAGGCTCACAGTACGAAGTACTCTATGCATCCAGGCAGCACAAAGATGTATCAGAACTTGAAGGGCAGATTTTGGTGGAACAATATGAAGAGAGAGATTGCAGTGTTTGTCTCCCGTTGCATGACCTGTCAGTTGATTAAAGCAGAGCATCAGAGGCATCCAGGATTGTTACAACCGTTAGAGATCCCGGAATGGAAATGGGAGCACATTACCATGGACTTTATTTCGGGATTACCGAGGACTAGCAGAGGCAACGATGCGATATGGGTCATTGTGGACCGTCTCACCAAGTCAGCGCATTTCCTTGCTATGAAGACAGGGAAGAAGATGCACATGCTACCTTTAGCAGAGTTGTTTGTCAACGAGATTGTCAGTCGTCACGGGCAGCCAATTTCTATCACATCTGACAGAGACAGCAGATTTGTCTCGAGGTTCTGGAAGAAATTGCATGAGTCTATGGGTACAAGATTACAGTTCAGTACAGCGTATCACCCTCAGATAGATGGCCAGTCAGAGAGAACGATTCAAACTCTTAAGGATATGCTCCGTGCTTGTGTGTTAGACTTTGTCACGCCCCGGGACTAGGGCTACACAGAACCGGACCGCAGACCGGACCGGACCGCAAATCCGGACCGGACCGGACCGGATTTGTGGTCTAAGACCACAAATCCGGACCGGACCAGACCGGTTTTGAAAAACCGGTTATATCCGGTCCGGTCCGGTCCGGTCCGGACCTTTTAAAAACCGGTCTGGACCGGACCAGACCGGATTAATAATAAATTTTTTTTTTATTTTTTTAATACAAAACTTTAAGTATAAAAAATTCCCAAGTCAAATACCATAGTGAAATTGAAGATCTAGTCGCTTACATTTGGAAAAAGAGGCAGGAAATTGGCTGAAAATGAAAAAAAAAAAATTAAAAAAAAAAAAAAAACTAATGAAACCGGTCCGGACCACTTAAGTGGTCCAGACCGGACCGTTTTGGACCGGTCCGGTCCTCTCATTTAAGCCGGACCGGATTTCCGGTTGTGCAACCCTACCCGGGACCGAGGCCTTGATAATCAAGTCCTTAATCCGGGGGACGTGGCGCGACGGGTCAGAAAATTCCGCCCGCACACGCTAATTATTTTCCCACAGGATTCCGCGGTGAGGATTCCAGACGATCTATCACAACCAATTAATCGAATTCACAACAAATAATAATATGCGGAAGCTTGTAGCAAAATAAAAACCAAATGATATATGAGATAATTGCATCAAAAGAGAAATATATATAAGGCATAACCCAAAGTTAGTTAAAGTTGTGAGGATCACAAAAGTATATTCAATTTATACATCCCAAAAGAAGACCGATGAGGTCATAAACTAAGTTCCCAAAATGTTATCCCAGCTCAAATTCCAACACGACGTCTACATGACATCGTTGGGCTGCCACTCGCGCTCCACTGGCGGCTCTACCGCCTCAACCGCGTGCTCCGCCTCAAAATCTGTGGGTCCGACATCTGACACCAAACAAAAGAGTATCAGACACGATGGTCTGGCAAGTGGATAAAGCAGATAAGGTATACAAGTTTTATAAATTTCATGCTTAAAATCATAAAAATACAATTGAAACGAAACATATATAAAGAGTAAACCAAGTGAACCAAATCTATACAAATGAAAGAATTTCATAGTTTAAATGTTTCAAACTAATTGACAAATAATCGAAATATTGGCAAACCACATATAGCTATATTCTCCTATTACCGAAGTAACAAGAGCACACAGACAAATAGCCGTTGCCATATAAAATGGCCGGAACAAACAGACAGAAGCCGTTGCCACTACTCGTGGGACCGGAATACAGAGCCGTTGCCATGGCCGGAGCAAACAAACAGAATCCAAACTGCAGTTGGCAAATAATTTTAAGATCCCAAGCCGGGTGATCAGCCCAACTAGGTGACCTAAGCTTAGTGGTGCCATTCAAAACCAAAACCTGAATCGATACAAATCAAATCATAGTAATACATTTCCAAAATCGATAAAAGGAACTACTCCAGACAAATACATACTGACAAATTCGAACGAATCAGATGAGTAGCCTTACCGATGTTTCCAAATGTGGCAAACCACTCAAATCTATTTCAAAACAATTTGTAGAAAGTATACAAATTTTCTTAACTTGGAATGAATTAATGTATAGTGGTTTAATGGCTTACCACGGGTTGTCTTGACATACACTTAGACCATTAATGTCAATAATATATGTAAAGCTTGGTGTCACTGAAGATCTCTGACAATTAAAGATATAAAGTGTATATTAAGACTTGAATAAATTTCCCGGCTAATTCTAACATCAAACAATTCCATCATATTTCCCATTTAAATTTCACGATTTAAGGTAATTCGATTCAAGGTATACATCTCATACTACTATGCTTCAATGGGTTGAAATGGGCTTCAAATAGTGGGGGAAATGGGCTGGAACAAGGGCTGAAATGGGCTGGGAAACAGCCCATAAATTAGCTGAATTGGGCTGGAAAACAGCCCAGAAATTGGCTGGAAACAGGTCCTGAAATGGGCTGAAAACAGGCCCTGAAATTGGCTTAAAAATCAACCTGAAATGGGTCTGTAATGGACCTGAAAACAGTCCTGAAATTGGGCCTGAAAACTGCCCAGAATTGGGCCTGAAATCAGCCTGGAATCTGCCCAGAAATTGGGCCTGAGATTGGCCTGGAAACAGCCCTGGAATGGGTCTGATATGGGCTGGAAAAAAGGCCTGAAATTGGGCCAAAAGTCGGCCTTGGAATGGGTCTGAAACTGACCTGAAAACAGGCTTGAAAACAGCCCAGAGTAGGGCCTGGGAACAGACCCTGCTCGGACTGGGCTCTGCACACCCAGTTCTTCATGCACTGTTTCTTCTCATCATTTGCTTTAAACCATTTCCCTCCTCCTACTGAGTTTAGAAATTATTTGTCTTCCAATGACACAAAAGTGAGTATAAAACTTCTCCAATAATCCCCATTAAGCCTCCAACATCTCATTCATTCCACTCACATATCAAAGAGAAAGAAAACAAAGTTTCACAATACAAATTGATAAACACAGAAGTTACCCATTGAATTTTCCATCTCTACCAAAACAGAACTGAAATCTCAACAAGAAATGCAACTTATAAATAATCACATTTAAACCATTCCCTGCACAAAATCATATATAATTTGAACCAAATCATTGAGAAAATAACCCTTCCAAAAGTAAGAAAATCATTCAACCAAACTTTGAGAAGAAGATCCATTTTGTTTGCATGCATCCAAATCTAATTTATTCACTTGCCTCTTGTCCAATGGGAAGGGTCTCAAACACACTCCAAAGAAACTCTCAAACACAGCAACTCCAATCTACACCAAAAAAAATCAAAAGAAGAACACACTAAAATCCACCCAATTCGAAATAGAAAGGAGCTCTCAAGAAACTCTATTGCATGCATCATAAAAGAGTCCTAAAGGGTCTAAAAAAATCAAGATTTCAAGAGGGGAAGCCATTGCTAACCTTTCACAGCTCTAAGCAAGAAGAAAGACTTGGAGAAGAAGGTAGTCCCAGCTGTTTTTCTTCAAGAACAGTACTAATGGGAAGCTAGAGGTGAGGAGAGGAGATTTATGTAGTCAAATCTCTAAGTAGCACTCAAGAGGCACACATGCAGGAGGAGAGAAGATGGCTGGAAATGGAAGAGAATGAAACTCTTTCTCAACACAGTTGCAGGAAAAACAAAAATGAAGGAGAAGGTCTCCAACGTGGGACTTATTTGGGTTTTAAGTGAGGAAAGTGGGCTCCATGGGCCTCAAATCTTCCAAGGGCTGAAACTAACACTTGTGGGTCCCGTATGAAAACGACGAAGAAGACAAAAATGATCATTAAAAAATCTAGTTTTCAAAAAGTATATTTTCCTCATGATTTTCAAATTTCGAAATTTATGCACAGATTTGGGTGTGAAAAGACTGTTTATCCCATTTTTCTCGAAAAACGCGATTTCTGGTTTTCAAATGCAAACGGAGCAAACATGAAAGTTATTGGAATCAAAATAACAAATTCAAAAATGTCGAAATCCATATTTTTCATAAATCAAATAAATCTAATAAATCAAATTCCCATACTAACACGTGACACACGAGCCACCCCGGGCCCGGTCAAACCAAACTCAACGCGCTCAAAAATTCCCCAATGCTATCTAAAATTCTAATCTAACTAAAATCCAAGCTAATCGTCCCCTAATCCGACTTAGAGACTAATCACAGTTAAAACAATAATAATATATACTAAACCTGGGTCGGGGCCTGACAGACTTCAAGACTCAATGGGATGAGACTCTACCATTGTGTGAGTTCGCTTACAACAACAATTACCACTCGAGCATTGGGATGGCTCCTTTTGAGGCTTTGTATGGCAGAAGGTGTAGGACACCTGTATGTTGGGAAGAAGTCGGCACTCACAGTTTCCATGGATCGACTATGGTCAGTGAGACTAGCGACAAGATCAAGTTGATTCAAGAACGTCTGAAAGTGTCCAGGAGTAGGCAGAAGAGCTATGCAGATTCCCACCGTAGAGATTTGCAGTTCAAGGAAGGAGACAAGGTCTTCTTAAAAGTGTCACCTGCAAGGGGAACATTGAGATTTGGACAGAAGGGCAAGCTATCACGGAGATACATTGGACCCTATGACATTGTGAGCAAGATCGGTGATGTGGCGTACAAATTAGCCTTACCACCTGAGCTATCCGGCGTACACAACGTCTTCCATGTGTCTATGTTGAAGAAATATGTCCCCGATCCGTCGCATGTACTTCGGCATGAGCCATTAGAGATCAAAGAGGATACTACCTATGTTGAGAAGCCCGTTCAAATCATCGATACGAAGGAACAAGAGTTGAGGACTCGGACTATTCAGTGGGTAAAGGTACTGTGGGAGAATCATGGACCAGAAGAGGCAACGTGGGAATTACGAGACCAAGTGCCGAAGAAGTACCCACATCTTCTACCAGAGGTGAGTCTTACGTTTCATTTGGAGGACCAAATGCCCTAAGGGGTGGAGGATGTAAGACCCCGACCCGAGTGAACCTGATTAGTGCTAATTAAGTTGCGTGTTAGTGCTAAGCTTGATTAGTGATTTTGGCTAAGTTGGGTTTGGATTAGCTTTTATTCTAGTTTTGGGCTTCTTTGAGTGCTTGATAGCTAGTGGGGCCCTTTGGGGGTTCCCTTTTCGACTTTGCATTTGCTTAAGTGATTTTCCGGAATTGTTTTGAATTGATTTCTTAACACGTTTAATTTTTCTTAATGATTCCTACAACTTTCACGTTGATCCCGTCCCCGTTTGAGATCCCGAAACCCGATTTCATAGCCTTGAGGGCAAAACAGTCATTGCACACAAATCTGTACCCAAAACTTGATATTCCCGAAACCCGCAAAAGATATACTTTTTGGAAATTAGATATTTCGAAGATCATTTCTTCCTTCTTCGCCGAATTCATCCGAGGTCCCGAAAGAGATGATTTCATCCAAACTAGTTCCCTTAGTAGTGGGACCCAACTCATTGTTAACATAGGGAAGTCACTCTTCATTCCATTCCTTCTTCATGTTCCAGCACAAGAGGAGAGCTTAGGGTTTCCTTGCAACTCTTCTTCTTGCTTCTCCATCTCCAAACCACACTAATCTTGCACCAAACTTGGAATGGAAATAACCATCTTCTTCCTCATCTTACAAGCTTCATCTTGATATCATTTGTAGAGAAATCTTCCAACCTTGAGACCTCCCTTGAGCTAGCTTTCTTCATTTGAAGGTCATCCAACTTGGAAGTGAGCTTAAGAAGTGATTAGAGGCTTGATTTTTGGCTAGCTTGGACCTAAGGCAAGTGAATGATTGGGGTGTTTTTGGGTTTTACATGGTTTGGTGAAACATTAATGATCTTCTCATGCTTTTATGGATTTTCATTGTTGAAATAAATGTTCTTGATGGAGTATTAAAGGATGCATTTATGGTCATAAAGATATGTTAGCTCATAGCATTTAATTTCCTCTTGTTTTGTTACACATGTACTCTTGTGTGAAATGGTTTCCTTCTTCTTCCCTTCTTATATTGAATGTGTTATTGATGGAGGAGAGAATGGGATGAATGTGATGAAAGGATTTGATGTATTTTGATTGAAGTATTAGGCTCCTCATTTGCTGTAGAAAAGGGGCTAAAAGGGAGTTGCAGAAGGAAGGGATAAAGGGGAGCTGAACTGGTCCGAAATCAGTTCCTGGACAGTTCGCTCGAGCGACCATGACACTTCGCTCGAGCGACCTGTCCAGAAAAGGGTTCTGAGCATTCCAGTAGCTTGGTCGCTCGAGCGCACCCTTGGTCGCTCGAGCGGACATCCCAGAACTCATTCCAGAGAGTTGTTCGTTCGAACGCATTTAAATATTCGCTCGACCCAATGAGTTCGTTCGAGCGACTTCAACTTCGCTCGAGCGAACCCACCGAGACAGCCATTCCAGAGAGCGACTCGCTCGAGCGAAGTCTCCAGTCCGCTCGAGCGAGGGGCCCCGTTAGGCAAGGCTATGTTTGGGACGATGTTTAACTATTTCAATGTTTGGGTCTATTCTCTGGGAACCCCTCGATGGCAAGGAGATTTGCTAAACAATGTATGAGGCCATTCGTGGAAAGAAATCTTATCACAAGGATTTCATTCGAAGTTTAGAAACTTTAAGGTGCATAAGGAGCCCGGAATGTCTTCAAACTCAAAAAGTACCAAGTCTTTATTATAACCGACATACGGGACCCCTATTCACTCAAATAGATCTTGAAACCAATATTTTACTCGAAATGGTTATAGTTCATTGTTTCACTTCATTCCAAGATTTATATTATATGATTTGTTTTCCCGAAAGCATGATAGTTACACTAGTAACATGTACTTGTCCCGAAGAGTATTGCCCGACATGAAATGGAAGTTATGCATTTGAGTATTATTGCCCTGTTCATTTATTTACTTGAACTTGATGTATTTTGCATGTCTCGATTGGTTGTTTAACCAATGAGTCAGCATCACTAAGCTTGGATACTTGTCGGTTTGATCCACCGACTTGGAGATCCCTCTCCCGTCCCGCCAGCTGCAGTTTGGATTCCGATACCCGGTCTATTACCGTGTTCCCGTCCCGATACCCGGTTCGCTACCGTGGTCCCGTCCCGTATATTTATATTGTATATATGATTTGCGTTGAATCTCCTCACCTTGTGTGACTGAGATCAACGTCCCGTTTTACTGTTGTCACTTTAGTGACAGAGGACTTAACTTTATGTGATTGCCATCTTGTTAGATCCCAATTCCTTGGTTACCTTATATGTTTTACCTTATTTGCCTGTCTTCTAGAAAATGATTATCTACTTTATGAGAGTTCTTGTTTAAACAGATTTCTATGCTTTTCAAGGTATTTCCTTTATTATTACATGTTGTTCTATCTTCTCATTCTCTTGCCAGACCGTCGTGTCTGACCCTTTTGCTTTGGTACTCAGGTCCCGTTGCCGATTTCCTTGAGGAGGAGCCGGAGGAGCCGATAGGTGAGCCGCAACCCCTAGTCGAGTGGCGTGCGATGATGTCATGTAGACATCGGGTTGCTAAGAGAGGCGTAACATTTTGAGGGAAACTATTTAACCATTCATTGGGTTATTATTTTGTTTATATTGGCCTTTGTTAGCCTCTAATTTTGGAGAATGTAAATAAGTGTTCTTTTGTTAAAACTTTAACTTACTTTTGGGAAACATGCTATAGAACGTTGCTCATTCTGATACAGTAATTTATACTTGACGTTAATGCTTTCATGACTAGAGATAGTCTGACTGTTTGATTTGCTACATGCTTCCGCACTTAGTAGAAATGTTCATTTATGGTTGTGACATCCACACCACGGACACCTGTGGGAAATTAATGCATGTGGTTATATATTCATCATCTCATCATCACCACCACTACTAATGTCCCGACTCCGGATCATTTCCTTCGTGGGGGCCTGGTCTTGGGTCGCGACACCGGGCGAAAGTCTAGTCTACATCATTTACATATTTGGGGTTGTCCGGCACACGTGCTGAAGGTAAAGACGAATGAGCTGGAAACGAAGTTAGAAGTATGCACTTTTATAAGATATCCCAAAGGAATTAAAGGTTGGTTATCTATAATCCCAAATAGCAGAAAGTGCTTGTCAGCACCAATGTGGTTTTTCTGGATAAAGATTATATGATTGACTGGAAACTTTAGAAAATGTTATCTTGGAAGAAATTCAAGAGAAATAATTCCAAATCCAATAATGACCGAACTTAAAGATAATCCACTCATACCTGAACCAGCAGTTACACCAGTGCCTCGTCGTAGTGGGAGAATTATCAGACCCCTTGACAGGTTCTCGTTCTTGGGAGAGTCTTACGAGGCAATCTCGGAAGAACCGGAACAAGATCCCTCTAACTATGATGAAGCAATTAATGACATAGATTTGGGACATTGGCCCGATGCTATGAAAACTGAGATGGAGTCTATGTACTCCAATCAGGTCTGGACACTTGTGGACTTGCCTGCCAATATTAAACCTATTGGGTGCAAGTGAATCTATAAGAGAAAAGGAAGACTAGATGGAAGAGTGGGGACCTTTAAGGCCACACTTGTTGCAAAAAGGGTATACTCAGAAAGAGGGTATCGATTATGACGAAACCTTCTCGCAGTAGCCATGCTCAAGTCCATCTAGATACTTTTATCCATTGCAGTTCATCTCGATTTCGAGATATGGAAAATGGATATCAAGACGGCGTTTCTCAACGGCCATCTTGAGGAAGACATCAATATGATGCAGCCAGACGGCTTTGTAACTAAAAACCAAGAGCAAAGAATTTGCAAGCTGCAGAAATCCATTTATGGATTGAAGCAGGCATCTCAAAGCTAGAAGATTTGTTTTGACCAGGTAATCAAGTCATTTGGTTTTTGTCAGAATTCGGATGAGTCATTTGTGTACAAGAAAAGTGAAGGAGGCAGGGTAGTTTTTCTGATTTCATATGTTGACGACATCCTTCTCCTAGGGAAAGACATAGGAATGTTATCAATAGTGAAAGTTTGGTTAGCCAAGACTTTTTATATGAAGGACTTGGGAGAAGTTAGGTACATCATATGGATCAAACTCCATCGAGACCGAAAAAATAGGATGATTGGCTTATTCCAAACTATGTATATAGATAAGGTTCTGGTACTGTTTGCTATGCAAGACTCCAAGAGAGGTATCACCCTTTTCAGGCATGGAGTGCACCATTCCACGGATCAGTGTCCAATGACACCTAAGGAAAAGGAGCAGATGAGGTCGATATCACACGCTTCGACTGTTGGTAGCCTCATGTATGCTACGCTATGTACTAGACTAGATATTTGTCACGCAATAGACCTAGTCAGTGCATATCAGTCAAACCCAGGTGTTGACACCAAAAATGTCACTTTGCCTCTTCAACATCAAGAAGCCACATGAAGCTGCATCCTATTACAAAACAGGCAATGCTGCTTCATGCATAAGATCTTGTCAAAATTACTTGAAAACTGCAAGATCATTCAAGACAGCCAAAAGAGGGGTTCACATGAAGTTTTGGGCCATTCCAACATCATTTGACCTAACTCACACCTCCGGCAACCAAAAGGCGCTCCTGGTAGCAATTGCGTCGAAGACATCAAAACTTCGATCAGAGCATACGGATGGTCTCAAAATACCTCCAAAAGGCTCCGTGCCAAATTTCAAGTCAAACCGAAAACGTTTGACCCTCCATCAACCCTCGAGTAGCAAAATCAAGCCTCTCGGCGGCGAGAACCACCAAGGCCATCACTCATCCAACAAAGCACATGAGTGGCTTCAACATGCTTCAAAAGGGTTGCACGTCAAATTTCAGGTCATTCCGACAACGTTTGACCCAACTTTGACGCTCTGAAACAAAATCCAGGCTACTGGTGGCGGAGCACCCCGGGACCATGACATCCAAAACGGAGCCAATGGATCATCTCAAAATGACTCCAATAGGCTACCTGCCAAATTTCAAGTCAATCGGACATCAGTTGACCGCACATCAAAGTGTGACATCTTCCTCGTGGCAAAATTAAGCCTAGCAGCGACGGGACCTCAAAAGGCTTCAAAACTCAAGTAAAAGCCTATTTTTGGTCCTATCTACTACTCAGGAGGCTTCACCTCAAATTTCAGGTCATTCCGACATCGTTTGACCTAGTTTCAACTCTTGACCGAAAATCAACAAATCTGCACGACAAGATCTTCGGCTTTCCCAAAAAGTAGGAAACTTTGTGCCCTGGTTGTAAGCCCCGACTCGAGTGAACCCGATTAGTGCTAATTAAGTTGCATGTTCGTTCTAAGCTTGATTAGTGACTTTGGCTAAGTTGGGTTTGGAATAGCTTTTGATATAGTTTTGGGGTATTTTGACTACTTTGTGTTAGTAGGACCCTTTGGGGGTTCCCTTTCATGACATTGCATTTGTTTGAGGATTTATCGGAGGTTTTTACATTCATGATTTTAATCCCGTTTTATCCGTATTGTTAATCCCTACAACTTTTATGTTGATCCCGTCCCCGTTTGAGATCCCGAAACCTGCTTTTATGGCCTTGAGGGCAAAACAATCATTGCACACAAAATCTGTACCCAAAACTTGATATTCCCGAAACCCGCGAAATATATACTTTTTGGAAACTAGATATTTCGACGATCATTTCTTCCTTCTTCGTCGATTTCATCCGAGGTCCCAAAAGAGATGATTTCAGCCCTTGAATGTCTTTAGTAGTGGGACCCATTCCCCTTTGCCATATAAGGAGAACCCATCTTCCCATTCCCTTTTTCCAGCACAAAAAGAACCTAGGGTTTGCTTTTGGCAACTTTTCTTCTTCTTCTTGCTTTCTCCATCTCCAATCCACACCAAACTTGCATCAATCAAGAAATGGAGGTCATCTTCTTCTTCCTCTTCACCATGGCTCTCTATTGATACCATTTGTGAAGAAAACCCTTCATCACAAGACTTTCTTTGAGCTCACCATTGCCATTAGAAAACCTTGCAAGTAAGTATTCCCCTTCATCTTCTAGATTTGTGTTCCTCTAACCTTAGAGAAGCTTCACCTTGATTATTAGAAAGTTTCCCTTTCTATTTCATTGTTTGACCATTTTAGGGTTGTTTGTTTGGGATTTTCCTCATAGTTTGGATTCCTTGCTTGGAAGAGTTTTGGAGCTTGATTTCATTGACTAGAGACACAAGGCAAGTGGATTATTTGATTTTTTTATGAGCTTTCAAGGGTTTCCATGATGAAGGTGGTTGACTTGTCATTCCACCCCTATTTATTGGCTTGCATTTACTTTTGAAATGAATGCATATTGGCTAAGTCATTTAATGTTTTGTAAACATGTTGGTTTAACATTTATTGTCTTTGGTTGTATCCTAAATGAATGTTGTGAAATGGTTTCCTTCCTCTTTTCTTTGTATTGGGCTTGATGTGGAGGAATGAGGTGATGATGAATGATCACAAGTTGGAGTTTTGGAGAAGTATAAATGGGTGCATTGGAGGAACTCCTAGCTCTGTTTAAGTGCAAGGACTAAGTGGAAGTGGGGAAAATGGTTTTGAGGAGGAGAAAGGGCTCAAATCTGAACACAGTGGGTGATTCCCGCACCTGGCGGTCAGCCTGTGGTCACTCGGCGGCTAGCCGCCTAGTGACTGGCGGCTAACCGCCAGGTAGCCGAAATGTCACGGTTACTTTTCCAGAGAGCACACTTCTCCACCTGAAAACTCTGTCAGCTCCACGGTTAGCCAGCGGCTAACAGCACTTGGCGGTCAGCTTTCTAGTAAGCTGCATTTCTGTAGCCCAGGCGCGGTCAACTAGCGGCTAGCCGCCCGTCCCAGCGGCGGTTAAGGAGATTCATTAGACATTGTATGAGGCCATCCGAGAAAGAAACCATATCGCAAGGACGTCATTCGAAGTTTTGAAAATTCAAAGTGTATAAGGAGCCCGGAATGTCCCCAAACTCAAGAGTACCAAATTATTATTAGATTGACATACGGGATCCCTATCTGTCACGCCCCCGAACCGAAACCTCGGGGGCGGGAATGGGATTATTAGCATAAATTATATTTTTCTCCCAGGATCCACGTGTGTGAAGACAACACATTCTGAATATTTTGCGGAAGCTTTCGTGGCGTTGCGACCCGGAGTCTGTGGTCATCGGATTCCGCGTCGCACTCAACCTTTAGCATATAGCTATCATATCAAGAATCATATCAGACTGGAGTAAACCATCACAATAAATTACAGAACTGACAGTAACAGGATATTACATTCCCAATATGTGTTCAAGTTACAATTATCAATGTACATTAATTAAGAATCCCAAGAAAAAGGCTAATAAAAGCCATACAACAATAAGCTATAATCACTACCCCAAATATGATGTAGCTCCGATGTCAAGCTCAATGTCTACCTGACATAGTCGACAAACAACCTGCAAAACATGGCTCCACAGCCAACAAAAGCAATCATCTCGGGACGAAGAAATCTGAACCTGAGTACCAAAAGTAGTGGGTCAGACACGACGGTCTGGCAGGTGGATGAAAAGATAACAAATATACTGAAGAGTAAAACATATGATAAATCATGCTATTTGATCGAATGCTGCATATAATTAAACGGGTGCAAAATCGTGGATCTCGGACAAAACATGTATTCTTTTCAAGCATGGGTAAAACATGAATATCTAATAAAACATGTGTTCATTTACATCATCTATAAACATAGATATTTGACAATCGGGTGTTCGTCTAAAACATGTATAAATATAGTGGTTTGACAAAACAAACGTTCATTTGAGACTTAGGTACTACAAACATAAGTATACAACAAACCAGGTATTCATAGCAGTCTGGCAAAACCAATGTCCATTTGAAACATATATGAAAATACGGATATTTAATAAACCGGGTGTTCATTTAAAACCGGTGTAACCAAAGAAATCTGACAAAACTAGTGTTCATTTAAACATATTTCAAGGCATGGATATTTAATAACTTGGGGTAATCATTTAAAACAGGTATAAACATAGATATCTGACAAACCAAATGTCATTTAAAACAAGGCACGGGTATTTAACAATTCGGGTATTCCTTTAAAACATGTGTAATCATATAAATCTAACAAAATCATTGATCGTCTGAAACATATGTAAAAGCATGGGTATTCACCCAACCGGCATTCATTTAAAACATGTGCGTGTACAAAGAACATAAAACAATATAATAATAACTGAATTTACATTGGAGAATATGAACACTTGTTTAAATAACAACTTTCATAAAGGAAACGAATCATTTATCGGAAAGCAAGTAAGCAATATAAAACGTGTCGGGTATCCAAGGAATCGGGAACTGGCAAGATGGCAATCACAAAAAGCTAAGTCCTCTATCACCGAAGTGACAAGAGTATAACGGGATGTTGGTCTCAGTCACACAAGGTGAGGAGACTCAACGCAAATCATATATACAATATAAATATACGGGACCGGGACCACGGTAGCGAACCGGGTATCGGGACGGGACCACGGCAATAACCGGGTATCGGGATCCAAACTGCAGCTGGCGGGACGGGAGGGGGATCTCCAAGTCAGTGGATCAGACTGACAAGGTTATCCAAGCTTAGTGATGCCGACTCATAGGTCAAATAACAAATCGGGACATATGCAAGTAAATCAAGTACAATAAATAAACAGGTAAAACGGGGGTGCTCAAGGGCACATTGTCACTTCATATCGGGCAATACATTTCGGGACAAATAACTGTTACTAGTGCAACTTCAATGCTTTCGGGAAACAAGTCATGTGATGCAAATCTTGGAAATGACGTGAAACAATGAACTATTACAATTTCGGGGAAAATACCGGTTTCAAGATTTATTTAAGTGAATAGGGTTCCCGTATGTCGATTATAATAATTTACTTGGTACTCCTTGAGTTTGAAGACATTCCGAGCTCCTTATGCACTTTTACTATTTTCAAAACTTAAAATGAGCTTATGGGTAGTACTAGATGTTACAATAGCAAAAATCAGGATTATAAACGGTCCATCCTAGGCATGACATTAATCTGGAAACATCGAGCAACCTATTTAGTCACCGAAAGGAATAGAATTCGCGATAACCAAGGGAAAGACTTGGGTTTAGATATAAAGAAGATATCGCGTCGTTCCATCCCGTTCAAGATTGAAATGGATTGAACTTCGATGCCACCGAACCAACCGTGAGGCGTGTCGGCTCAAGACATCCTCACACATGGTCCAAACAGTCCAAAAAGGGTAGCCAGGGTCCCACCTAAAACCAAGAATTAATGCCTAGATCATCACCATTCTTTCCTTTTAGTTCCCTAGTCTTAGAGACCTTAGATTAGGGTATAATTGGTCTTAACACTAAGGTATATACCCCTAGGACTCATAGAAAGCCCAAAGGTTTCCAAAAAAAAAAATATCAAATTTCACTGGACTCAAACTGAGTCCTCCGGTCCGATCGATCGGCCTGAAAAGCCTTACAGTTAATGACAGTCCGATCGATCGGCCTGCATGTCCGATCGATCGGACCTGGGCGTATTGCAGGTCTGGGAAACACTTGATTTTTCTCCTCTTTTTCCTTTCCTCCCAACACATATACAAATTGAGTTTTTCCTTGCTTCAACAACATCTTAACTACAATAAAACTCCCATCAAAACTTCAACGAATCATTAAATCCAAACACCTCTTTCTTCTCATTTCACATTAAACAAAGGGAAGAATCCCCAATATACACAAGGGTCCATTTGAGCCAAAAATCTAGGGATAAATCAAGACTATTAATTCACAGTTCCTTAACCATAGATGATTTAGCAAAACTCATTAAATGAGTATCAATTTCAAATCAATGCAAGCTAGTAAACATAAACATGAATGGAAAACCAACCCCATTCACTATAAAACCATATGAGCAAACCTTGACGAAATGAAATGCATACATTTCCAAGAGATTAGCAAGAGAGAAACAACCATTAATATGCATTTTCGAAATCAATATATAAGTGGCAAGAAACATATATGAAAACATGTATCCAATGATCAAGAATAAGTAATAAAACTTAGGATTTCCTCATAAAACTTGATAACATTCAAACCATCCATTCATCCACTTGCCTGGGGTTCCAATCTAGCAAATCAAGCTCCTAATCACCTCTCAAGCTCAAGATCCACAATCTCTACAAAAACCCCCAAAACAAACCCTAAAATGGGTTAATCAATGAAAGACAAGGAATGGGCTCAAACCAAACTAGAAAATAGAACCTAAGGGAGAGCCATAGCACATACAAGGAAAATGGGAAGGAGTCTTTACCTCTAAGGCCATGAATGAACAAGAAGAAGCTTGCAATAGGGGCTGCCCACCTTGGTTTTGCACAAGAATCACATCCATGGGAAGCTAAAGAGATGGGGAAGAAGATGGCATAGTTAGGTTTCCAAATGGCAAGAGTTTCTTCCAAGAATGAGAGGAGAAAGCAAGAAGAAATGGAAGAAATGAAGAAGAGGGGCCGCTGGCACTGTAGCTGGGAGTTGCAGCCGATGGGGAGTGGAAAATGAGGGAGAAAGAGTGAGTGGAGTCATTTTATAATGGGTGGGTATGCGCCCCACCACACTTAAAACTTGCCAAGGGTAAAACATCTATTTGTGGGCCTCGGATGTGATCGACGAAGAAGAGAAAAATGTTTCTCATAAAATATAGTTTTCAAAAAGTATAATTTTGGCATGGTTCTGAGATCTCGAAATTTGGGTCCAGATTCAATGGGAAAAGACCGATTTTGCCCTCCGGGCTGGAAAACTGATTTTCGGAGCTTCGAATGGGTACGGAGTGAACACGAAAGTTGTAGAGAATAACCAAATAAGTCAAATGAGGCTAAACCAAGAATTATCGGGAATTTCGAATAATCTCCCAACCTCGCGTAAAGTCACTAAAAGAACCCCCAAAGGGTCCCACTAATCACAAAGGCCCTCAAAATTCCCCAAAACTAGAGAAAAACCATTCTAGCTCACAAACTCAACCCAACAAATACTAATCCCACTAAAAGAAACTAATCCATAAATAAAACAACACTAATCCAAGAGATTAGGGGTCGGGTTCTCACACTATCCACTTTAAACGAATTTTGAACCCGATACTTTACTTGAAATCCCAATTGTTTATTGTACCTTATTTGACCCCGAGATTTATACTACATGTCTTGTTTCCCGAAAGCATTGATGAACACTTGAAATGGTTATTTGACTTGAAGTGCATTGCACCACATGAAATGTTAGTGTGCCCTTGAGCACCCCCGTCTTGCCCGTATATATATTGTACTTGATTTAATTGCATATGTCTCGATTGTATTTGACCTATTAGTCGGCACCACTAAGCTTGGATAACCCTGTTGGTCTGATCCACCGACTTGGAGATCCCCCTCTTGTCCCACTAGCTGCAGTTTGGATCCCACTACCCGATCATTACCGTGGTCTTGTCCCGATGCCGCAGATTGCTACTGTGGTCCCCGATGCCCGGCTCGCTACCGTGGTCATGTATAGTATTGTATATGTATATGTATTTATATGAGATCCACTGTTTCTCCTCACCTCGAGTGACTGAGATCAGTGCTTAGTTACTGCTCTATCACTTTAGTTATAGAGGACTTAGCTTCGTGTGGTTGCCATCTCGATTGTTTCCCGTTTCCTTGGTCACCTTACATGTTTTACATTGCATACGTGTATTTGGAATAAATGTTTTATCTTGTTCCTAGAAATTTTTATTTAAACAGGTTTACATGTTTTGAAGGTAAATTCATTTATTTTCATATTGTTATTGTGTTTTCCTCCATTTGCCAAACCGTCGTGTTTGACCTACTCTTTGGTACTCAGGTCCCGTTGTTGGTTACCCCGAGGAGGAGCACGAGGAGGCGGTCGTAGAACCACAACAGTTAGTTGAGTGGCGTGCAGATGACGTCATGTAGACGTTTGGTGGCTATGAGAGACTAATATTTTGGGAGAACTATTTAACCATTCCTTGGATTGGTATTTTGTTATATTGGCCTTGTGGGCCTCTATTTTTGGGGAAATGTAATTAAATGTTATTTGTATAAACTTCAACTTACTTTGGGTAACATGCTATAAATCATTGCTCATTCTGATACAGTACTTTAGACTTGTGTTATTGTCTTGATGACCAAGGATGGTTTGACTATTTGATTTGCTACACGCTTCCGCACTTAAAAAAAATGTTCATTGATGGTTGTGATATCCTCACCGCGGACACCTGTGGAAAATTAAATAAACGTATGTTGTTATTAAATAGATGTCAGCTCCTTCTCATGGATTCCCGGTCCGGGGTCGCGACACCGGTCTTGCATGACTTCTCGTCGGGTTTTCTTCCGGAGAATTAAGCCAATAAATGAGGAAAAATGTCAAGAAAAATACAAGAGAAAAAGGGAAACAAAAAGCTCAAAAAACGGCCGAAGAAACGGCGACCAAAGGGGACCAAAGCCCATGGTCGCCGGCGACCATTGGTGCATGGTCGCCGATGACCCTGGAAATCTGGGTCGCCGGATTTCCGTCGGAAGCCCCGTTTTCCTATTCTTTTCGCGTTTCAGAAATTCAAGTCCCTGTGATTTCCTGAAAATCTGATTTTTTATGCTCGAAATTGACCGATCTCCGTCTACATCTCGGATCCACCGTCAAGAGCATGAAATCATCATTGATCGCTCCAAGATCGCCAATCGGCCGACCAAGAAAGTACACTTTCTGTCCGACCGATTGAGAAAACGACAAGACAGATGGTACTGGCCCGGTTTTAGCAATCTATGTCTGAAGTTGCATGATCATCTGACATCGATCAACATGAAGATCCATCGTCGGTCATTGCAAGAAGAATTCCAAAAGATGTGGCACGGCCCGCGACTCTTCAAATCCCCGGTGACCACTTAATGCTGCTAACTGACCCAACTAAATGCGGTCATTAACTCATCATTTTGGACGGCGCAATCAGAAGCAAGGAAATGGGAGTTACAAGTTAAAGTCATCATGACATTAAAGCCATGAAACCTCTCATCATGGAGATTAAAGGCGATTAAATGCCCATCATTCTCCATCGGCCAATCAGATTCAAGGAAAAAGGAGTTACAAAATCAAGAAATAAAAACTTGTAACTCCTCCCATCATGGAGCTTTTAAGTCATCAATGCTCATAAACCCTCCTAAATGGCTACCAAAGGCCTATAAATAGGAGAGCATTCCAAGAAGAACGGATCATCAGAAAAATCAGTCAGAAAGATCCCCGAACCCAAGCCCCGGAAATCAAGAAAAATCGTCCAGAATTCCCAGAAGCTATGTTACTTTAAAGAAATTATTCTCCAAAAAACACCACAACGTGATTGAAGTCCCTTGGGGGGCACTCCCCCCAAGGCATAGTCATCTCTTCTCCTATTCAATATGGCCTAGACGTGGCTTTTCAGCCCATCTCTTTGTTTTTTTATTGGATAGAGGACCTTCCCTTGGTCTTTATCCTCTAAAAAAAAATTGAAGTTGTCACGCCCCCGAAACAGAACCTCGGGGGCGGGAATGGGATTAAGCATAAATGTATTTTACTTCTCCCAGGATCCGCGTGTGTGAAGACAACACATTATGAATATTTTGCGGAAGCACTTGTGGCGTTGCGACCCGAAGTCCGTGGCCATCGGATTCCGCGTCGCACTCAACCTTTAGCACATAGCTATTATATCAAGAATCATATCAGACTGGAGTAACCATCACAATAAATTACAGAGCTGACGGTAACAGGATATTATATTCCCAAATATGTTCAAGTTACAATTATCAATGTACATTAATTAAGAATCCCAAGAAAAGGCTAATAAAAGCCATACAACAATAAGCTATTAACTACTACTCAAGTGTGACGTAGCTCCGATGTCGAGCTTGTAAGTCCATGGGGATCCGAACCCTAGAGGGGGGGGGTGAATAGGGTGAGCTTCTTTTATGACCAATTTTAACAATTTTAACTTCTTTAAAACAAACTAGTCACAAGTGATGATTATCAAACAAAATGCGGAAGCTAACAAAAGAATCATCACAAAGCAAACACCATAACACAAGTATTTAGAGTGGTTCGGCCTCAATGCCTACATCCACTACCGGCTTGTGAACCAACACCCCACCGGATTTCCACTATTTATGCTTTTCAATAGGCTAAGCAATAACCTTTACAATATGCTTTCCAAGGCTAAGCAATAACCTTACAACGATGTTTTTCAAGGCTTAACATCAACCTATACACTATGGTTTTATAGGCTAAGCAATAACCTCTTCAACCAAAGGTTGGTTATCTCTCTAATTTAGTGTCTTTAATACACTTGATGGAGATTCTATTAAGCTCATTACAATGCCTCTAAAATAGGCGGATATGGAAGTGAAATACAAATACACACTCACACTATGAATGCAAAGATGAAAACAAATGAAGTGTGTGTGTGTGGTCCTCAATCATTTTGAAAATGAAAGTTCATAAATGTAAGCCTAAGGCTTTTGAAAGTTTTAGCTTATAAAACATTTATGATTGAGGATGTGATGCAATCACATGTTAAAAGTAACAACTTGTTAATGATATCAAAGTTACACAAGTTGTATGAAATGGATTAGCTCTAAACATGTGATGCATAGGGATGTCAATCAAATCAACATGAAGCTCAAAACATAAAAATAGATTTGATTGAAAAGAGGGGACAAATCATATGTAATTATAAGGACAACTTGAAAATGATTTACCAATCAAAGTGATGCAAGTTGTGAAACTTTAAAACAATAATACACATATGATTTGTAATGATGTTGGATCCAAAACATAAGATACATTTGAGAGAGATTTTCTTATGATGGAAAAACAACAACCAATGATTCAACAAAGTAAATGAATCATGTTACATATTTCATTAACATGATCTACTTAGATTTACCAAAGATAAAGTACTACTTTGATGAATCAATGGTGATGTATCCAAAACAATAGATCTATTCAAAATATAACACATGCTAAGGATACAACAAATCATAGATTAACATGTTACAAAGATTTACCAATGATAAAACAAAACATGAAAACATATGATTTGTAAAGAAGTTGAATCCAAAACATAAGTTAGTTTTGAGAGAGATGTTCTTATGATGGAAAACAACAATCAAAGATTCAACCAAGTATATGGATCGTGTTACATATGATTTACCAAAGTTCTTTCATTAACATGAT
The DNA here is from genome assembly GCA_038049695.1 of Cinnamomum chago. Lineage (NCBI taxonomy): Eukaryota > Viridiplantae > Streptophyta > Magnoliopsida > Laurales > Lauraceae > Cinnamomum > Cinnamomum chago. The sequence goes on from CP142451.1 coordinate 59,170,220, forward strand.
CTACTTAGATTTACCAAAGTTAAGTACTACTTGGATTGAATCATGTGATGTTGTATCCAAAACAATAAATCAACTCAAAACATAAAATATGTTAAGGACACAACACAAACATAGTTTAACATGCTAGAAATGATTTACCAAAAATAAAACAAAGCATGAAAACATATGATTAAGTAAGGAAGAGCCTACTTGGTGGTTTAACTTCATTAATCCAAGCTTTAGCTTTCCTAATCATCCCCTTCATCCCTTGGTTCTCTTCCCTTTTGATATGCCTCAAATCCTCTCAAGGAGGGGTTAAAAATTCCCAACTTTTGGCAAGGGAAAGAACACATATTTATAGCAAAAAGTTGCCAACGGCTAGTCCTCGGTCGACCGACAAAGAGGTCTCGGTCGACCGGGAAGGCACAACGGTCAGATTTCTGACCGTTGGAGGTTTCAGTTCAAAACTGCAGATTTTACCTCCAGTTGTCTCGGTCGACCGAGACCTGCCTCTCGGTCGACCGGCGACACTGCCGGGACAGCCTCCCTTTGCAACTTTTGCATATTTGAAGGTTTTTCTATGGGGGACCTTTTGGCCACTAAATCAAGCTTGGAAAACATGTTTTAAAGATTCTAATGGTTTTTAAAACATGACATAAAAAGCCTAAAAAGATTCAAAACTTTTAAAACAAAGGCTTGCTTGATTTCTTGAAAACTCTTTTCTAAAACAAATGCACCCAAGATTTAAAAACAAATCATGCATAAATCAAAACTTTTACAACTCTTAAAAGTAATGCATGAATAAATCAAGATTTCAAGTTTACTTAAAACCCATGCAAGTGTGTAAATCAAATGATGCTAGAATGAAATGCATCCATCAAATTGCAATCTACAAAATTCCTAACAGAGCTCAATGTCTACATGACATAGCCGACAAACTAACCTGCAAAGCATGGCTCTACAGCCAACAAAAGCACTCAACTCGGGGCGAAGAAATCTGAACCTGAGTACCAAAAGTAGTGGGTCAGACACGACGGTCTGGCAGGTGGATGAAAAGATAACAAATATACTGAAGAATAAAACATAAGATAAATCATGCTATTCGATCAAATGCTGCATATAATTAAACGGGTGCAAAGTCGGGAATCTCGGGGAAAACCTGTATTCATTTCAAGCATGGGTAAAACATGAATATCTAATAAAACATGTGTTCGTCTAAATCTTGTATAAATATAGTGGTTTGACAAAACAAACGTTCATTTGAGAGTTAGGTAAAAACATAAGTATACAACAAACCAGGTATTCATAGCAGTCTGGCAAAACCAAAGTCCATTTGAAATATATGTGAAAATACGAATATTTAACAAACCGGGTGTTCGTTTAAAACAGGTGTAACCAAAGAAATCTGACAAGACTAATGTTCATTTAAAACATATCTCAAAGCAGGGATATTTAACAAATCGGATATTCATTTGAAACCGGTATAAACATAGTGATCTGGCAAAACAAGTGTCATTTGAAACATATTTCAAAGCATGGGTATTTAACAATTCGGGTATTCATTTAAAAACAGGTATAAACATAGATATCTGACAAACCAAATGTCCTTTAAAACAAGGCACGGATATTTAACAATTCGGGTATTCCTTTAAAACACGTGTAATCATATAAATCTAGCAAAATCATTGATCGTATGGAACATATGTAAAAGCATGGTTATTCACCCAACCGGCATTCATTTAAAACATGTGCGGGTACAAAGGACAGAAAACAATATAATAATAACTGAATTTACATTGGAGAATATTAGCACTTGTTTAAATAACAACTTTCATAAAGGAAACGAATCATTTATCGGAAAGCAAGTAAACAATATAAAACATGTCGGTTATCCAAGGAATCGGGAACTGGCAAGATGGCAACCACACGAAGCTAAGTCCTCTATCACCAAAGCGATAGAGCAATAACTAGGCCCTGATCTCAGTCACTCGAGGTGAGGAGAAACATGGGATCTCATATAAATACATATACTAGGCACTGATCTCAGTCACTCGAGGTGAGGAGAAACAGTGGATCTCATGAATGCATATACATATACTATACATGACCACGGTAGAGAGCCGGGCATCGGGGACCACAGTAGCAATCTGTGGTATCGGGACAAGACCACGGTAATAACCGGGTAGCGGGATCCAAGCTGCAGCTGGCGGGACAAGAGGGGGATCTCCAAGTCGGTGGATCAGACCAACAAGGTTATCCAAGCTTAGTGGTGCCGACTCATAGGTCAAATCCAATCGAGACAATGCAAGTAAATCAAGTATAAATACATAATCAAACGGGCAAGATGGGGGTGCTCAAGGGCACACTGACATATCATGTGGTGCAATGCACTTCGGGACAAGTAACTGTTACTAGAGTAACTCCAATGCTTTCGGGAAACAAGTCATGTGATGCAAATCTCGGGAAATGAGGTGAAACCATAAACTATAACAATTTCGGGAAAAGCATTAATTTCAAGATCTATTTAAGTGAATAGGGGTCCCTTATGTCGATTATAGTCATTACTTGGTACTCCTTGAGTTTGAAGGCATTCCGGGCTCCTTATGCACTTTTACTATTTTTAAAACTTATCATGAGCTTATAGATAGTACTAGATGCTATGATAGAAAAATCAAGACTATAAACGGTCCATCCTAAGTATGATGTCAACCCGGAACCATCGAACAACCTACTCAGTCACCGAAAGGAATAGAATTCGCGATACCCAAGGGAATAGACTTTGCATTTAGGTATGAAGAGGATATCGTGTCGTTCCATCCCGTTCAAGATTGAATAGATTAAACTTCGATGCATTCCGAACCAACCGTGAAGAGCATCGGCTCAAGACGCTCTCACATATGGTCCAAACAGTCCAAAAAGGGTAGTCAGGGTCCCACCTAAAACCACGAATTAGTGTCTAAATCAACACCATTCTTTTCTTTTAGTTCCCTAGTCTTAAAGACCTTAGATTTGGGGCACAATTGGTCTTAACACTAAGGTATATACCCCTAGGACTCATAGAAAGCCCAAAGGTTTCCAAAAATAAACAATATCAAATTTCACTGGACTCAAACTGAGTCCTCCAATCGATCGGACCGAAGGGCCGATCGATCGGCTGAAATTTCTGTACCAGCGTGACCTATGCCAGGCAGACCGCATCGCTCGAGCGAACCCATCGGTCGAGCGGTTATTAAAATGCGTTCGAGCGACCGGGCTACTGGAAATGCCCGAATCCTTTCCTGGACAGGTCGCTCGAGCGAACTGTCCAGAAATGGGTTCCGAACCAGTTCAGCTGTCCTCTTTCTATTCCTTTTTCCTTTCCTTTCCAACACTTAAACCACTAGCATTTCTCTTCCATAATCACTTCAAAACCTCATTAAAACTCCAATGAACAATTAAATTCAAACACCTCTTTAAACGGGTATCAATTTCAAGTCAATGTAACTTATAAACATAACCATGAATAGCCAATCCAACCTCATTCCTTTTAAAACCATATGAACAAACTTGACCAAATGAAAACACATTTTTCCAAGAGATTAACAAGAGAGAAACCACCATTAATATGCAATTTCGAAATCAATAGAAAGATGACAAGAAGCATGTGTAGAAACATATATCACATTATCAAGAACAAGTAATAAAACTTAGGATTTTCTCATAAAACTTTGATAACATTGAAACCATCCATTCATCCACTTGCCTTTGACTCTAATCAAGAAAATCAAGTTCCTAATCACCTCTCAAGCTCAAGATCTACAATCTCTACAAAAACCCCCAAAACAAACCCTAAAATGGGTCAAACAAGGAATGAAAATGAAAGAACTTCCAATAATGCAAATGTAGCTTCCCTAAGGCTAGAAGATTACAAATCTAGAAGATGAGAGGGATCACTTACTTGCAAGGTCCTCTAATGGACAAGGTAAGCTCAAGGGAAGTCTTGTGATGGAGGGTTCTCTTCACAAATGGTATCAATGGAAAGCTTGCAAGATGAGGAAGAAGAAGGTGGTCTCCATTTCTTGATTGATGAACTATTGGTGTGGCTTGGAGATGAAGAAGCAAGAAGAAGAAGAAGTTGCACAAGGGAAAACCCTAGGTTCAGCTGGAACAATGGTGAAGAATGAGCAATGAAGGAGATGGGTTCCTCTTATAAACAGGTGAGGTTTAGGCCCCACAACTTAAGGGACTTGGGTGGCTGAAATCATCTAATTCGGGACCTCGGATGGATTCGACGAAGAAGGAAGAAATGATCGTCGAAATATCTAGTTTCCAAAAAGTGTATGTTTCGCGGGTTTCGAGAATATCGAGTTTTGGGTACAGATTTGGTGAGAAAAGACTGTTTTACCCTCAAGGCCAATAAATCGGGTTTTGGGTTCTCAAATGGATACGAGATCAACATGAAAGTTGTAGGATTCCTCAAGATGAATGCAACGGGCCAAAAACACAATACGAAACAAATCGGGAAAATCTCACAAGTAAATGCAAAGCCGAAAAGGGAACCCCCAAAGGGCCCCACAAGCTACCAAAGCACTCAAAAGCCCAAAACTAGAAGAAAAACCATTCTAGCTCACAAACTCAACCCAACAACCACTAATCCCGCTAAAAGAACTAATCCACAAATAAAACAACACTAATCCAAGAGATCAGGGGTCGGGTTCTCACAGAAGTCCACGCCAAGCCAAAAGAATCAAAGCATTGCATGTTCTCATCTGAAGGATGATGGCGAAGTCCATACATGACTTGCGACCGTCGATCTGAACGTGTCCCCACAATCTCCTGAGAAATCAGATCCTTTTTTTTACTTTTCTGTTGTGTTTTATATTTTCTTTAAGAGACAAAAAAATCACATTTTTGTCTTTCTTCATTGATGAGATTTGTAAAATCGCCTTTCACGGCACGAAATCGCCTTTCATGACAAACAAAATGAAATCGCCTCTCATGGAATTTTAAAAACTGTGTATTTCTTAAAATATATATGCAATAGAAAGTTAGAAAAAAGATTGATTTCCTTTCTACTTGTGAAGGTTGATCCCCGGATCACCATTTCTAAATTCCAAGTAGAATAGAAAATCTGGCATACCCATATAAAAATGTTGATACCCGCCTTTCTCCCCCTTTCTTCCCTCCATTCGGCCCTCTCGGTAGCCTCGGGGACAGATGGGAGAGGAAATGAAGAAATCGGGTCCATCACCAGGTCCTGAACATTGGACTGCTGTAAAGTGTATTCCCAAATACTTGAGAAGGACTAGAAATTACCTGTTGATTTACGGCAGTGATGAGCTAATTCCATTCGTATACACAGATTCTGACTTCATGTCAGACAAGGATTCTAGGAAATCCACATCTGGTTATTTGTTTATGCTTGGCGGCGGAGCTATCAGCTGCAGGAGTATTAAACAAGAATGTACCGCTGATTCCACCTCGGAGGCTAAATATGTAGTAGCTTGTGAAGCAGCTAAAGAAGAAGTATGACTCAAAAGATTCATTTTGGAACTCGGAGTGGTACCTTTGGCACGACAGCTACTCACAGTTTACTACGATAGCAGCAGGTCAGTCACTCAGTCCAAGGAACCCAGAAGCCATAGAGCCAAAAGCACATACAGATGAAGTATCACATGTTAGAGAGATTGTGCATAGAGCTGATTTTGCAATCACCAAGATAGCCTCCATGGACAATCTGGCATATCCGTTTACTAAGCCTTTTACCACCAAAGTCTTTGAGCAGCATGTAGACGGGATGGGCATGAGATATAACCTTGATTGGCATTGAGCCCAAGTTGGAAATTGTTAGATTGTATGGTCTCAATCCATCAAATGATGTAATAAATTGAATAATTTCTCTATTTATCAATAAAATCATAATTTCCTTTCATGAGATGAATGGTGTTTTATTACTTTATGCACATAACCAATATTTATGACATGATGGTTCATGAGATGAATCGAGGTTCATTAGTTTATTAGATGTGATATATGTGTATGGATGAAATCCACATACAAGAGACATGTCACAATCCTATACTTAAATTGATTCACAACCGGTGATGAGATTGGGCATCTCATTTGATAAGGTTACAGCACTTTGATCACTATGAGATAGTGTGATTTGTCTCGATCATCGAAATGTAATATTCTGGATCATGGTGCTGGTTCATTGGATGTATTGAAGGACCATGAGAAGCACCTTATGGAACACTGTCTTTACTTTAAGCTCTGCTCTCGTAATTCCCTAGAATAGGCCCTCAATGTTGAGGCATTGATGGGCTCAAGTTTCAGTCTATTTATTTGCTTTGAGTCACCAATGAGTGAGGCCAACTGTAGTTGGACTCCTCCATGTCTTGGGTACGTGGTAGTAGGACTGTGGAAACATTCAATTGTCAAGATGGAATCCATCTATATTATCCCCTTGTGCTAATTAATGGACTTATTATTAGTAAGTGTACACCCATCTAAATTAAAAGTTAATTGGATGGTAATGATGATCGCTAGAATTAATTGGGTCTCAAGGGTAATAAGATATGGATCTTATTTGGTGGATGTCACGACCCCGGACCGGGCCCGCGGGCCTAATCCGGGATCAGGACTAATGATGAGTGAATGATGGATTACGCCATAAGACATATAATATATTGGTTAATATGTCCACGGGTCAATGAAGGATAAGATACTACCTGTGCACATGATTTCCCACAGGTGTCCGCGGTGAGGATATCACATCAATATAACATTTGTTTGATTACGGAAGCGTCTAGTAAATCAAACATTCAATCCAACTCTAGTCATAAGACGATAAAAATGTATAAACAAAGTATCAGAATGAGCAATGATCATTAGCATTTCCCAAAAGAAATGTTAAAGTTTATACAAAAGATCATTTAATTACATTCCAAAAAATAGACGCCAACAAAGGCCAATACAACCCAAAACAATAACCCAAAAGAATAGTTAATCACATTCCTCAAAATGTGTCGTAACTCAAGCAACCGAATGTCTAGACGACATTGTCGGCATGCCACTCAACTAGGCGCTACAATTCACCGAACGCCTTCTTAGGCTCCTCCTCAAGATAACCGGCAACTGGACCTGAGTACCAAAGAGTGCGTCAAACACAACGGTTTGGCAGGTGGGTGAAAGAATATAATAATATAACATAATAAGATTTACCTTGGAAAACATTTAAACCTATTTAAACAGTAAATTTCATGGAAGAAATAATTCATTTATTCTAAATAATATACGCAGTGTAAAACAAATAAAGGTAACCAAGGAATTGGGAAACAAGCGTAATGGCAACCACACGAAGCTAAGTCCTTTATCACCAAAGTGACAAGAGCATATCAAGGTGTTGATCTCAATCACACGAGGTGAGGAGATATAACGAAATATACATATACATATAATAACATGGGACAAGACCACGGTAGCAAGCTGGGGTATCGGGACAAGACCACGGTAATAAATCGAGTAGTGGGATCCAAACTACAGCTGGCGGGACAAGAGGGGAATCTCCAAGTTGGTGGATCAGACCGGCAAGGTTATCCAAGCTTAGTGGTGCCGACTCATAGGTCAAGTAATAGAAGTCGAGGCATGTAAAAAATATGTCAAGTGCAAGTACATAAACAAGTGGGACAAGGGTGCTCAGTAGCACAGTTATCATTACATTTCGAGAATGCACATTGGGGCTAGCGAAAATGCTACAATTGCAATTTCAATATTTTCGGGAGTGCATATAAAAATTCGGGAACAATGAAATACTATTGAACTTTTGAAATCTCAAAACAAGTATCGAGGTTCGAGACTAGTTCAAGGTGAATAGGGATCCCATATGTCAATTTCAATAAAGACTTGGTACTCCTTGAGGTTTTAAGACATTCCGGGCTCCTTATACTCCTTAGGAAATCCAAAACATTCAATGAATCTTCATGATGTGATTTCTTTCTCAAACGGGCTTCATGCATTGTTTCCACATATCTCCATTTCATTGGGGCTCTCAACAAACCTCTCCCAATCATCTAAACATTTCATTTTTACTCCCAAGATGGCCCCAGGTGAACAATACCCATCGGTCGAGCGGACCTGGAGTTCACTCGAGCGGTGAGCTCTCAGGAATTATTTTCTGGGTGGGCTCGCTCGAGCGAGCAAAGGTTCGCTCGAGTGAACTCATCCAGTTCAGGTTGGCTCGAGCGAAATTTCACTTCGCTCGAGCTAACCATTCTCTAGAATGAGTCCTGGGAGGGTTCGCTCGAGCGAGCCAATGTTCGCTCAAGCGAACTATCCAGAAACTGGTTCTGGGACAGTCTTGCTCCTCTCTTTCTCATCCTTTAACAACCCCCTTTGAGCCCCATTTATACACCAAATAAGGGGCTAAAAACCTTCTCCAAACCATCATCAAATCTTCTATAACATCCATTTCAACATCAAATCAACCACCCTCTTCTCAATCACATTCAACCATAATAGAGGAGAGAAAATCCACAATCACAAGGATTTATTTAAAGGCTTAAACAAGTGTAGAGCACAAGGCTATATATGTCAACATTTTCAAAAGTTGAACAAGCTAACAAGATGCATTCATGAGCATTTATCTTAAAAATCAATGCAAGTCAATAAACATGAATATAAATGAGAAATCAACCACATTTCTCATAAAACCATTTAATGCTCAAATTATCCATTCATCCACTTGCCTTAGGTCCAAGCTAAGCCAAAACAAGCCTCTAATCAAGCCAAGAATCCAAGCTACAAACAAAAACCCCCAAAAACAAACCCTAAAAGGGTCAAGAAAGGAGCAAGGAAAAAAAAGCTTTTAGTAATGAAAATGGGGACTCCTATAGGCTAGGAAAACACAATATCAAAAGATAGGAATGATTACTTACATGAGTTCTTCAAAAACACAAGATTAGCTCAAGGAAGGTCTTGGGATGGAAGGTTTCCTCCGCAAATAGTATCAATAGAGAGCTTTAGTAGTAAGGAAGAAGCAAACAACCTCCATTTGCTTATAGGTGCAAGATTTGGTAGTGATTGAGGTGGAAAAGCTAGAGGAAGAAGAGAAAAGAGAAAACCCTAGTTGGTGGTTGGAGCTTGAGCTAGAAAAGGTAAAAGAGAAGGAGAGTTCTCCTTTTATACAAGTGAAGATGGGCTTCACCATTTGGAAATCTTGTTGAGTCAAAAACATGACTTTCGAGACTTTGGATGAGTTCGACGAAGAATGGAAAAACGATCGTCTAAATTTCTAGTTTCTAAAAAGTATATATATCAAGGGTTTCTGGAATAGCAAATTTTGGGTACAGATTTAGTGTAAAAAACTATTTTGCCATCAATGCTAGGAAAGTTGGGTTTCGGGGTTTCGAACGGGAACGGGGTCAGCATGAGAATTGTAGAGATTAACGAGATAAGCAAAACGGGTTTAAAACACTAATTATTGGAATCTCGGATAATCCCCCAAGTACACTCAAGGTCACGAAAAGGAACCCCCAAAGGGTCCCACTATTCATTAAGGCACTCAAAATTCCCCAAAGCTATAACAAAAGCTGTTTTAATCCCAACTTATCCAACATTCACTAATCACGCTAAAGAACTAAAACACGACTTAATCAGTACTAATCGAGCCACTCAGGTCGGGGTCTTACATCCTCCACCCCTTGGGACATTTAGTCCACCAAATGAAATACACCACTCACCTCTGGTAGTAGATGTGGATACTTCTTCTGCACTTGATCTCGTAGTTCCCACATTGCTTTTTCTGGTCCATGATTCTCCCAAATCACTTTTACCCACTGAATAGTATGTGTCATCAATTCTTGTTCCCTTGTATCAATGATCTGAATGGGCTTCTCAACATATGTTGCATCCTCCTGGATCGCCAAAGGTTCATGCTGGAGTACATGCAAAGGGTCAGGAACGTACTTCTTCAACATAGTCATGTGGAAGACGTTGTGTACACCGGATAACTCGGGTGGTAAGGCTAATCTATAAGTCACGCCACCAATCTTGGTCACAATGTCATACGGTCTAATGTATCTTCGTGATAGCTTGCCTTTCTGTCCAAATCTCAATGTTCCCCTCATAGGTGACACTTTTAAGAAACCTTGTCTCCTTCTTTGAACTGTAAATCCCTTCTTTGAGAGTCTTTATAACTTTTCTGTCTACTCCGGGCTACCTTCAGACGTTCTTGGATTAACTTGACCTTGTCACTGGTGTCACTCACTATGGTTGGTCCATGGGAACTACGAATGCCAACTTCTTCCCAACATACCGGTGTTCTACACCTTCTGCCATACAAAGCCTCAAAAGGCGTCGTTCCAATGCTCGAATGGTAGCTGTTGTTGTAAGCAAATTCGCATAAATGGTAATGTCTCATCCCATTGAGTCTTGAAGTCTAACACACAAGGACGGAGCATATCCTCAAGAGTCTAAATTGTCCTCTCTGACTAGCTATCTGTCTACGGGTGTTAAGCCAAGCTGAACTGTAGTTTTGCACCCATGGATTCATGCAATGTCTTCCAGAATCTCAAGATGAATCTGCTGTCTCTGTCAGATGTAATAGAAACTGGCTGTCCATGTTGACTGACAATCTCATTGACAAACAACTCTGCCAAAGTTAGCATGTGCATCTTCTTTCATGTACTCATAGGAATGAAATGAGCTGACTTGGTGTGTTGGTCCACAATGACCCATATCGCATTGTTACCTCTGCTGGTCCTCAGTGAAAGTCCTTGGATCCTAACCCTAGAGGGGGGGGGGGGGTGAATAGGGTGAGCTACAATTATGACCAATTTAAACAAAATTTAACTTCTTAACAAAAACTAGTCACATGTGATGATAAATCAAACTGTGAGAACCCGACCCCTAATCTCTTGGATTAGTGTTGTTTTATTTGTGGATTAGTTTCTTTTAGTGGGATTAGTATTTGTTGGGTTGATTTTGTGAGCTAGAATGGTTTTTCTTCTAGTTTTGGGCTTTTGAGTGCTTTGGTAGCTTGTGGGGCCCTTTGGGGGTTCCCTTTTCGGCTTTGCATTTACTTGTGAGATTTTTCCGATTTGTTTCGTATTGTGTTTTTTGCCCGTTACATTCATCTTGAGGAATCCTACAACTTTCATGTTGATCCCGTATCCATTTGAGAACCCGAAACCCGATTTCTTGGCCTTGAGGGCAAAACAGTCATTGCACACCAAATCTGTACCCAAAACTTGATATCCCCGAAACCCGCGAAACATATACTTTTTGGAAACTAGATATTTCGACGATCATTTCTTTCTTCTTCGTCGAATCCATCCGAGGTCCTGAATTAGATGATTTCAGCCACCCAAGTTCTTTAAGTTGTGGGACCCAAACCTCACTTGCTTATAAGAGGAACCCATCTCCTTCATTCATTCCATTCTCCATTGTTCCAGCACAACTATTGAGCCTAGGGCTTTTCTTGCAACTTATTCTTCTCCTTCTTGCTTCTTCATCTCCAAGCCACACCAAGAGTTCATCAATCAAGAAATGGACATCATCTTCTTCTTCCTCTTCACCATGGCTCCCTATTGATACCATTTTTGGAGAAATCTTCCCATATTGAGACCTTCCTTGAGCTTGTTCTTGTCATTTGAGGGTCATCCAAGTAAGTGTTCTTCTTCATCTTCTAGATTTGTAATCTTCTAGCCTTAGAGAAGCTCCACCTTGATTATTGAAAAGTTTCCTTGTCATTTCATGGTTTAACCCATTTTAGGGTTTGTTTTGGGGGTTTTTGTAGAGATTGTGGATCTTGAGCTTGAGAGGTGATTAGGAGCTTGATTTACTAGATTGGAACCCAAGGCAAGTGGATGAATGGATGGTTTTAATGTTATCAAAGTTTTATGAGAAAACCCTAAGTTTATTTCTTGTTCTTGATCATTGGATACATGTTTGCACATATGCTCCTTGTCACATATATATGGATTTCGAAATTTGCATATCAATGGTTGTTTCTATCTTGTTAATCTCTTGGAGAGGTATGCATTTCATTTGGTCAAGTTTGCTCATATGGTTTTATAAGGAATAGGATTGATTTGGCTATTCATGGTTATGTTTATGAGTTACATTGATTTGAAATTGATACTCATTTATAGAGTTTTGCTAAAACATCTTTGGTTATGGAAATGTGATCAATAGACTTTGTTTATCCATAGATTTTGGCTCAAATGAACCCTTGTACATGATGGGAACTCCTCTCCTTGTTTGGGGATTAAAATGTGGAAAAAGAGGTGTTTAGATTTAATGATTCATTGAAGTTTTGATGAGAGTTTTATTTTAGTTTGGATGTTTCTTGAAGCAAGGAAAAGCTCAATTTGTATAAGAGTTCAAGTGGAAGAGAAAGGAGGGAAAGGATGTCAAAAGAACATCAAAATTTCGGTTGCCTGGGAGGTTTCTGCCTCCTGGCGTCCAGACGCCAGGTTTCGGGCGTCCAGACGCCAGGAGACAGAGACCTGGGCGCCCTTTTCTGCTTCCGGGCGTCCAGACGCCGGGTTTCTGGCGTCCGGACGCCGGGAACCTGCAGGAAAAAAAAAAAAAAAGAAGGGCCACTTTGAAACGCCTATAACTTTTGATTCCCATATCGGATTTGGAAGTTCTATATACCGTTGGAAAGCTCTTGAAGCAAGGAATCCAATGGTATATATATCTTAGTGATCAAAGATTGAAAAATAAAGTGGATATTTGAATCAATGAAAACCAGTATGTGATTAAGAGTTTTTAGCTTGATATTGTGCATTTGAAAATCGTAAAGTGTATAAGGAGCCCGGAATGTCTTCAAACTCAAGGAGTACCAAGTTGTTATTATAATCAACATACGGGACCCCTATTCACTTAAATAAATCTTGAAACCGATATTTTTTACCCGAAATAGTAATAGTTCATTGTTTCACCTCATTTCCAAGACTTGCATTATATGACTTGTTTTCCCGAAAGCATTTGAAGTTACTCTAGTAACAGTTAATTGTCCCGAAATGTATTGTCCGATATGAAATGACAGTGTGCCCTTGAGCACCCCCGTTTTACCCGTTTATTTACTGTACTTGATTTACTTGCATATGTCTCGATTGGTTTTGACCTATGAGTCGGCATCACTAAGCTTTGATAACCTTGTTAGTCTGATCCACTAACTTGGAGATCCCCCGCCCGTCCCGCCAGCTGCAGTTTGGATCCCGATACCCGGTTATTGCCGTGGTCCCGTCCCGATACCCGGTTCGCTACCGTGGTCCCGTTCCCGTATATTTATATTGTATATATGATTTGCGTTGAGTCTCCTCACCTTGTGTGACTGAGACCAACATCCCGTTATACTCTTGTCACTTCGGTGATAGAGGACTTAGCTTCTTGTGATTGCCATCTTGCCAGTTCCCGATTCCTTGGATACCCGACACGTTTTATATTGCTTACTTGCTTTCTGATAAATGATTCGTTTCCTTTATGAAAGTTGTTATTTAAACAAGTATTCATATTCTCCAATGTAAATTCAGTTATTACTATATTGCTTCTCGTTCTTTGTACATATACATGTTTTAAATGAATGTCGGTTGGGTGAATACCCATGCTTTTACATATGTTTCCAACGATCAATGATTTTGCTAGATTTACATGATTACACATGTTTTAAATGAATACCCGAATTGTTAAATATCCGTACTTTGTTTTAAATGACATTTGGTTTGTCAGATCCCCAGGTTTACACATGTTTTAAATGAATACCCGAATTGTTAAATATCCGTACTTTGTTTTAAATGACATTTGGTTTGTCAGATCCCCAGGTTTATACATGTTTTAAATGAATACCCGATTTGTTAAATATCCATGCTTTGAAATATGTTTTAGATGACACTTGTTTTGCCAGATTCCTATGTTTATACCTATTTTACATGATACCCGATTTGTTTAAATATCCATACTTTGGAATAGGTTTAAATGAACATTAGTCTTGTCAGATTTCTTTGGTTACACCTGTTTTAAATGAACACCCGGTTTGTTAAATATCCGTATTTTTACATATGTTTCGAATGGACATTGGTTTTGCTAGACTGCTATGAATACATGGTTTGTTGTATACTTATGTTTTTACCTAAGTCTCAAATGAACGTTTGTTTTGTCAAACCACTATATTTAAACATGTTTTAGACGAATACCCGATTGTTAAATATCTATGATTATAGATGATGTAAATGAACACATGTTTTATTAGATATTCATGTTTTACCCATGCTTGAAATGAATACAGGTTTTCCCGAGATTCCCGACTTTGCACCCGTTTAATTATATGCAGCATTTGATCGATTAGCATGATTTATTATATGTTTTATTCTTTAGTATATTTGTGATCTTTTCATCCACCTGCCAGACCGTCGTGTTTGACCCATTACTTTTGGTACTCAGGTTCAGATTTCTTCGCCCCGAGTTGAGTGTTTTGTTGGCTGTGGAGCCATGCCTTGCGGGTTGTTTTGTCGGCTATGTCATGTAGACATTGAGCTTGACATCGGAGCTACGTCACATTTGGGTAGTAGTTTATAGCTTATTGTTGTATGGCTTTTGTTAGCCTTTTCCTTGGGATTCTTAATTAATGTACATTGATAATTGTAACTTGAACATATTTGGGAATGTAATATCCTGTTACTGTCAGCTCTGTAATTTATTGTGATGGTTACTCCAGTCTGATATGATTCTTGATATAATAGCTATGTGCTAAAGGTTGAGTGCGACGCGGAATCCGATGGCCAAGGACTTCGGGTCGCAACGCCACAAATGCTTCTGCAAAATATTTAGAATGTGTTGTCTTCACACACGCGGATCCTGGGAGAAGTAAAATACATTTATGCTTTAATCCCATTCCCGCCCCCGAGGTTCTGGTTCAGGGGCGTGACACAAACAATATGCGGAAGCTAATATAAACGACCACCACAAAAGCATACACCACAACACAAAGGTTTATAGTGGTTCGGCCTCAATGCCTACGTCCACTACCGGCTTGTGATCCAATCACCCCACCGGATTTCCACTATTTATGCTTTTTACTAGGCTAAGCAATAACCCTTACAATGTTGTTTTTCTAGGCTAAACAACAACCTCTCAATGTGCTTTTCTAGGCTAAGCAATAACCTTTACAAGATGCTTTTCTTAGGCTAAGCAATAACCTTTACAAATAGAGATTTCTCTAAGAAGATGTCTTTACAAAAGATCACTCTAAGAGATACAATTTAAGCACAATTGGATTGCCTCTAAATAGGCTAATATGAAAGTGAAATTCCAATTACAAACATACACCAAAACAAGCTAAAGTGTGTGCACAAGTGTATGAATGCTTTACTTCAATCAATTTCTACAATGAAGCTCCTAAATGAATGCATGATGCATTTTAAAATCAAAGCTTAGAAAATGATGATTGAAGATAAATGCTAATCACATGAAAGATTCACACAACTTAAAGAAATGAACTAAAACATGATGTACGAATATTAAAGTCTAAGAACACATGTGATTAGGATAAGAGTGTTTGCAAACCAAACTAATTTACCAAAGATGATATTGAGTTTGCAACACAACTCTAGAAGTCATGCATAAGTGAAAATACAAAGATTTAAGCATGCATGGATTTCATTTTAATGGAAATCAAAATACTAGTAAGATGTACCTTTTGAAAACTCAAGCATATGATTTTCAAATAGCCCTCTCGCCTTTCCAACTTCTTCCCCTTTCTTTGGCTCCAAAATGGTCTCAAAAGTTCATGTGTCAAGCCTTTTGAAAGTTGGAAAATGAATGGACTTTATAATGAAAAACAGTCCAACGGCTAGTCCTCGGTCGACCTGCAAACAGGTCTCGGTCGACCGGGATCACACAATGGTCAGAAAAATGACCGTTGGGGCTCCAGGGGCCCAGTTGGCCTGTAGTGTTCCCGGTCGACCGGGACCTCTGGGCCGGTCGACCGGCGACACTGCCGGACCACCCCCTGGATAAAAAAATCCCAACTTTTGCATATTTGAAGGTTTCTCTTTGTAGGGATTTTTGGGCCACTTAACCACGCTTGGAAACATGTTTTAAATCAAATGAAGATGTTTAAAAACATGAAACACAAAAAGCCTAAAATAATTTGGAAGATTTAAAACATAGGCTAGCTTGATTTCTAAAAACTCTTTTCACATAAAAATGCATACAAAAATGATTCTGAAAGAGATGAATGTATGCAAGGCACAAACCTAAATTCTCAATATGATTTCTCAAAAGTAATGCATAAAGAATTAGGTTTTCAAAAGAGTTTTGTATTCTAAAATCAATGCATCAAAGTATAAAAACAAAACATGCATAAAACAATACTTTTTCAAATCTTAAAAGCAATGCATGTATAAAATCAAGATTTCAAGATATTTTAAATCAATGCAAGTGTGTGTAAATCAAACGATGCTAAAGTGAAAATGCATCCATCAAATTGCAAATACAAAAACCCTAACACTCGGTAGTCCCGAAATAAAATTCATTGCGATGTGCTCTTATTTCCATTCCGGGATCTCTAATGGTTGTAACAACCCTAGAGGCTTCTGAAGTTCTGCCTTTATCAACTGACAAGTCATACAACGGGAGACAAATGTTGCAATCTCTCTCTTCATGTTGTTCCACCAAAATTTGCCCTTCAAGTTCTGATACATCTTCGTTCTGCCTGGATGCATAGAGTACTTCGTACTTTGAGCTTCGGTCAAGATGTCATTCCTCAAATCTTCAATGTTGGTTACACATAGACGGTCACGTTAGTACAAAACTCCATCAACAATACGAAAGTTAGGATGGTCCGCTATATGTTTTGAAATCTTGGCCAATTCTAGATCTTGCAACTGATTATCCTCGATCTTCTGAATGAAAGAAGGCGTTGACACTGACATGTTGGCTAACATCACACCCTTCTTCAGTGGCTGTAGATCTATTCTCAACTCTTCAAATTGCTCAAAAATACAATTGCCACTTAAATTTGCCAAGCCTACTGATTTTCTGCTCAAGGCATCAGCAACTACATTCGCTTTCCCTGGGTGATACTTGATTGGGAAATCATAATATTTGATGTATTACATCCATCTTCTCTGCCTCATGTTCAATTCTTTCCGAGCAACAAGTATTATAGATTGCGGTGGTCGGAGTGGACTTCGAACTTCTCTCCATAGAGGTAATGTCCCTACATTTTCAATGTAAAGACGACCGCTACTAATTCAAGATCATGGGTGGCATAATTCTTCTCATGGTCTTTCAACTGCCGGGATCCATAAGTAACAACTTTTCCATCTTGCATCAACACACAACCAAATCCAACATTCGAAGCATCGAAAAAAACGGTAAAACCGCCGTTTTCAGATGGTAAAGTAAGGACTGGTGCTGTAGTCAATCTCTTCTTCAGCTCTTGGAAACTAGCTTCACACTGATCTATCCACACATACGGCACGTTCTTCCTTGTCAACTTCATCAATGGTGACGCAATCGACGAAAATCCTTGAAAATACCTTGGTAGTAGCTTGCCAATCCTAGAAAATTTCTGATTCCGGTCACATTCTTCGGCCTTTCCCACTTCACTATTGCCTCAATCTTGGATGGATCTACTGACAATCCTTCTTTGGAAATGATGTGTCCCAAAAATGCTACTTGCTCTAGACAGAATTCACACTTATTGAATTTTGTGTATAACTGGTTTTCCCTTGAAAGTTGCAGTGCTGTCCTCAAGTGCTCTTCATGCTCTTCTTTGGTCTTAGAGTATACCAAAATATCGTCAATGAACACTACCACAAACTGATCCAGATACTGCGCAAATATCTTGTTCATCAATGCCATGAATACTACCGGTGCATTAGTCAACCCAAATGGCATCACTAGGAACTCATAGTGACCATATCTTGTCCGGAAAGCTATCTTCAGTACATCTGATTCTCTGACTGTCAGCTGATGATAACCGGATCTCAAATCAATCTTTGAAATATACGAAGCACCTTGCAATTGATCAAACAATTCATCTATTCTTAGCAATGGGTATTTGTTCTTGATGATTACTTGGTTCAATCTCCGGTAGTCAATGCACATTCTCATCGAACCATTTTTCTTCCTGACAAACAAAACTAGAGCTCCCCATGGTGAAATGCTCGTCTCACAAAACCTTTGTCTAATAATTCTTGCAATTGTATCTTCAATTCTCTCAATTCCGCTGGAGCCATTCGATATGGTGCAATAGATATCGAAGCGGTCCCTGGTAATAACTCAATAGTGAAATCAATCTCTCTTGTGGGTGGCAATCTTGGAATCTCCTCCTGAAAAACATCCGGGAATTCTCAAACAATAGGGATCTCCTCCACTCCTTGGGACCGTTTATCCTCGGTGATAAACGCCAAATAGGCTTCACATCCATTTTTCAAAAGTCTATCAACTTTCAATGCTGAGACAAATCCTGCATGGGGATTTCTCCTCTCTCCCTGAAACGACACTCTTGCTGGTGTCTCATCTAATTTGATGGTGAGGGACTTATGGAAACAATCCATTGTGGCATGGTACCCTGCTAACCAATCCATCCCTAGGATGACATCGAAATCATGCATCTCCAATAAAATGAGACTTGCGGTTAAAACGACCTCTCCTATCTGGACTGTGCAATAGGATAAAAGGTTCTACAAATAACTTGTTTACCTACTGGGGTTGCCACAGTCAAAATATACTCAAGTTCTCTAGCATGCACAACTATCAACTTAGAAAATGCATGAGATAAAAATGAGTGCGTACAACCAGGGTCAAATAAGACCCTAGTTTTAATTTCACAAACGAGGAGTGTACCTTCCATTACATTTCCTGCAACCTCTACGTCAACTATATTGACCGCATAAATCTGCCGTTGTTGTTGTGGCCTGACTGGAGCCTGTTGTTGCCTGCCTTGTGTGACATTTCTATTTTGTTGCAGTGGACGCTGATTCTGATTTTGTCCTTGTTGACGGGCCTTCTGCTTCTATTGCGCTGTATACTGCTGCTGTGGTGGCTATTGTTGAAGTGGCCTTGCCTGATTTTGGACAACCATTGCATTCTGTGGTGGTGTTGGACACTGTGCTCCCTGCTGCTGCTGATTCTTCCTGTTCTGTCTTGGACAGTCCCTCATCTGATGGTTCATCGAACCACATCTGAAGCATGCTCCTGTGATTGTACGACACTGGGTACTCTCATGATTCTTCCCACAGTGGATACAAACTGTCTGATTCTGAACATTCTGATCTGGCCTATGCTTCTTGTGCTGCTGATTCTTCTATTGGTGGTTCTGCTGCTGGGTTTGTCCTTTTCCCTGAACTCTGAGAATTTTGTGGTGAAAGTTCTCGAACTTGTATGTCCTTTTGACAGCCTCTTCAAAAGTTACAGGTGGCACGACCCCCGTAGCATCTCTTTCAATTATACGATGAAGTCCTTCAAGGAACTTGGCAATCTTCTTTTCGACAGTGTCCACTAACTCTGGAGCATATCTTGATAGTCTCTCAAACTTTGTTAGGTACCTAGGACTGTCATGTTCCCTTGCACCAATTGTTGGAACTCCACTGCTTTCTACCTCTTGATGTGAGTGGATACATATTTGTCTCCAAACTGTTTCTTGAAGTTTGCCCATGCAACTGCATCTTCCATAGTTCTGTATTCTTCCCTGACTGTCTTCCACCAAATATCCGTTGAACCGGTAAAGAGAGATGTTGCAAGTTTTACTTGTTCTCCTCCTGTGCATTTGAAGATCTCAAAGATGTTCTTTGTATGCTCTAACCAATCATCTGCAGCTAATGGATCTTCTGTCCCAAGAAACTCTTTTGGACCTCTTTTCCTGAACTGCTCAAACAACGCATTCGGGTCATGCTGCCTTTGTTTGATTACAATTGCGGGTTAAGCTTGAACCGATTCGGGCCTCCTTTGCAATACCTCTAGTAATTGCCTCTGCATCTCTACCAATTCTCTGGCATGATCTTCCTCTCTCCTTGCCATTTGTTCCTGTAGCCTAGCCTGATTTTCATTAACCTGACGTTGTTGATCAAGCATGGCTTGCATCATCTGTTGGAATTGATTCTGCATGGTGTTATCAACTGTATCTTCTTCAATCAGACTTGTATGATCACTCTTACTTGTGGTGGGATTGCTGTTTATCGGTCGCTTACAAGGTGGTATGATGCTGTAAAACAAGTTCTTAGCACATAATAATCAAATAAGGGTCACACATTGCTCACACGATTCTAGCTAACGAAAAGTCTAATGAATCCTCGCCACGTCCTTAGGATTTCTAGTTTCTTTTAATTGCCAGAAGCACGTCTCGCTCTGATACTAGTTCAGTCATGACCCCAGACCTAGCCAGCGGGCCTAATTCGGGATTAGGACTAATGACGAGTGAATGATGGATTATGCCGTAAGACATATAATATATTGGTTAATACGTCCACGGGTCAATGAAGGATAAGATACTACCCGTGCACGCGATTTCCCACAGGTGTCCGCGGTGAGTTTATCACATCAATATAACATTTGTTTAATTATGAAAGCGTATAGTAAATCAAACATTCAATCCAACTCTAGTCATAAGATGATAAAACATGTATAAACAAAGTATCAGAATGAGCAATGATCATTAGCATTTCCCAAAAAGAAATGTTAAAGTTTATACAAAAGATCATTTAATTACAATCCCAAAAATAAAGGCCAACAAAGGCCAATACAACCCAAAAGAATGGTTAATCAAGTTCCTCAAATTGTGTCGTAACTCAAGCAACCGAATGTCTAGACGACATTGTCGGCATGCCACTCAACTAAGCGCTACAGTTCACCGAACGCCTTCTTAGGCTCCTCCTCAAGATAACCGGCAACTGGACCTGAGTACCAAAGAGTGGGTCAAACACAACGGTTTGGCAGGTGGGTGAAAGAATATAATAATATAACATAATAAGATTTACCTTGGAAAATCTTTAAACATGTTTAAACAATAAATTTCACGGAAGAAATAATTCATTTATTCAAAAACATATATGCAGTGTAAAACAAATAAAGGTAACCGAGGAATCGAGAAACAAGCAAGATGAAAACCGCACAAAGCTAAGTCCTCTATCACCGAAGTGACAAGAGCATATCAAGGCGTTGATCTCAGTCACACGAGGTGAGGAGATACAATGAAATATACATATACATATAATAATAAGAGACATGACCACGGTAGCGAGTCGAGCATCGGGAACCACGGTAGCAAGCTGGGGTATCGGGACAAGACCACGGTAATAAACTGGGTAGCGGGATACGTCGCGACCCTAGAGTGAGGCCCGGGCCCGCGACGTGTTTTCCCATAGGTTCCCGCGATGAAGATTCCGAGACATGTGGAATCTAGCTACACGATCAAGTTTGCGTAAGCACATAGTAAATCACATAAAAACAAACACAAGTAAAATTTCCATGTGCAAGAATAATGATATCAAGACAAGGTATCTCAAGTAGGAAATTATAACATGACATTCCCATCATAATTCAAGTTTTGGAGGTTAACACAAAAGTAAGTTAAATTTTGTTACAACCCATAAGAGGCCAATAAAGGCCAATACAATTCTCAAATTAACAAAATAAAACCCATAACAAGATGAGGCAAAACTCAAGATCCCGCACAACGTCCAGTTGACATCGTCGGGTTGCCACTCTTTCACTGGCGGTGGCTCCATAGCCTCCTCCAGACGCTCCTCCTCAAAGGCAACGTCACCTACACCTGGGCACCAAAATACAAGGGTCAAACACGACGGTTTTTGGCAGGTAATCAATTTAGGTATGAGCATGGACCAATAGATGTTTTAAAAAAAATCATAATGAACAAATTAATGAATTTGAAAGAATTACTTAACTGGGTACATTTTAAAATATGAACGAAACTAAAATACAAAACAAGCTAAAATACTAAAAGAAGCTAACATGAATACTTATAATATTATGAATAGTAAATCCACAAAAAACCCATCCTTCTCCACCATTTATAATGAAAAGAGCAAGCACGCATGATAAGCACAATAAACAAAACACAATTCCCACGCCACACTAAGGTGGACGGGGATTTCCTGTCTCGGAACTGGACAGGCACGATGTGTAATAGAATACACGACTAATCTGCAGATAGTCCACATGTTTAAGGACCCCCGGACAGTGGATCAGACTGAAGGGGCAGTCCAAACTCAGTGGTGTTCACTTTAATTCATGAATGCATAAAACACGCGAAATACGGTCTAAACACGTCGAGATAAAAAGGGGGAAAATCATTTGCCAAAACAAACCAAGGCACGACTAGCAAAAGACATAATTATAAGCACACGAACTTAAGAAGTGATCCCCTTTTTAATACTTGAAATAAATCTTTAAACGAGCTTGTTCTTGAAATTCAAAACGGGCGTACGATGGTACTTATTGTACCAAAACCGAAGTTCAAACACGAAATCCATCAAGCTTATGCTAAGACCTTTCATTGACCTTTCTATACTTGGGACCCAAATGTCGAGAATAAACATGAATTGGTGCTCCTGAGGTTGAATTACAATTAGAAGTTCCATTTACACAATGTCAAGTTAAAGCCCTTAACAAAGTCTACTTTTCAATCCTCAAGAAAATACACAAATAAAAACAAAACTCATTCCTTAATCTGGCCGGTTCACTTAAGCGATATTCACACTTCGCTCGAGCGAGACAGTTCGCTCGAGTGGACCACAAGGGTCACTCAAGTAGACAGCTCTCTGTCCTGCTCCAGGCTAGACAGTGGACAGTTCGCTCGAGCGGACCCAAGGGTCGCTCGAGCGAACAGGCTTCTGCCTGCGTCCAGACAAGACAGTGGCCCGATCGCTCGAGCGAACCCAGGGGTCGCTCGAGTGAACCGACTTCTGTTAGATTGTATGGTCTCAATCCATCAATTGATGTAATAAATTGATTAATTTCTTTATTTATCAATATAATCATGCTTTCCTTTCATGAGATGAATGGTGATTTATTACTTAATGCACATGACCAATGCATATGACATAATGGTTCATGAGATGAACCGGGTCCCATTAGTATATTAGATGTGATATATGTATATGGATGAGATCCACATACGAGAGATATGTGTCACAAATCTTATACTTAAAATATCTTCACAACCAGTGATGAGACTGGGCATCTCATCTGACAAGGTTGCAACACTTTGATCACTATGAGATACTGTGATGTTTCTGGATCATCAGAATGTAAGATTCTGGATCATAGTGCTGGTACATTGGATGTATTGAAGGACCAAGAGAAGCACCTTATGAAATACTGTCTCGATTTAAGGATTGTTCTCATAATTCCCTAGCAATAGGCTCTCAATCTTGAGACATTGATGAACTCAAGTTTCTGTCTATTCATTTGCTTTGAGTCAGAAATGAGTGAGGCCAACTGCAGGTCAACTCCTCGGTGTCTTGGGTACGTGGTAGTAGGACTGTGGGAACATGCAATGATCAAGATGGAATCTATCTATATTATCCCATTGTGCCAATTAATGGATTTATCATTAGTAAGTGCGCACTCATCTCGATTAAGAGTTAATTGGATGGTACTCATGATCACTGTAATTAATTTGGGGCTCAAGGATAATAAGATGTAAATCTAAGATTGGATGGGACAGATTTATTCCAATTAATCCATGGTTAATGATAGAGGGGCCTACTTGTGGTAATTAGGAAGTTTAGAGTCTTCATTATAATTTATTCCTAAGACTGGAGTGCAATTGCATTTATATAGTGGTGTTATTTGCAATTAACTGTGAGCCCAGATTACACATGAGATGTGGGGTCGTGTGTCCCAGTTGGAGCTAGCTTTCTAAGGAATCCCTAGTGGCCCCCACGCTAGCCCAAGTATTAGAAAGATTCTATTCTTACTTAAACTCTAAAATGAAGGAATTAGAAAGTTACTATTTCTATTTGAAGTGGGACTTCTAATAGTGGTAATAGTAAGCTACTAATTTGTGTGGAAGTGTGACTTCTAATACAAATTAGTAAGAGAGATAAAAGAGGAGACTTGAGGACTATTTAAAGGGGAATACACCCCTTGGACGTCCAGCCATAAGAGTGCACGCCCAACCCTCTTTATTTGTGCAAGTGTTGCACAATTTTCTTCTCTTCTCTCTCTTTTAGTTGCCTTCTAGTTCCTTAGAGTTTCTAGTAAGGTTTTCTCTTGGAGATCCCACGCATCTTCTTAAGAAAAGAGATCTGATAGAGGGTCATAGTGTGGAAGACAACAAGGTCTTGGAGATCTCTAATTGCTTCAAGAAGAGTTCTTGTTCTAGTTGGTTGTCTTCTCCTCGATTAGAGCACTATCGGGCTCCAGAGGTATAATCTGTTTCTCTACTTGTTGTAGATTATTTTGTTGCATGTAGTTGCTGATTTCTATCTTTTAGATAGGTTATATTGTTGTACATGATTGATGAGAATGAGGGATTGCATCCTGGATTGGGTTATAGCCTTCTGGATAGTTGATCCCTGAGTTAAGTGGGACAAAATTTCTTGAAAACCTATCCACGAGGCCCACTTACTTCTAACAATTGGTATCAGAGCCATACCTCATCTATAATCATGTTAGATCAACAATCTAGATCTAATCTTTGCATGAGATGCGAAGAGGATAGACCTAGGGCTATGTAAGGATAAGTTATGATTGAGTTTGTTTACTTTATGTAGTAAATCCATGTTTGGATAGTCACAAAAGGGTTTAATTATGATGGAAGGATGGTAGGATGCCATTGAAAGCCTTCAAAAGTGTTTTGGAGGTGTTTGGACTCAAATTGAGAAAACCCAATTTTCTGCCTTCGTCGGGCGAGTCGACCTAGCCTCGTGCTCGGTCGACCGGGGGACACCCCCGGACACCCTCTGCGAAGTGCATGTATTAAAAGGGTGGCTACTTTTGGCATCTTGTTTTTCCATTGTGGTTTGGTAACCTGGTTTTGTGAGATGCTTTGTTATATGAGGTACTAACTTGTAGGTGATGATGTCCTCTTCATATGGCCCACAAGTCTTTTACTTTCTTTTTATGGTTATTGGTTTATTTGAGGCTAAGTGTAAAGGGCATCATGGTTTCCCGTGAAAGGGCAAGGCATGGTGAATTTCCTTATACCCCTTTTATTTCCATGTTTAGATTACCATGTAAGTCTCATAATTAAGGCATAGGAATTTATGTAATTTTTCTAAATTTGTAAATTCTGGCGATGTCCGAGACGAAGAAGGAAAGTAAAGTTGGACTCCTAATCAAAGAGTTTGAAGATTACCAAAATCCTTTTGGAGATGCCCAAAGAGCTTGAGGAATCCCAAAGTTTTGGAAAGTCTAGAAGTCCAAGAAGTCTATTCTACTTGGGCCATGTGGAGGAGAGGACCAGTTTCTAATTTTAGCATTTTCTATTTATGGATGAATGCTTAATTTAGAATGTTTGCATATCTGATCCAAACATAGCAAGTTACCAAAATTGGTCAAATCAAATAAATTTTTGGAAAGAGTTCTAATTAGAGTTGGTGGGCCCATGAGATGGATCCATTGGTAACACGAATTTAGAAACTGAACTTTCCTTAAAATAACTTGACTTGGAACCAATCATTGGTCATATCATGAGATGATTTGATGTGTATATATGTGGGCCCATGTACCTTAAGGGAAATCCTCAATTCTAAAATATTAAGTGGGAGTGGGGCATTTATATTTAGAAATC
The DNA here is from genome assembly GCA_038049695.1 of Cinnamomum chago. NCBI lineage: Eukaryota > Viridiplantae > Streptophyta > Magnoliopsida > Laurales > Lauraceae > Cinnamomum > Cinnamomum chago. The sequence continues at coordinate 59,195,949 of CP142451.1, forward strand.
CCCATGGTTTTCTACCATAGGTCCATTATAAGGAAAGTATTAGCCTCACGCCATCTTGAGAATGGCCGTTCCCCATGGAGGGCTTTTACTTGTCTGGTTACTAGATATGGATCTCCTATGGATAGTGTTGGTGAGACGGGGTGGGGGCCCACTCCCCAAGGAGGAGCTGCTCGCAACGGTTGCCATGCAATGCTAGTTGGTGGGTCACATTTAACTAAAATAATGATGTACTATCCCCAAGGATTTGCCTCATTTATTTTAGAAACCGAAGCTAATTGGGAGTCATTCATTATTTGGTATGAGATACCTAGATAATAATGAATGAAGGGGATCATGGAAAGTTAGTCTTAACCCTAATTTTGACCAACTTTGATCCGCACCAATTTAGGTGGTATTCGCACTCCCCAAGGAGGCATACCCCGGAGATTGGGATTCTGATGTATTCTGAATTTAGTGGTTATGAGGATTCCCACATAAATTTGGTAGAATACTAAACCCTAATGTCATTTAAATTCATTAATTGAATGTATGGTCATGTGCTATAGTTTTTCAAGCATGAATTCAAATACTTTCAATCCACTTGCGACCATCCTCAACCAGAATAAATTGGTGGGATCAAACTATGTAGACTGGAAACGGAACCTGGATATTGTCTTAACTGCTTCAGGATATAAATATGTCCTTACCAAAATCCCCCTTGATGAGCCTGGCCCGGATACACCGGAAGAAGAAAAGGAAGGTTACACCCAATGGGCCAAAGATGATGAGATGACCAGATGTTACATTCTGGCATCCATGTCTGTGAGAACACGACCCCTAATTTCCTAGATTAGCATTGTTTTATTTGTGGATTAGTTTCTTTTTGTGGGATTAGTGTTTGTTGGGTTGACTTTGTGAGCTATAATGGTTTTTCACTAGTTTTGGGGAGTTTTGAGTGCCTTTGTAATTAGTGGGACCCTTTGGGGGTTCTTTTAGTGACTTTGCGCGTGATTGGGAGATTATTCGAAATTTCTGATAATTCTTGTTTTAGCCTCGTTTGACTTAGTTTGTTGATATGTACAACTTTTGTGATCACTCAGTACCCATTTGAAGCTCCGAAAATCAATTTTTCCAGCCCTGGGGGCAAAGTCGGTCTTTTCACATTGGGTCAAGGTACTTTGGGAAAATCACGAGCCAGAAGAAGCCACCTGGGAATTGAGAGAGCAAGTGCAGAGGAAGTATCCACAGCTTTTACCAGAGGTAATTGTTTGTTTTATTTGGTGGACCAAATATCCTAAGGGGTGGAGGATGTTAGACCCCGACCCAGACTATTTCGATTAGTGTGCGATTAGTGTGGGTTTAGTTGTCGCTGGGTTAGAATAATGAGTTTAGTCTTGGACATAGCTCTGGGAATTTTGACAACGTTTAATATTAGTCAGACACACTCAGGAAGGCCTAAGTGCGCGTGTAAGCTTGAGAGGATCGTGTCGGTTTTCGTGTAATTGTGATTTTGATTTTATTTGAATGATTTTACTATGTGTTACAACTTTCATTTTCAGCCCATTCATGTTTGAAGCCGAAAAACCCAAGTTCTGACCCAAAAAGGGTAAAGTTATCTTTTATACACAAATCTGGACACAAATTTCGAGATCTCAAAACCATGTCAAAAATATACTTTTTGGAAACTAGATATTTCGAGGATCGTTTTATCCTTCTTCGTCGAAGTCATCCGAGGCCCGCAAGATCATGTTTTTGTCAATACAAGGTTCAAGTTCATTGGGCCCCATTTGCTAGGGTTTTAAGTCAACCCTCTTCCTCCTTTACTCTTTTCATTCTAAAGCCAAACCCTAGAGCAGCCAAAGGAGAGGAAACCCTTTTTCTCCCATCTTCCTCACCTTGCATAATCAAGCTAGAAGTCTACAAATGGAATTCTAAGGCCATCATCTCCTTCCTCTCATCTCAAGCTCTCTATTGATGTCCTTCTCTTGAAAGTTAGAAGTGAACAAGCTCTCCATTGTCTTCATTCCTCTTTGTTTGACCTTTTCTAGGTAAGAGCTCCAACCCATCTTCTTAATGAAGTCTTTAAGTTCCTTAAAAATCTTGTTCTTCATGTTTACAAACCCCTTTTGTAAAAATGGGTTCTTTATTTTCATTTTTGTTGAGTTTGAGTGGATTTTCCCTTGGGATTCTTGTAGTGTTGGAATAGCTTGAGTGAAGTGCTTGAAGAGGATTGTTTAGCTTTTGGGCAAAGGCAAGTAATCTCTATAGGATCATTATTGCATGTGTATTTTAGGTTTCATTGTTATCCTAGAAATTTTGCATATGAACATGTTTATAAGCTTCATGATCATGTTTTCCTTGGATTGAATGTTTGAAATTGTGAAAAATATATGTTTTTGTTAGTTTATGGTCTCAATACCATAGGTATATGATGTAATAAATTGATTAAGTTCTTTATTTATCAATACAATTCATGTTTTTCCTTTCATGAGATGAATGGTGTTTTATATATACTTGCACATAACTAATACAAATGACATAATGGTTCATGAGATGAACCGGAGTCCACAAGTATACTAGATGTAATACATGTGTATAGATGAGATCCACATACAGGAGATATGTATTACAAATCTTATAATTAAATATCTTCACAACCAGTGATGAGATTGGACACCTCATCTGACAAGGTTGCAGCATTTTGATCACTATGAGATAGTGTGATTTATCTCGATCATCAAAATGTAAGATTCTGGATCATGATGTTGGTACATTGGATGTATTGAAGGACCATGAGAAGCACCTTATATACACTGTCTTTATTTTAAGGTATGCTCTCATAATTCCCTAGCAATAGGCTCATAATCCTGAGACATTAATGAACTCAAGTTTCTATCTATTCATTTGCTTTGAGTTACCAATGAGTGAGGCCAATTGTAGGTCAACACCTCGGTGATTTGGGTACGTGGTAATAGAGCTATGGGAACATTCAATGGTCAAGATGGAATCTATCTTTAATATCCCCTTGTGCCAATTGATGGATTTATCATTGGTAAGTGCGCACTCATTCCAGTTAAGAGTTAATTGGACCGGTACCAAATGATCATTATAATTAATTGGGGCTCAAGGATAATAAGATATGGATCTAATTTGGTGGACAGGTCCATTTGATCCATGGATATAGATGGAGGGGCCTACTTGTGGTACTGAGGAAGTTTAGGGTCTTCATTGTAATTTATTCCTAAGACTGGAGTTCCATTGCATTTATATAGTGGAGTTATTTGCAATTAACTATGGGCCCGGATTGCACATGAGATGTGGGGTCGTGTGTCCCAGTTGGAGCCAGCTTTCTAAGGAATCCCTAGTGGTCCCCACACTAGCCCAATATATTAGAAAGATACTAATTATACTTAAACTCTAAAAGGAATGTTACTATTTCTATTTGAAGTGAGACTTCTAATAGTGGTAATGGTAAGCTACTAATTAATAATGGAAGTAGGACTTCTATTTTAATTAGAAAGGAGAAAGCAACTAAGTGTTGTGGAAGTAAGACTTCTATGACAATTAGTAAGGGAGATGTTTACTAATTTGTAATGGGAGTTAAACTTCAATTTCAAATAGGAAAAGAGGAGTTATGGAAGGCTATAAATAGAGGAATACTCCTCTCAAATTCGTGAATAATAATAAGAGCACTTTCAGCCCCCTTGTGCAAGAGTTGTACAAGTCATCTTCCTCTCAAAGTTCCCCTCTCTTTCACCTTTGGTTCCTTAGAGTTACTAGTAGGGTTTTCTCTTGAGGATTCCACCATCTTCTTGAGAAAAGAGATCTAATAAGGGACATAGCGTTGGAAGATCAAAAGGAGTTGAAGATTCTGATTTGGATTGTGAAGTTGTTCATCACCAAAGTAAAGAAATCAAATCCTCCATTAGAGCACAACAAAGCTCCAAAGGTATATCTACATCCTTGTATGTTGTGGATTTCATGATTGCATGTTTATGTGCTTATTTCTATCTTCTAGATAGTGTTTGTTGCTGTACATGGCTATGAGATTGAGGGAATTGCATCCTGGATTGGGTTTGTTACATTCTAGACAATTGATCCTTGCATCAAGTGGGTCAAAAGTTTTGAAACCTGTCTAGAAGGCCCACCTATATTCCCACAATTTTATCCCTTGGAGAGCATGTAGGCTCAGGGTAGTGCAGGTTGAATGAGAAACCAAAATTCCCATTTCGGCTAATCGCGAGCTGACCGAGTTATGTGGTTCCTTTTCCAGTAGCTAGTTTATGCATCAGGGTTCAACGGTCAACCCTACGGTCAGCTTACGGCTAGCCGCCAGTTTCCATTTCGGCTAACCGTAAGCCAACCGAAATCACTACGGTTCCTTTTCCAGAGAGCTGCATCAGACCTGGGTTTTCAGCGGTCAGCCCTACGGTCATCTTACGGCTAGCCGCCAGGTTCCATTTTGGCTAGCCGCCAGCTGACCGCAAGTTGACCGAAATTGACAATATGCTTGTTTTGAAGAAGTTTTACAAGAATGAAAACTAGAACATGTAAAGTGACCTTTAGCCTGATATTGTGCACTCGAACTTAAGATGTCTTTGAACTTCCGGGGCACCAATTCTATTTTTAATTCCAACATTTGGGTTTCGGTTACACAAGGATCAACCAAGGGTCCTTACATGTGCTTGATAGGCCTTGTGTTCGTGCTTTGGTTTTTGACACGATGAATATCATTGTGTACTCATTTTGAAAGTTTAACTACAAACTCGTTTTGAAGAGTTATTTCAAGAAAAAGGGGATCACTTTCTAAGCGTGTTATGCATATTAATTATGCCTTTTACTAGTTGTGTTGCTGTGTTTTGATAAGTGATTTTCCCCCTTTTTATCTAGACATGTCTAGACCGTGTTTCGCGTGTTTTGTGCATTCATGAATCTAAGTGAACACCACTGAGCTTGGACTGCCCTTTCAGTTTGATCCACTGTCTGGGGGTCCTTAAACATGTGGACTGTCTGTAGACTGGTCGTGTATTTATTACACATCGTGCGTGTCCGATTCCGCGGCCGGAATCCCCATATATGTAGGAATCGTGTCGTGACTATATTATGTATATCGTGCCTGTCGTGCGTGCTTGCTCTTTTCATTATAAATGATAGAGAAATGATGGGCTCTTTGTGGGTTGTAACTATTCATGATATATAAGTATGCATGTTAGTTTCGCTTGTATTTTGAAACGTACCTTAGTCTTTATATGTTTCTTTAAACGTTACTACTTTCATGCTCATGCCTAAATTGATTACCTGCCAAACCGTTGTGTTTGATCATTGTTTGTTGGTGACCAGGTACCGATGACGTTGCCTTTGAAGAGGAGTGTCAGGAGGGGGCTTTTGAGCCAACCCCAGTTAGAGAGTGGCAGCCCGACGATGTCAACTAGACGTCGGGCGGGTTCTTGAGTTTCGCCAATTTTTGTCATGGGGTTCCTTTATTGTTTTGAGAATTGTATTGGCCTTTGTTGGCCTTTTATGGGATGTAACTAAACTTAACTTACCTTGTGTAGTCTCGTAACTTGAATTGTGATGGGAATGCCGTGTTAACTCCTTTCTTTTGATACTATGTCTTGTTATTATTTTTCATAGCACTTAAGGATATATTGGTGCTCATCGTGATGTGATTTTGCTACACGCTTCCGCAAACTTGATCGTGTGAGGCAGATTCCGCATGCTTCGGGAATCCTCACCGCGGGAACCTGTGGGAAAACAATCAATGTAACAACACCGTCGCGGGCCCGGGATCCGTTCCGGGGTCGCGACAAGGAGAATGAAAGTGTTGAATGATGCATTTGAGGAGCTTTTTAGCTCATTTGATGTCTTGAAAACATTGGTTTATAGTTTTCATTATTTCTTGTTAATAGCTCAATGGATCCTTGTGATTAGTGGGTTTCTTCACTCTTTGGTGATTGAATGTAAAAAAATGGAGGTGTTTGGGATGGATGTTTGTGAAATTTTGAGGGCGTACGGGAGGAGCTTTTTAGCTCATTTGATGTCTTGAAAACATTGGTTTATAGTTTTCATTATTTCTTGTTAATAGCTCAATGGATCCTTGTGATTAGTGAGTTTCTTCCCTCTTTGGTGATTGAATGTAAAAAGATGGAGGTGTTTGGGATGGATGTTTGTGAAATTTTGATGGCGTATCGGAGGAGCTTTTAGCTCAATTTATTGTATGAAGATGAATGGGAATGAATGGAAATGGTTTAAGGGAGAAAAAAGGGCTTAAATCTAGTTACAGAAGGGCTTTTTCGCACCTGGCGGTCAGCCAGTGGTCACCTGTCTGCTAGCCGCCTGGTGATTGGTGGCTAACCGCCAGATAACCGCACATCCGCAGTCACTTTTCCAGAGAGCTTGATTTCTTCCCCAAAGGCGCGGTCAGCCAGTGGCTAACCGCCGAACCCAACGGCGGCTCACCGCTCGCCAACCGAACCATTTCGGTTACTTTTTTAGTAAGCTGCACTTTGTCAGGCCAACCACGGTCAGCCAACGGGTAACCGCCGAACCCAGCGGCGGCTAACCGCTAGGTGACCGAAATCACCCAGAAACCCTGAAATGAAGAGAAATGGAAGGGGTTTCTATCCCAATCATTCGGGAACCCTTTTAAAGAATGCTGGGGACTGTTCATCGGGAGATACGTACGAAGCCCGTTTGAGAAGAGAACCATGTCACAAAGATTCATTGAAGATTTGAATTCACAAAAGTGTATAAGGAGCCCGGAATGTCTTCAAATTCAAAGAGTACCAAGTCTATATCGAAATCGACATACGGGACCCCTATTCACCTTAAACAAAGCAGGAAATCTCTATTTTACCCAAAAGTGTATTAGTTCATTGTATTTCTTTATTCCCGAGACTTACATTACATGACTTGTTTTCCCGAAAGCATCGAAGTTACACAGGTAACAGTTACTCGTCTCGAAATGTATTGCCCGACATGAAATGACAGTCGTTTATGTACTTACTGTAAGACCCCGACCCGAGTGAACCCGATTAGTGCTAATTAAGTTATGTGTTAGTGCTAAGCTTGATTAGTGATTTTGACTAAGTTGGGTTTGGAATAGCCTTTGTTTTAGTTTTGGGCAACTTGAAGTGTTTTGATAGCTAGTGGGGCCCTTTGGGGGTTCCCTTTCGACTTTGCTTTTACTTGAGAGATTTTCCGGAATTGTTTTGGATTGCGTTCTTGACCCGTTGCATTCATCTTGTTGAATCCTACAATGTTCATGTTGATCCCGTATCCATTCGAGGCCCCGAAACCCGATTTTCAAGCCTTGAGGGGAGAAACAGTCCTTTTACACTAAACCTGTACCCAAAACTTGATATTTCCGAAACCGGCAAAACATATACTTTTTGGAAACTAGAAATTTCGACGATCATTTCTTCCTTCTTCGTCGAATCCATCCGAGGTACCGAAATAGATGATATCAGCCAAACAAGCTCCTTTAGTTGTGGGACCCAACCCCTCATTTGTTAACAAAGGGAAGCCCATTCTCATTCCCACTCACTCTTCATGTTCCAGCACAAACCAACTGAACCTAGGGTTTCTTGCTTTTCTCTTCTTCTTCTTGCTTCTCCATCTCCAATCCACACCAAGAGTTCATCAATCTAGAAATGAAGATCACCAACCTCCCCCTCATCTTGCAAGCTTCATCTTGATACCATTCTTGGAGGAATCTTCCAACCTTGAGATCTTCTTTGAGCTAGTTCTCTTCATTTGAAGGTCATCCAAGTAAGTAATCCTCCCCATCTCCTAGATTAGTGTTCCTCTAGCCCTTGAGAAGCTACATTTGCATTATTATAAGTTCTTTCAGTTTCATTCTTTGTGTAACCCATTTTAGGGTTGTTTTGGGGGGGTTTTTTTTATTGTAGCTTGGATTTGAGCTATAGAGGTGATTTGAGGCTTGTTTTCAGCTAGCTTGGACTTGAGGCAAGTGAATGATTGGGTGTTTTAAGTTTTAAATGGTTTGGTGAAGCATTTTTAGATTTTCATGCTTTCATTAATTGCTTTTATGGGTGAAATAAATGATCCTATTGCATCTTGATAGCCTCATTTAATGTCTTGGAAACATGTGTTTAAGTCATCTTGTTTATAGTTCTATGTGGTTGTATATGTGTTGGAAGGAGGGAACAAGAGGAGAAAAATCAGGTTTTTCCCGGACCTGCTATACGCCCAGGTCCGATCGATCGGACATGCAGGCCGATCGATCGGACTGTCTTTAACTGTAAGGCTTTTCGAGACGATCGATCGGACTCTCATCCGATCGATCGGACTTGTCCGTAACTGGGACAGGAATTCAGTCCGATCAGTGAAATTTGATATTGTTTTTTTTGGGAAACAATTGTGCTTTCTATGAGTCCTAGGGGTATATACATTAGTGTTAAGACTAATTATGCCCTAATCTAAGGTCTTCAAGACTAGGGAACTAAAAGAAAAGAATGGTGATGATCTAGGCACTAATTCCTGGTTCTAGGTGGGACCTTGGCTACCCTCCTTGGACTCATTTGACCATGTGTGAGGGCGTCTTGAGCCGATGCTCTTCACGGTTGGTTCGGATGCATCGAAGTTCAATCTATTTCAATCTTGAACGGGATGGAACGACACGATATTTTCTTCATACCTAAACGCAAGGTCTATTTCATTGGGTATCGCAAATTCTATTCCTTTCGGTGACTGAGTAGGTTGCTCGATGGTTCCGGGTTAACATCATACTTAGGATGGACCGTTTATAGTCTTGATCTTTTATGGTAATACCTAGTTCTAACCATAAGCTCATGTTAAGTTTTAAAAATCGTAAAAGTGCATAAGGAGCCCAGAATGTCTTCAAACTCAAGGAGTACCAAATCATTTCAATAATCGACATAGGGGACCCCTATTCACTTAAATAGATCTTGAAATCAATATTTTTCCCGGAATTGTAATAGTTCATTATATTTCTTCATTTCCAAGATTTACACTGCATGAGTTGTGTTCCCGAAAGCATGATAGTAACATTGACTTGTCCCGAAGAGTATTGCCCGACACGAAATGTAAGTTATGTACTTGAGTATACTAGCCCCGCATGTTTATTGCATTTGCATTTGATTTACTCCTTCTGGTCTCGATTTGCTATTTAACCTATGAGTCGGCATCACTAAGCTTGGATACCTTGTCGGTTTGATCCACCGACTTGGAGATCCCTCTCCCGTCCCGCCAGCTGCAGTTTGGATCCCAATACCCGGTTTATCACCGTGGTCCCGTCCCGTATATTTATATTGTATATATGATTTACGTTGATTCTCCTCACCTTGTGTGACTGAGATTAACGTCCCGTTATACTGTTGTCACTTTAGTGACAGAGGATTTAGCTTTATGTGATTGCCATCTTGTTAGTTCCCGTTTTCCTTGGATACCTTATATGTTTTATCTTGTTTACTTGTTTTCTAGCAAATGATTTATCTACTTTATGAGAGTCCTTGCTTAAACAGATTTCTATGCTTTTCAAGATATTTCAGTCATTATATGTTGTTGTATCCTTTCACTCTCTTGCCAGACCGTCGTGTCTAATACATTTGCTTTGGTACTCAGGTCCTGTTGCCGGTTTCCTTGAGGAGGAGTCGGAGGAGGCGGTAGGTGAGCCACAACCTCTAGTCGAGTGGCGTGCTGACGATGTCATGTAGACATCGGGTTGCTAAGAGAGGCGTAACATTTTGAGGAGGACTAATTAACCATTCTTTTGGGTTATTATCTTGTTATATTGGCCTTTGTTGGCCTCTAATTTTGGGAATTGTAATTAAATGTCACTTGTTAAACTTTAACTTACTTTTGGGAAACATGCTATAGATCATTGCTCATTCTGATACAGTATTTATACCTGATGTTAATGCTTTCATGGCTAGAGATAGTCTGACTATTTGGTTTACTACATGCTTCCGCACTTAACAGAAATATTCATTGATGGTTGTGATTGTCGCGACCCCGGACCGGGAATCCCCAATCCGGGATCGGGACTGAGTGTGGGGGGTGATGATCGATGATGATTATCTACATCCACCATATACAATTTATTTAATTTTCCACAGGTGTCCGCGGTGAGGATATCACAACCTTGCATGAATATTTCTTTTAAGTGCGGAAGCGTGTAGCAAATCAAATAGTAAGACTATCTCTAGTCATGCAAGCATTAACATCAATATCAAAACTGTATCAGAAAGAGCAATGATCTATAGCAAGTTTCCCAAAAGTTGTTAAAGTTAGACAAAATATCATTTAGTTACATTCCCCAAAATTAGAGGCCAACAAAGGCCAATATTACAAAACAATAACCCAAAAGAATGGTAAACAAGTTCTCCCCAAAATGTTACGTCTCTTGTAGCAACCCGATGTCTACATGACATCGTCAGCACGCCACTCAACTAGAGGTTGTAGCTCACCTACCGCCTCCTCCGGCTCCTCCTCAAGGAAACCGGCAACGGGACCTGAGTACCAAAGCAAAGGATCAGACACGACGGTCTGGCAAGGGAGTGAGGAGATACAACAACATATAATAGATGAATATCTCGAAAAGCAAGGAAATCTGTTAAAGCAAAAATTCTCATAAAATAGATAAATCATTTACTAGAAAACATGTAAACAAGATAAAACATATGAGGTAACCAAGGAAATCGGGAATAACAAGGTGGCAATCACATAAAGCTAAGTCCTCTGTCACTAAAGTGACAACAGTATCACGGGATGTTGTTCTCAGTCACACAAGGTGAGGAGAAACAACGCAAATCATATATACAATATAAATATACGGGAACGGGACCACGGTAGCGAACCGGGTATCGGGACGGGACCACGGTAATGACCGGGTATCGGGATCCAAACTGCAGCTGGCGGGACGGGAGAGGGATTTCCAAGTCGGTGGATCAAACCGACAAGGTATCCAAGCTTAGTGATGCCGACACATAGGTTAAATAACACATCGATACATATGCAAGCAAATCAAATATAAGTAAAACGATGAACGGGCAAGAATATTCAATGTATAACTTTCATTTCATATCGGGCAATACTCTTCGGGACAAGTCCAGGTTACTAGTGTAACCATCAAGCTTTCGGGAAAACAGATCATGTAAAGTAAATCTTGGAAATGAAGCAATAAAACGAACTACTACAATTCCGGGAAAATATTGATTTCAAGATCTATTTAAGTGAATAGGGGTCCCGTATGTCGATTATTGAAATGATTTGGTACTCTTTGAGTTTGAAGACATTCCGGGCTCCTTATGCACTTCTACTATTTTTAAAACTTAACATGAGCTTATGGATAGTACTAGATGCTATGATAGAAAAATCAAGACTATAAACGGTCCATCCTAAGTATGATGTCAACCCGGAACCATCGAGCAACCTACTCAGTCACCGAAAGGAATAGAATTCGCGATACCCAAGGAAATAGACTTTGCATTTAGGTATGAAGAGGATATCGTGTCGTTCCATCCCGTTCAAGATTGAATAGATTGAACTTCGATGCATTCCGAACCAACCGTGAAGAGCATCGGCTCAAGACGCTCTCACATATGGTCAAGTGAGTCCAAAGAGGGTAGCCAAGGTCCACAAAAAAAATAAATTTCAAAACCCACTTCGGTCCGATCGATCGGCCGAAATTTCTGTACCAACTTGGCCTATGCCAGGCAGACCGCATCGCTCGAGTGAATCGAAGAGTTCGCTCGAGCGAACCCATCGGTCGAGCGGTTATTAAAATGCGTTCGAGCGACCAAGTTACTGGAAAACCCGTATCCTCTTCTGGACAGGTCGCTCGAACGAACTGTCATGGTCGCTCGAGCGAACTGTCCAGAGACTGAATTCCGGGCAGTTCAGTTCCTCTCTTTCTCTTCCTTTTTACAACCTTCTTTTAGCCCTTCTTACACATCAAATGAGGAGTCTATTTCTCCCTTCAAACTACAACAAATCCTCCATCAAATCAACCATATTCTCCTTCATTAACCATGCATTCAACACAAGGAAAAAGGAGAAGGGAACCATTTCACAATCTATATAAACCTTTGCAACAAAACAAGAAGACATTCAATGCCATAAACCACTACTTCTCCAAGATTATAAATGTGTCATTAATACTTATCATGAGCATTCATTTCAAAACAAAGCAATAAATGCACATTAATGGAAAATGTCCAAAAATCAATAAGAGCTTAGGAAAATCATTTATTCACTTGCCTTAGGTCTTCTAACAAAGAAATCAAGCTCTATCAAGTCCTCCAAGACAATGATCCAACTACAAGGCAAAAACCCCAAATACAACAAACCCTAAAAGAGTCAAAACAATGAAATAGCAAGGAAATCTCCCAAGGATGATAGGGAAGCTTCTCAAGAGCTAGGAGATAACACATCTAGAAGATGAAGGGAAATACTTACTTGCAAGGTTCTCTAATGGCAATGACAAGCTCTAAGGAAATCTTGTAAGGGTTGGTGTGTTCCACAAAAGCTATGTAAAGGAAACTCTCAAGGAGATGAAGAAGATGGTGGCCTCCAATCTCCTCTTGGTGCAAGCTTGGAAGTGGATTGAGTGATGGGAAGCAAGAAGAAGAAGAAGTTGCTCAACAAGCCCTAGTTCTCCCTCTTGTGCTGGAAAATGAAAATGGAAGGGAAGGGTCTCCTATTGTAGCAAGTGAGGAGTGGGCTCCACTACTAACAATCTACTTAGGCTGAAATCATCTCTCTCGAGACCTCGGATGAATTCGACGAAGAAGGAAGAAATGATCGTCGAAATATCTAGTTTCCAAAAAGTATATGTTTCGCGGGTTTCGGGAATATCAAGTTTTGGGTACAGATTTGGTGTGCAATGACTGTTTTGCCCTCAAGGCCAAGAATTCGGGTTTCGGGATCTCAAACGAAAACGGGATCATCAAAGCGGGTAAAACAGGAATAAAATCATGAATGAAAAAACCCTCCGATAAATCCTCAAACAAATGAAATGTCATAAAGAGGAACCCCCAAAGGGCCCTACTAACACAAAGCAAATCAAAATCCCCAAAACTATACCACAAGCTATTCCAAACTCAACTTAGTCAAAATCACTAATCGAGCTTAGTACTAACACGCAACTTAATTAGCACTAATCGGGTTCACTCGGGTCGGGGTCTTACACTAGCTCGAGGAGGTTATGAGTATTTCATCACCTTCACTGATGATTACTCTAGGTATGGATATGTGTACCTAATGCGACGCAAGTCTGAAGCGTTTGATAAGTTCAAACAATTCAAGGCTGAGGCGCAGTTACAACTAGGGAAACATATCAAAGCTCTTCGATCTGATCGAGGTGGCGAGTACCTCCTAGGTGAGTTCAAGGAGTACCTCACACAACATGGGATTGTGTCTCAGTTGTCTGTACCGGGTACACCCCAGCAAAATGGTGTAGCAGAGAGAAGAAACCGTACCCTTCTTGATATGGTAAGGTCCATGATGAGTCATGCAACCCTACCCATATCATTTTGGGGATATGCCCTAGAAGCAGCAGCATACATTTTGAATCTGGTACCTTCCAAATCAGTACCTAGGGCACCTCAAGAAATGTGGACAGGTCGAAAACCCAGTTTAAGACATATCCACATTTGGCATATCCACATTTGGGGTTGTCCAGCCTGTGTACTGAATGATAAAGCTACCACGCTAGAACCCAGATCGGAAATGTGCTACTTCATTGGGTATCCTAAGGGAACGAGAGGAGGCATCTTTTATCATCCAAAGGAGCAAAAGGTGCTGATCAGCACTCATGCTAGATACTTGGAGGATGATTGCATGATGCACCAAGAGCTTGGTTGTAAAGAAACACTTGAGGAGATTCTTTTAGAAACTCCTGCAACATCTGTGCCAGATCCTGAGACTGTAGAAAATCAAGACATTCCTTTTAAACTCCAGAGCCTCGTCGTAGTGGGAGAATTTCTAGACCACCAGATAGATACCTAGGAGTGTCTTTTATGACAGACTCCGAGGATCTGGTTGAGGATCCTACTAGTTACGATGAAGCAGTAACGGATATAGATGCTGACTTGTGGCAGCAAGCGATGAAATCTGAATTGGATTCTCTGTATTCCAATCAAGTCTGGGAACTTGTGGATGTACCTGAAGGGATCAAACCTATAGGGTGCAAGTGGATCTACAAGAGAAAGAGAGGAGTGGATGGGAAGGTTGAAACCTTCAAAGCAAGACTGGTGGCGAAAGGATATACTCAGAAAGAGGGTATCGATTATGAGGAAACCTTCTCACCAGTAGCCATGCTCAAGTCCATAAGGATTCTCTTAGCCATCGCATGTCATTATGACTACGAGATATGGCAGATGTATGTCAAGACAACTTTTCTTAATGGAAGTCTTGACGAATGCATCTATATGATGCAACCGAGGGATTCATTGCTGGTGGCCAAGAGAACATGGTCTGTAAACTGAAAAAGTCCATTTATGGACTTAAGCAAGCATCTAGGGCATGGAACATCAAGTTTAATCAGGCAGTCAAATCCTTTGGCTTTGATCAAAACATTGATGAACCATGTGTGTATAAGAAAGGGAGTGGAAACGCAGTTGCACTTTTAGTCCTACATGTGGATGACATATTACTCATTGGAAATGATGTTGGCATGTTGTCTTCTGCTAAAGTTTGGTTATCATCTCAATTTCAGATGAAGGATTTGGGTGAGGCTAGCTATGTCTTAGGGATCAAGCTTTTGCGAGATCGCAAGAACAAGATGTTAGCCTTATCCCAATCTTCGTATATTGAGAAGATATTGGTCAAGTATAACATGCATGACTCCAAGAAAGGCTTGCTACCTTCTAGACATGGAGTACCACTATCTCGAAATCAATGTCCGAAAACACCTGAGGAGATAGACAGCATGAGGAGAGTACCATATGCATCAACTGTTGGAAGCCTCATGTATGCAATGTTATGTACTAGACCAGATATCCGCTTTGCCGTAGGCACGGTTAGTAGATATCAATCAAAGCCTGGACCTATGCACTGGACAGCTGTTAAGCATATATTCAAGTATCTTCGGAGAACGAAAGATTATATGCTAACCTACCGAGCAGATGATCTAACGCCACTGGCGTATACACACTCTGATTTCCAGTCGGATGTTGATGGCAGAAAGTCTACCTCGGGATACGTCTTTACTCTATCAGGAGGGGCTATATCATGGAGAAGTGTCAAGCAAGATTGTACTGCTGATTCTACCATGGAAGTAGAGTATGTGGCGGCATCGAAGCTGCGAAGGAAGCAGTATGGCTCAGAAAATTCCTTTTGGAATTGGGAGTAGTTCCTGCAGTGCAAAAACCGATTGTCATGTACTGCGACAATACTGGTGCAGTAGCTAACTGCAAAGAGCCCAGGAATCACAAGAAAGGCAAGCACATCCAGAGAAAGTACCACTTGATCCAGGAATTCGTCCAGGATGGAGAAATAGTGGTAGAGCAGATTGCCTCAGCAAATAACTTAGCTGACCCATTTACTAAGACTCTTACTGAGAAAGTGTTTACTTCACATGTTGAGTCTATGGGAGTTAGGTTAGGTCGTAGTGATCTTTAGTGCAAGTGGGAGATTGTTGGGATTGGTGTATGCCCTAAAGCCCACTGACTGCACTCACATCTCTGTTACTGGATATTTATTGGTTATTTAATGGAATGACATCTTTCTCTTAATACTTGTGTATATGTATGGTTGTGTAAGGCCCATTGTTTTCTAGTAATGACTTAGGTGTGTAGTGGCTACACACAGTAAGGTCTGAGTCATGGACACTTGAAACAATAAACTTGTTCATAACTGAGAGATGGAGTTGGGCACTTCATCTTGGTATAAGTTATAATGAGATACTCTCCTGTATTCAGGGTGACTTACCTAAGTCAAGGGAGGCTTTTCCGGATTTATCTCATTAGTGCATGTGTCATGCATTGAACAGGACCACTTGTAGGTGTGATCTCTAATATAGTACTATCACAGTGAGAGATCAAATCACCTCTTGCTACTGAGTGACCAGTGCTCTTAATCTTGAGCATTTGTGGATGAACTGACGAAGTCAAGTTCTTGTGCTTTAATTCACTATGGGTGAGATCCTGTTCATGGGTCAACAGCTCTGTGTTTTGGGTGCTCGGGCTTGGTTAGTTGGGACGTGCAAATGCAATATGGAATCTATGCCATCATGTGATGGAATGATCGTCCCCTTAGAATTATCCGATTAATCATCAGAATCTAAGATCTTAGTATATGGATGTTCCATATGGATATTGAACTTGTGGGTCGCTCCCTGGATCAAGAGAATGATATCCGGATGATGATTAAGTCAAGGGTATGAAGTTCTAAGGTTGAGATGTAATCAAGAAGGTGGATAGTACATCGGTTAACCTACTTGATTATGGATGTTACATAGAGGGGCATTATGGTCATTGTACTTGGTAGGTCAAAGACAATCGTCTATTTATGATGAGCTTTATTTGCAATTTAATATTTGTCCTTGGAGTGCAACCATAACTCTCTAGTGGAATGAGTTAAGGTTAAAATGATCCTAGTGTTGCTATGGGGTTAGCATGGACATTTTGGTCATTTTGGAAGCCAAGGGCAAATATGTCTTTTGGTCCCTTCTCTAGCCACTTTCCTAGATTGGCGAGGTTTCCTAAATTGTTTAAATGTGTGGAGAAATAATTTTGAGTGTAAATTCAAATAGGCCCATGATGGTATACATGAATTACAACTCTAGATAAATTATTAGGTACATGAGCCATAGTAAGTGTGGGCTAGCCAATGTGGTCCCTAGTTTGTGGGTCCCAAGTTTGTGCAGGTCCCATTACTTGGAAGGAGTTCTTTTTTGTGCAAGTTTTCCTAAAGTTTAGTAGCTTTCTAATTCAATTTAGAAACTAAATAGAAAAGGAAAGAGGGCTGGACGTCCATGATGGAGTGTGTTTTCCTTTTTGAAAAGTTCCTATTTTTTCTCCTTGGTTTCCTAGTTCTTTCAAGATACTTTCTCTCCAAGATATCAGCATTATTTATTGCTGGTGGTTCCCCCTTTGGGCGTGCAACATTATTGAGGGAAGAAGGAGAGAAAATCTCTCTTGGTTGTGCAAGAGATTGGAAACAAGAAAGAGGGGCAGCACTCACACCCTTGGACGTCCATTGCACATCAGATTTCCTCTTGCTGGTCCTTGTTTTCTTCCTGCAGAAAACCCACATCAGATCTGAGTTCTTCACTTCAGATCAAGCAAAGACAATTAGAGGGACGTGTAGTTTGTTCCCACCAACACTAGCCAATCAGATTGGAGAAAGAGGAATAGAGGAGAAGACTAGAAGGGAACCTGCTGCAGAGAAATTCCAGCAAGGTTGCTGAAAGTTGCAGTCTAAAGAATCTGATCTTAAAGTTCAGATTTCAGAAGTTTTTCAACGCAAGAACATCAGGTATATGTTCTCCTTTGTATCTTATTTGTTTACACACAAGTTGATCATGATTGCATGGTGTTATTGTGTGATATACATGGCTGGTTTGCTTTCTAATTCTGATCCTAGTTAAAATTTTAAAATACCAGCTATAGAACTCTCTTCTTAAAAGGAGTTCAGATCTGATTCACACTGACTTTCAATGGTATCAGAGCCACACCATGATTAATCATGATCCCATGTTGTGTGGATATCAATTCTAGATCAATAAAGGGCATGGTGGCACCCTTTAGGATGGTTTTTACTGCATAAATTTGGTGCAGGAATTTTTCCCATGCTGCTGGAATAATTCCAGAATGCTGATTACTACATGTATGAAGTGCAGGAATTTTTTCCATGCTGCTGGAATAATTCCAGAATGCTGATTACTACATGTATGAAGTGCAGGAATTTTTTCCATGCTGCTGGAATAATTCCAGTATGCTGATTACTACATGTATGAAGTGCAGGAATTTTTTCCATGCTGCTGGAATAATTCCAGAATGCTGTTTTCTATATGTTTGTAGTGCAGTAATTTTTCCAGGGTGCTGGAATAATTTCAGATCACTATATAGTGCTGTACATAGCACTTTGAATGCACTAACCTCTTTGTTTGCAGCCAAATACTTGCATCCTTGATGGTTCGCATGTATGTGTGTGGATTTGGATGTTTCTTTAATTAGTTGGAAAGTGTACGATTGCGCGGTTAGCAATCATAGGAAGTTGTAATTATTTCCTTGTTTATATTTCAACTAGTCTTGATGTAAGCTTTCTTGAAAAGCATAGGTATCTCCAATGTAATTTTGGGTTTTTGTTTTTCACTGGTTTGCTTGTATAAATTTGATTTATTGTAACAAGCAAGAAGAGGAAAGTTTCTAGCGAGGAAGGTTGCAACAAACCGGGTCCCATGGTAACGGAGGCAACGGAGGTTTCCTAGCGCAAGAAGGACTCTTAACCAAGTTTCGAAATTGGAAAAGGATTTGAAGTCCGAAATAGCAGGGAGCCATCAAGGATTGCATTCTTTAATTTGCTTTTATATATGGAATGCACGGTTGAATGCTTTATATAATTGCTATGTTTATCACCTAGTAACATGGCCACCACTAGGTTCTTAAAATTGGCATCTTTCTATATTGGATTGGTTTTTGTTTGGCAAATTGTTTTTAAACGGATCTTAGACCAGCACCTTCTATTTGTCTAAGGTTTAAAATTGGATAGAGTTTAGTTTACCTTGGTACCCTAAGTTTCCAAAAGAGGCTAAACTAAAATCTAATATGTTGATACCATAGTGGGCCCATAACCCATTGGTCCCAAGATCTCTACTCAATATGTTTTAAAGCAAAGGTCATTTTTTTTTATGACTTAAGCAATTGAGTCATGAAAATTGTTAACCAAGTTTGCTAGATTTAAACAAGGTTTGAGTAACGATCAAAAGTGTTAAATAATCAAGTGGGAGAGGGGTTTGGAAAAACCCCACGGCCTTCCATTTTCGGTTCATGCTATCTCATTGGAGTGTTAGTGGGAGCGGCCATCCCTTCGATGGAGTTCTTTACTAAAGATTGCTTCGATGGGTTAGTGGGTGAACTAATGTGAATATTCGTAATGAGGTGTTAGTGGGAGCGGCCATCCCTTTGGTGGAGTACTTTACTAAAGATCACTTCTATAGAATGTCAATGAAGTGTTGGTGGGAGCGGCCATCCCTTCGGTGGAGCTCTTTACTAAAGATCACTTCAAGATTGGATTAAAGTTACTTCCCTTCGGAGGACTTGAGTCATAGACATTCTGGGAACGTTCATAAGAGATGGTAATACACTTGACATAAGATGGTAATAACCTCTCCCTAGGAGTTAGTGTTATTTATCATATGAGGCCAAACCAATCAGTGATTGGACTATCACTGGATATGCGTATCCAGACAGTGATGATCCAAATAAGCAGACCTTAACTCAACGTGACTGTAGGCTCGGCCATCCCTTCGATGGAGGGTCTATGAGGAGGTTGAGACACTGATACATTATAATTAGGGTTAAATAATGTGAAAAGTCTTGTGCATGTTTTTCCTTTTATTACAAGCACCATATACTTGTTACATATATACTGCCTGTCTAATTATAACCTGTTATATATATCCAGAGAGATGGGGAAGGATTCCTTTAGCCCGTTCATGAGTATTTTGCGTGAGAACAAATTGACTGGCCCAAATTACGTAGACTGGAAAAGAAACCTTAACATAGTACTCACTGCTGAGGAGTACAAGTATGTTTTGTCGGAACCCTGTCCTACCATTGATGATCATTCTACAGATGACCAGCTAGAGGCTGAAAGGAAATGGAAAAAGGCGAATAGCATGGCCAAATGCTACATGCTTGCTTCCATGTCCAACGTGTTGCAAACGCAGCATGAGCAAATGGACACGGCTTCAGATATCATGTCGTCCTTGTCTGAGATGTTAGCAGACAAAAGCAGGCCAGCTAGGCAAGCTGCTTTAAGGACAATCATGAATTCTAGGATGGCTGAGGGAACACCTGTCAGAGAGCACATGGTCAAAATGATGGATTGTTTCAATGAAGCTGAGATCCTAGGGGCTAAGATTGATGCAGGGAGTCAGACTGATATGATTCTCGAAACTCTGCCGGGGTCTTTCAACCAGTTCAAGCTCAACTTTAACATGAGCAAGATGGACATGACTCTCTCTGAGTTAATGAAAGAACTCCAGGCGGCAGAGGCCATCATGAAGCCTAAAGGCCAACTTCACTTTTCCCAGTTTTCCTCTAAACTGAACCCGAAAGGGAAAAAGTTCAAGAAGAAGCAGGGTAAGGGAAAAGGACAGAAAAAGGGCAATGCTGGGAAAAAGGACAAAGGCACAGGTGAAAAGCCCAAAGGGAAATGCTTCAAGTGCGGCCTCAAAGGTCACTGGAAGAAAGATTGTCCCAAGCTCCTAGGCTCAGATAAGAAAGGTATATCTCTTTCCTATTACATTGAAACCTGTCATGTGGTTGATTCTACTGATTCATGGATAGTAGACTCTGGAGCCACTAATCACATATGCAATTCATTGCAGGGGTTTCTGATAATGAAAAGGCTTGAGAAAGGAGAGTTTGACCTTAGAGTTGGAAATGGAGCAAAGAAATGGGTTGTTGCAGTGGGCGCTGTTACCTTACATTTTCCGCATGATAGGATATTAGTTTTAAACAATGTTATCTATGTTCCGGACATAAGGAAGAATTTAATTTCAATTTCCAGACTCATTGAATTTAATTATTCTGTTTCTTTCCATTCTGGTGTTGATATCAGTAGAGATGGAAATATTATATGTTCCGGTAGAATGCATGACAACTTATTTTATATATATCCTATTGCTCCCTCACTGCATAATGTACAACTAGAAAGCTCATCTTCCCTTAAGAGGAAGGTATCTTCGACCAATGACACTTATCTTTGGCACTTACGTTTGGGTCATATTAACCTAAAACGGATTCAGAGGTTGGTAGAGGATGGGCTTCTGAGCTCATTAGATCTCGAACCTTTACCTCAGTGTGAATCTTGTCTCATGGGAAAGATGACCAAAAGGTCATTCTCTGGAAAGGGACTGAGGTCAAAGGAGTTGTTAGAATTGGTTCACACTGATGTGTGTGGTCCTATGAACAAAATAGCAAGAGGAGGTTTTGAGTATTTCATCACCTTCACTGATGATTACTCTAGGTATGGATATGTGTACCTAATGCGACGCAAGTCCGAAGCGTTTGATAAGTTCAAACAATTCAAGGCTGAGGCGGAGCTACAACTAGGGAAACATATCAAAGCTCTTCGATCTGATCGAGGAGGTGAGTACCTCCTGGGTGAGTTCAAGGAGTACCTCACACAACATGGGATTGTGTCTCAGTTGTCTGCACCGGGTACACCCCAGCAAAATGGTGTAGCAGAGAGAAGAAACCGTACCCTTCTTGATATGGTAAGGTCCATGATGAGTCATGCAACCCTACCCATATCTTTTTGGGGATATGCCCTAGAAGCAGCATCATACATTTTAAATCTGGTACCGTCTAAATCAGTACCTAGGACACCTCAAGAAATGTGGACAGGTCGAAAACCCAGTTTAAGACATATCCACATTTGGGGTTGTCCAGTCTATGTACTGAATGATAAAGCTACCAAGCTAGAACCCAGATCGGAAATGTGCTACTTCATTGGGTATCCTAAGGGAACGAGAGGAGGCATCTTTTATAATCCAAAGGAGCAAAAAGTGCTTATCAGCACTCATGCTAGATACTTGGAGGATGATTGCATGATGCACCAAGAGCTTGGTTGTAAAGAAACACTTGAGGAGATTCTTTCAGAAACTCCTGCAACATCTGTGCCAGATCCTGAGACTGTAGAAAATCAAGACATTCCTTTTAACACTCCGGAGCCTCGTCGTAGTGGGAGAATTTCTAGACCACCAGATAGATACCTAGGAGTGTCTTTTATGACAGACTCCGAGGATCTAGTTGAGGATCCTACTGGTTACGATGAAGCAGTAACGGATATAGATGCTGACATGTGGCAGCAAGCGATGAAATCTGAATTGGATTCTCTGTATTCCAATCAAGTCTGGGAACTTGTGGATGCACCTGAAGGGATCAAACCCATAGGGTGCAAGTGGATCTACAAGAGAAAAAGAGGAGTGGATGGGAAGGTTGAAACCTTCAAAACAAGACTGGTGGCGAAAGGGTATACTCAGAAAGAGGGTATCGATTATAAGGAAACCTTTTCACCAGTGGCCATGCTCAAGTCCATAAGGATTCTCTTAGCCATCGCATGTCATTATGACAACGAGATATGGCAGATGGATGTCAAGACAGCTTTTCTTAATGGAAGTCTTGACGAATGCATCTATATGATGCAACCAGAGGGATTCATTGCTGGTGGCCAAGAAAACATGGTCTGTAGGTTTAGGAAGTCTATTTATGGACTTAAGCAAGCGTCTAGGGCATGGAACATCAAGTTTAATCAGGCAGTCAAATCTTTTGGCTTTGATCAAAACATTGATGAACCATGTGTGTATAAGAAAGGGAGTGGAAACGCAGTTGCATTTTTAGTCCTATATGTGGATGACATATTACTCATTGGAAATGATGTTGGCATCTTGTCATCTACTAAGGTTTGGTTGTCATCTCAATTTCAGATGAAGGATTTGGGTGAGGCGAGCTATGTCTTAGGGATCAAGCTTTTGCGAGATTGCAAGAACAAGATGTTAGCCTTATCCCAATCTTCGTATATTGAGAAGATATTGGTCAAGTATAACATGCATGACTCCAAGAAGGGCTTGCTACCTTCTAGACATGGAGTACCACTATCTCGGAATCAATGTCCGAAGACACCAGAGGAGATAGAAAGCATGAGGAGAGTACCATATGCATCAGCTGTTGGAAGCCTCATGTATGCAATGTTGTGTACTAGACCAGATATTTGCTTTGCCGTTGGTGTACTGCGACAATACTGGTGCAGTACCTAACTGCAAAGAGCCCAGGAATCACAAGAAAGGCAAGCACATCCAGAGAAAGTACCACTTGATCCGGGAATTCGTCCAGGATGGAGAAATAGTGGTAGAGCAGATTGCCTCAGCAAATAACTTAGCTGACCCATTTACTAAGACTCTTACTGAGAAAGTGTTTACTTCACATGTTGAGTCTATGGGAGTTAGGTTAGGTCGTAGTGATCTTTAGTGCAAGTGGGAGATTGTTGGGATTGGTGTATGCCCTAAAGCCCACTGACTGCACTCACATCTCTATTACTGGATATTTATTGGTTATTTAATGGAATGACATCTTTCTCTTAATACTTGTGTATATGTATAGTTGTGTAAGGCCCATTGTTTTCTAGTAATGACTTAGGTGTGTAGTGGCTACACACAGTAAGGTCTTAGTCATGGACACTTGAAACAATAAACTTGTTCATAACTGAGAGATGGAGTTGGGCACTTCATCTTGGTATAAGTTATAATGAGATACTCTCCTGTATTCAGGGTGACTTACCTAAGTCACGGGAGGCTTTTCCGGATTTATCTCATTAGTGCATGTGTCATGCATTGAACAGGACCACTTGTAGGTGTGATCTCTAATATAGTACTATCACAGTGAGAGATCAAATCACCTCTTGCTACTGAGTGATCAGTGCTCTTAATCTTGAGCATTTGTGGATGAACTGACGAAGTCAAGTTCTTGTGCTTTAATTCACTATGGGTGAGATCCTGCTCATGGGTCAACAGCTCTGTGTTTTGGGTGCTCGGGCTTGGTTAGTTGGGACGTGCAAATGCAATATGGAATCTATGCCATCATGTGATGGAATGATCGTCCCCTTAGAATTATCCGATTAATCATCAGAATCTAAGATCTTAGTATATGGATGTTCCATATGGATATTGAACTTGTGGGTCGCTCCCTGGATCAAGAGAATGATATCCGGATGATGATTAAGTCAAGGGTATGAAGTTCTAAGGTTGAGATGTAATCAAGAAGGTGGATAGTACATCGGTTAACCTATTTGATTATGGATGTTACATAGAGGGGCATTATGGTCATTGTACTTGGTAGGTCAAAGACAATCGTCTATTTATGATGAGCTTTATTTGCAATTTAATATTTGTCCTTGGAGTGCAACCATAACTCTCTAGTGGAATGAGTTAAGGTTAAAATGATCCTAGTGTTGCTATGGGGTTAACATGGACATTTTGGTCATTTTGGAAGCCAAGGGCAAATATGTCTTTTGGTCCCTTCTCTAGCCACTTTCCTAGATTGGCGAGGTTTCCTAAATTGTTTAAATGTGTGGAGAAATAATTTTGAGTGTAAATTCAAATAGGCCCATGATGGTATACATGAATTACAACTCTAGATAAATTATTAGGTACATGAGCCATAGTAAGTGTGGGCTAGCCAATGTGGTCCCTAGTTTGTGGGTCCCAAGTTTGTGCAGGTCCCATTACTTGGAAGGAGTTCTTTTTTGTGCAAGTTTTCCTAAAGTTTAGTAGCTTTCTAATTCAATTTAGAAACTAAATAGAAAAGGAAAGAGGGCTGGACGTCCATGATGGAGTGTGTTTTCCTTTTTGGAAAGTTCCTATTTTTTCTCCTTGGTTTCCTAGTTCTTTCAAGATACTTTCTCTCCAAGATATCAGCATTATGTATTGCTGGTGGTTCCCCCTTTGGGCGTGCAACATTATTGAGGGAAGAAGGAGAGAAAATCTCTCTTGGTTGTGCAAGAGATTGGAAACAAGAAAGAGGGGCAGCACTCACACCCTTGGACGTCCATTGCACATCAGATTTCCTCTTGCTGGTCCTTGTTTTCTTCCTGCAGAAAACCCACATCAGATCTGAGTTCTTCACTTCAGATCAAGCAAAGACAATTAGAGGGACGTGTAGTTTGTTCCCACCAACACTAGCCAATCAGATTGGGGAAAGAGGAATAGAGGAGAAGACTAGAAGGGAACCTGCTGCAGAGAAATTCCAGCAAGGTTGCTGAAAGTTGCAGTCTAAAGAATCTGATCTTAAAGTTCAGATTTCAGAAGTTTTTCAACCCAAGAACATCAGGTATATGTTCTCCTTTGTATCTTATTTGTTTACACACAAGTTGATCATGATTGCATGGTGTTATTGTGTGATATACATGGCTGGTTTGCTTTCTAATTCTGATCCTAGTTAAAATTTTAAAATACCAGCTATAGAACTCTCTTCTTAAAAGGAGTTCATATCTGATTCACACTGACTTTCACTCTGTGTTTTGGGTGCTCAGGCTTGATTACTTGGCACGTGCAAATGCAATATGGAATCTATGCCATCGTGTGATGGAATGATCGTCCCCTTAGAATTATCCGATTAATCATCAGAATCTAAGATCTTAGTATATGGATGTTCCATATGGATATTGAACTTGTGGGTCGCTCCCTGGATCAAGAGAATGATATCCGGATGATGATTAAGTCAAGGGTATGAAGTTCTAAGGATGAGATGTAATCAAGAAGGTAGATAGTGCATCGGTTAACCTACTTGATTATGGATGTTACATAGAGGGGCATTGTGATCATTGTACTTAGTAGGTCAAAGACAATCGTCAGTTTATGATGAGCTTTATTTGCAATTTAATATTTGTCCCTGGAGTGCAACCATAACTCTTTAGTGGAATGAGTTAGGGTTAAAATGATCTTAATGTTGCTATAGGGTTAGCATGGACATTTTGGTCATTTTGGGAGCCATGGGCAAATACGTCTTTTGGTCCCTCTTCTAGCCACTTTCCTATATTGGCATGGTTTCCTAATTTAATTAAATGATATATGGTTGAATTAATTTTGTGGAAGAATAATTTTGAGTTTAAATTCAAATATGCCTTTGATGGCATACATGAATTTAACTCTAGCTAAATTATTAACTAGTGGGCCATGGTGTGTTTATCTATCTTGTGGGCCAGCCATAAGTGGAGCCCCTTGTGTGAGGTTTCCAAGTTTAACTTGGTGTCTTTACTTGGAAGGAAGAACTCCTCTTTGGGTAAGAATTCCTATAATTAAAGCTTACTAATCTTTAGTATCTTTAATTAGAAAGTGTTGCACAACTAAGGTGGCTGGTTGCTTTATTTATGGGATGTTCATTCCTATTTGATATAACTCTTAAAGGAATGTGTAATGTATATATAAACCACACCATCCCTTAGGCGTGTAACAAGGATTGGAAGAATAACCCTAGGCGTGCAACAATAGCTCTCCATTGGCTGCCCTAGAGAAAGAGAGAGGTTCACGCCCAGCCCTTCTTCTTAGAGAGACTCACGCCCAGCCATCTTCTTCTTCATTGATTGAAGAGTGGAGATCAGGTTCAGGTCTTTTCCACAAAGAGTTATTCAGAAAACCCATCTAGGAAACCATATTTTGATCCCACAATCAACACCAATCAGATTGGGTTGTGGAATAGAAGAGAAGATCAAAAGGAAAGTTGCTGCAGTAAATTCCTGCAACATATATAGCTGATTACAGGCTTGTGGTCAGCAGTTTACAAGTTCAGTTTCCAGAGGTTTTTCAACCCAAGAACATCAGGTATGTCTTCTCCATTGTACCTTTTAGAATACACACAAGTTGATCATGTTTTCATGGTGGTATTATGTGATTTACATGGCTGGTTTCAGCAATCCAGATCATACCAGATTGATTTTTGGAAATTCCAGCCACAGAACTCTTTAGTTTCATCAAGAGTTCAGATCTGAATCACACTTTCTTTCAATGGTATCAAAGGCACTCCGTGTGAAATCATGATCCCATGTTGTGTGGTTTTCAATCCTAGATTAGTCAAGGGCATGGTGGCGCCCTTTAGGATGCTGTTTACTACATGTATGAAGTGCAGGAATTTTTTAAGTGCAGGAATTTTTTCCATGCTGCTGGAATAATTCCAGAATGCTGTTTACTACATGTTTGAAGTGCAGGAATTTTTTCCAGGCTGCTGGAATAATTTCAGAATGCTATATAGTGTTGTACACTGCACTTTGAATGCACTAATCTCTTTGGTTGCAGCCATATAATTGCATCCTTGATGGTTCGCATGTATGTGTGTGGATTTGGATGTTTTTAATTAGTTGGAAATTGTACGATTGCGCGTTTAGCAATCATAGGAAGTTGTAATGTTTCCTTATTTTTATTCCAACTAGTCTTGATGTAAGCTTTCTTGAAAAGCATAGGTATATCCAATGTAATCTTTGGTTTTGTTTTTCATGGGTTTGCTTGTATAAAATTTATTTATTGTAACAAGCAAGAAGAAGAAAGTTTGAATCAAGGAAGGTTGCAATAGACTGGATTCCATGGTGGTGGAGGCAACGAAGGTTTCCTAGTGCGAAAAGGACTCTTAACCAAGATTCCTAGTTGGATAAGGATTTGAAGTCCGAAGAGCAGGGAGCCATCAAGGATTGCATTCTTTTATTTGCTTTTATATATGGAATGCATGGTTGAATGCTTTATATAATTGCTATGTTTATCACCTAGTAACATGGCCACCACTAGGTTCTTAAAATTGGCATCTTTCTATATTGGACTGTTTTTAATTTGGCAAATTATTTTAAACGGATCTTAGACCAGCACCTTCTATTTGTCTAAGGTTTAAAAATTGGATATGGTTTAGTTTATCTTGGTACCCTAAGTTTCCAAAAGAGGCCAAACTAAAATCTAATATGTTGCTACCTTAGTGGGCCTATAACCCATTGGTCCCAAGTTAGGAAATTTGACCCTTTAAAGTGTTTTGCTCAAATATTTTAAAGCAAAAGTTATTTATGTTCAAGATGACTTAAGTCATTGAGTCATGATTTTAATTAACTAAGTTTGCTAGATTTAAAAAGATTTTTTGAGTAACCAATGTAAAGGTCAAAAGAGTTTTTCAAAACCCTAGTGTTAAATAATCAAATGGGAGAGGGGTTTGGAAAAACCCCACGGCCTTCCATTTTCGGTTCATACTATCTCAATGGAGTATTAGTGGGAGCGGCCACCCCTTCGGTGGAGTTCTTTACTAAAGATCGCTTCGATGGGTTAGTAGGTGGACTAATGTGAATATTCGTAATGAGGTGTTAGTGGGAGCGGCCATCCCTTCGGTGGAGTTCTTTACTAAAGATCACTTCTATAGAATGTCAATGAAGTGTTGGTGGGAGCGGCCATCCCTTCGGTGGAGCTCTTTACTAAAGTTCACTTCAAGATTGGATTAAAGTCACTTCCCTTCGAAGGACTTGAGTCATAGACATTCTGGGAACGTTCATAAGAGATGGTAATACACTTGACATAAGGCGGTAATAACCTCTCCCTAGGAGTTAGTGTTATTTGTCATATGAGGCCAAACCAATCAGTGATTGGACTATCATTGGATATGCGTATCCAGACAATGATGATCCAAATAAGCAGACCTTAACTCAACGTGACTGTAGGCTCGGCCATCCCTTCGATGGAGGGTCTACGAGGAGGTTGAGACACTGATACATTATGATTAGGGTTAAATAATGTAAAAAGTCTTGTGCATGTTTTTCCTTTTATTACAAGCACCATATACATGTTACATATATACTGCCTGTCTAATTATAACCTGTTATATATATCCAGAGAGATGGGGAAGGATTCTTTTAGCCCGTTGATGAGTATTCTGCGTGAGAACAAATTGACTGGCCCAAATTACGTAGACTGGAAAAGAAACCTTAACATAGTACTCACCGCTGAGGAGTACAAGTATGTTTTGTCGGAACCCTGTCCTACGATTGATGATTATTCTACAGATGACCAGCTAGAGGCTGAAAGGAAATGGAAAAAGGCGAATAGCATGGCCAAATGCTACATGCTTGCTTCCATGTCCAACGTGTTACAAACGCAGCATGAGCAAATGGACACAGCTTCTGATATCATGTTGTCCTTGTCTGAGATGTTCGCAGGCAAAAGCAGGCCAGCTAGGCAAGCTGCTTTAAGGACAATCATGAATTCTAGGATGGCTGAGGGAACACCTTTCAGAGAGCACATGCTCAAAATGATGGATTGTTTCAATGAAGCTGAGATCCTAGGGGCTGAGATTGATGCAGGGAGTCAGACCGATATGATTCTTAAAACTCTGCCGGAGTCTTTCAACCAGTTCAAGCTCAACTTCAACATGAGCAAGTTGGACATGACTCTCTCAGAGTTAATGAAAGAACTCCAGGCGGCAGAGGCCATCATGAAGCCTAAAGGCCAAGTTCACTTTTCCCAGTTTTCCTCTAAACTGAACCCGAAAGGGAAAAAGTTCAAGAAGAAACAGGGTAAGGGAAAAGGACAGAAAAAGGGCAATGCTGGAAAGAAGAACAAAGGTACAGGTGAAAAGCCCAAAGGGAAATGCTTCAAGTGCGGCCTCAAAGGTCACTGGAAGAAAGATTGTCCCAAGCTCCTAGGCTCAGATAAGAAAGGTATATCTCTTTCCTACTACATTGAAACCTGTCATGTGGTTGATTCTACTGATTCATGGATAGTAGACTCTGGAGCCACTAATCATATCTGCAATTCATTGTAGGGGTTTCAGATAAGGAAAAAGCTTGAGAAAGGGGAGTTTGACCCTAGAGTTGGAAATGGAGCAAAGATTTGGGATGTTGCAGTGGGAGCTGTTACTTTACATTTTCCGCATGATAGGATATTAGTTTTAAATAATGTTATCTATGTTCCGGACATAAGGAAGAATTTAATTTCAGTTTCCAGACTTATTGAATTTAATTATTCAGTTTCTTTCCATTCTGGTGTTGATATCAGTAGAAATGGAGATATTATATGTTCCGGTAGAATGCATGACAACTTATTTTATATATATCCTATTGCTCCCACACTGCATAATGTACAACTAGAAAGCTCATCTTCCCTCAAGAGGAAGGTATCTTCGACCAATGACACTTATCTTTGGCACTTACGTTTGGGTCATATTAACCTAAAACGGATTCAGAGGTTGGTAGAGGATGGGCTTCTGAGCTCATTAGATCTCGAACCTTTACCTCAGTATGAATCTTGTCTCATGGGAAAGATGACAAAAAAGGTCATTCTCTAGAAAGGGACTGAGGTCAAAGGAGTTGTTAGAATTGGTTCACACTGATGTGTGTGGTCCTATGAACAAACTAGCTCGAGGAGGTTATGAGTATTTCATCACCTTCACTGATGATTACTCTAGGTATGGATATGTGTACCTAATGCGACGCAAGTCTGAAGCGTTTGATAAGTTCAAACAATTCAAGGCTGAGGCGGAGTTACAACTAGGGAAACATATCAAAGCTCTTCGATCTGATCGAGGTGGCGAGTACCTCCTAGGTGAGTTCAAGGAGTACCTCACACAACATGGGATTGTGTCTCAGTTGTCTGCACCGGGTACACCCCAGCAAAATGGTGTAGCAGAGAGAAGAAACCGTACCCTTCTTGATATGGTAAGGTCCATGATGAGTCATGCAACCCTACCCATATCATTTTGGGGATATGCCCTAGAAGCAGCAGCATACATTTTGAATCTGGTACCTTCTAAATCAGTAACTAGGGCACCTCAAGAAATGTGGACAGGTCGAAAACCCAGTTTAAGACA
Organism: Cinnamomum chago; assembly: GCA_038049695.1. NCBI lineage: Eukaryota > Viridiplantae > Streptophyta > Magnoliopsida > Laurales > Lauraceae > Cinnamomum > Cinnamomum chago. The sequence goes on from CP142451.1 coordinate 59,226,467, forward strand.
TATCCACATTTGGGGTTGTCCAGCCTGTGTAATGAATGATAAAGCTACCAAGCTAGAACCCAGATCGAAAATGTGCTACTTCATTGGGTATCCTAAGGGAACGAGAGGAGGCATCTTTTATCATCCAAAGGAGCAAAAGGTGCTGATCAGCACTCATGCTAGATACTTGGAGGATGATTGCATGATGCACCAAGAGCTTGGTTGTAAAGAAACACTCGAGGAGATTCTTTTAGAAACTCCTGCAACATCTGTGCCAGATCCTGAGACTGTAGAAAATCAAGACATTCCTTTTAACACTCCGGAGCCTCGTCGTAGTGGGAGAATTTCTAGACCACCAGATAGATACCTAGGAGTGTCTTTTATGACAGACTCCAAGGATCTGGTTGAGGATCCTACTAGTTACGATGAAGCAGTAACGGATATAGATGCTGACTTGTGGCAGCAAGCGATGAAATCTGAATTGGATTCTCTATATTCCAATCAAGTCTGGGAACTTGTGGATGCACCTGAAGGGATCAAACCTATAGGGTGCAAGTGGATCTACAAGAGAAAGAGAGGAGTGTATGGGAAGGTTGAAACCTTCAAAGCAAGACTGGTGGCGAAAGGATATACTCAGAAAGAGGGTATCGATTATGAGGAAACCTTCTCACCAGTAGCCATGCTCAAGTCCATAAGGATTCTCTTAGCCATCGCATGTCATTATGACTATGAGATATGGCAGATGGATGTCAAGACAACTTTTCTTAATGGAAGTCTTGACGAATGCATCTATATGATGCAACCAGAGGGATTCATTGCTGGTGGCCAAGAGAACATGGTCTGTAAACTTAAAAAGTCCATTTATGGACTTAAGCAAGCATCTACGGCATGGAACATCAAGTTTAATCAGGCAGTCAAATCCTTTGGCTTTGATCAAAACATTGATGAACCATGTGTGTATAAGAAAGGGAGTGGAAACGCAGTTGCATTTTTAGTCCTACATGTGGATGACATATTACTCATTGGAAATGATGTTGGCATGTTGTCATCTGCTATAGTTTGGTTATCATCTCAATTTCAGATGAAGGATTTGGGTGAGGCTAGCTATGTCTTAGGGATCAAGCTTTTGCGAGATCGCAAGAACAAGATGTTAGCCTTATCCCAATCTTCGTATATTGAGAAGATATTGGTCAAGTATAACATGCATGACTCCAAGAAAGGCTTGCTACCTTCTAGACATGGAGTACCACTATCTCGGAATCATTGTCCGAAAACACCTGAGGAGATAGACAGCATGAGGAGAGTACCATATGCATCAGCTGTTGGAAGCCTCATGTATGCAATGTTATGTACTAGACCAGATATCTGCTTTGCCGTAGGCACGGTTAGTAGATATCAATCAAACCCTGAACCTATGCACTGGATAGCTGTTAAGCATATATTCAAGTATCTTCGGAGAACGAAAGATTATATGCTAACCTACCGAGCAGATGATCTAACGCCACTGGCGTATACACACTCTGATTTCCAGTCGGATGTTGATGGCAGAAAGTCTACCTCGGGATACGTCTTTACTCTATCAGGAGGGGCTATATCATGGAGAAGTGTCAAGCAAGATTGTACTGCTGATTCTACCATGGAAGCAGAGTATGTGGCGGCATCGGAAGCTGCGAAGGAAGCAGTATGGCTCAGAAAATTCCTTTTGGAATTGGGAGTAGTTCCTGCAGTGCAAAAACCGATTGTCATGTACTGCGACAATACTGGTGCAGTAGCTAACTGCAAAGAGCCCAGGAATCACAAGAAAGGCAAGCACATCCAGAGAAAGTACCACTTGATCCGGGAATTCGTCCAGGATGGAGAAATAGTGGTAAAGCAGATTGCCTCAGCAAATAACTTAGCTGACCCATTTACTAAGACTCTTACTGAGAAAGTGTTTACTTCACATGTTGAGTCTATGGGAGTTAGGTTAGGTCGTAGTGATCTTTAGTGCAAGTGGGAGATTGTTGGGATTGGTGTATGCCCTAAAGCCCACTGACTGCACTCACATCTCTATTACTGGATATTTATTGGTTATTTAATAGAATGACATCTTTCTCTTATTACTTGTGTATATGTATGGTTGTGTAAGGCCCATTGTTTTCTAGTAATGACTTGGGTGTGTAGTGGCTACACACAGTAAGGTCTGAGTCATGGACACTTGAAACAATAAACTTGTTCATAACTGAGAGATGGAGTTGGGCACTTCATCTTGGTATAAGTTATAATGAGATACTCTCCTGTATTCAGGGTGACTTACCTAAGTCACGGGAGGCTTTTTCGGATTTATCTCATTAGTGCATGTGTCATGCATTGAACAGGACCACTTGTAGGTGTGATCTCTAAAATAGTACTATCACAGAGAGAGAACAATTCACCTCTTGCTACTGAGTGACCAGTGCTCTTAATCTTGAGCATTTGTGGATGAACTGACGAAGTCAAGTTCTTGTGCTTTAATTCACTATGGGTGAGATCTTGTTCATGGGTCAACAGCTCTGTGTTTTGGGTGCTCGGGCTTGATTAGTTGGCACGTGCAAATGCAATATGGAATCTATGCCATCGTGTGATGGAATGATCGTCCCCTTAGAATTATCCGATTAATCATCAGAATCTAAGATCTTAGTATATGGATGTTCCATATGGATATTGAACTTGTGGGTCGCTCCCTGGATCAAGAGAATGATATCCGGATGATGATTAAGTCAAGGGTATGGAGTTCTAAGGATGAGATGTAATCAAGAAGGTAGATAGTACATCGGTTAACCTACTTGATTATGGATGTTACATAGAGGGGCATTGTGGTCATTGTACTTGGTAGGTCAAAGACAATCGTCAGTTTATGATGAGCTTTATTTGCAATTTAATATTTGTCCCTGGAGTGCAACCATAACTCTTTAGTGGAATGAGTTAGGGTTAAAATGATCTTAATGTTGCTATGGGGTTAGCATGGACATTTTGGTCATTTTGGGAGCCAAGGGCAAATATGTCTTTTGGTCCCTCTTCTAGCCACTTTCCTATATTGGCATGGTTTCCTAATTTAATTAAATGATATATGGTTGAATTAATTTTGTGGAAGAATAATTTTGAGTTTAAATTCAAATATGCCTTTGACGGCATACATAAATTTAACTCTAGCTAAATTATTAACTAGTGGGCCATGGTGTGTTTATCTATCTTGTGGGCCAGCCATAAGTGGAGCCCCTTGTGTGAGGTTTCCAAGTTTAACTTGGTGTCTTTACTTGGAAGGAAGAACTCCTCTTTGGGTAAGAATTCCTATAATTAAAGATTACTAATCTTTAGTATCTTTAATTAGAAAGTGTTGCACAACTAAGGTGGCTGGTTGCTTTATTTATGGGATGCTCATTCCTATTTGATATAACTCTTAAAGGAATGTGTAATGTATATATAAACCACACCATCCCTTAGGCGTGTAACAAGGATTGGAAGAATAACCCTAGGCGTGCAACAATAGCTCTCCATTGGCTGCCCTAGAGAAAGAGAGAGGTTCACGCCCAGCCCTTCTTCTTAGAGAGACTCACGCCCAGCCATCTTCTTCTTCATTGATTGAAGAGTGGAGATCAGGTTCAGGTCTTTTCCACAAAGAGTTATTCAGAAAACCCATCTAGGAAACCATATTTTGATCCCACAATCAACACCAATCAGATTGGGTTGTGGAATAGAAGAGAAGATCAAAAGGAAAGTTGCTGCAGTAAATTCCTGCAACATATATAGCTGATTACAGGCTTGTGATCAGCAGTTTACAAGTTCAGTTTCCAGAGGTTTTTCAGCCCAAGAACATCAGGTATGTCTTCTCCATTGTACCTTTTAGAATACACACAAGTTGATCATGTTTTCATGGTGGTATTATGTGATTTACATGGCTGGTTTCAGCAGTCCAGATCATACCAGATTGATTTTTGGAAATTCCAGCCATAGAACTCTTTAGTTTCATCAAGAGTTCGACCCGGCTCACTGCAGGTTGACCCCCTAGGACCAAAAATTCCCAAATTTGCATATTTCAAAGTCTTTTCAAGTGGGAACTTTTGGGCCACTAAATCAAGCTTAGAAACATGTTTTAAATCATTCTAAGATGTTTAAAAACATGAAACACAAAAAGCCTAAAAATGATTCAAAGGTTTAAAACCAAAGGCTTGCTTGATTTCTAAAAACTCTTTTAAAAAACAAATGCATCCAAGATTAAAAACAAAGCATGCATAAGTCAATACTTTTACAACTCTTAAAAACAATGCATGTAAAAAATAAGATTTCAAGATTTCTTAAAACAATGCATATGTGTGTAAATCAAATGATGCTTGAATGATAATGCATCCATCAAATTGCAATCTACAAAAATCCTAACAATAGCATCAATCAATTTAACTTTGAAAATCATATGCTATGAAAGTTTTGAAATCATTTCATTCAATCAAAAAATATGACTATCTTGTGCAGGATGAGTGAAATGAAATTCAAACATGAAGCCAACCTCAACTAATAACCAACCAAGATTATGAATACATAAACATGGTGATCATGAGATTTACCTATATGAGCAAGAGAGGTGGCAAATATGAAATTTATGACGCTAATAGAATGTGACATGGAAAAAATATATTACTATTAAGTTCAATCCAATGTACACAAGGTTTATCACATTCACAAGAAATGACATCAGTTGGATATGAAATAAATAAAAAACTATATTAAATGAAACCAATTGAATATGACAACATGATTAATAAGCAAGGATGTGACAAACACAAAATTCCATCAAGCATCATAAATGGATATTCATCACTTTTAATGATATAACTAATGAGCATAGTGATGAACAAGATAAATTGCAATGCAAAAGGATATAACTTGGTAATGCATGCAATTTTCAAAGTGACAAAATCATATGAATTCAACAACTAAGATATCCATCAAACAGATACGAGGGATGGATTTCAAAGAGTTTCGTATAATCAAGATCACTACTATGATGTTGAAACATGTATAAGGATGACATCACTTAGAGAATATACATGAATCAACATCATAACCATAAAAAAAAAATGACTGGAAAGCATAGAGGATGGATTTGAGTTCTAGTATGGTTTCTACAAATATAACTAATATCACAACCATACATGGAACCAAATGACATTTGCATATAAAAAGAATATAACTAAATAAGCAAAGATGCAAATGGCTTAAAACAACAATCGATCATGACTAATCTAGCTATGAAAGCTTTTGAAATCACAATCAATTGATCATATATAGAAATGCAATGCAAGATATGTAACTCAATGTGTGCAGAAAGCAAATCTAACATGATGAAATTATAATCAAATGATTTTGAAAACCATGATATGCAACTAGAAAGTGTTAGGGATTTTGTATTTGCAATTTGATGGATGCATTTGCACTTTAGCATCATTTGATATTTCACACATGCATTGTTTTTAGAAACATTGAAATCTAGTTTTATACATGCATAGCTTTTAAGATTTGGAAAAGTATTTGTTATATGCATGTTTTGGTTTTAAACTTGGATGCATTAGTTTTGAAACCCAAACTCTTTTGAAAACCTAATTCTTTGTGCATTATGTTTGGTAAATCTTGTTGAGAATTTAGGTTTGAGCCTTGCATACATTCTTCACAAAAAGATTCATTTTTGTATGCATTTTCATTTGAAAAGAGTTTTATCAAATCAAGCTAGCCTTTGGTTTTAAACATTCAAATCTTTTTAGGCTTTTTATGTTCATGTTTTAAAAACCATTAGAATCTTTAAAACATGTTTTCCAAGCTTGATTTAGTGGCCAAAAGGTCCCCCAAAGAAAAACCTTCAAATATGCAAAAGTTGCATTTTTTGCAAAAAGGGGTGTCCCGGCAGTGTCGCCGGTCGACCGAGACACAGGTCTCGGTCGACCGAGACAACTGGAGGTAATTTCTGCAGTTTCTGAACTGAAACCTCCAACGGTCAGATTTCTGACCGTTGTGCCTTTCCGGTCGACCGAGATCTCTTTGCCGGTCGACCGAGAACTAGCCGTTGGCAACTTTTTGGCTATAAAGTCCATTCATTTCCAACCTTTTTCAAGGCTTGAACCATGAACCTTTGAGAGCATTTTGGAGCCAAAGAAAGGGGAAGAAGTTGGAAAGGCTAGAGGGCAATTTGGAAATCAAACTCATGAGTTTTTAAAAGGTACATCTTCTAAGTTATTTTGATTTCCATACAAATGAAATTCATGCATGTTCAAATCCTTTGTATTTTCATTTATGCATGATTTCAAGTCCTTAAAGAGTTGATTTGCAAGCTCAATATCTTTCTTGGTAAATTAGATTAGTTTGCAATCACTCTTATCAAATCACATGCTTTCTTAAACTTTATTTTTCATACAACTTGTGATTCTTTGAATTTCATGTCATTAACAAGTTGTTTATTATTCATGTGATTTGCATCAAACTTCAATCAAAACTTTTGTGTGTCTTAAACTTTCAAATGCTTTAAGCATATATTTGATTAAGCTTTCTTTTTAAACTTGATTGAAGTCATCACACACACACATCATGAGCATACACTTTTGCATTCATAGAGTGTTTGTGTGAGTTGTTTTAAACTTTCATATTAGCCTATTTAAGAGGCAACAACATTTGAGCTTTAATTTGTATCTCTTAGAGTGATCTTTTGGAAAGACACCTTCTTAGAGAAATCTACATTGTGTAAGGTTATTGCTTAGCCTTTGAAAAGCATCTTGTAAGGTTATTGCTTAGCCTAAGAAAAGCATTTTGTAAAGGTTATTGCTTAGCCTAGAAAAGCACATTGTAAGGTTGTTGTTGAGCCTAGAAAAAACAACATTGTATAGGTTATTGCTTAGCCTTTGAAAAAGCATACATAGTGGAAATCCGGTGGGGTGTTGGATGCACAAGCCGGTAGTGGATGTAGGCACGTTGGCCGAACCACTATAAATATTGTGTTGTGGTGATTGCTATGTGGTGATTGTTTTGTTTAGCTTCCGCATATTGTATGGTTTATCATCACATGTGACTAGTTTGCTTTAAGAAATTAAAATTGGTCTAAATTGGTCACAATTGTAGCTCACCCTATTCACCCCCCCTCTAGGGTTAGGATCCTCGTGGACTTTCAATTGGTATTAGAGCCAAGTGCTCTAATCCCTTAGGATCAAGTGTTTGGAACTCTTGATTAGGTGTAAAAACCTAGAGTTAAAACCCTAGAGTTGTGCTTATTTGAAAATCATTAGTATGGACTCCAGTATGCTAGATTTTGTAGATTCTCCTAGACTTACCATTCTTCCATCTATTAGAGATTCAAACATTCAATTAAAAGAATCTCAATGTAAATTAAATGAAGAAGAAGAATATAATGAAGAAGATCTTCAACAAGCCTTTGAAGAATTATATGAAGTATCCTTAAAGCTTGAGAAGAAAAACAAAAGTTTAAGAGAAGAATCTAAAAATCTAAGCAAAGAATTAGCTTCTTCAAAAGATGAACTTAGAGAGAAAGAAGAAGTAATAAATTGTGTAGAGTCTAAGTTCATGATCTCTTTAAATAACCTATCCAACATTCAAGATGAACTAAAAGAATTAAAGATGGGTTATGAAAATGTCAATAAGGAAAATCTAAAACTAAGAGATCAATTACAAAGGCAAGATAAAGACTTTAACAATCTTGAATCTAATTTGACTATCTCTAAGGAAAATTTATCTAATGCTCAAGATGAAATAAATGAGATTAAGATAAATTATGATGAGCTTAAAAATGAAAATTTAAACCTAAGAGATACAATTAAAAGACAAGATGAAGACCTTGACAATTTAGAAGCCAAGTTGATCAAAAGTAAGTTAAAAACCAAAGAACTTGGATCTAAAGTTGTTAATGAATTAAAACTTGCCAATGAAGAGCTAATCAAATATAAGGAAATTGAAAATGAACTTTCAAAAGTCAAACATGAAAATTCAATCCTTATAACCAAAGTCACTCAACTTGAAAGCTATAAACAAAAGTATGAGTGCAAGTTTACCCAAAGTGAAGAGAAACTTGAAAAATTATTCAAATTGGGTAAATCTCATGGAGATAGGACGGGTCTTGGATTTAATAGGAATATGTCATATGACCCTAAATTTACCAACACTTTTGTGAAAGGTGAGTCCTCATTCTCTAGCACTCACACTTCTTTGCCCATGTCTAAATGTAATTATTGTGGCATTGAAGGACATTTTATGTTTGAGTGCAAACTAAGGAAAAGAAGCCATGTGTCTAAACCCATCTTTGAACTCAAAAATGGAGAATCTAAATCTATGAAGGGTAAGACACTAAAAATCAAGGAAAACTCCACAAAGACTAAACAAGTTAAATCTTTTAAAATGGAGTCTCCTAAAATAGATTCTAAAAAGCTTAAACAAGTTAAACCAAGCTTGAAAGAATCTAAGAACAAAAAGCTTCTCTCTTTTCCTCCTTTATCCTTAGAAATGAAAGAGTTCATGAAAAAGATTGAAAAGTTAAAATTAAAGTTCAAAAGGCAAAAAGAGGGAGGAAAAGTTAAAAGAAATGAGAAGGTTAACAAGAAAACAAATCAATCCCCTATGAAACAAACACACCAACTCTCTAAGACTAATCATCAATCTAAAATAGTCAAACCTCAAAGATTTGATGTTAAGTCTAAAAGAATTCAATCTCTATCTCCTTTAGTTGGTGGAATTTCCAAAGTAGTCTCCAAAGCCCAAGACCTTAGGTGGATACCTAAAGTTAGATACTTAGACAAACCTTAGGGTCTTGGACCTCATTGACCAACCTATACTTTATAAGTTAAATCCTTTTGTTGGTCATGTTGCATTTGCATTTTGTTTCTTTATAGTTACATTTCTTGAAATGCATTGTTTCTTTATGATCAATTGATTTTGTTTTCATACACCATTCTAAGTTACACTTCATGGTTTTCAAAATCTTTTGATTATAATTTCATCATGTTTGATTTGCTTTTTGCACTCATATGCCTTGCATTGCATTTTCTTACATGATTAATTGATTGTGATGTTAAAAGCTTTCATAGCTAGATTTATTCATGATCAATTGTTGTTGAATCATTTGTAAGACTTTTTGAACAAATGATTTGACTCAATTCAAGTTTTCCATGGATTTCTAAGTTATACTTTTATATGGAGAACATTGTTTTGAAAAATCAACTTGTATGTGTTTCAATTAAGTTATATCTTTTAAAATACAATGTTGAAAATTGATCTTCAAAATCATTCTTTTTATGCTCATTATTGGAGTTTGTTTTTCAAAATGATTTGAAGATTGTTTGAATGGAAATGCTCTATAACATCATTAGTCATATTCATCAAAGCATGTTCCATGTTCTCATTTCCTTTTCTTTTGGTTTCATTAACTAAGAAATGGAAATGTATGTTGTTTGCATCTTTGCTTATTTAGTTACTCTTTTTATATGCAAATGACAATTGGTTCCATGTATGGTTGTGAACTTGTAATTTTTGTAGAAATCATACTAGAACCCAAAATCCATCCTCTATGCCTTATAGTCATATCTTTATGGATGGTTATGATGTTGATTCATGTAGATTTTCTTGATGTCATCCTTATACATGTTTCAACTTCATAAGTAGTGTTCTTAATCATATGAATCTCTTTGAAATCCATTCCTTGCTTTTATGTTGGTTGATGGATATCTTAGTAGTTGAATTCATATGATTTGGACACTTTGGAAATTGCATGCATTGCCAAGTAATATTCGTTTGCATTGCAATTTACCATTGTTCTTCACTATGCTCAATAGTTATATCTTTATTAGTGATGAATATGCATTTGTGATGCATGATGGAATTTTGTCACATTCTTGCTCTTATTCATATTATCAAATTCAATTGGTTTCAATTGGTATAATATTTGATTGATTTGATTTCTTATGAATGTGATAAACCTTGTGTGCATTGGATTGAACTTGATAAGTAATATGATTGTTCCATGTCACACACCATTAGCATCATAATGTTCATGTTGCCACCTCTTTTGCTCATATAGGTATATCTCATGACCACCATGTTTATGTGTTCATAATATTGGTTGGTTATAGTTGAGGTTGGCTTCATGTTTGAATTTCATTTCACTCATTCTTGCACATTAATAGTCATATTTATTGTTTGAATGAAATGATTTTCAAAACTTTACATAGCATATGCTTTCCATAGTTAAATTATTTAATGCTATGTTTAGTAAACCCCACATCATGGATAGCTCTAATTTGGATTCTTCCTAATAGGTATATTCTTACATCCATTTTAGAGTGATTGTGTTAATAGTCACATCCTTTAATCTCAATTGATATGTTTATTTCAATTGGTATCCATGATCGTTAATGACCTTGCTCTCTTTTGGTAATTTGATCATATGAGCTTTATAGTTAAATGAATCTAATCCTTTCCTTGAAGTTGACCCTCACTTGGTTAAACCATCTACTTCTTGTATTTAATAGTTATATCTTGTCAAAGTTTGACAAAAGAAGAGAATGGATTGAGGGGGAGTGTAAACCTTCATAGGAAGTATTAGTTTTGATCAAATTCACCCTTGGATTGCCTTTGAGCCCTTAGAGATAACTTACATACATAATAGCCTGTTATGAATTTCATTTTCGATTTCATTTGTTAACAGGTGCTACTAAAGGTATTCTTCTTGTCTCATGTGTGTAGGTACCTTTGCAATTTAATGTCAAAGGGGGAGAGAGAGTTCAAGTGTGACTCAAAGATCTCCTACTCTTCAAAGGGGGAGAGAGTTCGAGAGTTCAAGTACTCGAAGATCTCCTATCCATCAAAGGGGGAGAAAGAACTCAAGTTCTCAAAGGGTGAAGAGAATGTCCAAGCTTCCTAAGGAGAGTTGTGTATGATCTTCTACAAAGGGAGAGAATGCATACCTTGCCAAAGGGAGAGAGAGGCATGGTCAAAGGGGGAGAGCATATAGAAGAAAGAAAGCTTGGAGCTAAAGAAGATGCTTGGCCATAGAGAGGAAGATGATAAGAAAGCTTGAAGAATGATCAAGCACCAAGCATCAAGAAGATTGATGAAAAGAGCCCAAGAGCCCAAGCTAAGAGAAGGAGCATCCAAGAAGAAGATTTCAAGACTTGTCCAGCTGAGGGGGAGCTGAAGACAGAGTGTGTAATTTCAATGATGAGTAAGTTGCCATCAAATTGCAAAGGGGGAGATTGTTAGGGATTTTGTATTTGCAATTTGATGGATGCATTTGCACTTTAGCATCATTTGATATTTCACACATGCATTGTTTTTAGAAACATTGAAATCTAGTTTTATACATGCATAGCTTTTAAGATTTGGAAAAGTATTTGTTATATGCATGTTTTGGTTTTAAACTTGGATGCATTAGTTTTGAAACCCAAACTCTTTTGAAAACCTAATTCTTTGTGCATTATGTTTGGTAAATCTTGTTGAGAATTTAGGTTTGAGCCTTGCATACATTCTTCACAAAAAGATTCATTTTTGTATGCATTTTCATTTGAAAAGAGTTTTATCAAATCAAGCTAGCCTTTGGTTTTAAACATTCAAATCTTTTTAGGCTTTTTATGTTCATGTTTTAAAAACCATTAGAATCTTTAAAACATGTTTTCCAAGCTTGATTTAGTGGCCAAAAGGTCCCCCAAAGAAAAACCTTCAAATATGCAAAAGTTGCATTTTTTGCAAAAAGGGGTGTCCCGGCAGTGTCGCCGGTCGACCGAGACACAGGTCTCGGTCGACCGAGACAACTGGAGGTAATTTCTGCAGTTTCTGAACTGAAACCTCCAACGGTCAGATTTCTGACCGTTGTGCCTTCCCGGTCGACCGAGACCTCTTTGCCGGTCGACCGAGAACTAGCCGTTGGCAACTTTTTGGCTATAAAGTCCATTCATTTCCAACCTTTTTCAAGGCTTGAACCATGAACCTTTGAGAGCATTTTGGAGCCAAAGAAAGGGGAAGAAGTTGGAAAGGCTAGAGGGCAATTTGGAAATCAAACTCATGAGTTTTTAAAAGGTACATCTTCTAAGTTATTTTGATTTCCATACAAATGAAATTCATGCATGTTCAAATCCTTTGTATTTTCATTTATGCATGATTTCAAGTCCTTAAAGAGTTGATTTGCAAGCTCAATATCTTTCTTGGTAAATTAGATTAGTTTGCAATCACTCTTATCAAATCACATGCTTTCTTAAACTTTATTTTTCATACAACTTGTGATTCTTTGAATTTCATGTCATTAACAAGTTGTTTATTATTCATGTGATTTGCATCAAACTTCAATCAAAACTTTTGTGTGTCTTAAACTTTCAAATGCTTTAAGCATATATTTGATTAAGCTTTCTTTTTAAACTTGATTGAAGTCATCACACACACACATCATGAGCATACACTTTTGCATTCATAGAGTGTTTGTGTGAGTTGTTTTAAACTTTCATATTAGCCTATTTAAGAGGCAACAACATTTGAGCTTTAATTTGTATCTCTTAGAGTGATCTTTTGGAAAGACACCTTCTTAGAGAAATCTACATTGTGTAAGGTTATTGCTTAGCCTTTGAAAAGCATCTTGTAAGGTTATTGCTTAGCCTAAGAAAAGCATTTTTGGAAAGACACCTTCTTAGAGAAATCTACATTGTGTAAGGTTATTGCTTAGCCTTTGAAAAGCATCTTGTAAGGTTATTGCTTAGCCTAAGAAAAGCATTTTGTAAAGGTTATTGCTTAGCCTAGAAAAGCACATTGTAAGGTTGTTGTTGAGCCTAGAAAAAACAACATTGTATAGGTTATTGCTTAGCCTTTGAAAAAGCATACATAGTGGAAATCCGGTGGGGTGTTGGATGCACAAGCCGGTAGTGGATGTAGGCACGTTGGCCGAACCACTATAAATATTGTGTTGTGGTGATTGCTATGTGGTGATTGTTTTGTTTAGCTTCCGCATATTGTATGGTTTATCATCACATGTGACTAGTTTGCTTTAAGAAATTAAAATTGGTCTAAATTGGTCACAATTGTAGCTCACCCTATTCACCCCCCCCTCTAGGGTTAGGATCCTCGTGGACTTTCAGAAAGGTGTATGAAGACAAAATCAAATGATCACAAAGAAACATTGCATTTTAAGAGATGTGACTATAAAGAAACAAAATGCAAATGTAACATGACCAACAATATGATTTAACTATAAAGGATAGGTTGGTCAATGAGGTTCAAGGCCTTAAGGTTTGTCTAAATATCTAACTTTAGGAATCCACCTAAGGTCTTGAGAGGGTTGATCTTTGAGGTCTAGTTTAGAAGTCCCACCAACTATAGGAGATTTGACTTGATAAATTTTTAATTTTGACTTATCACCATGATATTTAGATTTGACTAAATTTAGCTTAGATTGGTGATTAGTCTTTTGAGGTTGGTGAGTTTGTTTCTTAGGGAATTGATTTATTTTTATTTTCTTCTTATTTTCTCCCTTTATTTGACTTTTGAGTTTTAAATTTAATTTTGTTACTTTCTTCAAAAGTTCTTTCATGTGTTGATTTAAGGGAGATAGATTGAGAAATTTTTTGTTTATAGATTCTTTTATACTTGGTTTAACTTCTTTAAACTTTTTAGAATCTATCTTAGGAGACTCCATTTTAATTGATTTAACTTGTTTAATCTTTTTGGAGTCTTCTTTGATTTTTAGTGTCTTACCCTTCATAGATTTAGATTCTACCTTTTTGGGTTCATAGATGGGTTTAGACACATGGCTTCTTCTTCTTAGTTTGCACTCAAACCTAAAATGCCCTTCAATGGCACAATAATTACATTTAGATTTGGGCAAAGGAGAAAGAGTGCTAGAGAAAGAGGACTCACCTTTCACAAATGTGTTGGTGAATTTAGGGTCATGTGAAATATTCCTATCAAATCCAAGACCCGTCTTATCTCTTTGAAATTTACCCAATTTAAATAACTTTTCAAATTTCTTTTCACCTTGGGTAAATTTGCACTCATACTTTTGTTTGTAGCTTTCAAGTTGAGTGACTTTGTTTATAAGGATTGAATTTTCATTTTTAACTTTTAATAGTTCATTTTCAATTTCCTTATATTTGATTATTTCTTCATGAGCAAGTTTTAAATAAAATTTAAGTTCATTAATAACATTAGATCCAAGTTCTAGAGTTTTTATCTTATTTTGAGAATTAGATAAATTTTCCTTAGAAATGGTCAACTTGGATTCTAGGTTGTTAATGTTTTTGTCTTGTCCTTGTAATTGATCTCTTAGTTTTGAATTTTGGTTTTTAAGATCATCATTTCCTATCTTTAATTCATTTAGATCTTCTTTAATATTAGATAGGTTATGCAAAGAGATCATAAACTTAGAGTCTAAGCATTGTATAACTTTTTCTTTTTCTCTAAGTTCATCTTTTGAAGAATCTAATTATTTGTTTAGATTTTTAGATTCTTCTCTTAATTTTTTATTTTTCTTATCAAGCTCTAAGGACAAAGTATATAATTCCTCATAGGCTTGTTGAAGTTCATCTTCATTATAATCATTTTCTTCTTCTTTTAAATCAAATTGAGATTCATTAATTTGAGGGTTTGAATCTCCAATAGAAGGAAGAAGGAGGGGTCAAGAAGAATCTACACAAGAATCTAAACAATCTATCAAAGTGGAATCCATTCTAATGATTTTCATGAAAGCACAACACTAGGGTTTTGACTCTAGGTTTTTACACCTAATCAAGAGTTCCAAAACACTTGATCCAAAAATAGAGCACGAGGCTCTGATACCAATTGAAAGTCCGGGGATCCTAACCCTAGATGGGGGGGGGGGGGGGGGGGGGGTGAATAGGGTGAGCTACAATATGTGACGAATTTAGGCCAATTTAATTTTCTTAAAAATAAACTAGTCACAAGTGATGATAAACAACCAAAATGCGGAAGCTAAAAAGAATCACCACAACGCATTCACCATCACACAATGATTTATAGTGGTTCGGCCTCAATGCCTACATCCACTACCGGCTTGTGATCCAATCACCCCACCGGATTTCCACAAACTATGCTTTTCAATTGGCTAAGCAATAACCTTTACAACATTATTTTTCTAGGCTAAACAACAACCTCTCAATGTGCTTTTCTAGGCTAAGCAATAACCTTTACAATATGCTTTTTCAAGGCTAAGCAATAACCTCTACACTAATGCTTTTCTTAGGCTAAGCAATAACCTTTACAATAAAAATATTTTCTCTCAATGTAGTGTCTACACAAACACTTTAAGAGATACAATTAAAGCTCAATATATTTGCCTCTAAAATAGGCAGATATGAAAGTGAAAAACTAACTCACACAAACACTAAATGAATGCAAAGAGCTCAGGATGTGTGTGTGTGATAACTTCAATCAAGTTTAAAAAGTAAGCTCAATCAATATATGCTCAAAGCATTTAAAAGTTTAAGGCACATAAAAGATTTTGATTGAAGTGAAATGAAAATCACATGTATGGATACTGTGAGAACCCGACCCCTAATCTCTTGGATTAGTGTTGTTTTATTTGTGGATTAGTTCTTTTAGTGGGATTAGTAGTTGTTGGGTTGAGTTTGTGAGCTAGAATGGTTTTTCTTCTAGTTTTGGGCTTTTGAGTGCCTTGGTAGCTTGTGGGGCCCTTTGGGGGTTCCCTTTTCGGCTTTGCATTTTCTTGAGAGATTTTCCCGATTGGTTTCGTATCGTTTTTTTGGCCCGTTGCATTCATCTTGAGGAATCCTACAACTTTCATGTTGATCTCGTATCCATTTGAGAACCCGAAAACCGATTTCTTGGCCTTGAGGGCAAAACAGTCTTTTCACACCAAATCTGTACCCAAAACTCGATATTCCCGAAATCCGTGAAACTCATACTTTTTGGAAACTAGATATTTCGACGATCATTTCTTCCTTCTTCGTCGAATCCTTCCGAGGCCCACAAAGAGATGTTTTACCCTTGGCAAGTGTTAAGTGAAGTAGGACCCACACCCACCCATGTTATAAGAGGTCTCTCCACTCCCTTTCTCCCTCATTTCTCCATTCCATCGACTGAAACTTCCCAGCTACAGTGCCAGCAGCCCTCTTCTCCATTTCTTCCATTTCTCTTGCTCTAATGGAGCCTCCGAGCCACCAATCCGACGAGGGAACTCCGGCAACTTCTTCTCCTTCATCTCCTCTCTTGTTTGACACCATTTTTGTGGGAAACCAAGGTGGGCAGCCCCTATTGCAAGCTTCTTCTTGTTCATTCATGGCCTTAGAGGTAAAGACTCCTTCCCATTTTCCTTGGATGTGCAATGGCTTTCCCTTAGGTTCTATTTCCTAGCTTGGTTTGAGCCCTTTCCTTGTCTTTCATTGTTTAACCCATTTTAGGGTTTGTTTTGGGGGTTTTTGTAGAGATTGTTGATCTTGAGCTTGAGAGGTGATTAGAAGCTTGATTTGCTAGCTTGGGACCCAAGGCAAGTGGATGAATGGATGGTTTTAATGTTATCAAAGTTTTATTAGAAAACCCTAAGTTTTATTACTTGTCCTTGATCATTGAATACATGTTTGCACATATGCTTCTTGCCACATATATATTGATTTCGAAACTTGCACATCAATAGTTGTTTCTCTCTTGTAAATCTCTTGGAAAGATATGCTTTCATTTTATCAAAGTTGCTCATATGGTCTTGAAATGAATGGGGTTGGTTTTAAATGAATACTTGAATGCATATTGGCTAAGTCATTCAATGTTTTATAAACATGTTGGTAGAGCATTTATTGTCCTTGTGATAGCTTAGATGAATGTTTGTGAAATGGTTTACTTCCTTTGTTTTTTTTCTTGCATTGGATTTGGCATGGAAGAAGTGATAGAAAGGACTATATGGGGATTTGGAGAAGTATGAAGAGATGCATTGGAGGAGCTAATAGCTCAATGTCATTGTAAGGACCTGGTGAATGAGAGGAAGATGGTTTTGAGGAGGAAAATGACTCAAAACTGAACACAGTGAGCACTCCCGCACTTGGCGGTCAGCTCACTGTTAGCCAGCGGCTAACCGCCGAAGCCACAGGCGGTTAACCGCCAGCCAACCGCCAACCACGGTGACTTTTCCAGAGAGCTCCATTTTCCATTTCCAAATACGGTCAGCCTCACGGTTAGCCAGCGGCTAACCGCCGAACACATCGGCGGCTAACCGCTAGCCAACCGCCATTCACGGTTACCTTTCCAGAGAGCAGGAGAAACCCCACTTGAAATTCGGTTAGCTCCACGGTTACCCAGCGGCTAACCGCCGAATGCATCGGCGGCTAACCGCCAGCTAACCGCACTTGGCGGTCAGCTTTCCAGTAAGCTGCATTTCTGCAGCCCAGCCGCGGTCAGCTGTGCGGTCAGCCAGCGGCTAGCCGCCTGCCCCAGCGGCGGCTAACCGCCAGCTAACCGCCAGGTGACCGAAATTTCCCAGATTTCGAAAAGCTCCCCGCTCGAACGAACTCTCCGGTTCGTTCGAGCGTTGAGCTTTGTAAATCGAAGGGGATTCACTAGGCATTGCTTGGTGCCATCCGAGAAAGAAACCATATCACAAGGATGTCATTCGAAGTTTTGAAAAGTAGTAAAAGTGCATAAGGAGCCCGGAATGTCTTCAAACTCAAGGAGTACCAAGTAATTGTTATAATCGACATACGGGACCCCTATTCACTTAAATAGATCTTGAAATTAATACTTTTCCCGAAATTGTCATAGTTCATTGTTTCACCTCTTGTCTCGAGATTTGCATTACATGACTTGTTTTCCCGAAAGCATTGGAGTTACTCTAGTAACAGTTACTTGTCCCGAAGTGCATTGCACCATATGATATGTTAGTGTGCCCTTGAGCACCCCCGTCTTGCCCGTTTGATTATGTATTCATACTTGATTTACTTGCATTGTCTCGATTGGATTTGACCTATGAGTCGGCACCACTAAGCTTGGATAACCCTGTTGGTCTGATCAACCGACTTGGAGATCCCCCTCCCGTCCCGCCAGCTGCAGCTTGGATCCCGCTACCCGGTTATTACCGTGGTCTTGTCCCGATACCGCAGATTGCTACTGTGGTCCCCGATGCCCGGCTCGCTACCGTGGTCATGTATAGTATATGTATATGCATTCATGAGATCCCCTGTTTCTCCTCACCTCGAGTGACTGAGATCAGGGCCTAGTATATTTATATGTATTGATATGAGATCCCCTGTTTCTCCTCACCTCGAGTGACTGAGATCAGGGCCTAGTTCTTGCTCTATCGCTTTAGTGATAGAGGACTTAGCTTCTTGTGGTTGCCATCTTGCCAGTTTCCGATTCCTTGGATACCCGACATGTTTTATATTGCTTTTATGTTTTCTGATAAATGATTCGTTTCCTTTATGAAAGTTGTTATTTAAACAAGTGTTAATATTCTCCAATGTAAATTCAGTTATTATTATATTGCCTTCTGTTCTTTGTACCCGCACGTGTTTTAAATAAACGCCGGTTGGGCGAATAACCATGCTCTTACCTATGTTTCACACGATCAATGATTTTACTTGATTTGTACGACTGCCCATGTTTTAAAGGAATACCCGAATTGTTAAATATCCGTGCTTTGTTTTAACGACATTTGGTTCGTCAGATCCCTAGGTTTAACTGTATTTTAAACGAATACCCGAATTGTTAAGTATCCGTGCTTTGTTTTAAATGACACTTGTTTTGCTAGATTCCTATGGTTATACCTGTTTCAAATGATTACCCGAGTTATTTAATATCCATGCTTAGAAACATGTTTTAAATGACACGTGTTTTACCAGATTCCTATGTCTACACCTGTTTTAAATGAATATCCGATTTGTTAAATACCCATGCTTGAAATGTGTTTCAAATGACACTTGTTTTGCCCGATCACTATGTTTATACCGGTTTCACATGAATACCCGATTTGTTAAATATCCCTGCTTTGAATTATGTTTTAAATGAACCTTAGCTTCGCCAGATTTCTTGGTTACACATTGTTTTAAATGAACGTTTGTTTGTCAAACTTCTATATTTACACATGTTTTAGACGAAAACCCGATTGTCAAATATCTATGCCTTTACAGATTATGTAAATGAACATATGCTTTATTAGATCTTCAGGCTTTTACTCATGCTTGAAAAGAATACAAGTTTTCCCCGAGATTCCCGACTTTGCACCCGTTTAATTATATGCAGCATTTCGAGCAAATAGCATGATTTATCATTTGTATTATTATTCGCTATATTGTGTTCTTTTCATCCACCTGCCAGACCGTCGTGTCTGACCCACTACTTTTGGTACTCAGGTTCAGATTCCTTGCCCCGAGTTGAGTGTCTTGTTGGCTTTGGAGACATGCCTTGCAGGTTGTTTTGTCGGCTATGTCATGTAGACATTGAGCTTGACATCGGAGCTACGTCACTTTTGGGTAGTGGTTTATAGCTTCTTGTTGTATGGCTTTTGTTAGCCTCTTCTTGGGATTCTTAATTAATGTACATTGATAATTGTAACTTGAACATATTTGGGAATGCAATATCCTGTTACTGTCAGCTCTGTAATTTATTGTGATGGTTACTCCAGTCTGATATGATTCTTGATATATTAGCTTAGTGCTAAAGGTTGAGTGCGACGCGGAATCCGATGGCCACGGACTTCGGGTCGCAACGCCACAAATGCTTCCGCAAAAATATTCAGAATGTGTTGTCTTCACACACGCGGATCCTGGGAGAAGTAAAATACTATTTATGCTTAATCCCATCTCCCGCCCCCGAGGTTTCTGTTTCGGGGGCGTGACAGATACAAACTTGTTAATGATATGAAAATCAAAGGCTCACAAGTTGTATGAAATTAATTAGCTTAAGACATGTGATGCATGTGCAATGTTGTTTTCAAAACTAAACAAATTTAACTAAAGTTCAAATGAATGAAAACAACAAATAAAGATTCAACCAAGAAAATGAATCATGTTATAAAAGAAAACAAAGATTTTGGCTAACCATGATTAATGAAGATTTTAGAACAACTTGGTTTGAAATCAAGGGTGAAGAATCCAATCCAACTTAGGTCAAAGATTAAATGAAGAATGGATTCAACAAATCATAGTTATAATGCTAAAAGTCATTTACCAATAAATTAAGCAAAGCATATAACATATGATTAATAAAAAGTAAAGCTTACTTAGAGATTTAACTTCATTGATCCAAGCTTTAGCTTCACTAATGACCCCTTGATCTCTCTTAGTTCATCCCCTTTTCTTTGTCTCAAAACACCTCAAGAGTGGCTCTTGGTTCCTCTCTTTTTCAACCCCTTTTCCAAAGGAATGAACTTGTATTTATACTCAAAAATTGAGTTCCTGCGTCTCCCCGGTTGACCTGGCCTTCAACGGTAAAAAATCTGACCGTTTGAAAAAGGAGCCAACGGCTCTTTCCCAGCCGACCGCGTAGGGACCCGGTCGATCGGCCACACTGCGGGTCGACCCAGGCCTGGGACCAAAATTCCCTAAAATTATATTTTTCAAAGTATTTCTTGAAGGGAACTTTTGGGCCACTAAATCAAGCTTGGAATCATGTTTTAAATCAAACAAAGAGGTTTTAAAAACATGAAACATAAAAAGCCTAAAATGATTTGAAAGATATAAAACATAGGCTAGCTTGATTTGATAAAACTTCTTTTCAAAACAAATTGCATCCAATGTTTAAAATCAAAACATGCATAAATCAATATTTCTAACAATGCATGTGTAAAACAAGATTTCAAGTTTTTTCTAAAACAATGCTTGTGTGAAAATTCAAATGATGCTAAAATGTTAATGCATCCATCAAATTGGAATGTACAAAATCCCTAACAGAGCAAGCTCTCCATTGTCTTCATCTCTTCTTATTTGGGCATCTCTAGGTAAGAGCTTCAACCCATCCTTTCCATGGAGTATTTTTAACTCCTAAAGATCTTGTTTTTCATACATGCAAACCCTTTTGTAGAAATGGGTTCTTTGTTTTCAAATGTGGTTGAGTTTTGAATGGATTTTCATGGGTTTTTTTGTTGTGTTTGGCTTAGCTTTTGAGTAGGATTGCTTGAAAAGGATTTGTTTGGCATTTGGGTAAAAAGGCAAGTAATCTCTATAGGTTGAATGTTACATGTATTTTGTAAACTTTATTATTATGTTTTCCTTGGATTCTTCTTATGTGTTTTCCATTCAAGCATATGTATTTATGTTAAGTGCTTTCCTAAACTTCTAGATTTCTATTTGATTTTAAGCACTTGTTTCATTTGAAAATTTGGATTTGTTTTGATAGAGATTGGACATTGAATGTTGAGATTGTGGATTGAATGGTTTGGAATTTGTGAAAGTGACCCTTTGGAGAGCATGGAGGCTCAAGGGATTACACGTGGCCTAAGGATGAGAAGAAGGGAAGAAATGTGTTAGAAATTATGTAAGATAAGGACAGTTTCTTCACTCAGCGAGCATAGGTAGAAGCTTTTGGAAGTAAGTGGGCCTCGTGGATAGGTTTTCAAAACTTTTTGACACACTTAACTCAGGGATCAACTATCCAGAAGGTTATAACCCAATCCAGGATGCAATCCCTCATTCTCATCAATCATGTACAACAATATAACCTATGTAGAAGATAGATATCAACAACTACATACAACAAAAAAATCTACAACAAGTAGAGAAGCAGATTATACATTTGGAGCCCGGTAGTGCTCTAATCGAGGAGAAGACAACCAACTAGAACAAGAACTCTTCTTGAAGCAATTAGAGATCTCCAAGACGTTGTTGTCTTCCACGCTATGACCCTCTCTCAGATCTCTTTTCTTAAGATGTGTGGGATCTCTAAGAGAAAACCCTACTAGAAACTCTAAGGAACTAGAAGGCAACTAGAAGAGAGAGAAGAGAAGAAAATTGTTCAACACTTGCACAAATAAAGAGGGTTGGACGTGCAAGGGGTGTATTCCCCTTTAAATAGTCCTCAAGTCTCCTCTCTTATCTCTCTTACTAATTTGTATTATAAGTCACACTTCTACACAAATTAGTAGCTTACTATTACTACTATTAGAAGTCCCACTTCAAATAGAAATAGTAACTTTCTAATTCCTTCCCTTTAGAGTTTAAGTAAGAATATAATCTTTCTAATACTTGGGCTAGCGTGGGGACCACTAGGGATTCCTTAGAAAGCTGGCTCCAACTGGGACACGCGACCCCAGATCTCATGTGTAATCCGGGTCCACAGTCAATTGCAAATAACACCACTAAATAAATGCAATTGCACTCCAGTCTTAGGAATAAATTATAATGAAGACCCTAAACTTCCCAATTACCACAAGTAGGCCCCTCTAACATTATCCATGAATCAATTGGAATAAATCTGTCCCATCCAATCTTAGATCCACATCTTATTATCCTTGAGCCCCAAATTAATTATAGTGATCATCAGTACCATCCAATTAACTCTTAATCGAGATGGTGCGCACTTACTAATGATAAATCCGGCACAAGGGGATAATGTAGATAGATTCCATCTTGATCATTGCATGTTCCCACAGTCCTACTACCACGTACCCAAGACACCGAGGTGTTGACCTACAGTTGGCCTCACTCATTGGTGACTCAAAGCAAATGAATAGACAGAAATTTGAGTTCATCGATGTCTCAAGATTGAGAGCCTATTGCTAGGGAATTATGAGAGTAGTCATTAAATCGAGACAGTATTTCATAAGGTGCTTCTCAAGGTCCTTCAATACATCTAATGTACCAGCACTATGATCCAGAATCTTACATTCTGATGATCGAGACATATCACACTATCTCATAGTGATCAAAGTGTTGCAACCTTGTCTGATGAGATGCCCAGTCTCATCACTGGTTGTGAAGATATTTTAAGTATAAGATTTGTGATACATATCTCCCGTATGTGTATCTTGTTAGGAATTTTGTAGATTGCAATTTGATGGATCCATTTCATTCTAGCTTCATTTGATTCACACACACTTGCATTGCTTTAGTTAAACTTGAAATCTTGTTTTATTCATGCATTGTTTTTAAGAGTTGTAATAGTTTTGATTTATGCATGATTTGTTTTTAAATCTTGGATGCATTTGTTTTAGAAAAGAGTTTTCAAGAAATCAAGCAAGCCTTTGTTTTAAATCTTTCAAATCTTTTTAGGCTTTTTATGTTCATGTTTTAAAAACCATTAGAATCTTTAAAACATGTTTTTAAAGCTTGATTTAGTAGGCAAAAAGGTCCCCCAAGCAAAACCTTCAAATATGCAAAAGTTGCATTTTTTGCAAAAAGGGGGTGTCCCGGCAGTGTCGCCGGTCGACCGAGATACAGGTCTCGGTCGACCGAGACAACTGCAGGCAAAATTTGCCTGGGAGCACCAACGGTCAGAAATATGACCGTTGTGTGTTCTCGGTCGACCGAGACCTGTGTCTAGGTCGACCGAGGACTAGCCGTTGGCAACTTTTTGCTATAAATATGAGTTCTTTCCCTTGCCAAAAGTTGGAAATTTTTAGCCCCTCCTTGAGAGGTATTGAGGCATATCAAAAGGGAAAAGAACCAAGGGATGAAGGGGATGATTAGGAAAGCTAAAGCTTGGATTAATGAAGTTAAACCACCAAGTAGGCTCTTCCTTCCTTAATCATATGTTTTCATGCTTTTGTTTTATTTTTGGTAAATCATTTCTAGCATGTTAAACTATGTTTGTGTTGTGTCCTTAACATATTTTATGTTTTGAGTTGATTTATTGTTTTGGATACAACACCATATGATTTAATCCAAGTAGTACTTAACTTTGGTAAATCTAAGTAGATCATGTTAATGGAAAAATCTTTGAAATCATATGTAACATGATCCATATACTTGGTTGAATCTTTGGTTGTTGTTTTCCATCATAAGAACATCACTTTCAAAACTATCTTATGTTTTGGATTCAACTTCTTTACAAATCATATGTTTTCATGTTTTGTTTTATCTTTGATAAATCTTTTGTAGCATGTTAATCTATGATTTGTTGTATCCTTAGCATGTTCTATATTTTGAATAGATCTATTGTTTTGGATACATCACCATTGATTCATCAAAGTAGTACTTTATCTTTGGTAAATCTAAGTAGATCATGTTAATGAAATATGTAACATGATTCATATACTTTGTTGAATCTTTGGTTGTTGTTTTCCATCATGAGAAAATCTCTTTCAAATGTATCTTATGTTTTGGATTCAACATGTTTACAAATCATATGTGTATTATTGTTTTAAAGTTTCACAACTTGCATCACTTTGATAGGTAAATCATTTTCAAGTTGTATTTATAATTACATATGATTTGTCCCCTCTTTTCAATCAAATCTATTTCTATGTTTTGAGCTTCATGTTGATTTGATTGACATCCCTATGCATCACATGTTTAGAGCTAATTCATTTCATACAACTTGTGTATCTTTGACATCATTAACAAGTTGTTACTTTTAACATGTGACTTGCATTTCCTCAATCATAAATGTCTTATGAGCTAAAACTTTCAAAAGGCCTTAGGCATACATTTATGAGCTTTCATTTTCAAAATGATTGAGGACCACACACACACACTTCATGTACTTTCATCTTTGCATTCATAGTGTGAGTGTGTATTAGTTTTTCACTTCCATATCTGCCTAATTAAGAGGCATTGTAATGAGCTTAATTGAATCTCCATCAAGTGTATTATAGACACTAATTAGAGAGATAACCAACCTTGTGGTTGAAGAGGTTATTGCTTAGCCTATAAAAGCATAATGTATAGGTTGATGTTAAGCCTTGAAAAACATCATTGTAAAGGTTATTGCTTAGCCTTGGAAAGCATATTGTAAAGGTTATTGCTTAGCCTATTGAAAAGCATAAATAGTGGAAATCCGGTGGGGTGT
The DNA here is from genome assembly GCA_038049695.1 of Cinnamomum chago. Classification (NCBI taxonomy): domain Eukaryota; kingdom Viridiplantae; phylum Streptophyta; class Magnoliopsida; order Laurales; family Lauraceae; genus Cinnamomum; species Cinnamomum chago. The sequence continues at coordinate 59,251,391 of CP142451.1, forward strand.
TGGTTCACAAGCCGGTAGTGGATGTAGGCATTGAGGCCGAACCACTATAAATCCTTGTGTGATGGTGATTGCTTTGTGGTGATTGTTTTTATTAGCTTCCGCATATTGTTTGATAATCATCACCTATGACTAGTTTGTTTTAAAGAAATTAAAATTTGTCATAATTGGTCATAATTGGAGCTCACCCTATTCACCCCCCCTCTAGGGTTCGGATCCCCATGGACTTACAAGTGGTATCAGAGCGGGTTACTCCATTTTAGGGCTTAACAACCCGGAGTTGATCCTTGCTAGATTTGAACCCTAGTGTTGTGATTTATTGCATATCTTTTTAAAGATTTCCACTATGATTGAAATTTCCCTAGCCTCATTGCACCACTCTAAGACTTTTCCTTTTTATCTTCTAGAGTTGGTGAGTCCTCAAAGTGTTCTCTCATGGACAACCTTTTCAAGACCTTAGGTGAATTTTCAAAGGTAGACTATTTGAGTAACCTTAAGGCCTTGATCCCCCTAGACCAACCTATTCTCTTTAGTCAAATCTTTTTGTTGGTCTTTGTTACATTTGCATTTTGTTTCTTTATAGTCACATCTTTTAAAATGCAATGTTTCTTTGTGATCATTTGATTTTGTATTCATGAACTTCTAAGTTATATCTCATGGTTTTCAAAATCCTTTGATTGCAATACTTTCATGATGGATTTGCATTTTGTTCAAATAGTTATATCTCTTGTAGTGCATATCTATTCATGATCAATTGATTGTGATTACAAAAGCTTTCATAGCTAGACTTTTCATGATCATTTGATGTTGGAAAATCATTTGATGTTTGTCATAGTTAGATCCTTTTTGTAAATCAAATGATTTGAAGCAATTCAAGTTTTCCATTGAGTTTTCAAAGTTATATCTCTTTGTATGGAAAATTTGTGAGTGTCTATTGTTTTACATATTGAAAATTTACAATAGTACACTTCTTGTTTTTCAAAATCTCTTGCTCATAATTCTATAAATGATTCTTTCATATATTGAAGTGATTTGAGAAACGTTGGAAAATGTTCTATGCTTTATTGGTTGTATTTATAGAAGCATTTTCCTTGAATTTATTTCCTTGTGCTTAAATATGATTTTATCATTTGAAAGGAAATAATGTTTACAAACAATTTGCATCTTTGCTCATTGAGTTACATTCTTTATGCAAATTGATTTTGATGTCTTACATTGCATGGTTGGATATGGTGTCATTGATTTGCATGTGTTGTGCCTATTTTGGTATATATTCTCAATAATGCAAATTGATGTTTGTTCATGTGCTTTATAGTAAAATCTTATGTTCTATTATCATTTGAGCCTAATAAGTACATATGTGATTTTATGTGCTAAGTTCATTTGGTATAGACCTCATATCCTTTTCCATTGCATTGTAAGCTTAGTACATTTGCTAAGAGTGGAGATGTTACATGATAGATTGATTCCTTTAACTTCATACCTTCTTGTGCTTAAATAGTTATATTCCTTTTTGATGATTGGTATGAGTTAGATCTTGAATGTTGATTAATCCTCTCTATGCAAATGTCAAATCGTTCTATGTATGGTTGTGTTATTCATTATATTTGTAGAAACCATACTAGAACTAAAATCCATCCTCTATGCTTTATAGTCTTTTCTTTTTGGATGGTTATGATGTTGATTCATGTATATTCTCTAAGTGATATCATCCTTAGACATGTTTCAACTTCATAGTAGTGATCTTGATCATATGAAACTCTTTGAAATCCATTCCTCATATTTCTATGTGTTTGATGGATAACTTAGATGTTGAATTCATATGATTTAGTCACTTTTTAAATTGCATGCATTTCAAAGTCATATCCTTGTGCATTGCAATTTATCTTGTTCATCACTATGCTCAATAGTTAAATCTTTAAAAGTGATGAATATGCATTTATGATGCTTGATGGAATTTTTGTCACATTCTTGCTCTTTATCATGTTATCAAATTCAATTGGTTTCAATTGGTATAATGTTTGATTGATTTGATTTCTTGTGAATGTGATAAATCTTGTGTGCATTGGATTGAACTTGATAAGTAATATGATTGTTCCATGTCACACACCATTAGCATCATAATGTTCATGTTGCCACCTCTCTTGCTCATATAGGTATATCTCATGACCACCATGTTTATGTGTTCATAATATGGGTTGGTTATTAGTTGAGGTTGGCTTCATGCTTAAATTTCATTTCACTCATCTTGCACTTTAATAGTCATATTTATTGATTGAATGAAATGAGTTCAAAACTTTCATAGCATATGCTTTCCATAGTTAGATTATATGATGCTATGATTAATAAACCCCATTTCATCATGGATAGCTCTAATTTGGATTTTTCCTAATAGTTAAGCTTTTAAATCCATTTTAGAGTGATTGATTTAATAGTCATATCCTTAAATCTCAATTGGTATTCTTTGTTTTTCCAATTGATATCCATGATTGCTTTTCCCATTGACCTTGCTCTTTTGGTAATTTGATCATATTGAGCTTTATAGTTAATTGAATCTAATCCTTCTCTTGAAGTTGAGCCTCAATTGGTTAAACCATCTTCTTCTTGCACCTAATAGTTAAATCTTGTCAAAAGTTTGACAAAAGAAGAGAATGGATTGAGGGGGAGTGTAAACCTTCATAGGAAGTATTAGTTTTGATCAAATTCACCCTTGGATTGCCTTTGAGCCCTTAGAGATTAAATCCACACATGATAGCCTGTTATGTATTTCATTTTCGATTTCATTTGTTAACAGGTGCTACTAAAGGTATTTTCCTTGTTTCATGTGTGTAGGTACCTTTGTAATTTAATGGCAAAGGGGGAGAAATTATGCAAGTTCTCAAAAGGGTAAAGAGAATGTCCAAGCTTCCTAAGGGGAGGTTTTGTATGATCTTCTACAGGGGAGAGAATACATACCTTGCCAAAGGGAGAAAGAGACATGGTCAAAGGGGGAGAGCAAATAGAAGAAAGAAAGCTTGGAGCTAAAGAAGATGCTTGGCCATAAAGAAAGAAAGATTGAAGAATGATCAAGCACCAAGCATCATGAAGAATGAAGAAAAGAGCTCAAGCTAAGAGAAGGAGCATCCAAGAAGATTTCAAGACTTGTCCAGCTAAGGGGGAGCTGAAGACTAAGTGTGTATTGTCAGTGGTGAGTGTGTTGCCATCAAATTGCAAAGGGGGAGATTGTTAGGAATTTTGTAGATTGCAATTTGATGGATCCATTTCATTCTAGCTTCATTTGATTCACACACACTTGCATTGCTTTAGTTAAACTTGAAATCTTGTTTTATTCATGCATTGTTTTTAAGAGTTGTAATAGTTTTGATTTATGCATGATTTGTTTTTAAATCTTGGATGCATTTGTTTTAGAAAAGAGTTTTCAAGAAATCAAGCAAGCCTTTGTTTTAAATCTTTCAAATCTTTTTAGGCTTTTTATGTTCATGTTTTAAAACCATTAGAATCTTTAAAACATGTTTTTAAAGCTTGATTTAGTAGGCAAAAAGGTCCCCCAAGCAAAACCTTCAAATATGCAAAAGTTGCATTTTTTGCAAAAAGGGGGTGTCCCGACAGTGTCGCCGGTCGACCGAGATACAGGTCTCGGTCGACCGAGACAACTGCAGGCAAAATTTGCCTGGGAGCACCAACGGTCAGAAATATGACCGTTGTGTGTTCTCGGTCGACCGAGACCTGTGTCTAGGTCGACCGAGGACTAGCCGTTGGCAACTTTTTGCTATAAATATGAGTTCTTTCCCTTGCCAAAAGTTGGAAATTTTTAGCCCCTCCTTGAGAGGTATTGAGGCATATCAAAAGGGAAAAGAACCAAGGGATGAAGGGGATGATTAGGAAAGCTAAAGCTTGGATTAATGAAGTTAAACCACCAAGTAGGCTCTTCCTTCCTTAATCATATGTTTTCATGCTTTTGTTTTATTTTTGGTAAATCATTTCTAGCATGTTAAACTATGTTTGTGTTGTGTCCTTAACATATTTTATGTTTTGAGTTGATTTATTGTTTTGGATACAACACCATATGATTTAATCCAAGTAGTACTTAACTTTGGTAAATCTAAGTAGATCATGTTAATGGAAAAATCTTTGAAATCATATGTAACATGATCCATATACTTGGTTGAATCTTTGGTTGTTGTTTTCCATCATAAGAACATCACTTTCAAAACTATCTTATGTTTTGGATTCAACTTCTTTACAAATCATATGTTTTCATGTTTTGTTTTATCTTTGATAAATCTTTTGTAGCATGTTAATCTATGATTTGTTGTATCCTTAGCATGTTCTATATTTTGAATAGATCTATTGTTTTGGATACATCACCATTGATTCATCAAAGTAGTACTTTATCTTTGGTAAATCTAAGTAGATCATGTTAATGAAATATGTAACATGATTCATATACTTTGTTGAATCTTTGGTTGTTGTTTTCCATCATGAGAAAATCTCTTTCAAATGTATCTTATGTTTTGGATTCAACATGTTTACAAATCATATGTGTATTATTGTTTTAAAGTTTCACAACTTGCATCACTTTGATAGGTAAATCATTTTCAAGTTGTATTTATAATTACATATGATTTGTCCCCTCTTTTCAATCAAATCTATTTCTATGTTTTGAGCTTCATGTTGATTTGATTGACATCCCTATGCATCACATGTTTAGAGCTAATTCATTTCATACAACTTGTGTATCTTTGACATCATTAACAAGTTGTTACTTTTAACATGTGACTTGCATTTCCTCAATCATAAATGTCTTATGAGCTAAAACTTTCAAAGGCCTTAGGCATACATTTATGAGCTTTCATTTTCAAAATGATTGAGGACCACACACACACACTTCATGTACTTTCATCTTTGCATTCATAGTGTGAGTGTGTATTAGTTTTTCACTTCCATATCTGCCTAATTAAGAGGCATTGTAATGAGCTTAATTGAATCTCCATCAAGTGTATTATAGACACTAATTAGAGAGATAACCAACCTTGTGGTTGAAGAGGTTATTGCTTAGCCTATAAAAGCATAATGTATAGGTTGATGTTAAGCCTTGAAAAACATCATTGTAAAGGTTATTGCTTAGCCTTGGAAAGCATATTGTAAAGGTTATTGCTTAGCCTATTGAAAAGCATAAATAGTGGAAATCCGGTGGGGTGTTGGTTCACAAGCCGGTAGTGGATGTAGGCATTGAGGCCGAACCACTATAAATCCTTGTGTGATGGTGATTGCTTTGTGGTGATTGTTTTTATTAGCTTCCGCATATTGTTTGATAATCATCACCTATGACTAGTTTGTTTTAAAGAAATTAAAATTTGTCATAATTGGTCATAATTGGAGCTCACCCTATTCACCCCCCCTCTAGGGTTCGGATCCCCATGGACCTACATATCTCATCCATATACATATATCACATCTAATATACTAATGGGACCCGGTTCATCTCATGAACCATTATGTCATATGCATTGGTCATGTGCATTAAGTAATAAATCACCATTCATCTCATGAAAGGAAAGCATGATTATATTGATAAATAAAGAAATTAATCAATTTATTACATCAACTAATGGATTGAGACCATACAATCTAACAATCTCCCACTTGGGCTCAATGCCAGTCAGGGTTACATCTCATGCCTATCCCATCTACATGTTGCTCAAAGACTTTGGTAGTCAAAAGCTTAGTAAAGGGATCTCCCAAATTGTCTGCAGAGTCTATCTAGGTGATAGCAGTATCACCTCTCTGCACAATCTCTCTGACTATGTGTTACTACCTCTGTACATGTTTTTGGCTCCTAGGTTCCTTGGACTTATTGACTACCATGTTGTTATCACAGTAAACTGTGAGCGGCTGTCTTGCCCAAAAGTACCACTCCAAGTTCCATAAGGAATCTTTTGAGTCAATCTGCTTCTTTAGTTGCTTCTCAAGCAGCTATAGCATAAACACATACCCAGAAGTTGATTTCCTGGAATCCTTATCTGACATGAAGTCAAAATATGTGTAACCGACTGGAATCAGTTCATCACTACTATAAAGTAACATGTAATCTATTAGTTCATCCTTCTCAAGTATTTGAGAATACACTTTACAGCAATCCAATGTTCGGGTCCTGGGTTAAACTGATATCTGCTGACTAAGCCCACTGCATGACAGATATCTGGTCTAGTAGATAGCATAGCATAAATGAAGCTACCAACAACTGAAGCGTATGGTATCGACCTCGTCTGCTCCTTTTCCTTAGGTGTCTTAGGACACTGATCTTTGGAAAAGTGCACTCCATGCCTGAAAGGTATAATACCCTTCTTGGAGTTTTGCATAGCAAATCGTACCAGTACCTTATCTATGTATGCAACTTGAGATAAGTCAATCATCCTATTTTTCTGGTCTCAATGTAGTTTGATCCCTAGGATGTGGTTGGCTTCTCCCAAGTCCTTCATATCAAAAGTCTTTGCCAACCAAACTTTCACTATTGGCAACATCCCTATATCACTCTCTAGGAGTAGGATGTCGTCGACCCGAAAAATTACCCTGCCTCCTTTACTTTTCATATACACTCATGACTCATTTGTTTTTGATAGAAATCAAATGACTTGATTGCCTTTTCAAAACAGATGTTCTAGCCTCGGGATGACTGTTTCAGTCCATAAATAGACTTCTGCATCTTGCAAACTCTTTGCTCTTGGTTTGTAGCTACAAAACCGTCTGGCTGCACCATATAGATGTCTTCCTCAAGATGGTCGTTGAGAAACGCCGTCTTGACATCCATTAGCCAAAACTCGTAATTGAGATGAGCCTAAATGGATAAGAGTATCCGGATGGACTTGAGCATGGCTACTGGCGAAAAGGTTTCCTCATAATCGAAATCTTCTTTCTGAGTATATCCTTTCGCAACAAGCCTGACCTTTAAAGGTCTAAACTCTTCCATCTGGTCCTCTGTTTCTCTTGTAGACTCACTTGCACCCAATAAGTTTGATATTGGTAGGCAAGTCCACAAGTGTCCAGACCTGATTAGAGTACATAGACTCCATCTCAGCTTTCATAGCATCTTGCCAACGTCCTGAATCTATGTCATTAATTGCTTCATCATAGTTACAGGGATCATGTTCCAGTTCTTCCGGGATTGCCTCGTAAGACTCTCCCAAGAGCGGGAACCTGACTATTCTCCCACTACGACGAGGCACTGGTGTAACTACTGGGTGTGGTAAGGGCAGTTTTTCATCAAGTTTGGTCATACTTGGATTTGGAATTGTTTGCTCTTGAATTTCTTCCAAGATCTCCTTTTCTAAAGATTTTCGGTCTATCATATAATCTTCCTCCAGAAAAACCGCATTAGTGCTCACCAGCACTTTCTGCTTTCTGGGATTATAGAATAACCAACCTTTAGTTCCTTTAGGATATCCTACAAATGTGCACACTTCCGACTTCCTTTCCAACTTATCCGTCTTAACCTTTAGCACGTGTGCCGGACAACCCCAAATGTGTAAATGTTGTAGACTAGGCTTTCGCCCGGACCACAACTCCCGGGGAGTCTTAGGTACAGACTTAGATGGTACGAGGTTTAGTATGCACATTGCAATATCCAAGGCGTATCCCCAAAAGGATATAGGTAATCCTGAGAAACTCAGGATATACCTAATTATATCTAAAAGAGTCATGTTCCTTCTTTCTGTTACTCCATTCTGTTGAGGCATACCAGGAGCAGACAACTGGGATAGAATCCCATTTTCTAATAAGTATCCCATAAAATCAGCAGAGAGATATTCCCCTCCTCGATCTGATCGAAGAGTCTTGATACTCTTACCTAATTGCTTTTCCGCTTCCGCTCAAAAATCTTTGAACTTTTCAAAAGCCTCGGACTTGCAGTGCATAAGGTATATGTATCCATATTTTGAGTAATCTTCTGTGAAAGTGATGAAATATGTGAGAATCCGACCCCTAATTTCCTGGATCAGTGTTGTTTTATTTGTGGATTAGTTTATTTTAGTGGGATTAGTGCTTGTTGGGTTGAGTTTGTGAGCTAGAATGATTTTTCACTAGTTTTGGGGAGTTTCGAGTGCCTTTGTGATTAGTGGGACCCTTTGGGGGTTCTTTTAGTGACCTTGCGCGTGATTGGGAGATTATTCGAATTTGCAGTAATTCTTGTTTTAGCCTCGTTTGACTTATTTTGTTAACCTCTACAACTTTCGTGTTCACTCCGTACCCATTCGAAGCTCCAAAAATCAGTTTTTCCAGCCTTGAGGGCAAAATCGGTCTTTTCACATTGAATCTGGACCCAAATTTTGAGATCCCAGAACCATGCCAAAATTATACTTTTTGAAAACTAGATTTTATGAGAAGAATTTTTCTCTTCTTCGTCGATCGCATCCGAGGCCCACAAATTGATGTTTTACCCTTCGCAAGTTTTGAGTGTGATGAGGCCCACACCCACCCATTTTAATAGATGACTCTCCCCTCTTCCTTCACTCATTCGTTGCAGCCAAAAGGGGGGCTCTGCAACTGAGCTTCCCCTTCCCTTTCTTCTTGTTTTATCCTCTCCATTCATGGAGGAAACCCTTGCCATTTGGAAACCCAACCATGTCATCTTCTTCCCCATCTCTTTAGCTTCCCATGGATGTTATTTTTGTGCAAAACCAAGGTGGGCAGCCCCTATTTCAAGCTTCTTCTTGTTGATTGATGGCCCTAGAGGTAAAGACTCCTTCCCATTTTCCTTTTATGTGCAATGGCTTTTCCTTAGGTTCTATTTCCTAGTTTGGTTTGAGCTCATTCCTCGTCTTTCATTGTTTGACCCATTTTAGGGTTTGTTTTGGGGGTTTTTGTAAAGATTGTTGATCTTGAGCTTAAGAGGTGATTAGAGGATTGGTTTTGCTAATTGGAACCCAAGGCAAGTGGATGAATGGATGATTTGAATGTCATCAATTTTTATGAGAAAATCCTAAATTTTATTACTTGTTCTTAGTAATTTGATACATGTTTTCACATATGCTTCTTGCCACATTTCTATTGAATTCGAAAATGCATATTAATGGGTTTTTCTCTCTTGTTAAATCTCTTGGAAATGTATGCATTTCATTTGGTCGAAGTTTGTTCATATGGTTTTATAAGGAATGGGGTTGGTTTTGCCATTCATACTTATGTTTACACTACACCAAAAACAGGAAATTGGAACGGTTTAGGAACGGTTTAACGAATTAGGAATGGACGGATTAGGAACGGTAATCCGTTCCAATTTCCTGTTTTTGGTGTAGTAACCATTCCTAATCCGTTAATCCGTTCCAAAAACAGGAAATTGGAACGGATTAACGGATTAGGAATAGAAGGATTAGGAACGGTAATCCGTTCCAATTTCCTATTTTTGGTGTTGTGTTATTAGCTTGCATTGATTTGAATTAAATGCTCATTTAAAGAGTTTTGCTAACTAATCTATTGTTATGGAAATGTGAACAATAGTCTTTATTTATCTCTGGATTATGGCTTAAATGAACCTTTGTGTATGTTGGGGACTCTTCTCCTTGGTTGGTGTTAAATGTGAAGAAGGAGATGTATAGATTTAATGTTCATTGGAGTTTTGATGAGGGTTTTAAGTGATTGTTGAAAAAATTTGATGGTTGTTATTGGGAGGCAAGGAGGCCCCTTTTGTTGCAAGAGGAATGTCTTGAAGAAGGAGGGAAAAGAGGAGGACCCAGCCACTGCAGAACAGAACTTGGGTTCTGTTCCGCAGTGTACCCGGTCGACCCCACGGTGGCTCGATCGACCGGGTACACAGGGTCAGGCTCCCTAGGAGCCTGACCAAAACACTGTGGGCTCAAATAAGTTACAACTCCCAGTCGACCGGCCATGGGCTCGGTCCACCGGGCACACAGAGGCCAAGTTGACTGGGCCAACTGGGAAATCCCTGCTGGGAGGAATTTTTACCCGGTTTTTGGATAGGTTTAGGTGGGACTTTGGCTACCCTTCTTGGACTCATTGGACTATATGTGAGGATATCTTGAGCCGACACTCTTCACGGTTGGTTCGGTTGCATCGGAATCCAATCCATTTCAATCTTGAACGGTATGGGACAACGCGATATCCTCCTTATATCTATACGTGAAGTCTATTTCCTTGGGTATCGCGAATCCTATTTCTTTTGGTGACTGAGTAGGTTGTACGATGCTTCAGGATTAACATCATACTTAGGATGGACTGTTTATAGTTTTGATTCTTAATCGCACCGTCTAGTACAATCTATAAGCTCACTTTAAAGTTTTGAAAATTGTAAAGTGCATAAGGAGCTCGGAATGTCTTCAAACTGAAGGAGTACCAAGTTATTATTATAATCAACATACGGGACCCCTATTCACTTTAAATAAATCTTGAAACCAATATTTTCCCGAAATTGTAAGAGTTCGTTGTATCCCCTCATTTCCGAGATTTACATTACATGATTTGTTTTCCCAAAAGCATGATAGTACACTAGTAACAGTTATTTGTCCCGAAATGTATCGCCCGACATGAAACGACAGTGTGCCTTTGAGCACCCCCGTCTTGCCGTTTATTTATTGTACTTGGTTTACTTGCATATGTCTCGATTTGTTATTTGACCTATGAGTCGGCATCACTAAGCTTGGATAACCTTGTCGGTTTGATCCATCGACTTGGAGATTCCCCCTCCCGTCCCGCCAGTTGCAGTTTGGATCCCGATGCCCGGTTTATTACCGTGGTCTCATCCCGATACCCGATTTGCTACCGTGGTCCCGTCCCGTATATTTATATTGTATATATGCGTTGCGTTGAATCTCCTCACCTTGTGTGACTGAGACCAACGTCCCGTTATACTCTTGTCACTTTGGCGATAGAGGACTTAGCTTTTTGTGATTGCAATCTTGTCAGTTCCCGATTCCTTGGATACCCTACATGTTTTATATTGCTTATTTGTTTTCCGGTAAATGATTCATTTCTTTTATGAAAGTTATTATTTAAACAGGTGTTAAGATTTCCAAGGTAGATTCAGTTATTGTTATATTATTTTCCGTTCCTTGTACACACACATGTTTTAAATGAATACTCGATTTGTTAGATATCCGTATTTTCAAATATGTTTTAAATGACACTTGTTTTCTCAGATCCCTAAGTTTACACATGTTTTAAATGAATGCCCGGTTCATTAAATATCCGTGATTTTACATATGTTTCAAATGAACATTTGTTTTGCCATATTTCTATGGTTACACATGCTTTAAATGAATACCCGGTTTTTCGAATATTCATGCTTTTACATATGTTTCAAATGGACATTTATTTTGACAGACCTCTATATTTATACATGTTTTAGACGAGCACCCGATTGTCAAATATCTATGCTTTTATAGATGATGCAAATGAACATATGTTTTGTTAGATCTTCATGTTTTACCCATGCTTGAAACGAATACATGTTTTGTCAGAGATCCACGATTTTACAACCGTTTAATTATATGCAACATTTGATCAAATAGCATGATTTATCATATGTTTTATTCTTCAGTATATTTATCATCTTTTCATCCACCTGCCAGATCGTCGTGTCTGACCCACTACTTTTGGTACTCAGGTCCAGACTTCCTCGTCCCGAGATGAGTGCTTTTGTTGGCTGTGGAGCCATGAGTTGCAGGTTGTTTGGTTGGCTATGTCACGTAGACATTGAGCTTGACATCGGAGTTACGTCACATATGGGGTAGTGGTTAATAACTTGTTGTTGTATGGCTTTTATTACCCTTTCTTGGGATTCTTAATTAATGTACATTGATAATTGTAACTTGAACATATATGGGAATGTAATATCCTGTTACTGTCAGCTCTGTACTTTGTTGTGATGGTTTACTCCAGTCTGATATGGTTCTTGATATAATAGCTATATGCTAGAGGTTGAGTATGGCACGGAATCCAATGACCACGGACTCCGGGTCGTAACGCCCCGAAAGCTTCCGCAAAAATATTCAGAGTGTATTGAAATGTGTTGTCTTCACACACGCGGATCTTGGGAGAAAAATATATTTATGCTTAATCCCATTCATGCCCCCGAGGTTCTTGTTTTGGGGACGTGACAAAATACTCATGTCCTTCTCTGGCCCTGACATTAATGGGTCCACACACATCAGTATGCACTAATTCTAATAAACCTTTGGCCCTATTGCCCTTATCTGAAAAGGGTCTTTTGGTCATTTTGCCTTCCAGACAGGACTCGCAGACAGGCATTGGTTCTACCACCAATGAAGGCAATATATCATCTTTCACTAGCCTGTCAATCCTGTTTAGGTTTATATGACCTAGCCTCAAGTGCCAAAGTTTTGTTGGATTAGATGAAGGTGACTTTTTCTTCAATGATGGTCTATTAATTGTTTCAGTATCATGTATCTCATACATTATTGGAGTTAACAAATAAAGCTCATTGGTTACCTTGCTAGAACATATAAAAGTACCATTCCTCTTTATGACAACTTCAGTACCAAAAGTAATGGAATACCTTTTATTCACCAAACTAGAAACTGAAATTAAATTCCGCCGTAAAGACGGTACATATAACATGTCTGACAAAACCAATTTATTATTTGAAAAACATAATGTAATAACTCCTACTGAAATAGCCTCTACCTTAGCATCAGATCCTAGGTTGACATTGATTTCTCCGTCACTGAACCTCCTGGTTTCCCTGAACCCCTGCAACGAATTACATATGTGATCAGTTGCCCTGGAGTCCATACACCAAGATTCTGAAGTACCAGTTGCAAAACTAACTTCAGAAATAACTGACTCAATCATACCTGAGGTCTTCTTCTTAGACAAATATTCTAGGCAATTCCTTTTCCAATGTACTGTCTTACCACAATGGAAACACTTTCCTTTTGACCCTGAACCCTTAGCCTTGGTCACGCCACCATTAGGAGCATTCTCCACCTTAGGACCTTTCAGAACTGATTTCTTCTTGCCTTTCCGCCCTTTGCCTTTCGGCTTGGACTTGGCATCTGACTTTTCAGTCACTAGGGCAGTTGGCTTCTTCTTCATAATCCGTTTGGTCACCACCATTTGGCTAGACAGCTCAACCAGAGTCAGATTCATCTTATTCATATTGTAATTAACCTTGAAATTATTGAATGACTCTGGTAGTGACTCAAGGATTATGTCGATCTGCGATTCTGTATCAATCGCAGCCCCTAGTACATCTAACTCATTCATTGAGTCCATCATTTTCAACATATGGTCCTATACTAGTGTGCCTTCAGCCATCTTGGTGCTTACAAGCACCCTCATAGCAGCCTGTCTAGCTGGCCTGCCCTGTTTCGCAAACATCTCCTTTAAGTTCGATATAATATCGTATGCAGTCTTATAGGATTGATGTTAGTGTTGCAAAACACTAGACATTGTCACGCCCCCAAACCGGAACCTCGGGGGCGCGAATGGGATCAAGGATAATTATATTTTTCTCTCTCCCAAGATCTGCGCGTGTGAAGACAACACATTCCAATACACTTTGAATATTTTTACGGAAGCTTTCGGGGTGTTGCGACCTGGAGTCCGTGGCCATCGGATTCCGCGTCGTACTCAACCTCTAGCATATAGCTATTATATCAAGAACCATATCAGACTGGAGTAAGCCATCACAACAAAGTATAGAGATGACAGTAACAGGATATTGCATTCCCATATATGTTCAAGTTACAATTATCAATGTACATTAATTAAGAATCCCAAGAAAAGGCTAATAAAAGTCATACAATAACAAGTTAATAACCCCTCCCCAAATGTGACGCAACTCCGATGTCAAGCTCAATGTCTACATGACATAGCCGATAAAACAACCCGTAAAACATGGCTCCACAACCAACAAAAGCACTCATCTCGGGATGAAGAAGTCTGGACCTGAGTACCAAAAGTAGTGGGTCAGACACGACGGTCTGGCAGGTGGATGAAAAGATAATAAATATACTGAAGAATAAAACATATGATAAATCATGTTATTTGATCAAATGCTGCATATAATTAAACGGGTGGAAATCGTGGATCTCTAACAAAACATGTATTTGTTTAAAGCATGAGTTAAACATAGAGATCTAACAAAACATATGTTCATTTACATCATCTATAAAAGCATATATATTTGGCAATCGGGTGTTCATTTAAAACATGTGTAAATAAAGAGGTCTGGCAAAACAAATGTTCATTTGAAACATATGTAAAAGCATGAGTATTCGACAAACCGGGTATTCATTTAAAGTGCGTGTAACCATAGAAATCTGGCAAAACAAATGTTCATTTGAAACATATGTAAAAGCATGGATATTTAACAAATCGGGTATTCATTTAAAACATGTGTAAATATAGGGATCTGGCAAAACAAGTGTCATTTAAAACATATTTAAAAGCACGGATATTTAACAAATCGGGTATTCATTTAAAACGTGTGTAACCATAGAAATCTGGCAAAACCAATGTTCATTTGTAACATATGTAAAAGCATGAGTATTCGACAAACCGGGTATTCATTTAAAGAGTGTGTGTACAAGGAACGCGAAACAATATAACAATAACTGAATTTACCTTAGAAAATATTAACACCTGTTTAAATAATAACTTTCATAAAAGAAATGAATCGTTTACCGGAAAACAAATAAATAATATAAAACATGTAGGGTATCCAAGGGATCAGGAACTAGCAAGATGACAACCACACGAAGCTAAGTCCTCTATCACCAAAGTGACAGCGCAATAACTAGGTACTGATCTCAGTCACTCGAGGTGAGGAGAAACGGTGGATCTTATAAATACATATACATATACAATACATGACCACGGTAGCGAGTCGGGCATCGGGAACCACAGTAGCAATCTGTGGTATCGGGACAAGACCACGGTAATAACCGGGTAGCGGGATCCAAACTGCAGCTGGCGGGACAAGAGGGGGATCTCCAAGTCGGTGAATCAGACCAACGAGGTTATCCAAGCTTAGTGGTGCCGACTCATAGGTTAAATGACAATATCAAACATATATGAAATACATCAAGTGCAAGTACATAAACGGGTGGGGCAAGAATGCTCAAGGCACGACTGTCATTTCACGTCGGGCAATACATTTCGGGACAAGTAACTGTTACCAGTGTAACTTCGATGCTTTTGGGAAAACAAGTCACGTAATGTAAGTCTCGGGATAAGGAAATACAATGAACTAATACACTTTCGGGTAAAATAGAGATTTCTTGCTTTGTTTAAGGTGAATAGGGGTCCCGTATGTCGATTTCGAGATAGACTTGGTACTCTTTGAATTTGAAGACATTCCGGGCTCCTTATACACTTTTGTGAATTCAAAACTTCAATGAATCTTTGTGACATGGTTCTCTTCTCAAACGGGCTTCGTACGTATCTCCTGATGAATAGTCCCCAACATTCTCTAAAAGGGTTCCTGATTGATTGGGATATAAACCCCTTCCATTTCTCTTCATTTCAGGGTTTCTAGGTGATTTCGGTCACCTAGTGGTCAGCTGGAGGTTAGCCGCCGCTGGGTTTGGCGGTGAGCCGCTGGCTGACCGCGGTTGGCCTGACAAAGTACAGCTTACTGAAAAAGTAACCGAAATGGTTCGGTTGGCTGGCGGTTAGCCGCCGATCGGTTCGTGTCGCGACCCCGGAACGGACCCTGGGCCCGCGACGTGGGTGATTGATGATTGTTATGTTTTCCCACAGGTTCCCGCGGTGAGGATTCCCGAAACACGCGGAATCTGTCTCCCATGATCAAGTTTACGGAAGCGTGTAGCAAATCATATCAAGATAAGCACCAATAAGTTTTTAAGTGCTATAACAAATAATAACAAGCCATAGTATCAAAAGAAAGGAGTTAATATGGCATTCCCATCAAGATTCAAGTTATGAGACTAATACAAAAGTAAGTTAAGTTTTAGTTACATCCCATAAGAGCCCAACACAGGCCAATACAATTCTCAAAATAATAAAAGAGCCCAAATGACAAAATGTCGAAACTCAAGAACCCGCCCGACGTCTAGTTGACATCGTCAGGCTGTCACTCTCTAACTGGGGGTGGCTCAAAAGCCTCCTCCGGATGCTCCTCCTCAAGGGCAACGTCACCTGCACCTAGGCACCAACAAGTAAGGATCAAACACAACGGTTTGGTAGGTAATCCATTTAGGCATGAGTATAAGTAGTAAATATTACAGGAAGCATTTAAAGACATTTTTGCTGAAGAGTAAACAGTTACATGATTAAGGTACATTTCAAAATACAAACAAAACTAACATGCATACTTATTATATCATGAATAGTTAAATTCCACAAAGAGCCCATCCTTTCTCTATCATTTATAATAAAAAGAGGAAGCACGCACGACAAGCACAATATACATAATATAATCACGACACGATTCCCACATATACGGGGATTCCGGCTGCGGAACCGGACACGCACGATGTGTAATAAAATACACGACCAGTCTGCAGACAGTCTACATGTTTAAGGACCCCCAGACAATGGATCAAACTGAAAGGGCAGTCCAAGCTCAGTGGTGTTCAATTAAATTCATTAATGCACAAAACACGCGAAATACAGTCTAAACATATCGAGATAAAAGGGGAAATCACTTATCAAAACAAGACAAGGCACGACTAGCAAAAAAATGCATAATTATATGCATAACACGCTTAAGAAGTGATCCCCATTTGATTCTTGAAACAAACCTTCAAACGTGCTTATACTTGAAATCCAAAACGAGTACGCGATGGTACTTATCGTACCAAGACGAAAATTCAAATACGGAGTCTATCAAGCATGTGTTAAGGCTATTAATTGACCTTTGTGTAATTGGGACCCCAAATGTCGGAATGTACAAGAATTGGTGTCCCCGAAGTTAAGTTGCATTTCGAAGTTCCATTTACACAATGTCAAGTCAAAACCCTTAACATAGTCTAGTTTTTCAACCTTCAAGAAAATACATAAATGGAACAATTCTTTTTCCTGAATCTGGCAGGTTCGCTCGAGCGAAATTGACACTTCGCTCGAGCGAGACAGTTTGGTCGAGCAGACCATAAGGTCGCTCGGGCGATCAACTCTCTGTCTTGCTCGAGACTAGACAGTGGGCAGTTCGCTCAAGCGGACCATAAGGTCGCTCGAGCGGACAGCTCTCTGTCTGCGCCCGGACCAAGCAGTGGCCTGGTCGCTCGAGCGGACTCAATGGTCGCTCGAGCGAACCGGCTTCTGCCTATGCTCGCTAAGTGCAGAAAAAAAACTTTCTCTTGTACAACTTCCAATACATTTCTCTCATTCCTCTCATCCTTAAGCCACATACAATCCCTTGAGCCTTCATGCTCACCAAGGGTTCATTTTCCACAATTTCAAACATTCAATCCAATGAAAACATGATCATGAAGCTTATAAACAAGTTTATATGCACAATTTCTAGAATAATAATGAAATCTAAAATACACATGCAACATTGAACCTATAGAGATTACTTGCCTTTGCCCAAATGCTAAACAATCCTCTTCAAAACCTCTTACTCAAGAGCTAAGCCAACACTACAAGAATCCTATGGAAATCCATTCAAAACTCAACAAAAATGAAAACAAGGAACCCATTTTCACATAAGGGTTTGCAATACGAAAAACAAGATCTTTAAGAACCAAAAAGACTTCATGAAAAATATGGGTTGAAGCTCTTACCTAGAAATGGCCAAACAAGAAGAGATGAAGAAAATGAAGAGCTTGTCCCACTAGAAACTCCAAGAAATTTGTATTAATAGAAAGCTTGCAAGGAGAGGAAGAAGAGGATGGTCTTGGAATTCTATTTGGAGATCTCTAGTTAGAGCATTCAAGAGGAATAAGGGGAAAAGGAAAAAGGGGTTTTCAACCCTAAGTTAATGTGAGAACCCGACCCCTAATCTCTTGGATTAGTGTTGTTTTATTTGTGGATTAGTTCTTTTAGTGGGATTAGTAGTTGTTGGGTTGAGTTTGTGAGCTAGAGTGGGTTTTCTTCTAGTTTTGGGCTTTTGAGTGCTTTGGTAGCTTGTGGGGCCCTTTGGGGGTTCCCTTTTCGGCTTTGCTTTACTTGTGAGATTTTCCCGATTTGGTTCGTATTGTGTTTTTGGCCCATTGCATTCATCTTGAGGAATCCTACAACTTTCATGTTGATCCCATATCGATTTGAGAAACCAAAACCCGATTTCTTGGCCTTGAGGGCAAAACAGTCTTTTCACACCAAATCTGTACCCAAAACTCGATATTCTCGAAATCCGTGAAACATATACTTTTTGGAAACTAGATATTTCGACGATCATTTCTTCCTTCTTCGTCGAATCCATCTGAGGTCCCGAATTAGATGATTTCAGCCACCCAAGTCCCTTAAGTTGTGGGACCCAAACCCCACTTGTTTATAAGAGGAACCCATCTCCTTCATTGCTCATTCTTCACCATTGTTCCAGCAACCTAGGGTTTTCCCTTGTGTTCTTCTTCTTCTCCTTGCTTCTTCATCTCCAAGCCACTCCAAGAGATCATCACTCAAGAAATGGAGATCACCATTCTCTTCTCCACCTTGCAAGCTTTACATAGATGCCATTAGAAGAGAAATCCACCAACATTGAAACCCTCCTTGAGCTTGTTCTTCTCATTTGAAGGTCATCCAAGTAAATGTTCTTCTTCATCTCCTAGATTTGTAATCTTCTAGCCTTAGAGAAGCTCCACCTTGATTATTGAAAGGTTTCATTGTCATTTCATTGTTTAACCCATTTTAGGGTTGTTTTGGGGGTTTTTGTAGAGATTGTGGATCTTGAGCTTGAGAGGTGATTAGGAGCTTGATTTGCTTGATTAGAGTCAAAGGCAAGTGGATGAATGGATTGTTTTCATTATTAACATGTTTTGTGAGAAAATCTTGATTCATTAATGGTTTTGGTGATTTTAATAGTTGTCTTTAATATGATTAATATTGATTTCAAGATGTGCTTATTGATGAGTTATTTCTCCCTTGTTAATCTCTTGGAAATGTATGTATCATAGTGTCAAGATTTCAAATGATTTCACATGAATGAGTTTTCTCCACCTTGTGATTAATTGTGAATGGAAAGAATGGAAAGAATGGAAAGAGAGGAATTGGAAATGAGGAGCTCTTTAGCTCATGTTATTGTCTTGGAAACATGCATTTAAACCATCTTGTTTATGGTTCTTTGTGGTTGATCATGTGTTGGAAGGAAAGGAAACAAAAAGGAAGGAAAAATCATCTTTCCCGGACCTGCTGTACCCAGGTCCGATCGATCGGACCTACAGGCCGATCGATCGGACTGTCAGTAACTGTAAGCCTTTTTGGGCCGATCGATCGGACCCTGTACATTCTGGTACAGAAATTTCGACCGATCGATCGGCCCTTCGGCCGATCGATCGGAGGACTCAGTTTGAGTCCAGTGAAATCTGATATTGTGTTTTTTTGGAAACCTTTGGGCCTTCTATGAGTCCTAGAGGTATATACCTTAGTGTTAAGACCAATTGTACCCTAATCTAAGGTCTTTAAGACTAGGGAACAAAAAGAAAAGAATGGTGATGATCTAGACACTAATCCTTGGTTTTAGGTGGGACCCTTACCCTTTTTGGACTGTTTGGCCTATGAGTGAGGATGTCTTGAGCCGACACTCCTCCCGGTGGGTTTGGTGACATCGAAGTTAATCCATTTCAATCTTGAACGGGATGGAACGACGCGATATCTTCTTTATATCTAAACACAAGTCTATTTCCTTGGTTATCGCTAATTCTATTCCTTTCGAGGACTGAGTAGGTTGCTCGATGTTTCCGGATTAATGTCATGCCTAGGATGGACCGTTTATAATCTTGATTCTTGCTATTGTAACATCTAGTACTACCCATAAGCTCATTTTAAGTTTTGAAAGTAGTAAAAGTGCATAAGGAGCCCGGAATGTCTTCAAACTCAAGGAGTACCAAGTAATTGTTATAATCGACATACGGGACCCCTATTCACTTAAATAGATCTTGAAATTAATGCTTTTCCCGAAATTATTATAGTTCATTGTTTCACCTCTTTTCCCGAGATTTGCATTACATGACTTGTTTTCCCGAAAGCATTGGAGTTACTCTAGTAACAGTCATTTGTCCCGAAGTGCATTGCATCACATGATATGACAGTGTGCCCTTGAGCACCCCGTTTTACCCGTTTAATTATTGTACTTGATTTACTTGTTTCCCCGAAAGCATTGAAGTTACACTAGTAACAGTTATTTGTCCCGAATGTATTGCCCGATGTGAAGTGACAGTGTGCCCTTGAGCACCCCCGTTTTACCCGTTTATTTACTGTACTTGATTACTCGCATATGTCTCGATTGGTTTTATCCTATGAGTCGGCATCACTAAGCTTGGATACCTTGTCAGTCTGATCCACTGACTTGGAAATCCCTCTCCCGTCCCGCCAGCTGCAGTTTGGATCCCGATACCCGGTTCGCTACCGTGGTCCCGTTCCCGTATATTTATATTGTATATATGATTTGCGTTGAGTCTCCTCACCTTGTGTGACTGAGACCAACGTCCCGTTATAGTCTTGTCACTTCGGTGATAGAGGACTTAGCTTCTTGTGATTGCCACCTTGCCAGTTCCCGCTCCCTTGGATACCCGACATGTTTATATTGCTTACTTGTTTTCAGATAAATGATTCATTGCTTTTATGAAAGTTGTTATTTAGATAAGTGTTAATGCTCTCTATTGTAAATTCAGTCACTATTATATTGTTTTATGTCCTTTGCACACGTACATGTTTTACATGAATGCCGGTTGGGTGAATACCCGTACTTTTACACATGTTCCATACGATCAATGATTTTACTAGATTTATATGATTACACGTGTTTTAAAGGAATACTCGAATTGTTAAATATCCGTGCCTTGTTTTAAAGGACATTTGGTTTGTCAGATATCTATGTTTATACCTGTTTTTAAATGAATACCCGAATTGTTAAAATATCCATACTTTGGAATAGGTTTAAATGAACATTAGTCTTGTTGGATTTCTTTGGTTACACCTGTTTTAAACGATACCCGATTTATTAAATATCCATACTTCTACATAGGTTTCAAATGGACATTGGTTTTGCTAGACTGCTATGAATACCTGGTTTGTTGTATACTTGTGTTTTTACTTAAGTTTCAAATGAACGTTGTTTTGCCATACCGCTATATTTATACATGTTTTAGACGAATACCCGATTGTCAAATATCTATGATTATAGATGATGTAAATGAATACATGTTTTATTAGATGTTCATGTTTTACCCGTGCTTGAAATGAATACAAGTTTTCCCCGAGATTCCCGACTTTGCACCCGTATAATTATATGCAGCATTTTGAGCAAATAGCATGATTTATCATTGGTATTATTATTCGCTATATTGTGTCCTTTTCATCCACCTGCCAGACCGTCGTGTCTGACCCACTACTTTTGGTACTCAGGTTCAGATTTCTTCGCCCCGAGTTGAGTGTTTTTATTGGCTATGGAGCCATGCCTTGCAGGTTGGTTTGTCGGCTATGTCATGCAGACATTGAGCTTGACATCGGAGTTACGTCACATTTGGGTAGTAGTTAATAGCTTCTTGTTGTATGGCTTTTGTTAGCCTTTTTCTTGGGATCCTTAATTAATGTACATTGATAATTGTAACTTGAATATATTTGGGAATGTAATATCCTGTTACTGTCAGCTCTGTAAATTATTGTGATGGTTACTCCAGTCTGGTATGATTCTTGAGATAATAGCTATGGGCTAAAGGTTGAGTGCGACACGGAATCCGATGGCCACGGACTTCGGGTCGCAACGCCACAAATGCTTCCGCAAAATATTCAGAATGTGTTGTCTTCACACACGCGGATCTTGGGAGAAGTAAAATACATTTATGCTTTAATCCCATCTCCCGCCCCCGAGGTTTCGGTTCGGGGGCGTGACAGTTAAGAAAGCTACAGGATTTGGGAAAGTGAATGAAAAGAGATGAAGATAAGGCTTAAGTAATGCCAATGGGGCCCAATGAATCTAATCCTTGCATTGACAAAAACATGATTATGCGGGCCTCGAATGAACTCGACGAAGAAGGATAAAATGATCCTCAAAGCGTCTAGTTTCCAAAAAGTATATTTTTGACATGGTTTCGGGATCTCAAAATTTGTATCCAGATTTGTGTATAAAAGACAACTTTACCCTTTTTGGGCCAGAGCTTGGGTTTTTGGGCTTCAAACATGAATGGGCTGGAAACGAAAGTCGTAACACATAGTAAAATCATTCAAATGAAATCAAAATTACAATTAAAAATGGAAACCGATACGATCCTCCCAAGCTTACACGTGCACTAAACTAATTATTTCTAACCCAACGATAACTAAAACCACTTACGACTAAACTCATACTAATCGCATAAAAATCGAATTAGTCTGGGTCGGGGTCTAACATCCTCCACCCCTTAGGATATTTGGTCCACCGAATAAAACAAACATTTACCTCCGGTAAAAGCTGTGGATACTTCCTCTGCACTTGATTTCTCAATTCCCATGTGGCTTCCTCTGGCTCGTGATTTTCCCAAAGTACCTTGACCCAGTGAATAGTCCGATTTCTCAATTCCTGTTCTTTGGTGTCAATGATCTTGATCGGCTTTTCCACATACGAGGCATCTTCTCGAATCTCCAAAGGTTCGTGCTGTAGTATATGAGAAGGACTAGAAACATATTTCTTGAGCATAAAAACATGAAATACATTGTGCACCCTAGAGAGTTCCGGCGGTAACGCAAGTCTATAAGCGACATCCCCAATCTTGTTCAAAATTTCATACGGACCAATAAACCTTCTAGACAATTTGCCCTTCTGTCCGAATCTCAAAGTCCCTCTAACTGGCAAGATCTTCAAGAACACTTTCATCACCCACTTAAAACTGCAATTCTCTTCGGCGAGTGTCTGCATAACTATTCTGCCTACTCCGGACGATCTTCAAACGTTCCTGAATCAATTTGACCTTATCACTTGTCTCTCCAACTATCGTCGGTCCGTGAAAACTACGCTCACCGACTTCTTCCCAGCAAATCGGAGTTCTGCATCTTCTACCATAGAGTGCCTCGAAAGGTGCCATACTGATGCTAGAGTGGTAACTATTGTTATAAGCAAATTCACAAAGCGGTTAGCACTCATCCCACTAAACCTTGAAATCCAATACAGAAGCACGTAACATGTCTTCAAGAGTCTGTATCGTCCTTTCTGACTGACCATCGGTCTTGTAAGACCCCGACCCGAGTGAACCCGATTAGTACTAACTAAGTGGCGTGTTAGTGCTAAGCTTGATTAGTGATTTTTGGCTTAGTTGGTATTCGAATAACTTTGATTCTAGTTTTGGGCTGCTTTGAATGCTTTGGTAACTAGTGGGGCCCTTTGGGGGTTCTGTAAGACCCCGACCCGAGTGATCCCGATTAGTACTAATTAAGTTGCGTGTTAGTGCTAAGCTTGATTAGTGTTTGTGGTTAAGATGGGTTTGGAATAGCTTCTGATATAGTTTTGGGGATTTTGATTGGCTTTGTGCTAGTAGGGCCCTTTGGGGGTTCCTTTTCATGTCATTGCATATGATTGATGATTTACCGGAGATTTTTACACGTATGATTTTAATCCCGTTTTACTCGTTTTAATGATCCCGACAACTTTGATGTTGATCCCGTGTTCGTTTGAGATCCCGAAACCCGAATTCTTGGCCTTGAGGGCAAAATAGTCATTGCACACAAAATCCGTACCCAAAACTTGATATTCCCGAAACCCGCAAAACATAGACTTTTTAGAAACTAGATATTTCGACGATCATTTCTTCCTTCTTCGTCGAATTCATCCGAGGACCCGAGAGAGATGATTTCAGCCCATTTAGTTCATTAAGTTGTGGGACCCAACCTTCCCTTTGTTAACAAAGAAGAACTCACCCTCCATTTGCAATTCATTCTCCATTTTCCAGCACAAGAGAAGAGTCTAGGGTTTTTCCTTGGTTTTCTCTCCTTCTTCTTGCTTCACCATCTCAAAGCCTCACCAATCTTGCACCAAACTCAAAATGGAGATCATCTTCTTCTTCCTCATCTTGCAAGCATTCCATTGATACCATTTGTGAAGAGGACCCTCCATCACAAGACCTTCTTTGAGCTCATCATTGCCATTAGAGGACCTTAAAGGTAAGAGATCATCCCCATCTCCTAGATTAGTGTTCCTCTAGTTCTTGTTAAGCTACATTTCCATTTTTGAAAGGTTTCCTAGTCATTATATTGTTTGACCCATGTTAGGGCTTTATTTGGGGATTTTGCATTGTAGCTTGGACCATTTTCTTGGAGGACTTGATAGAGCTTAATATCATTAATTGAAGACTTGAGGCAAGTGAATGTTTGGAGGTTTTTAAGTTTCAAATGATTTGGTGAAACATTGATGGATTTTTATGCTTTCATTGATTGCATTTATTGATTTTTCATGGTTGCAATAAATGATATTTATGCATCTTGATAGCCTCATTTAATGTCTTGGAATCATGTGTTTTAGTCATCTTGATCATAGTTCTATGTGGTTGTTGAAGTGTTGGAAAGAAAGGAACAAAAAGGAGAAAAATCCAAGTCCCGGACCTGCACTGCGCCCAGGACCGATCGATCGGACTTGCAGACCGATCGATCGGTCTGTCAGTAACTGTAAGGGTTTTTGGACCGATCGATCGGGCCCTGTGTAGAAATTTCGGCCGATCGATCGGTCCCTGTTCAGAAAATTTTGGCGAAGGTCCGATCGATCGGTGGACTCAGTTTGAGTCCGGTGGATTTTGGGATTTTTATTTTTTTTTCCTTAGTGCTAGGTGGGACCTTGGCTACCCTTTTTGGACTAATTGGACTATGCGTGAGATGTCTTGAGCCGACGCTTCTCACGGTTAGTTTGGTGGCATCGAAGTTCAATCCGTTTCAATCTTGAACGGGATGGAATGACGCGATAACTTCTTTATATCCAAATATAAGTCTTTTGCCTTGGTTATCGCGAATTCCATTCCTTTCGATGACTGAATAGGTTGGTCGATGTTTCCGAATTAACGTCATGCCTAGGATGGACCGTCTATAACCTTGATTTTTCCTAGTATGAAATCTAGTTATAGCCATAAGCTCATTTTAAGTTTTGAAAATCGTAAGAGTGCATAAGGAGCCCGGAATGTCTTCAAACTCAAGGAGTACCAAGTTATATCTATAATCGACATACGGGACCCCTATCCACTCAAATAGATCTTTAAATCATCATCTTTCCCGAATTGGTATAGTTCATCATATTTCTCTATTTCCAAGCATTACTTGACATGAATCGTTTTCCCGAAAGCATGATAGTAGTATTGACTTGTCCAGATATGTATTGCCCGACATGAGATGACAGTGTGCCTTGAGCACCCCCGTTTTCCCCGTTTATTTATTGTACTTGATTTACTCATATATGTCTCGATTGGTTTTATCCTATGTGTCGGCATCACTAAGCTTGGATACCTTGTCAGTCTGATCCACTGACTTGGATATCCCTCTCCCGTCCCGCCAGCTGCAGTTTGGATCCCGATGCCCGGTTTATCACCGTGGCCCCGTCCCGATACCCGGTTCGCTACCGTGGTCCCGTTCCCGTATTATTATATTGTATATATGTATACGTTGTTTCTCCTCACCTTGTGTGACTGAGATCAACGTCCCGTGATACTGTTGTCACATTAGTGACAGAGGACTTAGCTTTATGTGATTGCCACCTTGTTATTCCCGATTTCCTTGGTTACCTCTTATGTTTCATCTTGTTTACTTGTTTTATAGCAAATGATTTATCTGTTTTATAAGAGTTCTTGCTTAAACAGATTTATATGCTTTTCAAGGTATTTTCCCCCCTATTATATGTTGTTGTATCCTTGCTTTCTCTTGCCAGACCGTCGTGTCTGATCCTTTGCTTTGGTACTCAGGTCCCGTTGCCGGCTTCTTTGAGGAGGAGCCAGAGGAGGCGGTAGGAGAGCCGCAACCTCTAGTTGAGTGGCGTGCTGACGATGTCATGTAGACATCGGGTTGCTACGAGAGACGCACATTTTGGGAGCTATACTTTAACCATTCTTTTGGGTTATTATTTTGTTCATATTGGCCTTTGTTGGCCTCTCTTTTTGGGGATTGTAACTAAATGATAACTTGTCTAACTTTAACAACTTTTGGGAAACATTGCTATATATCATTGCTCATTTTGATACAGTCTTTCATACTCATGTTATTGTTATGATCTTCATGACTAATGATAGTTGGACTATTTGATTTACTACACGCTTCCGCACTCAAGAAGAAATATTCATTGATTGTTGTGATATCCTCACCGCGGACACCTGTGGGAAATTGAATACAAATGTGCATGTTATCATTCCTTATTTATCATTATCGTCCCGATCCCGGATTAGTCCTACGGGCCGGTCCGGGGTCGCGACAGGTTCCCTTTTCGACTTTGCATTTGCTTAAGTGATTTTCCAGAATTGTTTTGAATTGCTTTCTTGGCCCGTTACATTCATCCTGTGGACTCCTATAACTTTCATGTTGATCCCGTGTCCATTTGAGATCCCGAAACCCGATTTCATAGCCTTGAGGGCAAAACAGTCATTGCACACAAAATCTGTACCCCAAAACTTGATGCTCCCGAAACCCGCGTAACATATACTTTTTGGAAACTAGATATTTCGACGATTATTTCTTCCTTCTTCGTCGAATTCATTAGAAGTCCCGAAAGCCATGATTTGAGCCCAATTAGATTTCTAGGGGTGGAGCCCACTCCCCACTTGTTTATAAGGAAGCCTTCTCCCTTCCATTTGTCTTTTTCCAGCACAAGAGAGAAAAACCTAGGGTTTTCATTGCCTTCTTCTTCTTGCCCTTGCTTGCAATCACCAAACTCACCACCAAGCTTGCACCAATAGGAGAGTGGAGATCATCACCTTCTTCCTCATCACCCTAGCTCCTTATTGACACCATTGCTAGAGAAAACCATCCACTACAAGACTTTCTTTGAGCTTGCCATTGCCATTAGAGGACCTTGCAAGTAAGTATTCCCCTTCATCTTCTAGATTTGTTTTCCTTTGGCCTTAGAGAAGCTTCACCTTCATTATTGTAAGGTTTCCATTGCCATTTCATTGTTTGACCATTTTTGGGTTTTATTTTGGGATTTTTGTTCATAGCTTGGATTCCTTGCTTGGAAGACTTGATAGAGCTTGATTGCATTGACTAGGAGACCCAAGGCAAGTGGATGAATGATTTTTCCTAAGCTTTCATTGACTTTGGATATTTTCCATTAATGCATATTTATTGCTTGGTTTTGAAATGAATGCTCATGATAGAGTATTAATGGTACATTTATGGTCATAGAGAAGTGTTGGTTCATAGCAATTAATGTCTTCTTGTTTTGTCTCAAATATGTATATTGTGTGAAATGGTTTCCTTCTCCTTTTCCTTTGTATTGAATGTGTTGTTGATGGAGGAGAATGGGATGGATGTTGATGAAGGATTTGATGTAGTTTAAATGGAGTGTAGACTCCTCATTTGATGTATAAGAAGGGCTAAAAGGAGGTTGTAAAAAGGAAGAGATAGAGGGGAGCTGAACTGGTCCGGAATCAGTTCCTGGACAGTTCGCTCGAGCGACCTGTCCAGAAAAGGGTTCGGAGCATTCCAACAGCTTGGTCGCTCGAGCGGACATTCCAGAACTCATTCCAGAGAGTTGTTCGTTCAAACGCATTTAAATATTCGCTCCACCCAATGAGTTCGTTCAAGCGACCTCAACTTCGCTCGAGCGAACCCACCCAGACAGCCCTTCCAGAGAGCGACTCGCTCGAGCGAACTCTCCAGTCCACTCGAGCGAGGTGCCCCGTTGGGCAAGGCTATATTTGAGACAATGTTTAACTATTTCAATGTTTGGGTCTATCCTCTGGGAACCCCTCGATGGCAAGGAGATTTGATGAACAATGTATGAGGCCATTCGTGGAAAGAAACCATATCACAAAGATTTTATTTGAAGTTTTGAAACTTCAAGGTGCATAAGGAGCCCGGAATGTCTTCTAACTCGAGGAGTACCAAGTCTTTATTATAATCGACATACGGGACCCCTATACACTAAATAGATCTTGAAACCAGTATTTTACCCGAAATTGTTATAGTTCATTGTTTCACTTCATTCCAAGATTTATATTACATGATTTGTTTTCCCAGAAGCATGATGGTTACACTAGTAACATTGACTTGTCCCGAAGAGTATTGCCAGACATGAAAGGAAAGTTATGCATTTGAGTATTCTTGTCCCGTTCATTTATTTACTTGAACTTGGTGTATTTTGCATATGTCTCGATTGGTTGTTTAACCTATGAGTCGGCATCACTAAGCTTGGATACCTTGTCGGGTTGATCCACCAACTTGGAGATCCCTCTCCCGTCCCGCCAGCTGCAGTTTGGATCCCGATACCCGGTCTATTACCGTGGTCCCGTCCCGATACCCGGTTCGCTACCGTGGTCCCGTCCCATATATTTATATTGTATATATGATTTGCGTTGAATCTCCTCACCTTGTGTGACTGAGATCAACGTCCCGTTTTACTGTTGTCACTTTAGTGACAGAGGACTTAGCTTTATGTGATTGCCATCTTGTTAGTTCCCGATTCCTTGGTTACCTTATATGGTTTATCTTATTTACTTGTTTTCTAGCAAATGATTTATCTACTTTATGAGAGTTCTTATTTAAACAGATTTCTATGCTTTTCAAGGTATTTCCTTTATCATTACATGTTGTTGTATCTTTTCATTTTCTTGTCAGACCGTCGTGTCTGACCCAATTGCTTTGGTACTCAGGTCCCGTTGTCGGCTACCTTAAGGAGGAGCCGGAGGAGGCGGTAGGTGAGCCGCAACCTCTAGTCGAGTGGCGTGCTGACGATGTCATGTAGACATCGGGTTGCTACGAGAGGCGTTTCATTTTGAGGAAAACTATTTAACCATTTATTGGGTTATTGTTTTGGTTTTTATTGGCCTTTATTGGCCTCTATTTTTGGGAATGTAAATAAGTGATTTTTTGTTAAACTTTAACTTACTATTGGGAAACATGCTATAGAACGTTGCTCATTCTAATACAGTAATTTATACTTGATGTTAATGCTTTCGTGACTAGAGATAGTCTGACTATTTGATTTGCTACATGCTTCCGCACTTAAAAGAAATATTCGATTATGGTTGTGATATCCTCACCGCGGACACCTGTGGGAAATTAAATAAATGCATGTGGTTATCTATTCGTCATCATCACCACTATTAATAATGTCCCGACTCCAGATCAGTTCCTTCGTGGGGCCCGGTCTGGGGTCGCGACAGGTCTGAGGATGATAAGCTGTGCTGAACTGGAGTTTGGTACCCATCGACTCGTGAAGAGTTTTCCAAAACTTTGAAACAAACATGTTGTCTCTGTCTGAAGTAATGGAGACGGGTTGACCATGTTTACTAACAATCTTATCAACAAATAACTTTGCAAGTGGTGCCATATGCATCATGTTCCCTGTCTTCATCGGAATGAAATGAGCAGACTTTGTCAGACGATCTACAATATTCCAAATTGCATTATTTCCCTTCTTGTTATTCGGCAACCTGGAAACGAAATCCATGGTGATGTGTTCCCATTTCCACTCCGGAATCTCCAACGGATGTAACAAACCTGGGGGCTTTTGATGCTCCGCCTTAATCAACTGACAAGTTAGACAACGAGACACAAAAACCGCTATCTCTCTCTTCATGTTGTTCCACTAAAATCGATTCGTGAAATTGTGGTACATCTTCGTGCTACCCGGATGCATAGAATATCTCGTGCTGTGAGCTTCATTCATTATTTCACTCTTCAAGTCATCCACATTTGGCACACACAACCGGTCACGAAAATACAGTATCCCATTCACCATCTTGAAATCTGGACGTTCTGTGATATATTCTACTATCTTTGCCAAGTCTAGGTCTTGCAACTGACTTTCCTTGATCTTCTGGATGAAGGTAGGTTCTAATATTGTCATGTTTGCTAACATTGCACCCAGCTTCAGGGTTTGCACTTCTACACCCAACTCTTCAAACAATTGTAAGACACCAATTCCTCTCAAACTGGTCATGACCACTGATTTTCTGCTCAATGCATCAACTACAACATTCACTTTGCCTGGATGATACTTGATTGGAAAGTCATAATCCTTGATATACTCCATCCGCCGTCTCTGTCTCATATTTAAATCCTTCTACGAGAAAAAGTATTGCAAACTTCGGTGATCCGAATGGACTTCAAATTTCTCCCCGTAGAGGTAATGTCTCCACATCTTCAAAGCAAAAACAACTGCTACCAATTCCAAGTCTTGAGTTGCATAGTTCTTCTCATGGTCCTTCAACTGTCTTGAGCCATAAGCAATCACCTTGCCATCCTGCATCAATACACAACCTAGTCCCACATTCGAAGCATCTGTATAAACAATAAATCCGCCGTTGCCCGATGGTAATGTAAGAATTGGGGCGGCGGTTAACCTTCCTTTCAACTCTTGAAAACTTGTTTCGCACTGTTCGGTCCAACCAAATGGGACATTCTTCCTGGTCAATTTTGTCAACGGTGCTGCAATGGACGAAAAACCTTGGACAAATCTTCTGTAATAGCCTGCTAACCCCAAAAAGCTTCTGTTTTCAGTCACACTGTGTAAGACCCCGACCCGAGTGAACCCGATTAGTGCTAATTAAGTTGCGTGTTAGTGCTAAGCTTGATTAGTGATTTCTGGTTAAGTTGGGATTGGATTAGCTTTGATTATGGTTTCGGGCTAATTCGTTTGTCTTGATTTGCTTTGGTAGCTTGTGGGGCCCTTTGGGGGTTCCCTTTTCGGCTTTGTATTTTCTCGAGGAAATTCCCGATTTATTGTGGATTATGTTTTTGGCCCGTTGCATGCATCTTGTAGATCTCAACAACTTTCATGTTAATCCCGTATTCATTCGAGATCCCGAAACCCAATTTTCCGGGCAAAACAGTCATTGCACACCAAATCTATACCCAAAACTTGATATTCTCGTAAACCGCGAAACATACACTTTTTGGAAACTAGATATTTCGACGATCATTTCTTCCTTCTTCGTCGAATCCATCCGAGGTCCCGAAGTAGATGATTTCAGCTAATTTAGTTCCTTAAGTTGTGGGACCCAAGCTCCCTTTGTTAACAAAAGAGAACCCATCTCTTCTTTCTCATTCACTCTCCATTGCTCCAGCACAACTGAACCTAGGGTTTCTTGTGACTCTTCTTTTCTTCTTCTTGCTTCTTCATCTCCAAGCCATACCTAGAGCTCATCAACCAAGCAATGGAAGTCACCAATCACTCCCTCATCTCTCAAGCTTTCCATTGGTACCATTTGTGAGGAGAACTCTCCATTCCAAGACCTTCATTGAGTTTGCTATTGCCATTAGAGGACCTTCAAGGTAAGTGATCATTCCCATCTCCTAGATTAGTGTTCCTCTAGCCTTTGAGAAGCTACATTTGCATTATTGTTGGTTTGTTCATTGTCATTCCTTGTGTAACCCATTTTAGGGTTGTTTTGGGATTTTTGATGTGTAGCTTGGCTTTGAGCAATAGAGGTGATAAAAGGCTTGTTTTCAACTAGCTTGGAATAGAGGCAAGTGAATGTTTGGATGTTTTTAATTTTGAAATGATTTGGTGTAGTCTTTATGGATTTTCCATACTTTCATTTAATGAGGTTTGTTTGAAATAAATGCTCATAATGTATCTTGATAGTTTCATTCAATGTTTTATAAACATGTTGGTAGAGCATTTATTGTTCTTGTGATAGCTTAGATGAATGTTTGTGAAATGGTTTACTTCTCTTTTATTTGCATTGGACTTGACATGGAAGAAGTGATGGAGAGAACTCTTAATGAGGATTTGGAGAAGTATAAAGAGATGCATTGGAGGAACTATTAGCTCAATGTTATTGTAAGGACCTTGTGGATGTGAGGAAGATGGTTTTGAGGAGGAAAATGACTCAAAACTGAACTCAGTGAGCATTTTCGTAACTGGCGGTCAGCTCACGGTTAGCCAGCAGCTAACCGCCGAATGCATCGGCGGCTAACCGCCAGCTAACCGTGCACCGCGTACCGCGGTGACTTTTCCAGAGAGCATCATTTTCCACCTGAAAACGCGGTCAGCCTCACGGTTAGCCAGCGGCTAACCGCCGAACCCATCGGCGGCTAACCGCCAGCCAACCGCACAATCACGGTTCCTTTCCCGAGAGCATCAGAATTCTCACCTGAAATTCGGTCAGCTCCACGGTTACCCAGCGGCTAACCGCCGAATGCATCGGCGGCTAACCGCCAGGTAACCGAAATTTCCCAGATTTCGAAAAGCTCCCCGCTCGAACGATTGAGCTTTGTCAATCGAAGGGGATTCATTAGGCATTGCTTGATGCCATCCGAGAAAGAAACCATATCACAAATATGTCATTCGAAATTTTGGAAAAATCGTAGGAGTGCATAAGGAGCCCGGAATGTCTCAAAACTCAAGGAGTACCAAGTAAGGGCTATAATAGACATACGGGACCCCTATTCACTTAATTGGATTTCTAAATTGATATTTTACCCGAATTTCATTATAGTGTATTGTTTCACCTCATTCCCAGGAATTTCATCGCATGACTTGTTTTCTCGAAAGCTTTGGAGCTACAATAGTAACAGTGAATTGCCCCGAAATGTATTGCCCGATATGGAAAGTCAGTGTGCCCTTGAGCACCCCCGTTTTACCGTTTATTTACTGTACTTAAATACTTGATATGCCTCGATCAGTTTTATCCTATGTGTCGGCATCACTAAGCTTGGATACCTTGTCGGTCTGATCCATTGACTTGGAAATCCCTCTCCCGTCCCACCAGCTGCAGTTTGGATCCCGATACCCGGTCTAATACCGTGGTCCCGTCCCAATACCCGGTTCGCTACCGTGGTCCCGTTCCCGTATAATTATATTGTATATATGTATACGTTGTTTCTCCTCACCTTGTGTGACAGAGATCAACGTCCCGTGATACTGTTGTCACTTTAGTGACAGAGGACTTAGCTTTATGTGATTGCCACCTTGTTAGTCCCGAATCCTTGGATACCTGATATGTTTTATATTGTTTACTTGTTCATCGCAAATGATTTATCTATTTTATGAGAGTTCTTGCTTAACTCAGATTTATACTCTTTGCCAGAGATTTTCTTGTATTAGATATTGTTGTATCCTTGCTTTCTCTTGCCAGACCGTCGTGTCTGATCCTTTGCTTTGGTACTCAGGTCCCGTTGTCGGCTTCCTTGAGGAGGAGCCGGAGGAGGCGGTAGGCGCGCCGCAACCTCTAGTCGAGTGGCGTGCTGACGATGTCATGTAGACATCAGATTGCTTTGAGAAGCGTAACATTTTGAGGGGAACTATTTAACCATTCTTTTGGGTTGTTGTTTTGTGTACATTGGCCTTTGTTGGCCTCTATTTTTGGGAATGTAATTAAATGATATTTTGTCTAACTTTAACAACCATTGGGAAACATGCTATAAATCATTGCTCATTCTGATACAGTATTTTAGTCTGGTGTTATTGTTTTTATGACCAAGGATGGTTTGACTATTTGATTTGCTACATGCTTCCGCATTTAACAGAAATATTCAATTATGGTTATGATATCCTCACCGCGGACACCTGTGGGAAATTAAATAAATCATATGGTATTATTAAGCAGTTGTGGATCATCCTAACATCAATATTAGTCACGATCCCGGATTAGTCCTGCGGGCCCGGTCCGGGGTCGTGACACACTGCTTGGCCTCACCCAATTAACAACTGCTTCTATCTTAGCTGGATCAACTGTTAAACCTTCTTTGGAGAAGATGTGGCCTAGAAAAGCGACTTGCTCTAACCAGAATTCGCACTTACTGAGTTTTGCATAAAGCCGGTTGTCTTTCAAAAGCTGTAACGCCGTCCTCAAATGTTCTTCATGCTCCTTCTTACTCTTAGAATACACAAAGACATCATCAATGAATACTACTGTAGAGTGATCCAAATAGGGTGCAAAGACTTTGTTCATAAGAGTCATAAAGACTGCGGCGGGTGCATTTGTCATGCCAAAAGGCATCACTAAGAACTCGTAGTGCCCATATCTTGTTCTAAAGGCCATTCTCTGAACATCTAAGTCTCTAACTCGCAACTGATGGTACCCTAACCTCAAGTCTATCTTGGAAAAATAGGCTGCTCCTTGTAATTGATCAAATAATTCGTCTATCCTTGGCAATGGATACTTGTTCTTCACGATCACATGGTTTAATTTCCTGTAGTCAATGCACATTCTCAAACTTCCATCCTTTTTTTTCACAAACAACACTGGCGCTCCCCATGGTGAAACACTTGGCCTAATAAAGCCTTTGCTCAACAGATCCTGCAACTGAAGTTTTAGTTCACCCATTTCTCCTGGAGCCATTCTGTATGGTGCAATCGAGATCGGAGCCGTCCCTGGTAGGAGTTCAATTGTGAACTCAACTTTTCTGATTGGTGGTAAACCCGGGATTTCTTCTGGAAAAACATTCGGAAATTCACACACAATGGGGATATCCTCCACCCCTTGGGACTATTTATCCTCCATGCTAAACGCAATAAATGCCTGACACCCACTCTGAACTAATTTGCTTGCCTTCAAAACTGAAATAAATCATGCCTGAGTTTTTCTTTTGTTCCCCTGAAATATCAACTCTGCCTGTGGTCCTTGGAAGCTGAATGTTATAGTTTTTCTAAAACAATCCATGGTGGCATGATATGCTTCTAACCAATCCATGCCTAAGATGACATCAAAATCTTGCATGTCCAAGACAATGAGGTTGGCCGGTAAATTAACGTCTCCTAACAAAACTATACAACTAGGGTAATAGGTTCTAGACACAACTTGTTTCCCTACTGGTGTGATTACTATCAGAATTGTAAGACCCTGACCCGAGTGAACCCGATTAGTGCTAATTAAGTTGTGTGTTAGTTCTAAGCTTGATTAGTGATTTTGGCTAAGTTGGGCTTGGAATAGCTTTTGATATAGTTTTGGGGATTTTTGATCGCTTGTGCTTAGTGGGGCCCTTTGGAGGTTCCTTTTTATTGACTTTGCATGCACTTGAGGATTTATCGGAGATTTTGCATTCATTATTTTAATCCCAGTTTATTTATATTGTTAATCCCTACAACTTTCATGTTGATCCCTTCCTCGTTCGAGACCCCGAAACCCGATTTCATAGCCTTGAGGGGCAAAACAGTCTTTTTACACTAAACCTGTACCCAAAATTTGATATTCCCGAAACCCGTGAAACATATACTTTTTGGAAACTAGATATTTCGACGATCATTTCTTCCTTCTTCGTCGAATTCATCCGAGGTCCTGAAAGAGATGATTTCAGCCCAATTAGACTTGTTAGTGGTGGAGCCCACTCCCCATTTGGGTATAAGGAAGCCCTTCTTCCCTTCCATTTCCTTTTTCCAGCACAAGAGAGAAAACCTAGGGTTTGTGAGCAACTCTTTCTTCTTCTTGCTTCTTCATCCTCAATTCACTCCCAAGCTTGCACCAAGAAGAGATTAGAGGCCATCATCTTCTTCACCTCATTGAGAGCTTTCTTTCAATAGTTTTGTGGGGAAAAGCCTCCATTTCCGAGACTTTCTTTGAGCTTATCATTGCCATTAGAGGACTTTGCAAGTAAGTAATCCCCTTCATCTTCTAGATTTGTATTCCTTTGGCCATAGAGAAGCTCCACCTTCATTATTGGAAGGTTTCCTTGTTATTTCATTGTTTGATCATTTTAGGGTTTTATTTTGGGATCTTCCTTGTAGTTTGGACCTTTATTTTGAGAGACTTGTTAGAGCTTGAGCTACTTGATTTGAAGACCTAAGGCAAGTAAATGATTGGGTGTTTTAAGTTTTAAATGGTTTGGTGAAGCATTTATGGATTTTCATGCTTTCATTAATGTGTTTATTGTTGAAATAAATGTTCTTGTTGGAGTATTAAAGGATGCATTTATGGTCATAGAGAAGTGTTGGTTCATAGTAATTAATGTTTTCTTGTTTTGTCTTGAATATGTATATTGTGTGAAATGGTTTCCTCCACTCTTTGCTTGTATGGAATGTGATATGGATGGAGGAGAATGGGATGGTTGTGGTTGGAGATTTGAGGTCATTTGAATGGAGATTTATACTCCTTATTTGATGTATGAAAGTGGTTAAGAAGGGGTTGTGAAAAGGAAGAGTTATTGTGGAGCTGAACTGGTCCGAATTCAGGTTCTGGACAGTTCGCTCGAGCGACCATGACACTTCGCTCGAGCGACCTGTCCAGGAAAGGGTTCGGAGCATTCCAGTAGCTTGGTCGCTCGAGCGGACATCCCAGAACTCATTCTAGAGAGTTGTTCGTTCGAACGCACTTAAATATTCGCTCGACCCAATGAGTTCATTCGAGCGACCTCCACTTCGCTCGAGCAAACCCACCCAGACCACCATTCCAGCGAGGGACTCGCTCGAGCGAACCCTCCAGTCCGCTCGAGTGATGCGGTTCGACTAGCATAGGCTATGTTTGGGACAATGTTCAACTGTTTCAATGGTTGGGTCTATTCTCTGGGAACCCCTCTGTGTCAAGGAGATTTATTAAGCATTGTATGAGGCCATTTGAGGAAGAAACCATGTCACAAAGATTTCATTCGAAGTTTTGAAACTTCAAGGTGCATAAGGAGCCCGAAATGTCTTCAAATTCAAAGAGTACCAAGTCTTTATTATAATCGACATACGGGACCCCTATTCACTTAAATAGATCTTGAAACCAGTATTTTACCCGAGATTGTTATAATTCAGTGGTTCACTTCATTCCAAGATTATACTATATGATTTGTTTTCCCTAAAGCATGATAGTTACACTAGTAACAGTTAATTGTCCCGAAATGTATTGCCCGACATGAAATGACAGTATGCCCTTGAGCACCCTCGTCTTGCTCGTTATTTATTGTACTTGATTTACTTGCATATGTCTCGATTTGTTATTTGACCTATGAGTCGGCATCACTAAGCTTGGATAACCTTGTCGGTTTGATCCACCGACTTGGAGATCCCTTTCCCGTCCCGCCAGCTGCAGTTTGGATCCCGATACCCGGTTTATTACCGTGGTCCCGTCCCGATACCCGGTTCGCTACCGTGGTCCCGTCCCGTATATTTATATTGTATATATGATTTGCGTTGATTCTCCTCACCTCGTGTGACTGAGATCAACGTCCCGTTATACTGTTGTCACTTTAGTGACAGAGGACTTAGCTTCATGTGATTGCCATCTTGTTAGTTCCCGATTCCTTGGTTACCTTTTATGTTTTATCTAGCAAATGATTTATCTACTGTATGAGAGTTCTTGTTTAAACAAATTTCTATGCGTTTCAAGATATTTCCTCTATTATATGTTGTATCTTTTCACTCTCTTGCCAGACCGTCGTGTCTGACCCATTTGCTTTGGTACTCAGGTCCCGTTACCGGTTTCCTTTAGGAGGAGCCGGAGGAGGCGGTAGGTGAGCCGCAACCTCTAGTCGAGTGGCATGCTGACGATGTCATGTAGACATCGGGTTGCTACGAGAGGCGTTTCATTTTGAGGAAAACCATTTTACCATTCATTGGGTTATCGTTTTGTCTATATTGGCCTTTGTTGGCCTCTAATTTTGGGAAATGTAATTAAATGATCTTTTGTTAAAACTTGAACTACTTTTGGGAAACATTTTATTGGTCATTGCTCATTCTGATACAGTAATGATACTTGATGTTATTGTCTTCATGACTAAGGATAGTCTGACTATTTGATTTGCTACATGCTTCCGCACTTAACAAAAATATTCATTGATGGTTGTGATATCCTCACCGCGGACACCTGTGGGAAATTAAATAAATGTACGTTGTTATCATTTAAACAGATGTGGTGGTTAATCACCACAAATGTCCCGACTCCGGATCGGTTCCTTCGTGGGGGCCCGGTCCGGGGTCGCGAGAAGAATGTAATCCAATTCACTATGTGGTGCATCAATCAACTTAGCAAAACTAGGAGATGAGAACGAATGTGTGGATCCAGGATCAAATAAAATCTGGGTTTCTACCCCACAAACAAGAAGTTTACCTTCTACCACGTCCCCTGCAGCTTCAGCATCCGCACGGTTGAGATAATATAAACGTCCACGCATCTGTAGTCTATTCAGTGCTTGATTTTGCCGTCCTTGGCCTTGTCTATTCTGTTGTGGAGGACGAGCATTCTGATTCTGTGCTGGTAGCCTGGCCTGCTACTGCTGCTGAGGTGGTCTAATCTGATTATGAACTAGTGCTTGATTCTTAGGAGCTGCTTGTCTCTGCTGTTGGTTTCTGTTCCCCTGATTCTGAAGTTGTGGGCAATCCTTGATTGCATGGTTCATAGCTCCACATTTGAAACAGGCACCCATGCCTTACGACATTCATGAGTTTCGTGATTCTTGCCACAGTGGCCACAACCCTGTCTCACTTGACTTTTTGTTCTTGTCTTGGTTTCTTGTTGTGTTGCTGCTTCTGATTCTGCTGCTGGTAGTGCTGATTCCTGTCTTGAATGATCATGTTGTTAATATCTTCAAACTTATATGCCCGCTTGACTGCCTCATCATATGTAGCTGGTGGAACTACTACTATGGCATCTCTCATGATAATGGGATTCAACCCTTCCAAAAACTTCGTTATCTTCTTCTGCTCAGTGTCAATCAACTCGGTAGCATATCTAGTCAATCTCTCAAACTTGGTAACATAGTCTAGCACCGTCATGCTGCCTTGCTTGAGCTGCTGAAATTCGATAGCCTTCTGCCTCTTAACGTGAGAGGGAATGTACTTATCCTAAAACTGCGTCTTAAATGCTACCCACGCATCTTCATTAGCCATTACCGTGTATGGATCCTTAATTGTTTGCCACCAACGATCTGCAAGCCCATAGAATTGTGAGGCTGTGAGGTTGACTTTCTGCCTCCCTATGCATGTGAAGACATCAAAGATTTTTTCAGTATTAGCTAGCCAGTCGTCTGCAACTAACGGGTCCTCATTGCTCGAAAATTCCTTCGGTGCTCTCTTCCTGAACTTCTCAAATAGCTCATTAGGGTCATGATCCCTATTTTGAATGACAATTTGTGGACCCAAAGGCTGTGGAGCTACGTTCCTGTTCTGAAGAACTTCCAAGAGTTGTCTCCGAACTTGTGCCATTTCCTCATCCTTCTTAGCTAACTGTTCTTGAAATCTGGATTGAGTCTCATTTGCTTGTCTTTGTTGTTCTATCATAGTTTGCATGAGTTCTTGAAATTGTGTAGCGATTGGCGTATTAGTCGTGTCTGACTCGTTCTGATTACTACCGGAAGCATGATTGTTTGGAGCTTTTCTTGGAGGCATGGTGCTGTAAAACAAGGAGTTAGTACACAATAAACATGGTATAAGGGTTTCTAAGGTCCTATACCAACGAATATATCGAACTCACGAATCCTCGCCAAGTTCCTAAGACCTTTCTAGTTTCTTTTAAGTGCCTGAAATAAGTCCCGCTCTGATACCAGTCCTGTCGCGACCCAGGAACGGACCCTTGGCCCGCGACGTGGGTGATTGATGATTGTTATGTTTTCCCACAGGTTCCCGCGGTGAGGATTCCTGAAACACACGGAATCTGTCTCCCATGATCAAGTTTGAGGAAGCGTGTAGCAAATCATATCAAGATAAGCACCAATAAATTTTCAAGTGCTATAAGAAATAATAACAAGCCATAGTATCAAAAGAAAGGAGTTAATATGGCATTCCCATCAAGATTCAAGTTATGAGACTAACACAAAAGTAAGTTAAGTTTTAGTTACATCCCATAAGAGGCCAACACAGGCCAATACAATTCTCAAAATAATAAAAGAGCCCAAATGACAAAATGTCGAAACTCAAGAACCCGCCCGACGTCTAGTTGACATCGTCGGGCTGTCACTCTCTAACTGGGGGTGGCTCAAAAGCCTCCTCCGGATGCTCCTCCTCAAGGGCAACGTCACCTGCACCTGGGCACCAACAAGCAATGATCAAACACAATGGTTTGGCAGGTAATCCATTTAGGCATGAGTATAAGTAGTAAATATTACAGGAAACATTTAAAGACATTTTTGCTGAAGAGTAAACAGTTACATGACTAAGGTACATTTCAAAATACGAACAAAACTAACAACATTTCAAAATACGAACAAAACTAACATGCATACTTATTATATCATGAATAGTTACATTCCACAAAGAGCACATCCTTTCTCTATCATTTATAATGAAAAGTGCAAGCATGCACGACAAGCACGATATACATAATATAATCACGACACGATTCCCACATATACGGAGATTTCGACCGCGGAACCGGACACGCATGATGTGTAATAAAATACACGACCACTCTGCAGACAGTCCACATGATTAAGGACCCCCAGACAGTGGATCAAACTGAAAGGGCAGTCCAAGCTCAGTCGTGTTCAATTAATTTCATGAACGCACAAAACACGTGAAACACAGTCTAAACATATCGAGATAAAAGGGGAAATCACTTATCAAAACAAGACAAGGCACGACTAGCAAAAAAAATGCATAATTATATGCATAACATGCTTAAGAAGTGATCCCCATTTGATTCTTGAAACACACCTTCAAACGAGCTTATACTTGAAATCCAAAACGAGTACACGATGGTACTTATCGTACCAAGACGGAAATTCAAATACGAAGTCTATCAAGCATGTGTTAAGGCTATTAATTGACCTTTGTGTAATTGGGACCCCAAATGTCGGAATGTACAAGAATTGGTGTCCCCAAAGTTGAGTTGCATTTCGAAGTTCCATTTACACAATGTCAAGTCAAAACCCTTAACATAGTCTAGTTTTTCAACCTTCAAGAAAATACATAAATGGAACAATTCTTTTTCCTGAATCTCGCTGGTTCGCTCGAGCGGAATTGACACTTCGCTCGAGCGAGACAGTTCGCTCGAGCAGACCATAAGGTCGCTCGGGCGAACAACTCTCTATCTTGCTCGAGACTAGACAGTGGACAGTTTGCTCGAGCAGACCATAAGGTCGCTCGAGTGGATAGCTCTTTATCTGCGACCGGACCAAGCAGTGGCCTGGTCGCTCGAGCGAACAGGCTTCTGCCTGTGATCGCTAAGTGTAGAAAAAAATCTTTCTCTTGTACAACTTCCAATACATTTCTCTCCTTCTTCTCATCCTTAAGCCACATACAATCCCTTGAGCCTTCATGCTCACCAAGGGTTCATTTTCCACAATTTCAAACATTCAATCCAATGAAAACATCATCATGAAGCTTATAAACAAGTTTATATGCACAATTTCTAGAATAATAATGAAATCTAAAATACACATACAACATTGAACCTATAGAGATTTCTTGCCTTTGCCCAAATGCTAAACAATCCTCTTCAAAACCTCTTACTCAAGAGCTAAGCCAACACTACAAGAATCCCAAGGAAATCCATTCAAAACTCAACAAAAATGAAAACAAGGAACCCATTTTCATACAAGGGTTTGCAATACAAAAAACAAGATCTTTAAGAATAAAAAAGACTTCATGAAAAATATGGGTTGAAGCTCTTACCTAGAAATGGGAAAACAAGAACATATGAAGAAAATGAAGAGCTTGTCCCACTAGAAACTCCAAGAAATTTGTATTAATAGAAAGCTTGCAAGGAGAGGAAGAAGATGATGGTCTTGGAATTCTATTTGGAGATCTCTAGTTAGAGCATTCAAGAGGAATAAGGTGGAAAGGAAAAAGGGGTTTTCAACCCTAAGTTAAGAAAGTTGCAGGATTTGGG
The DNA here is from genome assembly GCA_038049695.1 of Cinnamomum chago. Taxonomy (NCBI): domain Eukaryota; kingdom Viridiplantae; phylum Streptophyta; class Magnoliopsida; order Laurales; family Lauraceae; genus Cinnamomum; species Cinnamomum chago. The sequence goes on from CP142451.1 coordinate 59,293,330, forward strand.
AAAGTGAATGAAAAGAGATGTAGATAAGACTTAAGTAATGCCAATGGGGCCCAATGAATCTAATCCTTGCATTGACAAAAACATGATTATGCGGGCCTCGAATGAACTCGACGAAGAAGGATAAAATGATCCTCGAAGCGTCTAGTTTCCAAAAAGTATATTTTTGACATGGTTTTGGGATCTCTAAATTTGTGTCCAGATTTGTGTATAAAAGACAACTTTACCCTTTTTGGGCAAGAACTTGGGTTTTTGGGCTTCAAACATGAATGGGCTGGAAACGAAAGTCGTTACACATAGTAAAATCATTCAAATGAAGTCAAAATCACAATTAAAAATGGAAACCGATACGATCCTCCCAAGCTTACACGTGCAATCAAGCCTTCCTGAGTGTGTCTGACTAACGCTAAACGTCTCTCAAAATTCCCAAAGTTGTATCCTGGACTAAACTAATTATTTCTAACCCAACGATAACTAAAACCACTCAGGACTAAACTCATACTAATCGCACAAAAATTGAATTAGTCTGGGTCGGGGTCTAACAGTTCGGCGGTTAGCCGCTGGTTAACCGTGTGGCTGACCGCGCCTTTCGGGAAGAAATCAACCTCTCTGGAAAAGTGACTGCGGCTGTGCGGTTAGCCGCCAGTCACCAGGCGACTAGCCGACAGGTGACCGCTGGCTGACCGCCAAGTGCGGAAAAGCCCTTCTGTAACCAAATTTGAGCCCTTTTTCTCCCTTAAACCATTTACCTTCATTCCCATTCATCTTTATACAATAAAATGAGCTAAAAGCTCCACCCATACGCCATCAAAATTTCACAAACATCCATCCCAAACACCTCCATCTTTTTACATTCAATCACCAAAGAGAGAAGAAACCCATTAATCACGAGGATCCATTGAGCTATTAACAAGAAATAATGAAAACTATAAACCAATGTTTTCAAGACATCAAATGAGCTAAAAAGCTCCTCCCATACGCCATCAAAATTTCACAAACATCCATCCCAAACACCTCCATCTTTTTACATTCAATAACAAAAGAGAGAAGAAACCCACTAATCACAAGGATCCATTGAGCTATTAACAAGAAATAATGAAAACTATAAACCAATGTTTTCAAGACATCAAATGAGCTAAAAAGCTCCTCAAATGAATCATTCAACACTTTCATTCTCCTCCTTTCAAATTTCTCCCTTTCCATTCTTTCCATTCACAATCACTCTCAAGGTAGAGAAAACTCAATTATGTGAAACCATTTGAAATCTTGACAACATGATGCATACTTTTCCAAGTATGAACAAGAGAGAAATAGACTCGTCAATAAGCACATTTCGAAATCAATATTAATCATAGCAAAAGACAAGTATTAAAATCATCAAAACCATTAATGAATCAAGCTTTTCTCACAAAACATGTCAATAATCAAAACGATCCATTCATCCACTTGCCTTGGGTCTTCTAATCAAGAAATCAAGCTTAAACACTCTTCCAAATCCAAGCTTCAAAGCTACAAGCAAAACCCCCCAAACAAACCCTAAAATGGGTCAAACAATGAAAGACAAGGAATGGGCTCAAACCAAACTAGGAAATAGAACCTAAGGGAAAACCATAGCTCAATAATAGAAGATGGAAAGAAGTCCTTACCTCTAGGGCCATCAATCAACAAGAAGAAGCTTGAAATAGGGGCTGCCCAGCTGAGATTTGTACAATAATGGTGTCCATGGGAAGCTAGAAGGATGGAGAAGAAGAAGTTGAGCTCTAATCTCCATTTTGCAAGGTTTGGAGGTGGGTTTTGTGAAAGGAAGCAAGAAGGAGAAGAAGAAAAGGGCAAAAGCCCTATGGAGCTGAAGTTCCTCCCCACACAAGTGTGCTGGAACGAATAGGAGAGGAAGAGAGGGGCTGATCCCTTTTATAAAAGGGATAAAAGGGTGGGTGTGGGCCCCACCATCACTTAAACTTGTCGGGATTAAAACATCAATTTTTGGGCCTCGGATGCGATTGACGAAGAAGAGGAAAATATTTCTTATAAAATTTTGTTTTCAAAAAGTATAATTTTGGCATGGTTCTGGAATCTCGAAATTTGGGTCCAGATTCAATGTGAAAAGACCGATTTTACCCCCAGGGCTGGAAAAACTGATTTTCGGAGGTTCAAATGGGTACTGAGTGAACACAAAAGTTATACATATTAACAAACTAAGTCAAACGAGGCTAAAACAAGAATTATTAGAAATTTCAAATAATCTCCCAATCACGTGCAAAGTCACTAAAAGAACCCCCAAAGGGTCCCACTAATCACCAGGCCCTCAAAACTCCCCAAAACTAGTGAAAAACTATTCTAGCTCACAAACTCAACCCAACAAACACTAATCCCACAAAAAGAAACTAATCCATAAATAAAACAACACTAATCCAGTAAATTAGGGGTCGGGTTCTCACATCCTCCCCCCCTTAGAACATTTGGTCCTCCAAATGAGCAAAACAAACCCAAAAAGTCTAGTGGGGACATTAATCCCACACTTCAGAAATAGAACCTCAAACAACTGCTCCAATTCGGTCCTCTCGGAAGCATCTGGACTCGCTGGGTCATCCTCGTTGTAGAACTCTTCGGTCAATTATCAACAGTCGTCAAACATTCCACCACTGGCTCGAGTCTGTTACTGTTCTGCCGTCCTGACTACTCAAGAAATTTTCCATCTTTGACTTCTTCTAAGTTCCACCAAGTCTCTCGCTTCTAGCCACCCTGATACAGAAAATTCTTGGAAGAATTTTGTCGACTTCATCACAACTGTCGAAGCTAGGGTCTCATGTCAAACGTACAATCTTCAATGTGAACTCTTGCTAGCTCTAACTATTTCTGTTCCTTGCTCTTGATCCACTGCACAACAGCCGGTCTCTACCAGTCTTGGACATGCCTTTACCTTGAAATATTGTCCTATCCTTCTATCTGCCCTTGGCTTCGGAAAATTGGTGACGCTGAGTACTACCAGATGTATCTTACTTTAGGCAATGTCGTCCAGTCCTCGATACATTTCTGTCATCTCCGTCAAAGTTATCGAAATTAGGTCTCCTGCCAATGCACAATCTTCGAGGTCAATGACTTGGAAATCTGTTACTTCTTCATATACCAAGCTGATTCAATCAAATGTTTGAACGGTCCTCTAAACACTTCACTCATCTCTATCTACTCATTGAAAACACAAGGTTCATAACTCTGTAGGTTTCCAGCTCTGACTAGACCTGCTAACACTTTAGCTATCATGCTACTCCACATGTCCAAACTTCATGTGGTGTACTTCTGCCAAATTCATTCTTCTCTGAGTTTTTCAACTGTCATTGTCCATAAGTGATGATTCTCCTGGTCATATCTTTACTCTGCCCTAACTGATGTTCTACAAGTCGGTAAAATCCACAAAATCTCCTCTATCATGTGATCAGGTAACAATCAATTCCACATATAACTCTCTACACTGCTGCTGAAAACTAATTTCCTATGCTTTTAACCATCCACTAACACATCCGGCTGAGTCGACTCACCATCATAACTGCAATTGTTAAACCTCCTCCAACAATTATCCATCACAAGCTCATCAATGCTCGAGAAATTTCTAACTTTTCACATCTTCTTGGAGCTGCACCACTAAAAATCACTTCAAACCTCATAAAGTCCACCACTCATTCGGCTTATGGAGTCCTCTGACTTAGGAAAATAATCCAAGTTTATCCAAAAATCCACACTTACTTGCCTGACGAATCCTCTGACGGTACACGATCAACTGTAATTGGGTCTCGATATGTTGCTCACATTCCTAGCTGACGAACAATTGGTCGCAAATTCCTTCTCTAGCTCCATCTGTGACATCGAAAAGCTGAAAATTCTGCCAATGTCCTTCGAGAAACACATACTAAGTCCACTAAACTCCGACTCTCTGGCGCGAAAACAAGGAAAAGGTACTAAATGTGGGTGCGGAGACATTAAATTCTCCCTTACTAGAAAAAGTTTGGTCCCCCAAATTCCCTAACAACAAGGATAAGAAAACGAGGCAAAGATAGCCTCCCCCACTAGAAGAACAACAGACACGAACTCACAGAAACAATGGCTAGCCAGAAGGAAAACCAACACAGCTAAACGAGTCATCACCACACGTCTTAAGGTTCCTAGAGTGTTTTACTTCCTAGAAACATGCCCGCTCTGATACCAGTCTGTCACGTCCCCAAACCGGAACCTCGGGGGCGCGAATGGGATTACGGATAGTTATATTTTTCTCTCTCCCAAGATCTGCGTGTGTGAAGACAACACATTCCAATACACTTTGAATATTTTTACGGAAGCTTTCGGGGCGTTGCGACCCGGAGTCCGTGGCAATCGGATTCCGCGTCGTACTCAACCTCTAGCATATACCTATTATATCAAGAACCATATCAGACTGGAGTAGGCCATCACAACAAAGTACATAGATGACAGTAATAGGATATTACATTCCCATATTTGTTCAAGCTACAATTATCAATGTACATTAATTAAGAATCCCAAGAAAAGGCTAATAAAAGCCATACAATAACAAGTTAATAACCCCTCCCCAAATGTGACGCAACTCCGATGTCAAGCTCAATGTCTACATGACATAGCCGACAAAACAACCTGTAAAACATGGCTCCACAGCCAACAAAAGCACTCATCTCGGGATGAAGAAGTCTGGACCTGAGTACCAAAAGTTGTGGGCTAGACACGACGGTCTAGCAAGTGGATCAAAAGATAATAAATATACTGAAGAATAAAACATATGATAAATCATGCTATTTGATCAAATGCTGCATATAATTAAACGGGTGGAAATCGTGGATCTCTGACAAAACATGTATTCGTTTAAAGCATGAGTTTAACATAGCGATCTAACAAAACATATGTTCATTTACATCATCTATAAAAGCATAGATATTTGACAATCGGGTGTTCATTTAAAACATGTGTAAATATAGATGTCTGGCAAAACAAACGTTCATTTGAAACATATGTAAAAGCATGAGTATTTGACAAACCGGGTATTCATTTAAAGCGCATGTAACCATAGAAATCTGGCAAAACAAATGTTCATTTGAAACATATGTAAAAGCAGGAATATTTAACAAATCGGGTATTCATTTAAAACATGTGTAAACATAGGGATCTGGCAAAACAAGTGTCATTTAAAACATATTTAAAAGCACGGATATTTAACAAATCGGGTATTCATTTAAAGCGTGTGTAACCATAGAAATTTAACAAAACCAATGTTCATTTGTAACATATGTAAAAGCATGAGTATTCGACAAAACGGGTATTCATTTAAAGCGTGTGTGTACAAGGAACGGGAAACAATATAACAATAACTGAATTTACCTTGGAAAATATTAACACCTGTTTAAATAATAACTTTCATAAAAGAAATGAATCATTTACCGGAAAACAAATAATCAATATAAAACATGTAGGGTATCCAAGGGATCGAGAACTAGCAAGATGACAACCACACGAAGCTAAGTCCTCTATCACCAAAGTGACAACAATAACTAGGCACTGATCTCAGTCATTCGACGTGAGGAGAAACAGTGGATCTTATAAATACATATACATATACTATACATGACCACGGTAGCGAGCCGGGCATCGGGAACCACAGTAGCAATCTGCGGTATCGGGACAAGACCAGGGTAATAACCGGGTAGCGGGATCCAAACTGCACCTGGCGGGACAAGAGGGGGATCTCCAAGTCGGTGGATCAGACCAACGAGGTTATCCAAGCTTAGTGTTGCCGACTCATAGGTCAAATGACAATATCAAACATATATGAAATACATCAAGTGCAAGTGTCGCGACCCCGGACCGGGCCCCCGAAGGAACCGCTCCGAGATCGGGACTAAATGATGATCCACATTACATTTATTTAATTTCCCATAGGTGTCTGTGGTGAGGATATCACTGTAAGACCCCGACCCGAGTGAACCCGATTAGTGCTAATTAAGTTGCGTGTTAGTACTAAGCTTGATTAGTGATTTTGACTAAGTTGAGTTTGGAATAGCTTGTGGTATAGTTTTGGGGATTTTGATTTGCTTTGTGTTAGTAGGGCCCTTTGGGGGTTCCTCTTTGTGACATTTCATTTGTTTGAGGATTTATCGGAGGTTTTTTCATTCAAGATTTTATTCCTGTTTTACCCGCTTTGATGATCCCATTTTCGTTTGAGATCCCGAAACCCGAATTCTTGGCCTTGAGGGCAAAACAGTCATTGCACACCAAATCTGTACCCAAAACTTGATATTCCCGAAACCGGCGAAACATATACTTTTTGGAAACTAGATATTTCGACGATCATTTCTTCCTTCTTCGTCGAATTCATCCGAGGTCTCGAGAGAGATGATTTCAGCCTAAGTAGATTGTTAGTAGTGGAGCCCACTCCTCACTTGCTACAATAGGAGACCCTTCCCTTCCATTTTCATTTTCCAGCACAAGAGGGAGAACTAGGGCTTGTTGAGCAACTTCTTCTTCTTCTTGTTTCCCATCACTCAATCCACTTCCAAGCTTGCACCAAGAGGAGATTGGAGGCCACCATCTTCTTCATCTCCTTGAGAGCTTCCTTTACATAGCTTTTGTGGAACACACCAACCCTTACAAGATTTCCTTAGAGCTTGTCATTGCCATTAGAGAACCTTGCAAGTAAGTATTTCCCTTCATCTTCTAGATGTGTTATCTCCTAGCTCTTGAGAAGCTTCCCTATCATCCTTGGGAGATTTCCTTGCTATTTCATTGTTTTGACTCTTTTAGGGTTTGTTGTATTTGGGGTTTTTGCCTTGTAGTTGGATCATTGTCTTGGAGGACTTGATAGAGCTTGATTTCTTTGTTAGAAGACCTAAGGCAAGTGAATAAATGATTTTCCTAAGCTCTTATTGATTTTTGGACATTTTCCATTAATGTGCATTTATTGCTTTGTTTTGAAATGAATGCTCATGATAAGTATTAATGACACATTTATAATCTTGGAGAAGTAGTGGTTTATGGCATTGAATGTCTTCTTGTTTTGTTGCAAAGGTTTATATAGATTGTGAAATGGTTCCCTTCTCCTTTTTCCTTGTGTTGAATGCATGGTTAATGAAGGAGAATATGGTTGATTTGATGGAGGATTTGTTGTAGTTTGAAGGGAGAAATAGACTCCTCATTTGATGTGTAAGAAGGGCTAAAAGAAGGTTGTAAAAAGGAAGAGAAAGAGAGGAACTGAACTGCCCGGAATTCAGTCTCTGGACAGTTCGCTCGAGCGACCATGACAGTTCGTTCGAGCGACCTGTCCAGAAGAGGATACGGGTTTTCCAGTAACTTGGTCGCTCGAACGCATTTTAATAACCGCTCGACCGATGGGTTCGCTCGAGCGAACTCTTCGATTCGCTCGAGCGATGCGGTCTGCCTGGCATAGGCCACGTTGGTACAGAAATTTCGGCCGATCGATCGGACCGAAGTGGGTTTTGAAATTTATTTTTTTTGTGGACCTTGGCTACCCTCTTTGGACTCACTTGACCATATGTGAGAGCGTCTTGAGCCGATGCTCTTCACGGTTGGTTCGGAATGCATCGAAGTTCAATCTATTCAATCTTGAACGGGATGGAACGACACGATATCCTCTTCATACCTAAATGCAAAGTCTATTTCCTTGGGTATCGTGAATTCTATTCCTTTCGGTGACTGAGTAGGTTGCTCGATGGTTCCGGGTTGACATCATACTTAGGATGGACCGTTTATAGTCTTGATTTTTCTATCATAGCATCTAGTACTATCCATAAGCTCATGTTAAGTTTTAAAAATAGTAGAAGTGCATAAGGAGCCCGGAATGTCTTCAAACTCAAAGAGTACCAAATCATTTCAATAATCGACATACGGGACCCCTATTCACTTAAATAGATCTTGAAATCAATATTTTCCCGGAATTGTAGTAGTTCGTTTTATTGCTTCATTTCCAAGATTTACTTTACATGATCTGTTTTCCTGAAAGCTTGATGGTTACACTAGTAACCTGGACTTGTCCCGAAGAGTATTGCCCGATATGAAATGAAAGTTATACATTGAATATTCTTGCCCGTTCATCGTTTTACTTGTACTTGATTTGCTTGCATATGTATCGATGTGTTATTTAACCTATGTGTCGGCATCACTAAGCTTGGATACCTTGTCGGTTTGATCCACCGACTTGGAAATCCCTCTCCCGTCCCGCCAGCTGCAGTTTGGATCCCGATACCCGGTCATTACCGTGGTCCCGTCCCGATACCCGGTTCGCTACCGTGGTCCCGTTCCCGTATATTTATATTGTATATATGATTTGCGTTGTTTCTCCTCACCTTGTGTGACTGAGAACAACATCCCGTGATACTGTTGTCACTTTAGTGACAGAGGACTTAGCTTTATGTGATTGCCACCTTGTTATTCCCGATTTCCTTGGTTACCTCATATGTTTTATCTTGTTTATATGTTTTCTAGTAAATGATTTATCTATTTTATGAGAATTCTTGCTTTAACAGATTTCCTTGCTTTTCGAGATATTCATCTATTATATGTTGTTGTATCTCCTCACTCCCTTGCCAGACCGTCGTGTCTGATCCTTTGCTTTGGTACTCAGGTCCCGTTGCCGGTTTCCTTGAGGAGGAGCCGGAGGAGACGGTAGGTGAGCTACAACCTCTAGTTGAGTGGCGTGCTGACGATGTCATGTAGACATCGGGTTGCTACAAGAAACGTAACATTTTGGGGAGAACTTGTTTACCATTCTTTTGGGTTATTGTTTTGTAATATTGGCCTTTGTTGGCCTCTAATTTTGGGGAATGTAACTAAATGATATTTTGTCTAACTTTAATAACTTTTGGGAAACTTGCTATAGATCATTGCTCTTTCTGATACAGTTTTGATATTGATGTTAATGCTTGCATGACTAGAGATAGTCTTACTATTTGATTTGCTACACGCTTCCGCACTTAAAAGAAATATTCATGCAAGGTTGTGATATCCTCACCGCGGACACCTGTGGGAAATTAAATAAATTGTATATGGTGGATGTAGATAATCATCATCGATCATCACCCCCCACACTCAGTCCCGATCCCGGATTGGGGATTCCCGGTCCGGGGTCGCGACAGCTAGTTTGTTCATAGGACCACACACATCAGTGTGAACCAATTCTAACAACTCCTTTGACCTCAGTCCCTTTCCAGAGAATGACCTTTTTGTCATCTTTCCCATGAGACAAGATTCACACTGAGGTAAAGGTTCGAGATCTAATGAGCTCAGAAGCCCATCCTCTACCAACCTCTGAATCCGTTTTAGGTTAATATGACCCAAACGTAAGTGCCAAAGATAAGTGTCATTGGTCGAAGATACCTTTCTCTTGAGGGAAGATGAGCTTTCTAGTTGTACATTATGCAGTGTGGGAGCAATAGGATATATATAAAATAAGTTGTCATTGTAAGTCCATGGGGATCCGAACCCTAGAGGGGGGGTGAATAGGGTGAGCTCCAATTATGACCAATTTTAACAAATTTAACTTCTTTAAAACAAACTAGTCACATGTGATGATTTATCATACAAGATGCGGAAGCTAACAAAAGAATCACCACAAAGCAAGCACCATCACACAAGTATTTATAGTGGTTCGGCCTCAATGCCTACATCCACTACCGGCTTGTGAACCAACACCCCACCGGATTTCCACTATTTATGCTTTTCAATAGGCTAAGCAATAACCTTTACAATATGCTTTCCAAGGCTAAGCAATAACCTTACAATGATGTTTTTCAAGGCTTAACATCAACCTATACATTATGCTTTTATAGGCTAAGCAATAACCTCTTCAACCATAGGTTGGTTATCTCACTAAATTAGTGTCTTTAATACACTTGATGGAGATTCTATTTAGCTCATTACAATGCCTCTTAAATAGGCGGATATGGAAGTGAAATACAAATACACACTCACACTATGAATGCAAAGTTGAAAACAAATGAAGTGTGTGTGTGTAGTCCTCAATCATTTTGAAAATGTAAGTTCATAAATGTAAGCCTAAGGCTTTTGAAAGTTTTAGTTCATAAAACATTTATGATTGAGGATATAATGCAATCACATGTTAAAAGTAACAACTTGTTAATGATATCAAAGTTACACAAGTTGTATGAAATGGATTAGCTCTAAACATGTGATGCATAGGGATGTCAATCAAATCATCAATGAAGCTCAAAACATAAAAATAGATTTGATTGAAAAGAGGGGACAAATCATATGTAATTATAAGGACAACTTGAAAATGATTTACCAATCAAAGTAAGGCAAGTTGTGAAGCATTAAAACAATAATACACATATGATTTGTAATGATGTTGAATCCAAAACATAAGATACATTTGAAGGAGATTTTCTTATGATGGAAAAACAACACCCAAAGATTCAACAAAGTATATGAATCATGTTACATCTTTCATTAACATGATCTACTTAGATTTACCAATAAAGTACTACTTTGATGAATCAATGGTGATGTATCCAAAACAATAGATCTATTCAAAATATAGAATATGCTAAGGATACAACATATCATATATTAACATGTTACAAAGATTTACCAATGATAAAACAAAACATGAAAACATATGATTTGTAAAGAGGTTGAGTCCAAAACATAAGATAGTTTTGAAAGTGATTTTCTTATGATGGAAAACAACAACCAATGATTCAACAAAGTATATGAATCATGTTACATATTTCATTAACATGATCTACTTAGATTTACCAAAGATAAAGTACTACTTTGATGAATCAATGGTGATGTATCCAAAACAATAGATCTAATCAAAATATAACACATGCTAAGGATACAACACATCATAGGTTAACATGTTACTAAGATTTACCAATGATAAAACAAAACATGAAAACATATGATTTGTAAAGAAGTTGAATCCAAAACATAAGATAGTTTTGAAAGTGATTTTCTTATGATGGAAAACAACAACCAAAGATTCAACCAAGTATATGGATCATGTTACATATGATTTCAAAGGTTTTTACATTAACATGATCTACTTAGATTTACCAAAGTTAAGTACTACTTGAATTGAATCATATGGTGTTGTATCCAAAACAATAAATCAACTCAAAACATAACACATGTTAAGGACACAACACAAACATAGTTTAACATGCTAGAAATGATTTACCAAAAATAAAACAAAAGCATGAAAACATATGATTAAGGAAGGAAGAGCCTACTTGGTGGTTTAACTTCATTAATCCAAGCTTTAGCTTTCCTAATCTTCCCCTTCATCCCTTGGTTCTTTTCCCTTTTGATATGCCTCAAATCCTCTCAAGGAGGGGTTAAAAATTCCCAACTTTTGGCAAGGGAAAGAACTCATATTTATAGCAAAAAGTTGCCAACGGCTAGTTCTCGGTCGACCGACAAAGAGGTCTCGGTCGACCGGGAAGGCACAACGGTCAGATTTCTGACCGTTGGAGGTTTCAGTTCAAAACTGTGGATTTTACCTCCAGTTGTCTCGGTCGACCGAGACCTGCCTCTCGGTCGACCGGCAACACTGCCGGGACAGCCTCCCTTTGACAAAAAATGCAACTTTTGCCATTTCAAAGTTATTTCTTTGGGGGACCTTTTGGCAACTAAATCAAGCTAGGAAAACATGTTTTAAAGATTCTAATGGTTTTTAAAACATGACATAAAAAGCCTAAAAAGATTCAAAACTTTTAAAACAAAGGCTTGCTTGATTTCTTGAAAACTCTTTTCTAAAACAAATGCATCCAAGATTAAAAAACAAATCATGCATAAATCAATACTTTTACAAATCTTAAAAGCAATGCATGAATGAAACAAGATTTCAAGTTTATAAAACCAATGCATAAGTGTGTGAAACAAATGATGCTAGAATGAAATGCATCCATCAAATTGCAATCTAGAAAATTCCTAACAATCTCCCCCTTTGCAATTTGATGGCAAACACACTCACCACTGAACACACTTAGTCTTCAGCTCCCCCTCAGCTGGACAAGGCTTGAAATCTTCTTGGATGCTTCTTCTTAGCTTGGGCTCTTTTCTTCTCTTCATTCTTCATGATGCTTGGAGCTTGATCATTCTTCAATCTTTCTTTCTTTAGCCAAGCATCTTCTTTAGCTTCCAAGCTTTCTTTCTTCTATTAGCTCTCCCCCTTTGACCATGCCTCTTTCTCCCTTTGGCAAGGTATGCATTCTCTCCCTTTGTAGAAGATCATACACAACTCTCCCCTTTGGAAGCTTGGACTTTCTCTTCACCCTTTTGAGAACTTGCATAATTTCTCCCCCTTTGCCATTAAATTGCAAAGGTACCTACACACATGAAATAAGGAAAATACCTTTAGTAGCACCTGTTAACAAATGAAATCGAAAATGAAATACATAACAGGCTATCATGTACGGAAAAAGTCTCTAAGGGTTCAAAGGCAATCCTAGGGTCAATTTGATCAAAACTAATACTTCCTATGAAGGTTTACACTCCCCCTCAATCCATTCTCTCCTTTTGTCAAACTCTTGACAAAGATTTAACTATTAGGTGCAAGAAGAAGATGGTTTAACCAAGTGAGGGTCAACTTCAAAGAAAGGATTAGATTCATTTAACTATAAAGCACAATATGATCAAATTGCCAAAAGAGAGCTAGGTCAAAAGAGAAAAGCAATCATGGATATCAATTGGACAAACAAGGAATACCAATTGAGATTTAGGATATGACTTAATAAATCAATCACTCTAAAATGGATTTAAAAGTATAACTATCAAGAGAAATCCAAATTAGAGCTATCCATGATATGGGGTTTACTAATCATAGCATCAAATAATCTAACTATGGAAAGCATATGCTATGAAGGTTTTGAACTCATTTCATTCAAACAATAAATATGACTTATTAAAGTGCAAATTGAGTGAAATGAAATTCAAACATGAAGCCAACCTCAACTAATAACCAACCAATATTATGAACACATAAATATGGTGGTCATGAGATATACCTATTAGAGCAAAAGAGGTGGCAACATGAACATTATGATGCTAATGGTGTGTGACATGGAACAATCATATTACTTATCAAGTCCAATCCAATGCACACAAGATTTATCACATTCACAAGAAATCAAATCAATCAAACATTATACCAATTGAATCCAATTGAATTTGATAACATGATAAAGAGCAAGAATGTGACAAAATTCCATCAAGCATCATAAATGCATATTCATCACTTTTAAAGATATAACTATTGGGTATAGTGATGAACAAGATAAATTGCAATGCCCAAGGATATGACTTTGAAATGCATGCAATTTATAAAGTGACTAAATCATATGAATTCAACATCTAAGTTATCCATCAAACACATAGAAATATGAGGAATGGATTTCAAAGAGTTTCATATGATCAAGGCACTACTATGAGGTTGAGACATGTATAAGGATGTTATCACTTAGAGAATATACATGAACCAACATCATAACCATCCAAATAGAAATGACTATAAGGCATAGAGGATGGATTTTAGTTCTAGTATGGTTTCTACAAATAGAATAAATACCACAACCATACAAAGAACAATTTGACATTTGCATAGAGAGGATTAATCAACACTCAAGATCTAACTCATACCAATCATCAAAAGAATATAACTATTGTAAACACAAGAAGGTATGAAGTTAAAAGATCAATCTATCATGTAACATCTCCACTCTTAGTAAATGCACTAAGCTTACAATGCAATGAAAAGGATATGTGGTTTATACCAAAAGAACTTAGCACATTAAATCACAAATGCACTTAAAAAGTTCAAATACAAGATTTTACTTATAAAGCTCATGAACACTCATCAATTTGCATTAATGAAAACCTACTAAGATAAGGCACAAACATGCAAATCAATGAAACCATATCCAACCATGCAATGTAAGACAACAAAATCAATTTGCATAAAGAATGTCACTAAATGAGCAAAGATGCAAATTGTTTGTAAAAATTATTTCCTTTCAAATGATATAATCATAATTAGGCACAAGGAAATAACTTCAAGGAAAATGCTTCTATAAATATAACTAATAAAGCTTAGAACATTTTCCAAAGTTGCAATCAAAGGATTTTGAAAACCATGAGATATAACTTTAAAAGATCATGAAGACAAAATCAAATGATCACAACGAAACATTGCATTTTAAAAGATGTGACTTTAAAGAAACCAAATGCAAATGTATCAAGACCAACAAATAGATATAACTAAAAAGCATAGGTTGGTCTAGGGGTATCAAGGCCTAAGGTTACTCAAATAGTCTACCTTTGAAAATTCACCTAAAGCCTTGAAAAGGTTGTCCATGAGAGAACACTTTGAGGACTCACCAACTCTAGAAGATATAACTTGGAAAAGTCTTAGAGTGGTGCAATGAGGCTAGGGAAATATCATTTTCAATCATAGTGGAAATCTTTAAAAAGATATGCAATTAAAACACAACACTAGGGTTCAAATCTAGCAAGGATCAACTCCGGGTTGTTAAGCCCTAAAATGGAGTAACCCGCTCTGATACCACTTGTAAGTCCATGGGGATCCGAACCCTAGAGGGGGGGTGAATAGGGTGAGCTCCAATTATGACCAATTTTAACAAATTTAACTTCTTTAAAACAAACTAGTCACATGTGATGATTTATCATACAAGATGCGGAAGCTAACAAAAGAATCACCACAAAGCAAGCACCATCACACAAGTATTTATAGTGGTTCGGCCTCAATGCCTACATCCACTACCGGCTTGTGAACCAATACCCCACCGGATTTCCACTATTTATGCTTTTCAATAGGCTAAGCAATAACCTTTACAATATGCTTTCCAAGGCTAAGCAATAACCTTACAATGATGTTTTTCAAGGCTTAACATCAACCTATACATTATGCTTTTATAGGCTAAGCAATAACCTCTTCAACCATAGGTTGGTTATCTCACTAAATTAGTGTCTTTAATACACTTGATGGAGATTCTATTTAGCTCATTACAATGCCTCTTAAATAGGCGGATATGGAAGTGAAATACAAATACACACTCACACTATGAATGCAAAGTTGAAAACAAATGAAGTGTGTGTGTGTAGTCCTCAATCATTTTGAAAATGTAAGTTCATAAATGTAAGCCTAAGGCTTTTGAAAGTTTTAGTTCATAAAACATTTATGATTGAGGATATAATGCAATCACATGTTAAAAGTAACAACTTGTTAATGATATCAAAGTTACACAAGTTGTATGAAATGGATTAGCTCTAAACATGTGATGCATAGGGATGTCAATCAAATCATCAATGAAGCTCAAAACATAAAAATAGATTTGATTGAAAAGAGGGGACAAATCATATGTAATTATAAGGACAACTTGAAAATGATTTACCAATCAAAGTAAGGCAAGTTGTGAAGCATTAAAACAATAATACACATATGATTTGTAATGATGTTGAATCCAAAACATAAGATACATTTGAAGGAGATTTTCTTATGATGGAAAAACAACACCCAAAGATTCAACAAAGTATATGAATCATGTTACATCTTTCATTAACATGATCTACTTAGATTTACCAATAAAGTACTACTTTGATGAATCAATGGTGATGTATCCAAAACAATAGATCTATTCAAAATATAGAATATGCTAAGGATACAACATATCATATATTAACATGTTACAAAGATTTACCAATGATAAAACAAAACATGAAAACATATGATTTGTAAAGAGGTTGAGTCCAAAACATAAGATAGTTTTGAAAGTGATTTTCTTATGATGGAAAACAACAACCAATGATTCAACAAAGTATATGAATCATGTTACATATTTCATTAACATGATCTACTTAGATTTACCAAAGATAAAGTACTACTTTGATGAATCAATGGTGATGTATCCAAAACAATAGATCTAATCAAAATATAACACATGCTAAGGATACAACACATCATAGGTTAACATGTTACTAAGATTTACCAATGATAAAACAAAACATGAAAACATATGATTTGTAAAGAAGTTGAATCCAAAACATAAGATAGTTTTGAAAGTGATTTTCTTATGATGGAAAACAACAACCAAAGATTCAACCAAGTATATGGATCATGTTACATATGATTTCAAAGGTTTTTACATTAACATGATCTACTTAGATTTACCAAAGTTAAGTACTACTTGAATTGAATCATATGGTGTTGTATCCAAAACAATAAATCAACTCAAAACATAACACATGTTAAGGACACAACACAAACATAGTTTAACATGCTAGAAATGATTTACCAAAAATAAAACAAAAGCATGAAAACATATGATTAAGGAAGGAAGAGCCTACTTGGTGGTTTAACTTCATTAATCCAAGCTTTAGCTTTCCTAATCTTCCCCTTCATCCCTTGGTTCTTTTCCCTTTTGATATGCCTCAAATCCTCTCAAGGAGGGGTTAAAAATTCCCAACTTTTGGCAAGGGAAAGAACTCATATTTATAGCAAAAAGTTGCCAACGGCTAGTTCTCGGTCGACCGACAAAGAGGTCTCGGTCGACCGGGAAGGCACAACGGTCAGATTTCTGACCGTTGGAGGTTTCAGTTCAAAACTGTGGATTTTACCTCCAGTTGTCTCGGTCGACCGAGACCTGCCTCTCGGTCGACCGGCAACACTGCCGGGACAGCCTCCCTTTGACAAAAAATGCAACTTTTGCCATTTCAAAGTTATTTCTTTGGGGGACCTTTTGGCAACTAAATCAAGCTAGGAAAACATGTTTTAAAGATTCTAATGGTTTTTAAAACATGACATAAAAAGCCTAAAAAGATTCAAAACTTTTAAAACAAAGGCTTGCTTGATTTCTTGAAAACTCTTTTCTAAAACAAATGCATCCAAGATTAAAAAACAAATCATGCATAAATCAATACTTTTACAAATCTTAAAAGCAATGCATGAATGAAACAAGATTTCAAGTTTATAAAACCAATGCATAAGTGTGTGAAACAAATGATGCTAGAATGAAATGCATCCATCAAATTGCAATCTAGAAAATTCCTAACAATCTCCCCCTTTGCAATTTGATGGCAAACACACTCACCACTGAACACACTTAGTCTTCAGCTCCCCCTCAGCTGGACAAGGCTTGAAATCTTCTTGGATGCTTCTTCTTAGCTTGGGCTCTTTTCTTCTCTTCATTCTTCATGATGCTTGGAGCTTGATCATTCTTCAATCTTTCTTTCTTTAGCCAAGCATCTTCTTTAGCTTCCAAGCTTTCTTTCTTCTATTAGCTCTCCCCCTTTGACCATGCCTCTTTCTCCCTTTGGCAAGGTATGCATTCTCTCCCTTTGTAGAAGATCATACACAACTCTCCCCTTTGGAAGCTTGGACTTTCTCTTCACCCTTTTGAGAACTTGCATAATTTCTCCCCCTTTGCCATTAAATTGCAAAGGTACCTACACACATGAAATAAGGAAAATACCTTTAGTAGCACCTGTTAACAAATGAAATCGAAAATGAAATACATAACAGGCTATCATGTACGGAAAAAGTCTCTAAGGGTTCAAAGGCAATCCTAGGGTCAATTTGATCAAAACTAATACTTCCTATGAAGGTTTACACTCCCCCTCAATCCATTCTCTCCTTTTGTCAAACTCTTGACAAAGATTTAACTATTAGGTGCAAGAAGAAGATGGTTTAACCAAGTGAGGGTCAACTTCAAAGAAAGGATTAGATTCATTTAACTATAAAGCACAATATGATCAAATTGCCAAAAGAGAGCTAGGTCAAAAGAGAAAAGCAATCATGGATATCAATTGGACAAACAAGGAATACCAATTGAGATTTAGGATATGACTTAATAAATCAATCACTCTAAAATGGATTTAAAAGTATAACTATCAAGAGAAATCCAAATTAGAGCTATCCATGATATGGGGTTTACTAATCATAGCATCAAATAATCTAACTATGGAAAGCATATGCTATGAAGGTTTTGAACTCATTTCATTCAAACAATAAATATGACTTATTAAAGTGCAAATTGAGTGAAATGAAATTCAAACATGAAGCCAACCTCAACTAATAACCAACCAATATTATGAACACATAAATATGGTGGTCATGAGATATACCTATTAGAGCAAAAGAGGTGGCAACATGAACATTATGATGCTAATGGTGTGTGACATGGAACAATCATATTACTTATCAAGTCCAATCCAATGCACACAAGATTTATCACATTCACAAGAAATCAAATCAATCAAACATTATACCAATTGAATCCAATTGAATTTGATAACATGATAAAGAGCAAGAATGTGACAAAATTCCATCAAGCATCATAAATGCATATTCATCACTTTTAAAGATATAACTATTGGGTATAGTGATGAACAAGATAAATTGCAATGCCCAAGGATATGACTTTGAAATGCATGCAATTTATAAAGTGACTAAATCATATGAATTCAACATCTAAGTTATCCATCAAACACATAGAAATATGAGGAATGGATTTCAAAGAGTTTCATATGATCAAGGCACTACTATGAGGTTGAGACATGTATAAGGATGTTATCACTTAGAGAATATACATGAACCAACATCATAACCATCCAAATAGAAATGACTATAAGGCATAGAGGATGGATTTTAGTTCTAGTATGGTTTCTACAAATAGAATAAATACCACAACCATACAAAGAACAATTTGACATTTGCATAGAGAGGATTAATCAACACTCAAGATCTAACTCATACCAATCATCAAAAGAATATAACTATTGTAAACACAAGAAGGTATGAAGTTAAAAGATCAATCTATCATGTAACATCTCCACTCTTAGCAAATGCACTAAGCTTACAATGCAATGAAAAGGATATGTGGTTTATACCAAAAGAACTTAGCACATTAAATCACAAATGCACTTAAAAAGTTCAAATACAAGATTTTACTTATAAAGCTCATGAACACTCATCAATTTGCATTAATGAAAACCTACTAAGATAAGGCACAAACATGCAAATCAATGAAACCATATCCAACCATGCAATGTAAGACAACAAAATCAATTTGCATAAAGAATGTCACTAAATGAGCAAAGATGCAAATTGTTTGTAAAAATTATTTCCTTTCAAATGATATAATCATAATTAGGCACAAGGAAATAACTTCAAGGAAAATGCTTCTATAAATATAACTAATAAAGCTTAGAACATTTTCCAAAGTTGCAATCAAAGGATTTTGAAAACCATGAGATATAACTTTAAAAGATCATGAAGACAAAATCAAATGATCACAACGAAACATTGCATTTTAAAAGATGTGACTTTAAAGAAACCAAATGCAAATGTATCAAGACCAACAAATAGATATAACTAAAAAGCATAGGTTGGTCTAGGGGTATCAAGGCCTAAGGTTACTCAAATAGTCTACCTTTGAAAATTCACCTAAAGCCTTGAAAAGGTTGTCCATGAGAGAACACTTTGAGGACTCACCAACTCTAGAAGATATAACTTGGAAAAGTCTTAGAGTGGTGCAATGAGGCTAGGGAAATATCATTTTCAATCATAGTGGAAATCTTTAAAAAGATATGCAATTAAAACACAACACTAGGGTTCAAATCTAGCAAGGATCAACTCCGGGTTGTTAAGCCCTAAAATGGAGTAACCCGCTCTGATACCACTTGTAAGTCCATGGGGATCCGAACCCTAGAGGGGGGGTGAATAGGGTGAGCTCCAATTATGACCAATTTTAACAAATTTAACTTCTTTAAAACAAACTAGTCACATGTGATGATTTATCATACAAGATGCGGAAGCTAACAAAAGAATCACCACAAAGCAAGCACCATCACACAAGTATTTATAGTGGTTCGGCCTCAATGCCTACATCCACTACCGGCTTGTGAACCAACACCCCACCGGATTTCCACTATTTATGCTTTTCAATAGGCTAAGCAATAACCTTTACAATATGCTTTCCAAGGCTAAGCAATAACCTTACAATGATGTTTTTCAAGGCTTAACATCAACCTATACATTATGCTTTTATAGGCTAAGCAATAACCTCTTCAACCATAGGTTGGTTATCTCACTAAATTAGTGTCTTTAATACACTTGATGGAGATTCTATTTAGCTCATTACAATGCCTCTTAAATAGGCGGATATGGAAGTGAAATACAAATACACACTCACACTATGAATGCAAAGTTGAAAACAAATGAAGTGTGTGTGTGTAGTCCTCAATCATTTTGAAAATGTAAGTTCATAAATGTAAGCCTAAGGCTTTTGAAAGTTTTAGTTCATAAAACATTTATGATTGAGGATATAATGCAATCACATGTTAAAAGTAACAACTTGTTAATGATATCAAAGTTACACAAGTTGTATGAAATGGATTAGCTCTAAACATGTGATGCATAGGGATGTCAATCAAATCATCAATGAAGCTCAAAACATAAAAATAGATTTGATTGAAAAGAGGGGACAAATCATATGTAATTATAAGGACAACTTGAAAATGATTTACCAATCAAAGTAAGGCAAGTTGTGAAGCATTAAAACAATAATACACATATGATTTGTAATGATGTTGAATCCAAAACATAAGATACATTTGAAGGAGATTTTCTTATGATGGAAAAACAACACCCAAAGATTCAACAAAGTATATGAATCATGTTACATCTTTCATTAACATGATCTACTTAGATTTACCAATAAAGTACTACTTTGATGAATCAATGGTGATGTATCCAAAACAATAGATCTATTCAAAATATAGAATATGCTAAGGATACAACATATCATATATTAACATGTTACAAAGATTTACCAATGATAAAACAAAACATGAAAACATATGATTTGTAAAGAGGTTGAGTCCAAAACATAAGATAGTTTTGAAAGTGATTTTCTTATGATGGAAAACAACAACCAATGATTCAACAAAGTATATGAATCATGTTACATATTTCATTAACATGATCTACTTAGATTTACCAAAGATAAAGTACTACTTTGATGAATCAATGGTGATGTATCCAAAACAATAGATCTAATCAAAATATAACACATGCTAAGGATACAACACATCATAGGTTAACATGTTACTAAGATTTACCAATGATAAAACAAAACATGAAAACATATGATTTGTAAAGAAGTTGAATCCAAAACATAAGATAGTTTTGAAAGTGATTTTCTTATGATGGAAAACAACAACCAAAGATTCAACCAAGTATATGGATCATGTTACATATGATTTCAAAGGTTTTTACATTAACATGATCTACTTAGATTTACCAAAGTTAAGTACTACTTGAATTGAATCATATGGTGTTGTATCCAAAACAATAAATCAACTCAAAACATAACACATGTTAAGGACACAACACAAACATAGTTTAACATGCTAGAAATGATTTACCAAAAATAAAACAAAAGCATGAAAACATATGATTAAGGAAGGAAGAGCCTACTTGGTGGTTTAACTTCATTAATCCAAGCTTTAGCTTTCCTAATCTTCCCCTTCATCCCTTGGTTCTTTTCCCTTTTGATATGCCTCAAATCCTCTCAAGGAGGGGTTAAAAATTCCCAACTTTTGGCAAGGGAAAGAACTCATATTTATAGCAAAAAGTTGCCAACGGCTAGTTCTCGGTCGACCGACAAAGAGGTCTCGGTCGACCGGGAAGGCACAACGGTCAGATTTCTGACCGTTGGAGGTTTCAGTTCAAAACTGTGGATTTTACCTCCAGTTGTCTCGGTCGACCGAGACCTGCCTCTCGGTCGACCGGCAACACTGCCGGGACAGCCTCCCTTTGACAAAAAATGCAACTTTTGCCATTTCAAAGTTATTTCTTTGGGGGACCTTTTGGCAACTAAATCAAGCTAGGAAAACATGTTTTAAAGATTCTAATGGTTTTTAAAACATGACATAAAAAGCCTAAAAAGATTCAAAACTTTTAAAACAAAGGCTTGCTTGATTTCTTGAAAACTCTTTTCTAAAACAAATGCATCCAAGATTAAAAAACAAATCATGCATAAATCAATACTTTTACAAATCTTAAAAGCAATGCATGAATGAAACAAGATTTCAAGTTTATAAAACCAATGCATAAGTGTGTGAAACAAATGATGCTAGAATGAAATGCATCCATCAAATTGCAATCTAGAAAAT
This sequence comes from Cinnamomum chago, assembly GCA_038049695.1. Taxonomy (NCBI): domain Eukaryota; kingdom Viridiplantae; phylum Streptophyta; class Magnoliopsida; order Laurales; family Lauraceae; genus Cinnamomum; species Cinnamomum chago. Next base: position 59,315,554 of record CP142451.1, read on the forward strand.
TCCTAACAGTCATGCATTCTACCGGAACATATAATATCTCCATTTCTACTGATATCAACACCAGAATGGAAAGAAACTGAATAATTAAATTCAATAAGTCTGGAAACTGAAATTAAATTCTTCCTTATGTCCGGAACATAGATAACATTATTTAAAACTAATATCCTATCATGCGGAAAATGTAAAGTAACAGCTCCCACTGCAACATCCCAAATCTTTGCTCCATTTCCAACTCTAAGGTCAAACTCCCCTTTCTCAAGCTTTTTCCTTATCTGAAACCCCTGCAATGAATTGCAGATATGATTAGTGGCTCCAGAGTCTACTATCCATGAATCAGTAGAATCAACCACATGACAGGTTTCAATGTAGTAGGAAAGAGATATACCTTTCTTATCTGAGCCAAGGAGCTTGGGACAATCTTTCTTCCAGTGACCTTTGAGGCCGCACTTGAAGCATTTCCCTTTGGGCTTTTCACCTGTACCTTTGTTCTTCTTTCCAGCATTGCCCTTTTTCTGTCCTTTTCCCTTACCCTGCTTCTTCTTGAACTTTTTCCCTTTCGGGTTCAGTTTAGAGGAAGACTGGGAAAAGTGAACTTGGCCTTTAGGCTTCATGATGGCCTCTGCCGCCTGGAGTTCTTTCATTAACTCTGAGAGAGTCATGTCCAACTTGCTCATGTTGAAGTTGAGCTTGAACTGGTTGAAAGACTCCGGCAGAGTTTCAAGAATCATATCGGTCTGACTCCCTGCATCAATCTCAGCCCCTAGGATCTCAGCTTCATTGAAACAATCCATCATTTTGAGCATGTGCTCTCTGACAGGTGTTCCCTCAGCCTTCCTAGAATTCATGATTGTCCTTAAAGCAGCTTGCCTAGCTGGCCTGCTTTTGCCTGCGAACATCTCAGACAAGGACAACATGATATCAGAAGCTGTGTCCATTTGCTCATGCTGAGTTTGCAACACGTTGGACATGGAAGCAAGCATGTAGCATTTGGCCATGCTATTCGGCTTTTTCCATTTCCTTTCAGCCTCTAGCTGGTCATCTGTAGAATAATCATCAATCGTAGGACAGGGTTCCGACAAAACATACTTGTACTCCTCAGCGATGAGTACTATGTTAAGGTTTCTTTTCCAGTCTACGTAACTTGGGCCAGTCAATTTGTTCTCACGCAGAATACTCATCAACGGGCTAAAAGAATCCTTCCCCATCTCTCAGGATATATATAACAGGTTATAATTAGACAGGCAGTATATATGTAACATGTATATGGTGCTTGTAATAAAAGGAAAAAACATGCACAAGACTTTTTACATTATTTAACCCTAATCATAATGTATCAGTGTCTCAACCTCCTCGTAGACCCTCCATCGAAGGGATGGCCGAGCCTACAGTCACGTTGAGTTAAGGTCTGCTTATTTGGATCATCACTGTCTGGATATGCATATCCAGTGATAGTCCAATCACTGATTGGTTTGGCCTCATAGGACAAATAACACTAACTCCTAGGGAGAGGTTATTACCGCCTTATGTCAAGTGTATTACCATCTCTTATGAACGTTCCCAGAATGTCTATGACTCAAGTCCTTCGAAGGGAAGTGACTTTAATCCAATCTTGAAGTGAACTTTAGTAAAGAGCTCCACCGAAGGGATGGCCGCTCCCACCAACACTTCATTGACATTCTATAGAAGTGATCTTTAGTAAAGAACTCCACCGAACGGATGGCCGCTCCCACTAACACCTCATTACGAATATTCACTTTAGTTCACCTACTAACCCATCGAAGCGATCTTTAGTAAAGAACTCCACCGAAGGGGTGGCCGCTCCCACTAATACTCCATTGAGATAGTATGAACCGAAAATGGAAGGCCGTGGGGTTTTTCCAAACCCCTCTCCCATTTGATTATTTAACACTAGGGTTTTGAAAAACTCTTTTGACCTTTACATTGGTTACTCAAAAAATCTTTTTAAATCTAGCAAACTTAGTTAATTAAAATCATGACTCAATGACTTAAGTCATCTTGAACATAAATAACTTTTGCTTTAAAATATTTGAGCAAAACACTTTAAAGGGTCAAATTTCCTAACTTGGGACCAATGGGTTATGGGCCCACTAAGGTAGCAACATATTAGATTTTAGTTTGGCCTCTTTTGGAAACTTAGGGTACCAAGATAAACTAAACCCTATCCAATTTTTAAACCTTAGACAAATAGAAGGTGCTGGTCTAAGATCCGTTTAAAACAATTTGCCAAACTAAAAACAATCCAATATAGAAAGATGCCAATTTTAAGAACCTAGTGGTGGCCATGTTACTAGGTGATAAACATAGCAATTATATAAAGCATTCAACCATGCATTCCATATATAAAAGAAAATAAAAGAATGCAATCCTCGATGGCTCCCTGCTCTTCGGACTTCAAATCCTTATCCAACTAGGAATCTTGGTTAAGAGTCCTTTTCGCACTAGGAAACCTTCGTTGCCTCCACCACCATGGAATCCAGTCTATTGGAACCTTCCTTGATTCAAACTTTCTTCTTCTTGCTTGTTACAATAAATAAATTTTATACAAGCAAACCCATGAAAAACAAAACCAAAGATTACATTGGATATACCTATGCTTTTCAAGAAAGCTTACATCAAGACTAGTTGGAATAAAAATAAGGAAACATTACAACTTCCTATGATTGCTAAACGCGCAATCGTACAATTTCCAACTAATTTAAAACATCCAAATCCACACACATACATGCGAACCATCAAGGATGCAATTATATGGCTGCAACCAAAGAGATTAGTGCATTCAAAGTGCAGTGTACAGCACTATATAGCATTCTGAAATTATTCCAGCAGCCTGGAAAAAATTCCCGCACTTCAAACATGTAGTAAACAGCATTCTGGAATTATTCCAGCAGCATGGAAAAAATTCCTGCACTTCATACATGTAGTAAACAGCATTCTGGAATTATTCCAGCAGCATGGAAAAAATTCCTGCACTTCATACATGTAGTAAACAGCATCCTAATGGGCGCCACCATGCCCTTGACTAATCTAGGATTGAAAACCACACAACATGGGATCATGATTTCACACGGAGTGCCTCTGATACCATTGAAAGAAAGTGTGATTCAGATCTGAACTCTTGATGAAACTAAAGAGTTCTGTGGCTGGAATTTCCAAAAATCAATCTGGTATGATCTGGACTGCTGAAACCAGCCATGTAAATCACATAATACCACCATGAAAACATGATCAACTTGTGTGTATTCTAAAAGGTACAATGGAGAAGACATACCTGATGTTCTTGGGTTGAAAAACCTCTGGAAACTGAACTTGTAAACTGCTGATCACAAGCCTGTAATCAGCTATATATGTTGCAGGAATTTGCTGCAGCAACTTTCCTTTTGATCTTCTCTTCTATTCCACAACCCAATCTGATTGGTGTTGATTGTGGGATCAAAATATGGTTTCCTAGATGGGTTTTCTGAATAACTCTTTGTGGAAAAGACCTGAACCTGATCTCCACTCTTCAATTAATGAAGAAGAAGTTGGCTGGGCGTGAGTCTCTCTAAGAAGAAGGGCAGGGCGTGAACCTCTCTCTTTCTCTAGGGCAGCCAATGGAGAGCTATTGTTGCACGCCTAGGGTTATTCTTCCAATCCTTGTTACACGCCTAAGGGATGGTGTGGTTTATATATACATTACACATTCCTTTAAGAGTTATATCAAATAGGAATGAGCATCCCATAAATAAAGCAACCAGCCACCTTAGTTGTGCAACACTTTCTAATTAAAGATACTAAAGATTAGTAAGCTTTAATTATAGGAATTCTTACCCAAAGAGGAGTTCTTCCTTCCAAGTAAAGACACCAAGTTAAACTTGGAAACCTCACACAAGGGCTCCACTTATGGCTGGCCCACAAGATAGATAAACACACTGTGAGAACCCGACCCCTAATCTCTTGGATTAGTGTTGTTTTATTTGTGGATTAGTTCTTTTAGTGGGATTAGTAGTTGTTGGGTTGAGTTTGTGAGCTAGAATGAGTTTTCTTCTAGTTTTGGGCTTTTTAGTGCTTTGGTAGCTTGTGGGGCCCTTTGGGGGTTCCCTTTTCGGCTTTGCATTTTCTTGTGAGATTTTCCCGATTGGTTTCGTATCGTGTTTTTGGCCCATTGCATTCATCTTGAGGAATCCTACAACTTTCATGTTGATCTCGTATCCATTTGAGAAACCAAAACCCGATTTCTTGGCCTTGAGGGCAAAACAGTCTTTTCACACCAAATCTGTCCATTAATTTCGAAAATTTCAGAATTTGGCAAAATTAGACTTTTTGGAAAGTAGATTTTTCGCTGATGAATTTTGTCTTCTTCGTCGTTTTCATCCGGGGCCCAGAAACTTGTGTTTTTCCCTTGAGAAGTTTAAGTGAGGTGGGGCCCACACCCACCCCTTTATAAAATGGGTTCCTTCTCCTTCCTCTTCATCCATTTCCCTGCAACGGTTCCAGCAAGAGCTGGAACCACTCCTCTCTCAGCCACTCTCTCTCTCCTCTCTCCCTTGGCTTCTCTTGATTGTAAATGGAGATTTGATCTCCTCATCATCTTCCATACCTTCCAAGCTTTCCAAAGATGTTATTTTCATGGATTTTGAGCAAAGGCAACTTCTCTTTTCAAGCTCTTCTTCTTGGTTCAAGGCTTTAAAGGTTAGCATTTGGTTTCTTTCTTTTAATCTTTGTTTTCCCAAACCATTTGGAGCATTTTTATCTTCCATTCATGGATTTTCATTGAGGTTTGCAATGGATTGGATTTTCTAGGGTTTTCATGGGAAAATTTGGGGGTTTTGGTGGGTTTGGAGCTAGAGACTTCTTTGAGGCTTTTGTGGAGTGATTTGTGCATCTTCTTAACCCAAGGCAAGTGGATGAATGGATTGTTTTGCTTATTAACATGTTTTGTGATAAAAATCTTGATTTCATTGATGGTTTTGGTAATTTTAATAGTTGTTTTTGATATGATAAATATTGATTATGAGATGTGCTTATTGATGAGTTATTCTTTCTTGTTAAGCTCTTGAAAGTGCATGCATCCTATTGTCAAGAATTTCAAATGGTTTCACATGAATGAGTTTTCTCCACCTTGAGTTTTATTGTGGATGGAATAGATGGAAAGGATGGAAATGGAGGAACTTGAAATGAGGAGCTCTTTAGCTCATTCTAATACCTTGGAAACATGTATTAAGTATCCTTGTATCTAGTTCTATGTGATTGATTATATGTTGGAAGGAAAGAAAAATGAAGAAAATCCAAGTCCCGGACCTGCACTGCGCCCAGGACCGATCGATCGGACGTGCAGACCGATCGATCGGTCTGTCAGTAACTGTAAGGGTTTCTGGACCGATCGATCGGGCCCTGTGTAGAAATTTCGACCGATCGATCGGTACCTGTTCAGAAAATTTTGGCCGATCGATCGGACCTTCGGTCCGATCGATCGGTGGACTCAGTTTGAGTCCGGTGGATTTTGAGATTTTTATTTTTTTTTTCCTTAGTGCTAGGTGGGACCTTGGCTACCCTTTTTGGACTAATTGGACTATGGGTGAGATGTCTTGTGCCGACGCTTCTCACGGTTAGTTTAGTGGCATCGAAGTTCAATCCGTTTCAATCTTGAACGGGATGGAATGACGCGATAACTCCTTTATATCCAAATATAAGTCTTTTGCCTTGGTTATCGCGAATTCCATTCCTTTCGATGACTGAATAGGTTGGTCGATGTTTCCGAATTAACGTCATGCCTAGGATGGACCGTCTATAACCTTGATTTTTCCTAGTATGGAATCTAGTACTACCCATAAGCTCATTTTATGTTGTGAAAATAGTAAAAGTGCATAAGGAGCCCGGAATGTCTTCAAACTCAAGGAGTACCAAGTAATTATTATAATCGACATACGGGACCCCTATTCACTAAAGTAGATCTTGCAATCAATATTCTTCCCGAAATGGTATAGTGCATTATATTTCCTCATTTCCCGAGATTTGCATCACATGATATGAAATGAAAGTGTGCCCTTGAGCACCCCGTTTTACCCGTTTATTTATTGTACTTGATTTACTTGTTTCCCCGAAAGCATTGGAGTTACTTTAGTAACAGTTATTGTCCCGAAATGTATTGCCCGATATGATATGACAGTGTGCCCTTGAGCACCCCCGTTTACCCGTTTATTTACGTGCCCTTGAGCACCCCCGTTTACCCGTTTATTTACTGTACTTGATTACTTGCATATGTCTCGATTGGTTTTAACCTATGAGTCGGCATCACTAAGCTTGGATACCTTGTCAGTCTGATCCACTGACTTGGAGATCCCTCTCCCGTCCCGCCAGCTGCAGTTTGGATCCCGATACCCGGTTATTGCCGTGGTCCCGTCCCGATACCCGGTTCGCTACCGTGGTCCCGTTCCCGTATATTTATATTGTATATATGATTTGCGTTGAGTCTCCTCACCTTGTGTGACTGAGACCAACGTCCCGCTCTTGTCACTTCGGTGATAGAGGACTTAGCTTCTTGTGATTGCCATCTTGCCAGTTCCCGATTCCTTGGACACCCGACATGGTTTATATTGCTTACTTGTTTTCAGTTAAATGATTCATTGCTTTTATGAAAGTTGTTATTTAGATAAGTGTTAATGCTCTCTATTGTAAATCCAGTCACTATTATATTGTTTTATGTCCTTTGCACACGTACATGTTTTACAGGAATGCCGGTTGGGCGAATACCCGTGCTTTTACATATGTTTCAAACGATAAATGATTTTGCTAGATTTATATGATTTCACATGTTTTAAAGGAATACCCGAATTGTTAAATATCCGTGCTTTGTTTTAAATGACATTTGACTTGTGAGATTCCCATGTTTATACATGCTTTAAATGATTACCCGATTTCTAAATATCCATGCTTTGAAATATGTTTCAGATGACATTTGTTTGCAAGATCCCTACGTTTATACCTGTTTTTAAATGAATACCCAAATTGTTAAATACCCATGCTTTGAAATAGGTTTCAAATGACACTTGTTTTGCCAGATTCCTATGTTTATACCTATTTTACATGATAACCGATTTATTAAATATCCGTATTTCTACATAGGTTTCAAATGGACATTGGTTTTGCTAGACTGTTATGGATACCTGATTTGTTGTATACTTGTGTTTTACTTAAGTTTCAAATGAACGTTTGTTTTGTCAAACCACTATATTTATACATGTTTTAGACGAATACCCGATTGTCAAATATCTATGATTTTAGATGATGTAAACGAATACATGTTTTATTAGATGTTCATGTTTTACCCGTGCTTGAAATGAATACAAGTTTTCCCCGAGATTCCCGACTTTGCACCCGTTTAATTATATGCAGTACTTGATCGATTAGCACGATTTATTATATGTTTTACTCTTTAGTATATTTGTGATCTTTTCATCCACCTGCCAGACCGTCGTGTCTGACCCACTACTTTTGGTACTCAGGTTCAGATTTATTCGCCCCGAGTTGAGTGTTTTGTTGGCTTTGGAGCCATGCCTTGCAGGTTGTTTTGTCGGCTATGTCATGTAGACATTGAGCTTGACATCGGAGCTACGTCACATTTGGGTAGTAGTTTATAGCTTATTGTTGTATGGCTTTTATTAGCCTTTTTCTTGGGTTTCTTAATTAATGTACATTGATAATTGTAACTTGAATATATTTGGGAATGTAATGTCCTGTTACTGTCAGCTCTGTAAATTATTGTGATGGTTACTCCAGTCTGGTATGATTCTTGAGATAATAGCTATGGGCTAAAGGTTGAGTGCGACACGGAATCCGATGGCCACGGACTTCGGGTCGCAACGCCACAAATGCTTCCGCAAAATATTCAGAATGTGTTGTCTTCACACACGCGGATCCTGGGAGAAGTAAAATACATTTATCCTTAATCCCAATTCCCGCCCCCGAGGTTTCTGTTTCGGGGGCGTGACACACACCATGGCCCACTAGTTAATAATTTAACTAGAGTTAAATTCATGTATGCCATCAAAGGCCTATTTGAATTTAAACTCAAAATTATTCTTCCACAAAATTAATTCAACCATATATCATTTAATTAAATTAGGAAACCATGCCAATATAGGAAAGTGGCTAGAAGAGGGACCAAAAGACGTATTTGCCCTTGGCTCCCAAAATGACCAAAATGTCCATGCTAACCCCATAGCAACATTAAGATCATTTTAACCCTAACTCATTCCACTAAAGAGCTATGGTTGCACTCCAGGGACAAATATTAAATTGCAAATAAAGCTCATCATAAACTGACGATTGTCTTTGACCTACCAAGTACAATGACCACAATGCCCCTCTATGTAACATCCATAATCAAGTAGGTTAACCGATGTACTATCTACCTTCTTGATTACATCTCATCCTTAGAACTCCATACCCTTGACTTAATCATCATCCGGATATCATTCTCTTGATCCAGGGAGCGACCCACAAGTTCAATATCCATATGGAACATCCATATACTAAGATCTTAGATTATGATGATTAATCGGATAATTCTAAGGGGACGATCATTCCATCACACGATGGCATAGATTCCATATTGCATTTGCACGTGCCAACTAATCAAGCCCGAGCACCCAAAACACAGAGTGAAAGTCAGTGTGAATCAGATCTGAACTCCTTTTAAGAAGAGAGTTCTATAGCTGGTATTTTAAAACTTTTAACTAGGATCAGAATTAGAAACCAAACCAGCCATGTATATCACACAATAACACCATGCAATCATGATCAGCTTGTGTGTAAACAATTAAGATACAAAGGAGAACATATACCTGATGTTCTTGGGTTGAAAAACTTCTGAAATCTGAACTTTAAGATCAGATTCTTTAGACTGCAACTTTCAGCAACCTTGCTGGAATTTCTCTGCAGCAGGTTCCCTTCTAGTCTTCTCCTCTATTCCTCTTTCTCCAATCTGATTGGCTAGTGTTGGTGGGAACAAACTAGACTTCCCTCTAATTGTCTTTGCTTGATCTGAAGTGAAGAACTCAGATCTGATGTGGGTTTTCTGCAGGAAGAAAACAAGGACCAGCAAGAGGAAATCTGATGTGCAATGGACGTCCAAGGGTGTGAGTGCTGCCCCTCTTTCTTGTTTCCAATCTCTTGCACAACCAAGAGAGATTTTCTCTCCTTCTTCCCTCAATAATGTTGCACGCCCAAAGGGGGAACCACCAGCAATATATAATGCTGATATCTTGGAGAGAAAGTATCTTGAAAGAACTAGGAAACCAAGGAGAACACACTCCATCATGGACGTCCAGCCCTCTTTCCTTTTCTATTTAGTTTCTAAATTGAATTAGAAAGCTACTAAACTTTAGGAAAACTTGCACAAAAAAGAACTCCTTCCAAGTAATGGGACCTGCACAAACTTGGGACCCACAAACTAGGGACCACATTGGCTAGCCCACACTTACTATGGCTCATGTACCAAATAATTTATCTAGAGTTGTAATTCATGTATACCATCATGGGCCTATTTGAATTTACTCGCAAAATTATTTCTCCACACATTTAAACAATTTAGGAAACCTCCCCAATCTAGGAAAGTGGCTAGAGAAGGGACCAAAAGACATATTTGCCCTTGGCTTCCAAAATGACCAAAATGTCCATGCTAACCCCATAGCAACACTAGGATCATTTTAACCTTAACTCATTCCACTAGAGAGTTATGGTTGCACTCCAAGGACAAATATTAAATTGCAAATAAAGTTCATCATAAATGGACGATTGTCTTTGACCTACCAAGTACAATGACCATAATGCCCCTCTATGTAACATCCACAATCAAGTAGGTTAACCGATGTACTATCCACCTTCTTGATTACATCTCAACCTTAGAACTTCATACCCTTGACTTAATCATCATCCGGATATCATTCTCTTGATCCAAGGAGCGACCCACAAGTTCAATATCCATATGGAACATCCATATACTAAGATCTTAGATTCTGATGATTAATCGGATAATTCTAAGGGGACGATCATTCCATCACATGATGGCATAGATTCCATATTGCATTTGCACGTGCCAACTAATCAAGCCCGAGCACCCAAAACACAGAGCTGTTGACCCATGAACAGGATCTCACCCATAGTGAATTAAAGCACAAGAACTTGACTTCGTCAGTTCATCCACAAATGCTCAAGATTAAGAGCACTGGTCACTCAGTAGCAAGAGGTGATTTGATCTCTCTCTGTGATAGTACTATATTAGAGATCACACCTACAAGTGGTCCTGTTCAATGCATGACACATGCACTAATGAGATAAATCCGGAAAAGCCTCCCGTGACTTAGGTAAGTCACCCTGAATACAGGAGAGTATCTCATTATAACTTATACCAAGATGAAGTGCCCAACTCCATCTCTCAGTTATGAACAAGTTTATTGTTTCAAGTGTCCATGACTCAGACCTTACTGTGTGTAGCCACTACACACACAAGTCATTACTAGAAAACAATGGGCCTTACACAACCATACATATACACAAGTATTAAGAGAAAGATGTCATTCCATTAAATAACCAATAAATATCCAGTAACAGAGATGTGAGTGCAGTCAGTGGGCTTTAGGGCATACACCAATCCCAACAATCTCCCACTTGCACTAAAGATCACTACGACCTAACCTAACTCCCATAGATTCAACATGTGAAGTAAACACTTTCTCAGTAAGAGTCTTAGTAAATGGGTCAGCTAAGTTATTTGCTGAGGCAATCTGCTCTACCACTATTTCTCCATCCTGGACGAATTCCCGGATCAAGTGGTACTTTCTCTGAATGTGCTTGCCTTTCTTGTGATTCCTGAGCTCTTTGCAGTTAGCTACTGCACCAGTATTGTCGCAGTACATGACAATCGGTTTTTGCACTGCAGGAACTACTCCCAATTCCAAAAGGAATTTTCTGAGCCATACTGCTTCCTTCGCAGCTTCCGATGCCGCCACATACTCTGCTTCCATGGTAGAATCAGCAGTACAGTCTTGCTTGACACTTCTCCATGATATAGCCCCTCCTGATAGAGTAAAGACGTATCCCGAGGTAGACTTTCTGCCATCAACATCGGACTGGAAATCAGAGTCGGTATACGCCAGTGGCGTTAGATCATCTGCTCGGTAGGTGAGCATATAATCTTTCGTTCTCCGAAGATACTTGAATATATGCTTAACAGTTGTCCAGTGCATAGGTCCAGGGTTTGATTGATATCTACTAACCATGCCTACGGCAAAGCAGATATCTGGTCTAGTACATAACATTGCATACATGAGGCTTCCAACAGCTGATGCATATGGTACTCTCCTAATGCTGTCTATCTCCTCAGGTGTTTTCGGACATTGATTTCGAGATAGTGGTACTCCATGCCTAGAAGGTAGCAAGCCTTTCTTGGAGTCATGCATGTTATACTTGACCAATATCTTCTCAATATACGAAGATTGGGATAAGGCTAACATCTTGTTCTTGCGATCTCGCAAAAGCTTGATCCCTAAGATATAGCTAGCCTCACCCAAATCTTTCATCTGAAATTGAGATGATAACCAAACTTTAGCAGATGACAACATGCCAACATCATTTCCAATGAGTAATATGTCATCCACATGTAGGACTAAAAGTGCAACTGCGTTTCCACTCCCTTTCTTATACACACATGGTTCATCAATGTTTTGATCAAAGCCAAAGGATTTGACTGCCTGATTAAACTTGATGTTCCATGCCCTAGATGCTTGCTTAAGTCCATAAATGGACTTTTTAAGTTTACAGACCATGTTCTCTTGGCCACCAGCAATGAATCCCTCGGTTGCATCATATAGATGCATTCGTCAAGACTTCCATTAAGAAAAGCTGTCTTGACATCCATCTGCCATATCTCGTAGTCATAATGACATGCGATGGCTAAGAGAATCCTTATGGACTTGAGCATGGCTACTGGTGAGAAGGTTTCCTCGTAATCGATTCTCTCTTTCTGAGTATATCCTTTCGCCACCAGTCTTGCTTTGAAGGTTTCAACCTTCCCATCCACTCCTCTCTTTCTCTTGTAGATCCACTTGCACCCTATAGGTTTGATCCCTTCAGGTGCATCCACAAGTTCCCAGACTTGATTGGAATACAGAGAATCCAATTCAGATTTCATCGCTTGCTGCCACAAGTCAGCATCTATATCCGTTACTGCTTCATCGTAACTAGTAGGATCCTCAACCAGATCCTCGGAGTCTGTCATAAAAGACACTCCTAGGTATCTATCTGGTGGTCTAGAAATTCTCCCACTACGACGAGGCTCCGGAGTGTTAAAAGGAATGTCTTGATTTTCTACAGTCTCAGGATCTGGCACAGATGTTGCAGGAGTTTCTAAAAGAATCTCCTCAAGTGTTTCTTTACAACCAAGCTCTTGGTGCATCATGCAATCATCCTCCAAGTATCTAGCATGAGTGCTGATCAGCACCTTCTGCTCCTTTGGATGATAAAAGATGCCTCCTCTCGTTCCCTTAGGATACCCAATGAAGTAGCACATTTCCGATCTGGGTTCTAGCTTGGTAGCTTTATCATTCAGTACATAGGCTGGACAACCCCAAATGTGGATATGTCTTAAACTGGGTTTTCGACCTGTCCACATTTCTTGAGGTGCCCTAGGTACTGATTTAGAAGGTACCAGATTCAAAATGTATGCTGCTGCTTCTAGGGCATATCCCCAAAATGATATGGGTAGGGTTGCATGACTCATCATGGACCTTACCATATCAAGAAGGGTACGGTTTCTTCTCTCTGCTACACCATTTTGCTGGGGTGTACCCGGTGCAGACAACTGAGACACAATCCCATGTTGTGTGAGGTACTCCTTGAACTCACCTAGGAGGTACTCGCCACCTCGATCAGATCAAAGAGCTTTGATATGTTTCCCTAGTTGTAACTCCGCCTCAGCCTTGAATTGTTTGAACTTATCAAACGCTTCAGACTTGCGTCGCATTAGGTACACATATCCACACCTAGAGTAATCATCAGTGAAGGTGATGAAATACTCATAACCTCCTCGAGCTAGTTTGTTCATAGGACCACACACATCAGTGTGAACCAATTCTAACAACTCCTTTGACCTCAGTCCCTTTCCAGAGAATGACCTTTTTGTCATCTTTCCCATGAGACAAGATTCACACTGAGGTAAAGGTTCGAGATCTAATGAGCTCAGAAGCCCATCCTCTACCAACCTCTGAATCCATTTTAGGTTAATATGACCCAAACGTAAGTGCCAAAGATAAGTGTCATTGGTCGAAGATACCTTCCTCTTGAGGGAAGATGAGCTTTCTAGTTGTACATTATGCAGTGTGGGAGCAATAGGATATATATAAAATAAGTTGTCATGCATTCTACCGGAACATATAATATCTCCATTTCTACTGATATCAACACCAGAATGGAAAGAAACTGAATAATTAAATTCAATAAGTCTGGAAACTGAAATTAAATTCTTCCTTATGTCCGGAACATAGATAACATTATTTAAAACTAATATCCTATCATGCGGAAAATGTAAAGTAACAGCTCCCACTGCAACATCCCAAATCTTTGCTCCATTTCCAACTCTAAGGTCAAACTCCCCTTTCTCAAGCTTTTTCCTTATCTGAAACCCCTGCAATGAATTGCAGATATGATTAGTGGCTCCAGAGTCTACTATCCATGAATCAGTAGAATCAACCACATGACAGGTTTCAATGTAGTAGGAAAGAGATATACCTTTCTTATCTGAGCCAAGGAGCTTGGGACAATCTTTCTTCCAGTGACCTTTGAGGCCGCACTTGAAGCATTTCCCTTTGGGCTTTTCACCTGTACCTTTGTTCTTCTTTCCAGCATTGCCCTTTTTCTGTCCTTTTCCCTTACCCTGCTTCTTCTTGAACTTTTTCCCTTTCGGGTTCAGTTTAGAGGAAGACTGGGAAAAGTGAACTTGGCCTTTAGGCTTCATGATGGCCTCTGCCGCCTGGAGTTCTTTCATTAACTCTGAGAGAGTCATGTCCAACTTGCTCATGTTGAAGTTGAGCTTGAACTGGTTGAAAGACTCCGGCAGAGTTTCAAGAATCATATCGGTCTGACTCCCTGCATCAATCTCAGCCCCTAGGATCTCAGCTTCATTGAAACAATCCATCATTTTGAGCATGTGCTCTCTGACAGGTGTTCCCTCAGCCTTCCTAGAATTCATGATTGTCCTTAAAGCAGCTTGCCTAGCTGGCCTGCTTTTGCCTGCGAACATCTCAGACAAGGACAACATGATATCAGAAGCTGTGTCCATTTGCTCATGCTGAGTTTGCAACACGTTGGACATGGAAGCAAGCATGTAGCATTTGGCCATGCTATTCGCCTTTTTCCATTTCCTTTCAGCCTCTAGCTGGTCATCTGTAGAATAATCATCAATCGTAGGACAGGGTTCCGACAAAACATACTTGTACTCCTCAGCGATGAGTACTATGTTAAGGTTTCTTTTCCAGTCTACGTAACTTGGGCCAGTCAATTTGTTCTCACGCAGAATACTCATCAACGGGCTAAAAGAATCCTTCCCCATCTCTCAGGATATATATAACAGGTTATAATTAGACAGGCAGTATATATGTAACATGTATATGGTGCTTGTAATAAAAGGAAAAAACATGCACAAGACTTTTTACATTATTTAACCCTAATCATAATGTATCAGTGTCTCAACCTCCTCGTAGACCCTCCATCGAAGGGATGGCCGAGCCTACAGTCACGTTGAGTTAAGGTCTGCTTATTTGGATCATCACTGTCTGGATACGCATATCCAGTGATAGTCCAATCACTGATTGGTTTGGCCTCATATGACAAATAACACTAACTCCGAGGGAGAGGTTATTACCGCCTTATGTCAAGTGTATTACCATCTCTTATGAACGTTCCCAGAATGTCTATGACTCAAGTCCTTCGAAGGGAAGTGACTTTAATCCAATCTTGAAGGAACTTTAGTAAAGAGCTCCACCGAAGGGATGGCCGCTCCCACCAACACTTCATTGACATTCTATAGAAGTGATCTTTAGTAAAGAACTCCACCGAAGGGATGGCCGCTCCCACTAACACCTCATTACGAATATTCACATTAGTTCACCTACTAACCCATCGAAGCGATATTTAGTAAAGAACTCCACCGAAGGGGTGGCCGCTCCCACTAATACTCCATTGAGATAGTATGAACCGAAAATGGAAGGCCGTGGGGTTTTTCCAAACCCCTCTCCCATTTGATTATTTAACACTAGGGTTTTGAAAAACTCTTTTGACCTTTACATTGGTTACTCAAAAAATCTTTTTAAATCTAGCAAACTTAGTTAATTAAAATCATGACTCAATGACTTAAGTCATCTTGAACATAAATAACTTTTGCTTTAAAATATTTGAGCAAAACACTTTAAAGGGTCAAATTTCCTAACTTGGGACCAATGGGTTATGGGCCCACTAAGGTAGCAACATATTAGATTTTAGTTTGGCCTCTTTTGGAAACTTAGGGTACCAAGATAAACTAAACCCTATCCAATTTTTAAACCTTAGACAAATAGAAGGTGCTGGTCTAAGATCCGTTTAAAACAATTTGCCAAACTAAAAACAATCCAATATAGAAAGATGCCAATTTTAAGAACCTAGTGGTGGCCATGTTACTAGGTGATAAACATAGCAATTATATAAAGCATTCAACCATGCATTCCATATATAAAAGCAAATAAAAGAATGCAATCCTTGATGGCTCCCTGCTCTTCGGACTTCAAATCCTTATCCAACTAGGAATCTTGGTTAAGAGTCCTTTTCGCACTAGGAAACCTTCGTTGCCTCCACCACCATGGAATCCAGTCTATTGGAACCTTCCTTGATTCAAACTTTCTTCTTCTTGCTTGTTACAATAAATAAATTTTATACAAGCAAACCCATGAAAAACAAAACCAAAGATTACATTGGATATACCTATGCTTTTCAAGAAAGCTTACATCAAGACTAGTTGGAATAAAAATAAGGAAACATTACAACTTCCTATGATTGCTAAACGCGCAATCGTACAATTTCCAACTAATTAAAAACATCCAAATCCACACACATACATGCGAACCATCAAGGATGCAATTATATGGCTGCAACCAAAGAGATTAGTGCATTCAAAGTGCAGTGTACAGCACTATATAGCATTCTGAAATTATTCCAGCAGCCTGGAAAAAATTCCCGCACTTCAAACATGTAGTAAACAGCATTCTGGAATTATTCCAGCAGCATGGAAAAAATTCCTGCACTTCATACATGTAGTAAACAGCATTCTGGAATTATTCCAGCAGCATGGAAAAAATTCCTGCACTTCATACATGTAGTAAACATCATCCTAAAGGGCGCCACCATGCCCTTGACTAATCTAGGATTGAAAACCACACAACATGGGATCATGATTTCACACGGAGTGCCTCTGATACCATTGAAAGAAAGTGTGATTCAGATCTGAACTCTTGATGAAACTAAAGAGTTCCATGGCTGGAATTTCCAAAAATCAATCTGGTATGATCTGGACTGCTGAAACCAGCCATGTAAATCACATAATACCACCATGAAAACATGATCAACTTGTGTGTATTCTAAAAGGTACAATGGAGAAGACATACCTGATGTTCTTGGGTTGAAAAACCTCTGGAAACTGAACTTGTAAACTGCTGATCACAAGCCTGTAATCAGCTATATATGTTGCAGGAATTTACTGCAGCAACTTTCCTTTTGATCTTCTCTTCTATTCCACAACCCAATCTGATTGGTGTTGATTGTGGGATCAAAATATGGTTTCCTAGATGGGTTTTCTGAATAACTCTTTGTGGAAAAGACCTGAACCTGATCTCCACTCTTCAATCAATGAAGAAGAAGATGGTTGGGCGTGAGTCTCTCTAAGAAGAAGGGCTGGGCGTGAACCTCTCTCTTTCTCTAGGGCAGCCAATGGAGAGCTATTGTTGCACGCCTAGGGTTATTCTTCCAATCCTTGTTACACGCCTAAGGGATGGTGTGGTTTATATATACATTACACATTCCTTTAAGAGTTATATCAAATAGGAATGAGCATCCCATAAATAAAGCAACCAGCCACCTTAGTTGTGCAACACTTTCTAATTAAAGATACTAAAGATTAGTAAGCTTTAATTATAGGAATTCTTACCCAAAGAGGAGTTCTTCCTTCCAAGTAAAGACACCAAGTTAAACTTGGAAACCTCACACAAGGGGCTCCACTTATGGCTGGCCCACAAGATAGATAAACACACCATGGCCCACTAGTTAATAATTTAGCTAGAGTTAAATTCATGTATGCCATCAAAGGCCTATTTGAATTTAAACTCAAAATTATTCTTCCACAAAATTAATTCAACCATATATCATTTAATTAAATTAGGAAACCATGCCAATATAGGAAAGTGGCTAGAAGAGGGACCAAAAGACGTATTTGCCCATGGCTCCCAAAATGACCAAAATGTCCATGCTAACCCCATAGCAACATTAAGATCATTTTAACCCTAACTCATTCCACTAAAGAGTTATGGTTGCACTCCAGGGACAAATATTAAATTGCAAATAAAGCTCATCATAAACCGACGATTGTCTTTGACCTACCAAGTACAATGACCACAATGCCCCTCTATGTAACATCCATAATCAAGTAGGTTAACCGATGCACTATCTACCTTCTTGATTACATCTCATCCTTAGAACTCCATACCCTTGACTTAATCATCATCCGGATATCATTCTCTTGATCCAGGGAGCGACCGACAAGTTCAATATCCATATGGAACATCCATATACTAAGATCTTAGATTCTGATGATTAATCGGATAATTCTAAGGGGACGATCATTCCATCACACGATGGCATAGATTCCATATCGCATTTGCACGTGCCAACTAATCAAGCCCGAGCACCCAAAACACAGAGCTGTTGACCCATGAACAGGATCTCACCCATAGTGAATTAAAGCACAAGAACTTTGTTGGGATTGGTGTATGCCCTAAAGCCCACTGACTGCACTCTCATCTTTGTAACTGGATATTTATTGGTTATTTAATGGAATGACTTCTTTCTCTTTATACTTGTGTATATGTATGGTTGTGTAAGGCCCATTGTTTTCTAGTAATGACTTAGGTGTGTAGTGGCTACACACAGTTAGGTCTGAGTCATGGACACTTGAAACAATAAACTTGTTCATAACTGAGAGATGGAGTTGGGCACTTCATCTTGGTATAAGTTATAATGAGATACTCTCCTGTATTCAGGGTGACTTACCTTAGTCAAGGAGGTCTTTCCGGATTTATCTCATTAGTGCATGTGTCATGCATTGAACAGGACCACTTGTAGGTGTGATCTCTATAATAGTACTATCACAGAGAGAGATCAAATCACCTCTTGCTACTGAGTGACCAGTGCTCTTAATCTTGAGCATTTGTGGATGAACTGACGAAGTCAAGTTCTTGTGCTTTAATTCACTATGGGTGAGATCCTGTTCATGGGTCAACAGCTCTGTGTTTTGGGTGCTTGGGCTTGATTAGTTGGGACGTGCAAATGCAATATGGAATCTATGCCATCACATGATGGAATGATCGTCCCCTTAGAATTATCCGATTAATCATCAGAATCTAAGATCTTAGTATATGGATGTTCCATATGGATATTGAACTTGTGGGTCGCTCCCTGGATCAAGAGAATGATATCCGGATGATTATTAAGTCAAGGGTATGAAGTTCTAAGGTTTAGATGTAATCAAGAAGGTAGATAGTACATCGGTTAACCTACTTGATTATGGATGTTACATAGAGGGGCATTATGGTCATTGTACTTGGTAGGTCAAAGACAATCGTCAGTCTATGATGAGCTTTAATTGCAATTTAATATTTGTCCCTGGAGTGCAACCATAACTCTTTAGTGGAATGAGTTAAGGTTAAAATGATCCTAGTGTTGCTATGGGGTTAGCATGGACATTTTGGTCATTTTGGGAGCCATGGGAAAATATGTCTTTTGGTCCCTTCTCTAGCCACTTTCCTAGATTGGCAAGGTTTCCTAAATTGTTTAAATGTGTGGAGAAATAATTTTGAGTGTAAATTCAAATAGGCCCATGATGGCATACATGAATTATAACTCTAGATAAATTATTTAGTGCATGGGCCATAGTATATGTGGGTCCCAAGTTTGTGTAGGTCCCATTAATTGGAAGGAGTTCTCTTTGTGCAAGCTTTCCTAAAGTTTAGTAGCTTTCTAATTCAATTTAGAAACTAAATGGAAAAAGGAAAGAGGGCTGGACGTCCATGAAGGAGTGTGGTTTCAATTTTGGAAAGTTCCTATTTTCTCTCCTTGGTTTCCTAGTTCTTTCAAGATACTTTCTCTCCAAGACATTCAGCATTATATATTGCTGGTTCCCTCTTTGGGCGTGGATTAACATTAAGAAAGAGAGGAGAGAAAACCCTCTTGGGGCGTGGGAGATCTATTAGAGAGAGGAGACCAGCTACACCTTTCCTGGTTGGACGTCCATTGCACATAAAAAGTCTTCTTGCTGGTGCACGTTTTTGCTCCTGGAGAAAGACCATATCAGGTCTGGTTTTCTCACATAAAATCAAGGGAAAACAGTTAGGAGGAAGCCTAGTTTGTTCCCACCAGCAATAGCCAATCAGATTGTAGAAAGGGGAATAGAGGAGAAGACTAGAAGGAGCATTGTTGCAGAAAATTCCTGCAACCAGCACTGTCTTCTGCTGGCTGATAGCAGACCTTTGCAGCATCCTTCTCAGAGGTTTTAAGTCTTCAAAACATCAGGTATAAGTTCTTCTATGTTTCTTATATGATTTAAACACATGTTGATCATGGTTTCATGGATTTATATGCATGTATTCATGGCTGGAATCAGATCTGTTTTTCTAGTTTTTAAAACTTGAACAACCTCAAATCAGCCATGTTAGTCTCTCCCAAGATCTGATATGCATAAACTTTCATTGGTATCAGAGCCTCTCCATGTGATATCATGATCCCATGTTGTGTTTCTTACATTCCTAGATTAATTAAGGGCATGGTGGCTGCCTATTTGGAGTGCAGAAATTATTTCAAAGCTGCTGGAATTTGCACAAATCATAGTTTACTGCAGGATAGGAGTGCAGAATTTTTTTTAGGCTGCTGGAACAATTTCAGATTGTTGTATGCTGCCTATAAAGTGTGCAGAAATTGTTCCAGGATGCTGGAATTTTTCAAAACTCAGTTTACTGCAGTTGTAGTGTGCAGAAAATTTTTTCCAGATTGCTGGAATAATTTCAGGTTGATGAATAGTGCTGTTCATAGCAATATTGCATGCACTAACCTCTTTGTTTGCAGCCATATATTGCATCCTTGATGGTTCGCATGTATGTGTGTGGATTTGGATGGTTTTTATTAGTTGAAATATGTACGATTGCGCGGTTAGCAATCATAGGAAGTTGTAATTATTTCCTTACTTTGATTTCAACTAGTCTTGATGTAAGCTTTCTTGAAAAGCATAGGAATCTCCAATGTAATTTTGGGTTTTTGTTTTTCATTGGGCTGCTTGTATAAATTTTGATTTATTGTAACAAGCAAGAAAAGGAAAGTTTCAAGCGAGGAAGGTTGCAACAAAACGGGTCCCATGGTGACGAAGGCAACGGAGGTTTCCTAACGCAAGGAGGACTCTTTACCAAGTTTCCTAATTGGAAAAGGATTTGAAGTCCGAAGAGCAGGGAGCCATCAAGGATTGCATTCTTAAAATTTGCTTTTATATATGGAATGCATGGTTGAATGCTTTATATAATTGCTATGTTTATCACCTAGAAACATGGCCACCACTAGGTTCTTAAAATTGGCATCTTTCTATATTGGATTGTTTTTGTTTGGCAAATTGTTTTTAAACGGATCTTAGACCAGCACCTTCTTTTTGTCTAAGGTTTAAAATTGGATAGGGTTTAGTTTACCTTGGTACCCTTAGTTTCCAAAAGAGGCCAAACTAAAATCTAATATGTAGATACCAAAGTGGGCCCATAACCCTAGTGTTAAATAATCAAGTGGGAGAGGGATTTGGAAAAATCCCACGGCCTTCCAATTTCGGTTCATGCTAACTCATTGGAGTGTTAGTGGGAGCGGCCATCCCTTCGGTGGAGTTCTTTACTAAAGATCACTTTGATGAATTAGTAGGTGAACTAATGTGAATATTCGTAATGAGGTGTTAGTGGGAGCGGCCATCCCTTCGGTGGAGTTCTTTACTAAAGATCACTTCTATAGAATGCCAATGAAGCGTTGGTGGGAGCGGCCATCCCTTCGGTGGAGCTCTTTACTAAAGATCACTTCTAGATTGGATTAAAGTCTCTTCCCTTCGAAGGACTTAAGTCATAGACATTCTGGGAACGTTCATAAGAGATGGTAATACACTTGACATAAGACGGTAATAACCTCTCCCTAGGAGTTAGTGTTATTGGTCATATGAGGCCAAACCAATCAGTGATTGGGTTATCACTGGGTATGCGTATCCAGACAGTGATGATCCAAATAAGCTAGGCTTAACTCAACGTGACTGTAGGCTCGGCCATCCCTTCGGTGGAGGGTCTATGAGGAGGTTGAGACACTGATACATTATTATTAGGGTTATATAATGTAAAAAGTCTTGTGCATGTTTTTCCTTTTACTACAAGCACCATATACATATTACATATATACTGCCTGTCTAATTATAACCTGTTATATATCCAGAGAGATGGGGAAGGACTCTTTTAGCCCATTGATGAGTATTCTGCGTGAGAACAAATTGACTGGCCCTAATTACGTAGACTGGAAAAGAAACCTGAACATAGTACTCACCGCTGAGGAGTACAAGTATGTTCTGTCGGAACCCTGTCCTACCGTTGATGATTATTCTACAGATGACCAGCTAGAGGCTGAAAAGAAATGGAAAAAGGCAAATAGCATGGCCAAATGCTACATGCTTGCTTCCATGTCCAACGTGTTGCAAACGCAGCATGAGCAAATGGACACAGCTGCAAACATCATGTTGTCCTTGTCTGAGATGTTCGCAGACAAAAGCAGGCCAGCTAGGCAAGCTGCTTTAAGGACAATCATGAATACCAGGATGGCTGAGGGAACACCTGTCAGAGAGCACATGCTCAAGATGATGGATTGTTTCAATGAAGCTGAGATCCTAGGGGCTGAGATTGATGCAGGGAGTCAGACTGATATGATTCTCGAAACTCTACCGGAGTCTTTCAACCAGTTCAAGCTCAACTTCAACATGAGTAAGTTGGACATGACTCTCTCTGAGTTAATGAAAGAACTCCAGGCGGCAGAGGCCATCGTGAAGCCTAAAGGCCAAGCTCATTTTTCCCAGTCTTCCTCTAAACTGAACCCGAAAGGGAAAAAGTTCAAGAAGAAGCAGGGTAAGGGAAAAGGGCAGAAAAAGGGCAATGCTGGTAAGAAGGACAGAGGTACAGGTGATAAGCCCAAAGGGAAATGCTTCAAGTGCGGCCTCAAAGGTCACTGGAAGAAAGATTGTCCCAAGCTCCTAGGCTCAGATAAGAAAGGTATATCTCTTTCCTATTACATTGAAGCCTGTCATGTGGTTGATTCTACTGATTCATGGATAGTAGACTCTGGAGCCACTAATCACATATGCAATTCATTGCAGGGGTTTCAGATAATGAAAAGGCTTGAGAAAGGAGAATTTGACCTTAGAGTTGGAAATGGAGCAAAGATATGGGCTGTTGCAGTGGGAGTTGTTACCTTACATTTTCCGCATGATAGGATATTAGTTTTAAACAATGTTATCTATGTTCCGGACATAAGGAAGAATTTAATTTCAGTTTCCAGACTCATTGAATTTAATTATTCAGTTTCTTTCCATTCTGGTGTTGATATCGGTAGAGATGGAAATATTATATGTTCCGGTAGAATGCATGATAACTTATTTTATATATATCCTATTGCTCCCTCACTGCACAATGTACAACTAGAAAGCTCAGCTTCCCTTAAGAGGAAGGTATCTTCGACCAATGACACTTATCTTTGGCACTTACGTTTGGGTCACATTAACCTAAAACGGATTCAGAGGTTGGTAGAGGATGGGCCTTTGAGCTCATTAGATCTCGAACCTTTACCTCAGTGTGAATCTTGTCTCATAGGAAAGATGACCAAAAGGTCATTCTCTGGAAAGGGACTAAGGTCAAAGGAGTTGTTAGAATTGGTTCACACTGATGTGTGTGGTCCTATGAACAAACTAGCTAGAGGAGGTTATGAGTATTTCATCACCTTCACCGATGATTACTCTAGGTATGGATATGTGTACCTAATGCGACGCAAGTCTGAAGCGTTTGATAAGTTCAAACAATTCAAGGCTGAGGCGGAGCTACAACTAGGGAAACATATCAAAGCTCTTCGATCTGATCGAGGTGGCGAGTACCTCCTGGGTGAGTTCAAGGAGTACCTCACACAACATGGGATTGTGTCTCAGTTGTCTGCACCGGGTACACCCCATCAAAATGGTGTAGCAGAGAGAAGAAACCGTACCCTTCTAGATATGGTAAGGTCCATGATGAGTCATGCAACCCTACCCATATCATTTTGGGGATATGCCCTAGAAGCAGCAACATACATTTTGAATCTGGTACCTTCTAAATCAGTACCTAGGACACCTCAAGAAATGTGGACAGGTCGAAAACCCAGTTTAAGACATATTCACATTTGGGGTTGTCCAGCCTATGTACTGAATGATAAAGCTACCAAGCTAGAACCCAAATCGGAAATGTGCTACTTCATTGGGTATCCTAAGGGAACGAGAGGAGGCATCTTTTATCATCCAAAGGAGCAAAAGGTGCTTATCAGCACTCATGCTAAATACTTGGAGGATGATTGCATGATGCGCCAAGAGCTTGGTTGTAAGGAAACCATTGAGGAGATTCTTTCAGAAACTCCTGCAACATCTGTGCCAGAACCTGAGACTGTAGAAAATCAAGACATTCCTTTTAATACTCCGGAGCCTCGTCGTAGTGGGAGAATTTCTAGACCGCCAGATAGATACCTAGGAGTGTCTTTTATGACAGACTCCGAGGATCTGGTTGAGGATCCTACTAGTTACGATGAAGCAGTAACGGATATAGATGCTGACATGTGGCAGCAAGCGATGAAATCTGAATTGGATTCTCTGTATTCCAATCAAGTCTGGGAACTTGTGGATGCACCTGAAGGGATCAAACCCATAGGGTGCAAGTGGATCTACAAGAGAAAGAGAGGAGTGGATGGGAAGGTTGAAACCTTCAAAGCAAGACTGGTGGCGAAAGGATATACTCAGAAAGAGGGTATCGATTATGAGGAAACCTTTTCACCAGTGGCTATGCTTAAATCCATTAGGATTCTCTTAGCCATCGCATGTCATTATGACTACGAGATATGGCAGATGGATGTCAAGACAGCTTTTCTTAATGGAAGTCTTGACGAATGCATCTATATGATGCAACCAGAGGGATTCATTGCTGGTGGCCAAGAGAACATGGTCTGTAAGCTTAAGAAGTCCATTTATGGACTTAAGCAAGCATCTAGGGCATGGAACATCAAGTTTAATCAGGCAGTCAAATCCTTTGGCTTTGATCAAAACATTGATGAACCATGTGTGTATAAGAAGGGGAGTGGAAACGCAGTTGCATTTTTAGTCCTGTATGTGGATGACATATTACTCATTGGAAATGATGTTGGCATGAAGTCATCTACAAAGGTTTGGTTATCATCTCAATTTCAAATGAAGGATTTGGGTGAGGCAAGCTATGTCCTAGGGATCAAGCT
The DNA here is from genome assembly GCA_038049695.1 of Cinnamomum chago. NCBI lineage: Eukaryota > Viridiplantae > Streptophyta > Magnoliopsida > Laurales > Lauraceae > Cinnamomum > Cinnamomum chago. The sequence goes on from CP142451.1 coordinate 59,340,421, forward strand.
TATGCGAGATCGCAAGAACAAGATGTTAGCCTTATCCCAATCTTCGTATATTGAGAAGATATTGGTCAAGTATAACATGCATGACTCCAAGAAGGGCTTGCTACCTTCTAGACATGGAGTACCACTATCTCGGAATCAATGTCCGAAGACACCCGAGGAGATAGAAAGCATGAGGAGAGTACCATATGCTTCAGCTGTTGGAAGCCTCATGTATGCAATGTTGTGTACTAGACCAGATATCTGCTTTGCCGTTGGCATGGTTAGTAGATATCAATCAAACCCTGGACCAATGCACTGGACAGCTGTTAAGCATATATTCAAGTATCTTCGGAGAACGAAAGATTATATGCTAACCTACCGAGCAGATGATCTAACGCCACAGGCGTATACAGATTCTGATTTCCAGACGGATGTAGATGGCAGAAAGTCTACCTCGGGATACGTGTTTACTCTATCAGGAGGGGCTATATCATGGAGAAGTGTCAAGCAAGATTGTACTGCTGATTCTACCATGGAAGCAGAGTATGTGGCGGCATCGGAAGCTGCAAAGGAAGCAGTATGGCTCAGAAAATTCCTTTTGGAATTGGGAGTAGTTCCTGCTGTGCAAAAACCGATTGTCATGTACTGCGACAATACTGGTGCAGTAGCTAACTGCAAAGAGCCCAGGAATCACAAGAAAGGCAAGCACATTCAGAGAAAGTACCACTTAATCCGGGAATTCGTTCAGAATGGAGAAATAGTGGTAGAGCAGATTGCCTCAGCAAATAACTTAGCTGACCCATTTACTAAGACTCTTACTGAGAAAGTCTTTACTTCACATGTTGAGTCTATGGGAGTTAGGTTAGGTCGTAGTGATCTTTAGTGCAAGTGGGAGATTGTTGGGATTGGTGTATGCCCTAAAGCCCACTGACTGCACTCTCATCTTTGTAACTGGATATTTATTGGTTATTTAATGGAATGACTTCTTTCTCTTTATACTTGTGTATATGTATGGTTGTGTAAGGCCCATTGTTTTCTAGTAATGACTTAGGTGTGTAGTGGCTACACACAGTTAGGTCTGAGTCATGGACACTTGAAACAATAAACTTGTTCATAACTGAGAGATGGAGTTGGGCACTTCATCTTGGTATAAGTTATAATGAGATACTCTCCTGTATTCAGGGTGACTTACCTTAGTCAAGGAGGTCTTTCCGGATTTATCTCATTAGTGCATGTGTCATGCATTGAACAGGACCACTTGTAGGTGTGATCTCTATAATAGTACTATCACAGAGAGAGATCAAATCACCTCTTGCTACTGAGTGACCAGTGCTCTTAATCTTGAGCATTTGTGGATGAACTGACGAAGTCAAGTTCTTGTGCTTTAATTCACTATGGGTGAGATCCTGTTCATGGGTCAACAGCTCTGTGTTTTGGGTGTTGGGCTTGATTAGTTGGGACGTGCAAATGCAATATGGAATCTATGCCATCACATGATGGAATGATCGTCCCCTTAGAATTATCCGATTAATCATCAGAATCTAAGATCTTAGTATATGGATGTTCCATATGGATATTGAACTTGTGGGTCGCTCCCTGGATCAAGAGAATGATGTCCGGATGATGATTAAGTCAAGGGTATGAAGTTCTAAGGTTTAGATGTAATCAAGAAGGTAGATAGTACATCGGTTAACCTACTTGATTATGGATGTTACATAGAGGGGCATTATGGTCATTGTACTTGGTAGGTCAAAGACAATCGTCAGTCTATGATGAGCTTTAATTGCAATTTAATATTTGTCCCTGGAGTGCAACCATAACTCTTTAGTGGAATGAGTTAAGGTTAAAATGATCCTAGTGTTGCTATGGGGTTAGCATGGACATTTTGGTCATTTTGGGAGCCAAGGGAAAATATGTCTTTTGGTCCCTTCTCTAGCCACTTTCCTAGATTGGCAAGGTTTCCTAAATTGTTTAAATGTGTGGAGAAATAATTTTGAGTGTAAATTCAAATAGGCCCATGATGGCATACATGAATTATAACTCTAGATAAATTATTTAGTGCATGGGCCATAGTATATGTGGGTCCCAAGTTTGTGTAGGTCCCATTAATTGGAAGGAGTTCTCTTTGTGCAAGCTTTCCTAAAGTTTAGTAGCTTTCTAATTCAATTTAGAAACTAAATGGAAAAAGGAAAGAGGGCTGGACGTCCATGAAGGAGTGTGGTTTCAATTTTGGAAAGTTCCTATTTTCTCTCCTTGGTTTCCTAGTTCTTTCAAGATACTTTCTCTCCAAGACATTCAGCATTATATATTGCTGGTTCCCTCTTTGGGCGTGGATTAACATTAAGAAAGAGAGGAGAGAAAACCCTCTTGGGGCGTGGGAGATCTATTAGAGAGAGGAGACCAGCTACACCTTTCCTGGTTGGACGTCCATTGCACATAAAAAGTCTTCTTGCTGGTGCACGTTTTTGCTCCTGGAGAAAGACCATATCAGGTCTGGTTTTCTCACATAAAATCAAGGGAAAACAGTTAGGAGGAAGCCTAGTTTGTTCCCACCAGCAATAGCCAATCAGATTGTAGAAAGGGGAATAGAGGAGAAGACTAGAAGGAGCATTGTTGCAGAAAATTCCTGCAACCAGCACTGTCTTCTGCTGGCTGATAGCAGACCTTTGCAGCATCCTTCTCAGAGGTTTTAAGTCTTCAAAACATCAGGTATAAGTTCTTCTATGTTTCTTATATGATTTAAACACATGTTGATCATGGTTTCATGGATTTATATGCATGTATTCATGGCTGGAATCAGATCTGTTTTTCTAGTTTTTAAAACTTGAACAACCTCAAATCAGCCATGTTAGTCTCTCCCAAGATCTGATATGCATAAACTTTCAAACTTGACTTCGTCAGTTCATCCACAAATGCTCAAGATTAAGAGCACTGGTCACTCAGTAGCAAGAGGTGAATTGATCTCTCTCTGTGATAGTACTATTTTAGAGATCACACCTACAAGTGGTCCTGTTCAATGCATGACACATGCACTAATGAGATAAATCCGGAAAAGCCTCCCATGACTTAGGTAAGTCACCCTGAATACAGGAGAGTATCTCATTATAACTTATACCAAGATGAAGTGCCCAACTCCATCTCTCAGTTATGAACAAGTTTATTGTTTCAAGTGTCCATGACTCAGACCTTACTGTGTGTAGCCACTACACACCCAAGTCATTACTAGAAAACAATGGGCCTTACACAACCATACATATAAACAAGTAATGAGAGAAAGATGTCATTCTATTAAATAACCAATAAATATCCAGTAACAGAGATGTGAGTGCAGTCAGCGGGCTTTAGGGCATACACCAATCCCACCACCTCTATGCTTTCTAGTTATATCTTTTTTGGATGGTTATGATGTTGATTCATGTATTTTCTCTAAGTGATATCATCCTTATACATGTTTCAACTTCATAGTAGTGTTCTTGATCATATGAAACTCTTTGAAATCTATTTCTCATATTTCTATATGTTTGATGGATATCTTAGATGTTGAATTCATATTATTTTGACACTTTGGAAATTGCATGCATTACCAAGTAATATCCTTTTGCATTGCAATTTACCTTGTTAATCACTATGCTCCATAGTCATATCTTTAAAAGTGATGAATATGCATTTATGATGCTTGATGGAATTTTGTGTTTGTCACATTCTTGGTCTTTATCATGTTGTCAAATTCAATTGGTTTCAATTGGTATAATTTTAGATTGATTTGATTTCTTGTGATTGTGATAGACCTTGTGTACATTGGATTGAACTTGATAGTTATATATTTGTTCCATGTCACACACCATTAGCATCATAATTTTCATGATTGCCACCTCTTTTGGTCATATAGGTATATCTCATGACCACCATGTTTATGTATTCATAATCTTGGTTGGTTATTAGTTGAGGTTGGCTTCATGTTTGAATTTCATTTCACTCATCTTGCACTTTAATAAGTCATATTTATTGATTGAATGAAATGATTTTCAAAACCTTCATAGCATATGTTTTCCATAGTTAGATTATTTGATGCTATGATTAATAAACCCCATTTCATCATGGATAGCTCTAATTTGAATTTTTCCTAATAGGTATATTTTTAAATCCATTTTAGAGTGATTGCTTTAAAAGACTTATCTTTGAATCTCAACTGGTATTCTTTGTTTTTCCAATTGGTATCCATGATTGCTTTTCTCATTGACCTTGCTCTCTTTTGGTAATTTGATCATATTGTGCTCTATTTTTAAACGAATCTAATCCTTTCCTTGAAGTTGACCCTCAATTGGTAAAACCATCTTCTTCTTAAGCGTAATAGTTAAATCTTTGTCAAAAGTTTGACAAAAGGAGAGAATGGATTGAGGGGGAGTTTAAACCTTCATAGGAAGTATTAGTTTTGATCAAATTGACCCTTGGATTGACTTTGAACCCTTAGAGACTACTTCCATACATGATAGCCTGTTATGTTTTTCATTTTCGATTTCTTTTGTTTACAGGTGCTACTAAAAGGTATTTTCCTTATTTCATGTGTGTAGGTACCTTTGCAATTTAATGTCAAAGGGGGAGAGAGCATTCAAGTTCTCAAAAGGGTGAAGAGAATGTCCAAGCTTCCTAAGGGGAGGTTTTGTATGATCTTCTACAGGGGGAGAGAATACATACATTGCCAAAGGGAGAGAGAGGCATGGTCAAAGGGGGAGAGCTAGTAGAAGAAGAAAGCTTGGAAGCTAAAGAAGATGCTTGGCTAAAGAAAGAAAGATTGAAGAATGATCAAGCTCCAAGCATCATGAAGAATGAAGAAAAGGAACCAAGAGCCCAAGCTAAGAGGAGAAGCATCCAAGAAGATTTCAAGACTTGTCCAGCTGAGGGGGAGCTGAAGACTAAGTGTGTTTATTCAGTGGTGAGTGTGGTGAGTGAGTTGCCATCAAATTGCAAAGGGGGAGATTGTTAGGATTTTTGTAGATTGCAATTTGATGGATGCATTATCATTCAAGCATCATTTGATTTGCACGCATATGCATTGTTTTAAGAAATCTTGAAATCTTATTTTTTACATGCATTGTTTTTAAGAGTTGTAAAAGTATTGACTTATGCATGTTTTGTTTTTAATCTTGGATACATTTGTTTTTTAAAAGAGTTTTTAGAAATCAAGCAAGCCTTTGGTTTTAAACCTTTGAATCATTTTTAGGCTTTTTGTGTTTCATGTTTTTAAACATCTTAGAATGATTTAAAACATGTTTCTAAGCTTGATTTAGTGGCCCAAAAGTTCCCACTTGAAAAGACTTTGAAATATGCAAATTTAGGAATTTTTGGTCCCAGGGGGTCAACCTGCAGTGAGCCAGGTCGACCCGGCTCACTGCAGGTCGACTGGGTCCTGGAGCACCAACGGTCAGAAATTTGACCATTGTGTGTACCAGGTCGACCCGGCCCTGTTGGCAGGTCGATCCGGGACTACCCGTTGGGCATTTTTTGCTACAAATATGAGTTCTTTCCTTTGCCAAAAGTTGGGGATTTTAAGGCCCTCCTTGAGGGGTTTTGAGGTAAATACAAGGGAAATGAACTAAGGGATGAAGGGGATCATTAGGAAAGCTAAAGCTTGGATTAATGAGTTAAACCAACAAGTAAGCTCTACTTTCCTTAACCATATGTTGTCATGCTTTGTTTTATTTATTGGTAAATCTTTTGTAGCATGATATACTATGTTTTGTTGTATCCTTAACATGTTTTATGTTTTGAATTGATTTATTGTTTTGGATAAATCACCACTGATTCAATCCAAGTAGTACTTTATCTTTGGTAAATCTAAGTAGATCATGTTAATGAAAGAATCTTTGAAATTATATATAACATGATTCATATACTTGGTTGAATCTTTGGTTGTTGTTTTCCATCATAAGAAAATCTCTTTCAAATGTATCTTATGTTTTGGATTCAACATTTTTACAAATCATATGGACTTTTGTTTTAAAGTTTCACAACTTGCATTACTCTGATTGGTATATCTTATTCAAGTTGTATTTATAATTACATATGATTTGTCCCCTTATTTCAATCAAATCTATTTTTATGATTTATGAGCTACATTGTTGATTTGATTGACATCCCTATGCATCACATGTTTAGAGCTAATTAATTTCATACAACTTGTGAATCTTTGTCATCATTAACAAGTTGTTACTTTTAACATGTGACTTTCATCTTTCCTCCATCATAAATGTTTTTATGAGCTAAAACTTTCAAAAGCCTTAGGCATACATTTATGAGCTTTCATTTTCAAAATGATTGAGGACATCACACACACATCATCTACTTTCATCTTTGCATTCATAGTGTGTGTGTGTGTGTGTGTATTAGATTTTCATTTTCATATCCGCCTATTTTAGAGGCAATTGTAATGAGCTTATTTGTATCTCCATCAAGTGTATGTTAGACACTACTTAGAGAGATAGCCAACCATTTGGTTGAAGAGGTTATTGCTTAGCCTATAAAAGCATAATGTATAGTGTCGCGACCCCGGAACGGATCCCCGGGCCCGCGACGCGATTTGGTGATGATTACTACTATTGAAGATTTTGTTTTTCCACAGGTTCCCGCGGTGAGGATTCCCAAAGACACGCGGAATCTGACTCACACGTACACGATTGCGGAAGCGTGTAGCAAAACACATCACGATAAGCACAACCAAATATTTAAGTGCTATAACATTTAATAACAAGACATAGCATCAAAGAAAAGAGTTATCATGGCATTCCCAAACATAGTTCAAGTTATAAGTTTAACGCGAAAGTAAGTTAAGTTTAGTACAACCCATAAGAGACCAATAAAGGTCAATACAATCTCAAAATAACCAAAAGAAACCCCAAGACTAAAGGTGACGAAACTCGAGAACCAGACCGACGTCTAAATGACATCGTCGGGCTGCCACTCTCTCACGGGAGTTGGCTCACCAGCCTCCTCCTGACGCTCCTCCTCAAAGGCAACGTCTCCTGCACCTGGGCACCAATAAACAAGGGTCAAACACGACGGTTTGGCAGGTAACCAATGTAGGCATGAACATGAACAATGACCTTTAGAGAAAACATGTGAGCAAATCTTTGGTATGAAGTACTATCAAAGCTGAGATACATTTTCAAGAATACGAACAAAGCTGAGATACAAAAACAAACTAGCATGAGTACATAATATATCATGAATAGTTACAATCCACAAAGAGCCCATCCTTTCTCTATCATTTATATGATGAAAAGAGCAAGCACGCACGACAAGCACGATATACATAATATAAGCACGACACGATTTCCCACAAAGACGGGAATTCCGGCCGCGGAACCGGACACGCACGATGTGTAATAAATACACGACCAGTCTGCAGACAGTCCACATGTTTAAAGACCCCCAGACAGTGGATCAAACCGAAAGGGCAGTCTAAGCTCAGTGGTGTTTACTTAATTCATGAATGCACAAAACACGTGAAACACGATCAAAGCATGTCGAGATAAAAAGGGGGAAATCACTTATCAAAACACGACGAACACGACTAGCAAGAGGCATAATAATTATGCATAACACGCTTAGGAAGTGATCCCCTTTTTCTTGAAACAAAACTTCAAAACAAGCTTATACTTGAAACTCAAAACAAGTGCACGTTTATACTCATCGTACAAGACGGAAGTTCAAATACAAACTCTGACAAGCATGTGCTAAGGCTACTAATTGACCTTTGTGTAATTGAAACCCCAAACGTCAGAAAATACAAGAATTGGTGTCCCCGAAGTTGGGTTTCATTTCGAAGTTCCATTTACACAATGTCAAGTTAAAACCCTTAACATAGTCTAGTTTTCAACCCTCAAGAAAACACACAAAATGGAAAAACTCATCTTCCTGAATCTGGCAGGTTCGCTCGAGCGGACCTGCCACGTTGATGACACTTCGCTCGAGCGAGACAGTTCGCTCGAGCGGACCTTACAAGGCGTAGACAGTTCGCTCGAGCGAATGTTGGCTCGAGCGGACAATAAAATGCGTTCGAACGAACGACTCTCTGTCTCGTTCCATAGTAGACAGTGGCTTGTTCGCTCGAGCGGACCCAGGGGTCGCTCGAGCGAACAGGCTGCTGCCTGAGCTCGCTGAGTGCAGAAATCTCCTTTCCTTTGCACATCTTTCACTACATTCTTCTCCTTCTTCTCATCCATCAACCACATATCATCCCTTGAGCCTTCATGCTCACCAAGGGTTCATTTATCACCATTTCACATCCAAATCAAAAGAAAACATAAACATGAAGCTTATAAACAAGATAAATGCACAATTTCTAAAATACAATGAAATCCAAATACACATGCATCATTCCTATAGAGATCACTTGCCTTGCCCAAATGCTAAATATACTCCTCCAAGCACTTCACTCAAGCTATCAAGCACTACAAGAAAAACCCAAGAGAAACACACAAACTCACTCAAAAATGGAAACAAAGAACCCATTTTAACAAAAGGGTTTGTGAACAAGAAAAACACAATCTTAAGGAGCTAAAAAGACTTTATGGAAAACATGGCTTGAAGCTCTTACCTAGAGGAAGTCAAACAAGAGAGATGGAAGAGAATGGAGAGCTTTCCCAACTTGAAACCTTAAGAAAATTGTATCAATAGAAAGCTTAGGGCAAGAGGAAGAATTTGGTAGTCTTGAAATCTTCTTTGGAGCTCTCTAGCTAGATCAAACAAGATGGGGAAGATGGAGAGAAAAAGAAACTCTTCCTTGCCCTAGGTCAAGAAGTTGCAGGATTTTGGTAAAGTGAGTGGAAGAAGAGGGAAAGGGAGGCTTAAGTGACGACTCATGGGCCCCATTGGGCTTGAACTTGAAATGGCTAAAACACGATCTTGTGGACCTCGGATGACTTCGACGAAGAAGGATAAAACGATCACCGAAATATCTAGTTTCCAAAAAGTATATTTTTGGCATGGTTTTGAGATCTCGAAAATTGTGTCCAGATTTGTGCAAGAAAGACAATTTTACCCTCTTTGGGCCAAAACATGGGTTTTTGGGCTTCAAACACGAATGGCCTTAAAACGAAAGTTGTAACACATAAAAAGATCATTCAAGTGAAATCAAAATCACACTCACACGGAAAACGATGCGATCTTCCCAAGCTTACACGTGCACTCAGGCCTTCCTGAGTGTGTCTAATTAATACTAAACGTTCTCAAAATTCCCAGAGCTATGTCCAAGACTAAACTAATCATTTCTAACCCAACCACTAAACTCACTTAGGACTAAACACACACTAATCGCACACTAATCGAATTGGTCTGGGTCGGGGTTTAACATCCTCCACCCCTTAGGATATTTGGTCCACCAAATAAATCAAACAATTACCTCTGGTAAAAGCTGTGGATACTTCCTTTGCACTTGCTCTCTCAATTCCCAGGTGGCTTCCTCTGGCTCGTGATTTTCCCAAAGTACCTTGACCCAATGAATAGTCCGGTTTCTCAATTCTTGCTCTTTGGTATCAATGATCTTGATCGGTCTTTCCACATACGAGGCATCTTCCCGAATCTCTAAAGGCTCATGTTGTAGGATGTGTGCAGGACTGGAGACATACTTCTTGAGCATAGAAACATGAAAAACATTGTGTACCCCGGAGAATTCCGGCTGTAACGCAAGTCTATAAGCAACATCTCCAATCTTGCTCAAAATCTCATACGGACCAATAAACCTTCTAGACAATTTGCCCTTCTGTCCAAACCTCAAGGTTCCCGTAGTTGGTGAGACTTTCAAAAACACCTTGTCACCCACCTGAAACTGTAATTCTCTTCGGCGAGTATCTGCATAACTCTTCTGCCTACTTCGGGCGATCTTCAACCTTTCCTGAATCAACTTGACTTTGTCACTTGTCTCTCCAACTATCGTCGGTCCATGAAAACTACGCTCACCGACTTCTTCCCAGCAAACCGGAGTTCTGCATCTTCTACCATAGAGTGCCTCGAAAGGTGCCATACCAATGCTCGAGTGGTAACTATTGTTATAAGCAAATTCACAAAGAGGTAGGCACTCATCCCACTGAATCTTGAAATCCAATACACAAGCACGCAACATGTCTTCAAGAGTCTGTATCGTCCTTTCTGACTGACCATCGGTCTGAGGATGATAAGCTATGCTGAACTGGAGCTTGGTACCCATCGACTCATGAAGAGTTTTCCAAAACTTTGAAACAAATCTACTGTCTCTATCTGAAGTAATGGAGACGGGTTGACCATGCTTACTAACAATCTCATCAACAAATAACTTCGCAAGTGGTGCCATATGCATCATATTCCCGGTCTTCATCGGAATGAAGTGAGCAGACTTTGTCAGATGATATACAATGATCCAAATTGCATTATTTCCCTTCTTAGTATTAGGCAAACCGGAGACGAAATCCATGGTAACGTGCTCCCATTTCTACTCCGAAATTTCCAAAGGCTGTAACAAACCTGGAGGCTTCTGATGCTCTGCCTTGATCAACTGACAAGTTTGACAACGAGACACAAAAGCTGCTATCTCTCTTTTCATATTGTTCCACCAAAATCTATTCTTCAAATTATGGTACATCTTCGTGCTACCCGGATGGATAGAATATCTCGTACTGTGAGCTTCGTTCATTATTTCACTCTTCAAATCATCCACATTCGGCACACACAACCGGTCACGGAAATACAATATCCCATTCACCATCTTGAAATCGGGGCGTTCTGCAATAACATCTACTATCTTGGCCAAGTCTGGGTCTTGTAACTGATTTTCCTTAATCTTCTGGATGAAGGTAGGTTCTGAAACTGTCATGTTCGCTAACATCGCACCCAATCTAAGGGTTTGCACTTCTACACCCAACTCTTCAAACTGCTGTAAGACACCCATTCCTCTCAAATTGGCCATAGCCACTGATTTCCTACTCAAAGCATCAGCTACCACATTCACTTTGCCTGGATGATACTTGATTGGGAAGTCATAATCTTTGATATATTCCATCCACCTTCTCTGCCTCATGTTCAAATCTTTCTGAGAGAACAAATACTGTAAACTTCTGTGATCTGAATGGACCTCAAATTTCTCTCCATAGAGAGAGTGTCTCCACATCTTCAATGTGAAAACAACTGCTGCCAACTCCAAGTCGTGAGTCGCATAATTCTTCTCATGGTCCTTCAGCTGCCTCGAGCCATAGGCAATCACTTTGCCATCCTGCATCAATACACAACCTAGTCCCACATTCGAAGCATCTGTATAAACAATAAATCCGCCGTTGCTCGAGGGTAATGTAAGGATTGGGGCTGTGGTTAACCTTCCTTTCAACTCTTGGAAACTGGTTTCACACTGATCGGTCCACACAAATGGGACATTCTTCCTAGTCAATTTTGTCAAAGGGGCTGCGATGGACAAAAAACCTTGGACAAATCTTCTGTAGTAGCCTGCTAACCCCAAGAAGCTTCTAATTTCTGTCACACTGCTTGGCCTTGCCCAATTAACAACTGCTTCTATCTTCGCTGGATCAACTGCTAAACCTTCTCTGGAGATGATGTGGCCTAGAAAAGCAACTTGCTCTAACCAGAATTCGCACTTACTGAGTTTCGCATATAACTGATTGTCCCTCAAGAGCTGCAACGCTGTCCTCAAATGTTCTTCATGCTCCTTCTTACTCTTGGAATATACTAGGACATCATCAATAAACACTACCGTAGAGTGATCCAAATATGGTGCAAAGACCTTGTTCATCAAAGCCATAAAGACTGCTGGTGCATTCGTCAAACCAAAGGGCATCACTAAGAACTCATAGTGCCCATATCTTGTTCTAAAGGCTGTCTTCTGAACATCTGAGTCTCTAACTCTCAACTGATGGTACCCTGACCTCAAGTCTATCTTGGAAAAATAGGCTGCTCCTTGCAATTGGTCAAACAATTCGTCTATCCTTGGCAAAGGATACTTGTTCTTCACTGTCACATGGTTCAACTTCCTGTAGTCTATGCACATTCTCAAGCTTCCATCCTTCTTCTTCACAAATAACACCGGTGCTCCCCACGGTGAAACACTTGGCCTAATAAAACCTTTGCTCAACAAATCCTGCAATTGGAGCTTTAGCTCACCCATTTCTGCTGGAGCCATCCTGTATGGTGCAATCGAGATCGGAGCTGTCCCTGGAAGGAGTTCAATTGAAAATTCAACTTTTCTAATTGGTGGTAAACCCGGGATTTCTTCTGGAAAAACATTCGGAAATTCACACACAATAGGGATATCCTCCACCCCTTGGGACTGTTTATCCTCCGTGATAAACGCAATAAATGCATGGCACCCACTCTGCACTAATCTGCTTGCCTTCAAAACTGAAATAAACCCTGCTTGAGATTTCCTCCTGTTCCCCTGAAATATCAACTCTGCCTGTGGTCCTTGGAATCTGAATGTGATGGTCTTACTAAAACAATCCATGGTGGCATGATATGCTTCTAACCAATCCATGCCTAAAATGACATCAAAATCATGCATGTCCAAAACTATGAGGTTGGCCGGTAGATTAACATCTCCTAATAACACTGTACAACTAGGGTAATGGTTTCTACACACAACTTGTTTCCCTACTGGAGTGGTCACTACTAGAATGTAATCCAATTCACTACATGGTGCATCAATCAACTTAGCAAAACTAGGAGATGCAAAGGAATGCGTGGATCCAGGATCAAACAAAATCTGGGCTTCTACCCCACAAACAAGAAGTTTACCTTCTACCACGTCTCCTGCAGCTTCAGCGTCTGCACGGTTGAGATAGTACAAACGTCCATGCATCTGTAGTCTGTTCGGTACTTGGTTCTGCCTTCCTTGGCCCTGTCTGTTCTGCTGTGGAGGACGAGAATTCTAATTCTGGACTGGTGGCCTAGCCTGCTACTGCTGCTGAGGTGGTCTAATCTGATTCTGCAATGGTAAGTAGTTCTGAGGAGCTACTTGTCTCTGCTGCTGGTTTCTGTTCCCTTGATTCTGGAGTAGTGGGCAATCCTTGATTGAATGATTCATAGCCCCACACTTGAAACAGGCACCCATGGCCTTACGACATTCGTGTGTCTCATGATTCTTGCCACAATGTCCACAACCCTGCCTCACATGGCCTTGCTCTTGCCTTGGTTTCTTGCCCTGCTGCTGCCTCTGATTCTGCTGTTGATACTGCTGTTTCCTGTCCTGAACAATCATGTTGTTAATATCCTCAAAAGTATAAGCCCGCTTGACTGCCTCATCATATGTAGCTGGAGGCACTACTCCTATGACATCCCTCATGATGATGGGGTTCAACCCTTCTAAGAACTTAGTTATCTTCTTCCTTTCCGTGTCAATCAACTCGGTGGCATACCTCGCCAATCTCTCAAATTTGGTGACATAATCCAACACTGTCATGCTACCTTGCTTGAGTTGCTGAAACTCAATAGCCTTCTGCCTCTTGACATGAGAGGGAATGTACTTGTCTTGAAACTGTATCTTGAATGCTGCCCATGCCTCATCATCTGCCATCACTGCATAAGGATCCTTGACTGTTTGCCACCACCTATCTGCGAGCCCATAAAATAATGAAGCTGTGAGGTTGACCTTCTGTATACCCGTGCACATGAAGACATCAAAGATCTTCTCCGTATTGACTAGCCAGTCATCTGCCACTAGTGGGTCCTCATTGCCCGAAAATTCTTTGGGTGCTCTCTTCCTAAACTTCTCAAATAGAGCATTAGGGTCAGGATCCCTATTCTGTATCACAATCTGTGGACCTGCAGGTGGTGCTACATTCTTGTTCTGGAGGACTTCCAACAACTGTCTCTGAACTTGTGCCATTTCATCATCCTTCTTAGCTAACTGCTCTTGAAATTTGGCTTGGTTCTCATTAGCCTGCCTTTGCTGTGCTATCATGGCTTGCATAAGTTCCTGAAACTGTGTGGCTGTAGGTGTCTCAGATGCATCTGACTCATTCTGGTTACTGCCTGAAGCATGATGATTTGGAGCTTTTCTTGGAGGCATATTGCTGTAAAACAAAGAGTTAGAACACAATAATCATGGTACAAGGGTTTCTAAGATCCTATACGAACGAATCTATCGAACTCACGAATCCTCGCCACGTTCCTAAGACCTTTCTAGTTTCTTTTAAGTGCCTGAAACATGTCTCGCTCTGATACCAGTCCTGTCGCGACCCCGGAACGGATCCCCGGGCCCGCGACGCGATTTGGTGATGATTACTACTATTGAAGATTTTGTTTTTCCACAGGTTCCCGCGGTGAGAATTCCCAAAGACACGCGGAATCTGACTCACACGTACACGATTGCAGAAGCGTGTAGCAAAACACATCACGATAAGCACAACCAAATATTTAAGTGCTACAACATTTAATAACAAGACATAGCATCAAAGAAAAGAGTTATCATGGCATTCCCAAACATAGTTCAAGTTATAAGTTTAACACGAAAGTAAGTTAAGTTTAGTACAACCCATAAGAGACCAATAAAGGTCAATACAATCTCAAAATAACCAAAAGAAACCCCAAGACTAAAGGTGACGAAACTCGAGAACCAGACCGACGTCTAAATGACATCGTCGGGCTGCCACTCTCTCACGGGAGTTGGCTCACCAGCCTCCTCCTGACGCTCCTCCTCAAAGGCAACGTCTCCTGCACCTGGGCACCAATAAACAAGAGTCAAACACGACGGTTTGGCAGGTAACCAATGTAGGCATGAACATGAACAATGACCTTTAGAGAAAACATGTGAGCAAATCTTTGGTATGAAGTACTATCAAAGCTGAGATACATTTTCAAGAATACGAACAAAGCTGAGATACAAAAACAAACTAGCATGAGTACATAATATATCATGAATAGTTACAATCCACAAAGAGCCCATCCTTTCTCTATCATTTATATGATGAAAAGAGCAAGCACGCACGACAAGCACGATATACATAATATAAGCACGACACGATTTCCCACAAAGACGGGAATTCCGGCCGCGGAACCGGACACGCACGATGTGTAATAAATACACGACCAGTCTGCAGACAGTCCACATGTTTAAAGACCCCCAGACAGTGGATCAAACCGAAAGGGCAGTCTAAGCTCAGTGGTGTTTACTTAATTCATGAATGCACAAAACACGTGAAACACGATCAAAGCATGTCGAGATAAAAAGGGGGAAATCACTTATCAAAACACGACGAACACGACTAGCAAGAGGCATAATAATTATGCATAACACGCTTAGGAAGTGATCCCCTTTTTCTTGAAACAAAACTTCAAAACAAGCTTATACTTGAAACTCAAAACAAGTGCACGTTTATACTCATCGTACAAGACGGAAGTTCAAATACAAACTCTGACAAGCATGTGCTAAGGCTACTAATTGACCTTTGTGTAATTGAAACCCCAAACGTCAGAAAATACAAGAATTGGTGTCCCCGAAGTTGGGTTTCATTTCGAAGTTCCATTTACACAATGTCAAGTTAAAACCCTTAACATAGTCTAGTTTTCAACCCTCAAGAAAACACACAAAATGGAAAAACTCATCTTCCTGAATCTGGCAGGTTCGCTCGAGCGGACCTGCCACGTTGATGACACTTCGCTCGAGCGAGACAGTTCGCTCGAGCGGACCTTACAAGGCGTAGACAGTTCGCTCGAGCGAATGTTGGCTCGAGCGGACAATAAAATGCGTTCGAACGAACGACTCTCTGTCTCGTTCCATAGTAGACAGTGGCTTGTTCGCTCGAGCGGACCCAGGGGTCGCTCGAGCGAACAGGCTGCTGCCTGAGCTCGCTGAGTGCAGAAATCTCCTTTCCTTTGCACATCTTTCACTACATTCTTCTCCTTCTTCTCATCCATCAACCACATATCATCCCTTGAGCCTTCATGCTCACCAAGGGTTCATTTATCACCATTTCACATCCAAATCAAAAGAAAACATAAACATGAAGCTTATAAACAAGATAAATGCACAATTTCTAAAATACAATGAAATCCAAATACACATGCATCATTCCTATAGAGATCACTTGCCTTGCCCAAATGCTAAATATACTCCTCCAAGCACTTCACTCAAGCTATCAAGCACTACAAGAAAAACCCAAGAGAAACACACAAACTCACTCAAAAATGGAAACAAAGAACCCATTTTAACAAAAGGGTTTGTGAACAAGAAAAACACAATCTTAAGGAGCTAAAAAGACTTTATGGAAAACATGGCTTGAAGCTCTTACCTAGAGGAAGTCAAACAAGAGAGATGGAAGAGAATGGAGAGCTTTCCCAACTTGAAACCTTAAGAAAATTGTATCAATAGAAAGCTTAGGGCAAGAGGAAGAATTTGGTAGTCTTGAAATCTTCTTTGGAGCTCTCTAGCTAGATCAAACAAGATGGGGAAGATGGAGAGAAAAAGAAACTCTTCCTTGCCCTAGGTCAAGAAGTTGCAGGATTTTGGTAAAGTGAGTGGAAGAAGAGGGAAAGGGAGGCTTAAGTGACGACTCATGGGCCCCATTGGGCTTGAACTTGAAATGGCTAAAACACGATCTTGTGGACCTCGGATGACTTCGACGAAGAAGGATAAAACGATCACCGAAATATCTAGTTTCCAAAAAGTATATTTTTGACATGGTTTTGAGATCTCGAAAATTGTGTCCAGATTTGTGCAAGAAAGACAATTTTACCCTCTTTGGGCCAAAACATGGGTTTTTGGGCTTCAAACACGAATGGCCTTAAAACGAAAGTTGTAACACATAAAAAGATCATTCAAGTGAAATCAAAATCACACTCACACGGAAAACGATGCGATCTTCCCAAGCTTACACGTGCACTCAGGCCTTCCTGAGTGTGTCTAATTAATACTAAACGTTCTCAAAATTCCCAGAGCTATGTCCAAGACTAAACTAATCATTTCTAACCCAACCACTAAACTCACTTAGGACTAAACACACACTAATCGCACACTAATCGAATTGGTCTGGGTCGGGGTTTAACATCCTCCACCCCTTAGGATATTTGGTCCACCAAATAAATCAAACAATTACCTCTGGTAAAAGCTGTGGATACTTCCTTTGCACTTGCTCTCTCAATTCCCAGGTGGCTTCCTCTGGCTCGTGATTTTCCCAAAGTACCTTGACCCAATGAATAGTCCGGTTTCTCAATTCTTGCTCTTTGGTATCAATGATCTTGATCGGTCTTTCCACATACGAGGCATCTTCCCGAATCTCTAAAGGCTCATGTTGTAGGATGTGTGCAGGACTGGAGACATACTTCTTGAGCATAGAAACATGAAAAACATTGTGTACCCCGGAGAATTCCGGCTGTAACGCAAGTCTATAAGCAACATCTCCAATCTTGCTCAAAATCTCATACGGACCAATAAACCTTCTAGACAATTTGCCCTTCTGTCCAAACCTCAAGGTTCCCCTAGTTGGTGAGACTTTCAAAAACACCTTGTCACCCACCTGAAACTGTAATTCTCTTCGGCGAGTATCTGCATAACTCTTCTGCCTACTTCGGGCGATCTTCAACCTTTCCTGAATCAACTTGACTTTGTCACTTGTCTCTCCAACTATCGTCGGTCCATGAAAACTACGCTCACCGACTTCTTCCCAGCAAACCGGAGTTCTGCATCTTCTACCATAGAGTGCCTCGAAAGGTGCCATACCAATGCTCGGGTGGTAACTATTGTTATAAGCAAATTCACAAAGAGGTAGGCACTCATCCCACTGAATCTTGAAATCCAATACACAAGCACGCAACATGTCTTCAAGAGTCTGTATCGTCCTTTCTGACTGACCATCGGTCTGAGGATGATAAGCTATGCTGAACTGGAGCTTGGTACCCATCGACTCATGAAGAGTTTTCCAAAACTTTGAAACAAATCTACTGTCTCTATCTGAAGTAATGGAGACGGGTTGACCATGCTTACAAACAATCTCATCAACAAATAACTTCGCAAGTGGTGCCATATGCATCATATTCCCGGTCTTCATCGGAATGAAGTGAGCAGACTTTGTCAGATGATCTACAATGATCCAAATTGCATTATTTCCCTTCTTAGTATTAGGCAAACCGGAGACGAAATCCATGGTAACGTGCTCCCATTTCCACTCCGGAATTTCCAAAGGCTGTAACAAACCTGGAGGCTTCTGATGCTCTGCCTTGATCAACTGACAAGTTAGACAACGAGACACAAAAGCTGCTATCTCTCTTTTCATATTGTTCCACCAAAATCTATTCTTCAAATTATGGTACATCTTCGTGCTACCCGGATGGATAGAATATCTCGTACTGTGAGCTTCGTTCATTATTTCACTCTTCAAATCATCCACATTCGGCACACACAACCGGTCACGGAAATACAATATCCCATTCACCATCTTGAAATCGGGGCGTTCTGCAATAACATCTACTATCTTGGCCAAGTCTGGGTCTTGTAACTGATTTTCCTTAATCTTCTGGATGAAGGTAGGTTCTGAAACTGTCATGTTCGCTAACATCGCACCCAATCTAAGGGTTTGCACTTCTACACCCAACTCTTCAAACTGCTGTAAGACACCCATTCCTCTCAAATTGGCCATAGCCACTGATTTCCTACTCAAAGCATCAGCTACCACATTCACTTTGCCTGGATGATACTTGATTGGGAAGTCATAATCTTTGATATATTCCATCCACCTTCTCTGCCTCATGTTCAAATCTTTCTGAGAGAACAAATACTGTAAACTTCTGTGATCTGAATGGACCTCAAATTTCTCTCCATAGAGAGAGTGTCTCCACATCTTCAATGTGAAAACAACTGCTGCCAACTCCAAGTCGTGAGTCGCATAATTCTTCTCATGGTCCTTCAGCTGCCTCGAGCCATAGGCAATCACTTTGCCATCCTGCATCAATACACAACCTAGTCCCACATTCGAAGCATCTGTATAAACAATAAATCCGCCGTTGCTCGAGGGTAATGTAAGGATTGGGGCTGTGGTTAACCTTCCTTTCAACTCTTGGAAACTGGTTTCACACTGATCGGTCCACACAAATGGGACATTCTTCCTAGTCAATTTTGTCAAAGGGGCTGCGATGGACAAAAAACCTTGGACAAATCTTCTGTAGTAGCCTGCTAACCCCAAGAAGCTTCTAATTTCTGTCACACTGCTTGGCCTTGCCCAATTAACAACTGCTTCTATCTTCGCTGGATCAACTGCTAAACCTTCTCTGGAGATGATGTGGCCTAGAAAAGCAACTTGCTCTAACCAGAATTCGCACTTACTGAGTTTCGCATATAACTGATTGTCCCTCAAGAGCTGCAACGCTGTCCTCAAATGTTCTTCATGCTCCTTCTTACTCTTGGAATATACTAGGACATCATCAATAAACACTACCGTAGAGTGATCCAAATATGGTGCAAAGACCTTGTTCATCAAAGCCATAAAGACTGCTGGTGCATTCGTCAAACCAAAGGGCATCACTAAGAACTCATAGTGCCCATATCTTGTTCTAAAGGCTGTCTTCTGAACATCTGAGTCTCTAACTCTCAACTGATGGTACCCGGACCTCAAGTCTATCTTGGAAAAATAGGCTGCTCCTTGCAATTGGTCAAACAATTCGTCTATCCTTGGCAAAGGATACTTGTTCTTCACTGTCACATGGTTCAACTTCCTGTAGTCTATACACATTCTCAAGCTTCCATCCTTCTTCTTCACGAATAACACCGGTGCTCCCCACGGTGAAACACTTGGCCTAATAAAACCTTTGCTCAACAAATCCTGCAATTGGAGCTTTAGCTCACCCATTTCTGCTGGAGCCATCCTGTATGGTGCAATCGAGATCGGAGCTGTCCCTGGAAGGAGTTCAATTGAAAATTCAACTTCTCTAATTGGTGGTAAACCCGGGATTTCTTCTGGAAAAACATTCGGAAATTCACACACAATGGGGATATCCTCCACCCCTTGGGATTGTTTATCCTCCGTGATAAACGCAATAAATGCTTGGCACCCACTCTGCACTAATCTGCTTGCCTTCAAAACTGAAATAAACCCTGCTTGAGATTTCCTCCTGTTCCCCTGAAATATCAACTCTGCCTGTGGTTCTTGGAATCTGAATGTGATGGTCTTACTAAAACAATCCATGGTGGCATGATATGCTTCTAACCAATCCATGCCTAAAATGACATCAAAATCATGCATGTCCAAAACTATGAGGTTGGCCGGTAGATTAACATCTTCTAATAACACTGTACAACTAGGGTAATGGTTTCTACACACAACTTGTTTCCCTACTGGAGTGGTCACTACTAGAATGTAATCCAATTCACTACATGGTGCATCAATCAACTTAGCAAAACTAGGAGATGCAAAGGAATGTGTGGATCCAGGATCAAACAAAATCTGGGCTTCTACCCCACAAACAAGAAGTTTACCTTCTACCACGTCTCCTGCAGCTTCAGCGTCTGCACGGTTGAGATAGTACAAACGTCCATGCATCTGTAGTCTGTTCGGTACTTGGTTCTGCCTTCCTTGGCCCTGTCTGTTCTGCTGTGGAGGACGAGCATTCTAATTCTGGACTGGTGGCCTAGCCTGCTGCTGCTGCTGAGGTGGTCTAATCTGATTCTGCACTGGTAAGTAGTTCTGAGGAGCTACTTGTCTCTGCTGCTGGTTTCTGTTCCCTTGATTATGGAGTAGTGGGCAATCCTTGATTGAATGATTCATAGCCCCACACTTGAAACAGGCACCCATGGCCTTACGACATTCGTGTGTCTCATGATTCTTGCCACAATGTCCACAACCCTGCCTCACATGGCCTTGCTCTTGCCTTGGTTTCTTGCCCTGCTGCTGCCTCTGATTCTGCTGTTGATACTGCTGTTTCCTGTCCTGAACAATCATGTTGTTAATATCCTCAAAAGTATAAGCCCGCTTGACTGCCTCATCATATGTAGCTGGAGGCACTACTCCTATGACATCCCTCATGATGA
This sequence comes from Cinnamomum chago, assembly GCA_038049695.1. Taxonomy (NCBI): domain Eukaryota; kingdom Viridiplantae; phylum Streptophyta; class Magnoliopsida; order Laurales; family Lauraceae; genus Cinnamomum; species Cinnamomum chago. The sequence continues at coordinate 59,361,392 of CP142451.1, forward strand.
TGGGGTTCAACCCTTCTAAGAACTTAGTTATCTTCTTCCTTTCCGTGTCAATCAACTCGGTGGCATACCTCGCCAATCTCTCAAATTTGGTGACATAATCCAACACTGTCATGCTACCTTGCTTGAGTTGCTGAAACTCAATAGCCTTCTGCCTCTTGACATGAGAGGGAATGTACTTGTCTTGAAACTGTATCTTGAATGCTGCCCATGCCTCATCATCTGCCATCACTGCATAAGGATCCTTGACTGTTTGCCACCACCTATCTGCGAGCCCATAAAATAATGAAGCTGTGAGGTTGACCTTCTGTATACCCGTGCACATGAAGACATCAAAGATCTTCTCCGTATTGACTAGCCAGTCATCTGCCACTAGTGGGTCCTCATTGCCCGAAAATTCTTTGGGTGCTCTCTTCCTAAACTTCTCAAATAGAGCATTAGGGTCAGGATCCCTATTCTGTATCACAATCTGTGGACCTGCAGGTGGTGCTACATTCTTGTTCTGGAGGACTTCCAACAACTGTCTCTGAACTTGTGCCATTTCATCATCCTTCTTAGCTAACTGCTCTTGAAATTTGGCTTGGTTCTCATTAGCCTGCCTTTGCTGTGCTATCATGGCTTGCATAAGTTCCTGAAACTGTGTTGCTGTAGGTGTCTCAGATGCATCTGACTCATTCTGGTTACTGCCTGAAGCATGATGATTTGGAGCTTTTCTTGGAGGCATATTGCTGTAAAACAAAGAGTTAGAACACAATAATCATGGTACAAGGGTTTCTAAGATCCTATACGAACGAATCTATCGAACTCACGAATCCTCGCCACGTTCCTAAGACCTTTCTAGTTTCTTTTAAGTGCCTGAAACATGTCTCGCTCTGATACCAGTCCTGTCGCGACCCCGGAACGGATCCCCGGGCCCGCGACGCGATTTGGTGATGATTACTACTATTGAAGATTTTGTTTTTCCACAGGTTCCCGCGGTGAGGATTCCCAAAGACACGCGGAATCTGACTCACACGTACACGATTGCAGAAGCGTGTAGCAAAACACATCACGATAAGCACAACCAAATATTTAAGTGCTATAACATTTAATAACAAGACATAGCATCAAAGACAAGAGTTATCATGGCATTCCCAAACATAGTTCAAGTTATAAGTTTAACACGAAAGTAAGTTAAGTTTAGTACAACCCATAAGAGACCAATAAAGGTCAATACAATCTCAAAATAACCAAAAGAAACCCCAAGACTAAAGGTGACGAAACTCGAGAACCAGACCGACGTCTAAATGACATCGTCGGGCTGCCACTCTCTCACGGGAGTTGGCTCACCAGCCTCCTCCTGACGCTCCTCCTCAAAGGCAACGTCTCCTGCACCTGGGCACCAATAAACAAGGGTCAAACACGACGGTTTGGCAGGTAACCAATGTAGGCATGAACATGAACAATGACCTTTAGAGAAAACATGTGAGCAAATCTTTGGTATGAAGTACTATCAAAGCTGAGATACATTTTCAAGAATACGAACAAAGCTGAGATACAAAAACAAACTAGCATGAGTACATAATATATCATGAATAGTTACAATCCACAAAGAGCCCATCCTTTCTCTATCATTTATATGATGAAAAGAGCAAGCACGCACGACAAGCACGATATACATAATATAAGCACGACACGATTTCCCACAAAGACGGGAATTCCGGCCGCGGAACCGGACACGCACGATGTGTAATAAATACACGACCAGTCTGCAGACAGTCCACATGTTTAAAGACCCCCAGACAGTGGATCAAACCGAAAGGGCAGTCTAAGCTCAGTGGTGTTTACTTAATTCATGAATGCACAAAACACGTGAAACACGATCAAAGCATGTCGAGATAAAAAGGGGGAAATCACTTATCAAAACACGACGAACACGACTAGCAAGAGGCATAATAATTATGCATAACACGCTTAGGAAGTGATCCCCTTTTTCTTGAAACAAAACTTCAAAACAAGCTTATACTTGAAACTCAAAACAAGTGCACGTTTATACTCATCGTACAAGACGGAAGTTCAAATACAAACTCTGACAAGCATGTGCTAAGGCTACTAATTGACCTTTGTGTAATTGAAACCCCAAACGTCAGAAAATACAAGAATTGGTGTCCCCGAAGTTGGGTTTCATTTCGAAGTTCCATTTACACAATGTCAAGTTAAAACCCTTAACATAGTCTAGTTTTCAACCCTCAAGAAAACACACAAAATGGAAAAACTCATCTTCCTGAATCTGGCAGGTTCGCTCGAGCGGACCTGCCACGTTGATGACACTTCGCTCGAGCGAGACAGTTCGCTCGAGCGGACCTTACAAGGCGTAGACAGTTCGCTCGAGCGAATGTTGGCTCGAGCGGACAATAAAATGCGTTCGAACGAACGACTCTCTGTCTCGTTCCATAGTAGACAGTGGCTTGTTCGCTCGAGCGGACCCAGGGGTCGCTCGAGCGAACAGGCTGCTGCCTGAGCTCGCTGAGTGCAGAAATCTCCTTTCCTTTGCACATCTTTCACTACATTCTTCTCCTTCTTCTCATCCATCAACCACATATCATCCCTTGAGCCTTCATGCTCACCAAGGGTTCATTTATCACCATTTCACATCCAAATCAAAAGAAAACATAAACATGAAGCTTATAAACAAGATAAATGCACAATTTCTAAAATACAATGAAATCCAAATACACATGCATCATTCCTATAGAGATCACTTGCCTTGCCCAAATGCTAAATATACTCCTCCAAGCACTTCACTCAAGCTATCAAGCACTACAAGAAAAACCCAAGAGAAACACACAAACTCACTCAAAAATGGAAACAAAGAACCCATTTTAACAAAAGGGTTTGTGAACAAGAAAAACACAATCTTAAGGAGCTAAAAAGACTTTATGGAAAACATGGCTTGAAGCTCTTACCTAGAGGAAGTTAAACAAGAGAGATGGAAGAGAATGGAGAGCTTTCCCAACTTGAAACCTTAAGAAAATTGTATCAATAGAAAGCTTAGGGCAAGAGGAAGAATTTGGTAGTCTTGAAATCTTCTTTGGAGCTCTCTAGCTAGATCAAACAAGATGGGGAAGATGGAGAGAAAAAGAAACTCTTCCTTGCCCTAGGTCAAGAAGTTGCAGGATTTTGGTAAAGTGAGTGGAAGAAGAGGGAAAGGGAGGCTTAAGTGACGACTCATGGGCCCCATTGGGCTTGAACTTGAAATGGCTAAAACACGATCTTGTGGACCTCGGATGACTTCGACGAAGAAGGATAAAACGATCACCGAAATATCTAGTTTCCAAAAAGTATATTTTTGACATGGTTTTGAGATCTCGAAAATTGTGTCCAGATTTGTGCAAGAAAGACAATTTTACCCTCTTTGGGCCAAAACATGGGTTTTTGGGCTTCAAACACGAATGGCCTTAAAACGAAAGTTGTAACACATAAAAAGATCATTCAAGTGAAATCAAAATCACACTCACACGGAAAACGATGCGATCTTCCCAAGCTTACACGTGCACTCAGGCCTTCCTGAGTGTGTCTAATTAATACTAAACGTTCTCAAAATTCCCAGAGCTATGTCCAAGACTAAACTAATCATTTCTAACCCAACCACTAAACTCACTTAGGACTAAACACACACTAATCGCACACTAATCGAATTGGTCTGGGTCGGGGTTTAACATCCTCCACCCCTTAGGATATTTGGTCCACCAAATAAATCAAACAATTACCTCTGGTAAAAGCTGTGGATACTTCCTTTGCACTTGCTCTCTCAATTCCCAGGTGGCTTCCTCTGGCTCGTGATTTTCCCAAAGTACCTTGACCCAATGAATAGTCCGGTTTCTCAATTCTTGCTCTTTGGTATCAATGATCTTGATCGGTCTTTCCACATACGAGGCATCTTCCCGAATCTCTAAAGGCTCATGTTGTAGGATGTGTGCAGGACTGGAGACATACTTCTTGAGCATAGAAACATGAAAAACATTGTGTACCCCGGAGAATTCCGGCTGTAACGCAAGTCTATAAGCAACATCTCCAATCTTGCTCAAAATCTCATACGGACCAATAAACCTTCTAGACAATTTGCCCTTCTGTCCAAACCTCAAGGTTCCCCTAGTTGGTGAGACTTTCAAAAACACCTTGTCACCCACCTGAAACTGTAATTCTCTTCGGCGAGTATCTGCATAACTCTTCTGCCTACTTCGGGCGATCTTCAACCTTTCCTGAATCAACTTGACTTTGTCACTTGTCTCTCCAACTATCGTCGGTCCATGAAAACTACGCTCACCGACTTCTTCCCAGCAAACCGGAGTTCTGCATCTTCTACCATAGAGTGCCTCGAAAGGTGCCATACCAATGCTCGAGTGGTAACTATTGTTATAAGCAAATTCACAAAGAGGTAGGCACTCATCCCACTGAATCTTGAAATCCAATACACAAGCACGCAACAAGTCTTCAAGAGTCTGTATCGTCCTTTCTGACTGACCATCGGTCTGAGGATGATAAGCTATGCTGAACTGGAGCTTGGTACCCATCGACTCATGAAGAGTTTTCCAAAACTTTGAAACAAATCTACTGTCTCTATCTGAAGTAATGGAGACGGGTTGACCATGCTTACTAACAATCTCATCAACAAATAACTTCGCAAGTGGTGCCATATGCATCATATTCCCGGTCTTCATCGGAATGAAGTGAGCAGACTTTGTCAGACGATCTACAATGATCCAAATTGCATTATTTCCCTTCTTAGTATTAGGCAAACCGGAGACGAAATCCATGGTAACGTGCTCCCATTTCCACTCCGGAATTTCCAAAGGCTGTAACAAACCTGGAGGCTTCTGATGCTCTGCCTTGATCAACTGACAAGTTAGACAACGAGACACAAAAGCTGCTATCTCTCTTTTCATATTGTTCCACCAAAATCTATTCTTCAAATTGTGGTACATCTTCGTGCTACCCGGATGGATAGAATATCTCGTACTGTGAGCTTCGTTCATTATTTCACTCTTCAAATCATCCACATTCGGCACACACAACCGGTCACGGAAATACAATATCCCATTCACCATCTTGAAATCGGGGCGTTCTGCAATAACATCTACTATCTTGGCCAAGTCTGGGTCTTGTAACTGATTTTCCTTAATCTTCTGGATGAAGGTAGGTTCTGAAACTGTCATGTTCGCTAACATCGCACCCAATCTAAGGGTTTGCACTTCTACACCCAACTCTTCAAACTGCTGTAAGACACCCATTCCTCTCAAATTGGCCATAGCCACTGATTTCCTACTCAAAGCATCAGCTACCACATTCACTTTGCCTGGATGATACTTGATTGGGAAGTCATAATCTTTGATATATTCCATCCACCTTCTCTGCCTCATGTTCAAATCTTTCTGAGAGAACAAATACTGTAAACTTCTGTGATCTGAATGGACCTCAAATTTCTCTCCATAGAGATAGTGTCTCCACATCTTCAATGTGAAAACAACTGCTGCCAACTCCAAGTCGTGAGTCGCATAATTCTTCTCATGGTCCTTCAGCTGCCTCGAGCCATAGGCAATCACTTTGCCATCCTGCATCAATACACAACCTAGTCCCACATTCGAAGCATCTGTATAAACAATAAATCCGCCGTTGCTCGAGGGTAATGTAAGGATTGGGGCTGTGGTTAACCTTCCTTTCAACTCTTGGAAACTGGTTTCACACTGATCGGTCCACACAAATGGGACATTCTTCCTAGTCAATTTTGTCAAAGGGGCTGCGATGGACAAAAAACCTTGGACAAATCTTCTGTAGTAGCCTGCTAACCCCAAGAAGCTTCTAATTTCTGTCACACTGCTTGGCCTTGCCCAATTAACAACTGCTTCTATCTTCGCTGGATCAACTGCTAAACCTTCTCTGGAGATGATGTGGCCTAGAAAAGCAACTTGCTCTAACCAGAATTCGCACTTACTGAGTTTCGCATATAACTGATTGTCCCTCAAGAGCTGCAACGCTGTCCTCAAATGTTCTTCATGCTCCTTCTTACTCTTGGAATATACTAGGACATCATCAATAAACACTACCGTAGAGTGATCCAAATATGGTGCAAAGACCTTGTTCATCAAAGCCATAAAGACTGCTGGTGCATTCGTCAAACCAAAGGGCATCACTAAGAACTCATAGTGCCCATATCTTGTTCTAAAGGCTGTCTTCTGAACATCTGAGTCTCTAACTCTCAACTGATGGTACCCTGACCTCAAGTCTATCTTGGAAAAATAGGCTGCTCCTTGCAATTGGTCAAACAATTCGTCTATCCTTGGCAAAGGATACTTGTTCTTCACTGTCACATGGTTCAACTTCCTGTAGTCTATACACATTCTCAAGCTTCCATCCTTCTTCTTCACGAATAACACCGGTGCTCCCCACGGTGAAACACTTGGCCTAATAAAACCTTTGCTCAACAAATCCTGCAATTGGAGCTTTAGCTCACCCATTTCTGCTGGAGCCATCCTGTATGGTGCAATCGAGATCGGAGCTGTCCCTGGAAGGAGTTCAATTGTAAATTCAACTTCTCTAATTGGTGGTAAACCCGGGATTTCTTCTGGAAAAACATTCGGAAATTCACACACAATGGGGATATCCTCCACCCCTTGGGACTGTTTATCCTCCGTGATAAACGCAATAAATGCTTGGCACCCACTCTGCACTAATCTGCTTGCCTTCAAAACTGAAATAAACCCTGCTTGAGATTTCCTCCTGTTCCCCTGAAATATCAACTCTGCCTGTGGTCCTTGGAATCTGAATGTGATGGTCTTACTAAAACAATCCATGGTGGCATGACATGCTTCTAACCAATCCATGCCTAAAATGACATCAAAATCATGCATGTCCAAAACTATGAGGTTGGCCGGTAGATTAACATCTCCTAATAACACTGTACAACTAGTGTGAGGTCCCACCCTTGGTGGGCCCTCTAAGGGCTATTTTATAGACTAATTAATCCTAATTTATGTTAATTATTATTTAATTATGTTAATCTTCGCTAATCTTCGCTAATTATTGCTAATTATGGCTAATCATTGTTAATTACTGTTTTATTTGGGCTAATTAGGGGCTAATTAGATTGTCTAGTTAGATTAACTTAGTGGTTAGTGTTTTTAATTGATTGGGGGTTGTGTTAATCCTAGGCTTTTAGAGTTAGGTTAGTTGTTAATAGAGTTTAATTAAGTTAATTAAGAGGGTTAGTGTAAGCTAAAGGTGCTCTCTAGAACCTTCTTCCCTAATGACCAAATTAACCTCAAACCCTAACCCTAATTCCACTAAACCCTAGGGCTAAACTAGTAACTAACCATCTCACCTAAAAACTATAAGACCTCTCTTAACTCCCATTTGCAAGAACCCTAAACCTAATCTCAGCCCCCATCCCAAGATAACCTCCAGCCCTCTTCCCAAGAAAACTGCTCCAGCCCACTACTGTTCCTCCCCAACTACCTTCATTCCCATTGCAACCCTCTCCTCCTCCTTTTTCTCTCTACGTTTGAGCCAAGGGTTGCCACTGTCACTGTGCTGGAATTTCAGTCTTGGAGCTACTGTTGTTGCTACCTTCATCTTCCTCCCCATTTCATTTCCTCCAAGCTGCTGGGCTGTGCTGCAACTACTTCATTCTCTTGCTGTTACTCTGCTGAAATTTCCCCTGGGCTGTGCTGCAACTACTTCTTCTCTGCTGGAATATTTCCTCTGTGACTGTCTTCCTAAAGGCAGCAGCTACATCATCTTCTTCCTTTTCAATTCCTCACCTGGGAGGCCCAGCTGTTGCTGGAATCTGTTTTAAAGAACTGCTGTGTCTTCTTCCTCTTCTTCCCTTTCATTCCTCTCTTCTTTCCATTGCTGGAACTGTGCTGGAGGCTGCTGTTATTGCATTGGAAACAACTCTTAAGAGCTGCTACAGCAGTTGTGCTTCATCTTCTCCTCACTTCACAGCTGGAACTTGGATCTTTACTGTTACTTCTCTGTTTCTCTCTACTAATCTCTCTCAATCACTAAAGAGGCAAGTGCACCATACTGATAACTTAGATTGTATATTTCATTTCGTGATTCAGTGGTTTTTCAGTTCATAAACATGCTCAGTTCAGTCTAGATTACATTTGAGCTCTGTTTTATAATTTTGGTTGAAAGGTCACTGATGGATGGGGGTTTTCACCCCCCATTTGGAAGATCAGTGGGTCATAAGGTGATGGATGGATGGTTTTTGTGTTGTTAATTGATTAGAAGTGTTTGGGTGAAGTTTGGAAGAGATTGGAAGTAGTTTGGGTGGAAATGGAGCCAAAACAGAGTGACTGCAGAAACTGGGTTTTGTCCCAGTTTCGTGTACCCGGTTAACCGGTTGGTTAACCGGCAGTGTAGCCGGTTAACCGGGCTTTGCAGGCCGGTCAACCGGCCACACTGAAATTGCAGAAATGGGAAAAATCAAAGCTCCCAGTTATTCTTCTGCAGGGTCATGCTGCAGGTCAGCCGGTTAACCGGACTATGCAGGCCGGTTAACCGGCCACACTGAGATTTCTTGGAAAACTGGCCCTTAGCCATTTCTTACACAAATTTCATTTCAAATAGTCGGGTTGACCTGGTCTCGCACCGGTTGACCCGATTCACGCTGTTTGTGCAGGAAGTCACTGAAAGTTGGTTCTTCAATCAAAACTCAGACTCCTTACACCCAAATGGACTTGATACTTAGGATTTTACTTTAGGTGATGTTTAAAGCGGGAACATCAATCGTTCTAAGGTTTTCAGAGTATGCGGTCAATCACCTAGGCCTGGTTGTTTGACCGGACACGCTGTAAGCCTTTAGAAACGATATAAGTTGTCCAGGAAGCCTGATTCAGATTAGTTAGTGCACTCGGTTGATCTTCCCGGCCAGGAAATCAACCGAGCTCACAACACATCAGGTTCACCTGGAAAACCCTGATTGTTCCAGTTTTCAACACTTAGGAGATATGATCAGTTGTGGGGCCCATTGACCATCCAAATGAGTATTTATCAGTGTCCTAAGCCCGAGTCAACGGTGTGGCTCAACCTTGACTCGCGGGGACCACTGTTTAGAGTTTTGGTTGATAATCTAAGATGATTCGACCTCCAAGAGTTGTCATAGATGCCATTAACTAACTAAGCACCAAATACAATATTTTACGGCATTAATGACATCGTTTAGAGATCGAATTACCGGAGATAGACCCGAACCTAAAGTGGCCCATTACCTAGGATTGGACCGTTGGATTTCCCGTTGATTCTCTGATTGAAGTTTATACTTCACTGTTATCATTTATTGTCATTCTTAGATCTTTAGAATAGCTGCTTACCATTAATTGAACATAAATGGAAGACCTGAACCTAGGGTATCTAGAGGTGACCCGATGATGTGACTTCGGAGATCATTGACCCGTGTCTGTCTCTAGGCGGGCCCTTATTGGGCCTAAGTGTGGTGATGTGAACCCTTTAGCTTGAAGAGATAGTTTCTATTGGACTGTTAAGTTGTATGGATTATAATGGAACTGTTTGTCAGTAGTAGATGGATTGGTTGCCTCGTTTGGACGGTTTTAGACCAGGCCATGTACTGATGGGCCTTGGTATGGATCCAACGGGTGGGCCTGGACCTTGAATGAGATCCAGAGACTGTGTTGAGATGTTTGGACCTCTTAGGGATATTGTTAGGACCTTGTTCACGCAAGGCAAAGCCTAGACAGACACAGACCTTAGAGTTATTCTCGAGTCGGCATGTACATTCACTCGGTTGATTTAAGCTCAGCCGGTGGACTGATCATCCCCGGTAGGAGCTAGTTGAGTGTTGTGGAGCTATCATGATGAGCTGTGTGGTTAAGACGGCAAGGTGTCATGCCGTGCCGATCTGGAGTGATGAGATGATGAGTTGATGAGTGATATTCGGGATTAGTTATTCCCTGGTGAGATTCCCCACCGCGACTGTGTTCAGTATGGGAGGGCCGCGGCATAATATCCCGCGGTATTCCAGCTCGTGTGAATGTGCCACCCTGTTTGTAGTAGTTTAGATGTTTTCTATTTATACTGATTCCTTATGATTTAAATGCACAACTGCCTAGTTCTTTTCCCTTGTTATTCATTTAACTTATGTACCCGTCTTTAATTCCTTTGATATATATATGCTATGTTAGTAGTATGCTGTATCTTGCCAGATCGTTTAGATCTGACCCATTCTATGGTGCTTAGGCCTTGATCCCGAGATCCCAGATGACACACTAGCTGTAGTGGAGGCACCCGTTGCAGGAGAGTACGCATGGGGCCCGGCCGACACGGATGTCGAGGCGGAGGGCGAGGAGTTCATTCCAGGGTTTTGAGGGACTTTGTTATTTTGGGTTTGAGTGGAAATTTTGTAGTGAGAAGGGTAGAATGAAAATGTATAACTTTGATTAACATTGAATCATTTTAATTAGACATATGTTCTGCTCATACTTTATATATTTATCGATACCTATTGCTTCCGCTTTGTTTAAATCGTTATGCTTCCGCAATATTAAATGTTATAACTATGTTGGTCAAAAAGTTTTAAATTGGACCTCACTGCGGCCTACGATCTTGGAAGTTCTCGGATTTTCCGGGAAGTAGCGCGCCAATTTCGGGTAGTCGAACGAGTATATCGGTATCCGGAATTGGGGCGTTACATTTTATGGTATCAGAGCCAGCTGGTCTCTAGGAAATAAAACACACTAGAAACCATAGGACGTAGTGAGGATTCGAGCGATGGGATACGTGTAAGGACGATGGATTGGGTAGAATCAGTGTAGTCTTAGGTCTTGGACTTAACTGACAGAAGTTCTTCTTCATGACAGATGTCTGGAGGCGGTGCACCACGAGAGACGATAGCTATCGATGAGCTGACCGCCCATGAGCGCCGTTTCGAGAGATTTCTCCAGGCCTTCCTTGCTTCTCAGGAGGCCCAGATCGCAGCTCACCAGAGGCAGACAGAGGATTTTGCGCAGTTTCAGGCGCAGGTCATGGATGTTATTGATAAGGTGGCTCCGCCAGCCCCCGAGGATGTGCCGGTTCGGGGGGCAGACCCGAACCTTATCTTTGAAAGGTTCCTCAAAAGGGGACCGCCTGAGTTCACAGGCGTAGACGACCCTATGGTGGCGGACGATTGGATCATCCAGATGGAGAAGATCTTCCGAGTCTTCGAGTGCTCGGGGCGCCAGAGAGTGCAGTTAGCGTCTTACATGTTCCGCGGCGTGGCGGAGGATTGGTGGAGGACCATGCAGAGGCCCTATGAGGAGATTGGGGACGAGGTAGCATGGACTGCCTTCAAGACCGACTTCCTTCGGAAGTTCATCCCCACCCATGTCAGAGAGCGTAAGCTCCGGGAGTTCCAGACTCTCGTCCAGGGTAACATGACAGTCTCGCAGTACGAGGTTCGCTTCACCCAGCTGTCCCGGTTTGCAGAGGCCGAGAGGGCTCGGCGGTTCGTCGACGGTCTCAGCGAGGAGACCCAGATAGCCATGACCTGCATCGAGCTGCCTACCTACGAGGAGGCTTTGAGGAGAGCTTTCTGGGCAGAGGAGCATCTCCAGCGGCTAGAATCCATTCGCCAGCAGAAGCGACTCCGGATCACTCCGATCAGGCAGCAGCCCATGCCTCTACGACAGCTGCAGCCATTTCAGAGGCAGAGGCCGGCAGGGCAGTTCCAGCCTTAGCATCAGCATCGTCAGCAGCAGCAGCCGCAGCATGGACCCCGAGTGTGCTACGACTGTGGAGAGCCAGGGCATATCTCCAGGTATTGCCCGCTCCGTGGAGGTCAGCCTCAGATGCTTCGACTTCCCGCACCTCCGGCAGCTCCAGCCCCAGCTCCAGCGGCTCAGCCCACCCGTCAGGCTGCCCTTCCACCGCAGCAGCAGTACCGTGCCCAGCAGTAGCAGGCACGTGGACCTCAGCAGCCTAGAGGGCAGCCTTTCCAGCGTGGACGTCATCAGAGGCATCAGGGCCAGCATCATCAGCAGAGACCCCAGGCTGTGGGGCGAGCTTTCGCGCTGACTCATGAGGAGGCAGAGGCAGCAGGCAACGTCGTTGAAGGTACCCTTTCTGTTTGTGATCACCCTGCTAGAGTGTTGTTAGATCCAGGCGCGACACATTCGTTTGTGTCGTCTGCTTTTGCTTTGATTCTTGGTGGAGTAGGTGAGGCTATGCCCTGCACCTTAGTTGTGTCCACTCCGATGGGTAGGAGTGTGATGTGTCAGACTTACCACCCCAGATGCCGAGTGCAGATCGGGGAGTGCATTTTGCTTGCAGATCTGATCGTGCTACCCATGCATGACTTCGACGTCATTTTGGGGATGGATTGGTTGGCCAGATATCGAGCAGTGATGGATTGCTTCAAGAAGACAGTCAGATTCTCCATCGAAGGTTCAGACGACGCGATCGAGTTTGTGGGTGAGAGGAGATCACCTAGCACTCGGATGATATCGGCACTGAAGGCCGAGAGATTGATGAGATCAGGTTGCGAGGGCTACATCGCTTTTGTCTCAGAGGACAAGGAGTCCAAGAGGGTCGAGGAGATTCCGGTTGTCTGTGAGTTTCCAGATGTGTTTCCCGATGAGATCCCGGGATTGCCGCCTGTTCGAGAGATCGACTTCACCATCGAGCTTGCACCAGGCACGGCACCGATTTCGAGAGCTCCCTATCGCATGGCTCCAGCAGAGTTGCGAGAGTTGAAGACTCAGTTGGAGGAATTACTAGAGAAAGGCTTCATCAGGCCGAGCGTGTCGCCATGGGGCGCACCAGTTCTCTTCGTGAAGAAGAAGGATGGATCGATGAGGATGTGCATCGACTACCGGCAGTTGAACCAGGCAACAGTAAAGAACAAGTATCCTCTTCCCCGGATCGACGAGCTTTTCGACCAGCTTCAGGGTGCGCAGTTCTTTTCGAAGATAGACTTGAGATCGGGATATCATCAGCTTCGAGTCAGAGATCAAGATGTGCAGAAGACAGTGTTCCGATCCCGCTATGGCCATTACGAATTTCTTGTGATGCCGTTCGGGTTGACGAATGCACCAGCAGTGTTCATGTCCCTGATGAACAAGATCTTCGCCCCGTACCTCGACAGCTTCACAGTGGTCTTCATCGACGATGTTTTGGTCTACTCCAAGACCAGAGAGGAACACGAGCAGCATTTGAGGACATCTCTCCAGTTGTTACGCGACAACCAGTTGTACGCGAAGCTCAGCAAGTGCGAGTTTTGGTTGGAGCAGGTAGTCTTCCTTGGACACATCATCTCCAAGGATGGACTTGCAGTGGACCCTGCAAAGATAGAAGCAGTGACGAACTGGGCGAGACCGAAGAACGCCACAGAGATCAGGAGTTTTCTCGGTTTAGCAGGCTACTACCGCAGGTTCGTCAAGAGTGTCTCCACGATCTCAGCACCGTTGACCAAGCTAACACGGAAGGATGTACCGTTCGTTTGGTCCGATGCTTGTGAGGACAGCTTTCAAGAGCTGAAGGAGAGATTGACGACAGCGCCGATCTTGTCTTTACCTTCTGGCAGTGGTGGGTTCGTAGTCTTCACCGACGCTTCGGGGACCGGTCTTGGATGTGTTCTGATGCAGGAGGGCAAGGTTATTGCCTATGGATCGCGCCAGTTGAAGGAGCACGAGAAGAAGTACGCCACTCACGACTTGGAGCTTGCGGCAGTCGTTTTTGCCTTGAAGTTGTGGCGGCACTACCTCTACGGCGAGAAGTTCGAGGTGCACTCAGATCACCGCAGTTTGCAGTACCTGTTCACGTGGAGCGACCTCAACAACCGGCAGAGGAGGTGGATGGAGTACATCAAGGACTACGACTTCCCCATCAAATACCATCCTGGTAAGGCGAACGTCGTAGCAGACGCTTTGAGCAGGAAGACCGCCCTCGTCAGTTTCCTTGCAGCAGAGGGTGTGTGGACCGACGTCTTCAGCACTTTAGACGTCCAATTTCAGCCGCTCAGCGAGAGAGTCTTGCTTGCCACCATGTCAGCGTGGGAACCAGAGTTGCTAGGCAAGGTCAAGGACAGTCAACGCAACGATCCGAAGCTTGTCAGAGTGATCGAGCAGATCGACCAGAGGCCAGAGTTCAGACTGATTGGAGGAGTGCTCTACTATCAGGACAGATTGTGCGTGCCAGACATCCAGGAACTGAAGGACGAGATCTTAGCAGATGCACACCATAGCAGATACTCGATTCACCCCGGCAGCACCAAGATGTACCAGAACCTGCGGAGCTACTACTGGTGGAACAACATGAAGAAGGAGATAGCTCGCTATGTCTCCAGGTGTTTGACGTGCCAGCAGATCAAGGTCGAACACCAGAAGCCGCCAGGACTACTTCATCAGCTTGAGATCCCGCAGTGGAAGTGGGAGCACATCACCATGGACTTCATCGCAGGACTTCCAGCCACCAGGAGGCGCCACGACGGTATTTGGGTGATTGTGGATCGGCTGACTAAGTCAGCTCATTTCTTGCCAGTGTCGATGAGAGCAGGACTCGACGTCCTTGCTAAGCTGTACGTCGACAGGATTGTTTCTTTGCACGGAGTTCCAACTTCGATTGTTTCGGACAGAGACCCGCGTTTCACTTCGCACTTCTGGGAGAGTCTTCAGCAGGCCTTGGGCACCAAGTTGAGCTTCAGCACAGCCTATCATCCTCAGACAGACGGCCAGACAGAGCGCACCAACCAGACACTAGAGGACATGTTGAGAGCCTGTGTCTTGGACTTCAAGGAGAACTGGGAGGATTCCTTGCCACTTTGTGAGTTAGCCTACAACAACAGCTTCCATGCGAGCATCAAGATGGCACCGTTTGAGGCTTTGTACGGGAGGAGATGCAAGACCCCAGTTTGCTGGGAAGAAGTTGGTGTCAGGAGCTTCCATGGTCCATCCATTGTCAGCGACACCAGCGAGAAGGTTCGGCAGATAGTTGAGAACCTGAAGGTCAGCCGCAGCAGACAGAAGAGCTATGCAGACAACCGGCGCAGACCGCTCGAGTTCGAGAAGGGAGACAGAGTTTTCCTGAAGGTTTCTCCGGCTAGAGGTACCCTGAGGTTTGGTGAGAAGGGTAACCTAGCGCGGAGATATGTTGGACCCTTCGAGATCAGATCGAGAGTGGGAGATGTCGCTTACAAGCTTCAGCTACCACCAGAGCTATCGGGAGTGCATGACGTGTTCCACGTCTCCATGCTGAAGAAGTATGTGGAGGACCCGACCCACATTCTTTATCACGAGCCACTCGACATCCAGCCAGATGCTTCGTACATCGCCAGGCCGATCGCGATCATCGACACCAAGGAGCAGGTGCTCCGGACCCGAACCATTCTTTGGGTGAAGGTTCAGTGGGAGCATCACACTCCGGAGGAGGCTACGTGGGAGCTACGCGACCAGGTGGAGAAGGACTATCCACACCTTCTACCTCAGGTATGTTCTAATCTTGTTTTACATTTGGGGACAAATGTTTTTAAAAGGAGGGAATGATGTGAGGTCCCACCCTTGGTGGGCCCTCTAAGGGCTATTTTATAGACTAATTAATCCTAATTTATGTTAATTATTATTTAATTATGTTAATCTTCGCTAATCTTCGCTAATTATTGCTAATTATGGCTAATCATTGTTAATTACTGTTTTATTTGGGCTAATTAGGGGCTAATTAGATTGTCTAGTTAGATTTCCTAAGTTAGTTAGATTAACTTAGTGGTTAGTGTTTTTAATTGATTGGGGGTTGTGTTAATCCTAGGCTTTTAGAGTTAGGTTAGTTGTTAATAGAGTTTAATTAAGTTAATTAAGAGGGTTAGTGTAAGCTAAAGGTGCTCTCTAGAACCTTCTTCCCTAATGACCAGATTAACCTCAAACCCTAACCCTAATTCCACTAAACCCTAGGGCTAAACTAGTAACTAACCATCTCACCTAAAAACTATAAGACCTCTCTTAACTCCCATTTGCAAGAACCCTAAACCTAATCTCAGCCCCCATCCCAAGATAACCTCCAGCCCTCTTCCCAAGAAAACTGCTCCAGCCCACTACTGTTCCTCCCCAACTACCTTCATTCCCATTGCAACCCTCTCCTCCTCCTTTTTCTCTCTACGTTTGAGCCAAGGGTTGCCACTGTCACTGTGCTGGAATTTCAGTCTTGGAGCTACTGTTGTTGCTGCCTTCATCTTCCTCCCCATTTCATTTCCTCCAAGCTGCTGGGCTGTGCTGCAACTACTTCATTCTCTTGCTGTTACTCTGCTGAAATTTCCCCTGGGCTGTGCTACAACTACTTCTTCTCTGCTGGAATATTTCCTCTGTGACTGTCTTCCTAAAGGCAGCAGCTACATCATCTTCTTCCTTTTCAATTCCTCACCTAGGAGGCCCAGCTGTTGCTGGAATCTGTTTTAAAGAACTGCTGTGTCTTCTTCCTCTTCTTCCCTTTCATTCCTCTCTTCTTTCCATTGCTGGAACTGTGCTGGAGGCTGCTGTTATTGCATTGGAAACAACTCTTAAGAGCTGCTACAGCAGCTGTGCTTCATCTTCTCCTCACTTCACAGCTGGAACTTGGATCTTTACTGTTACTTCTCTGTTTCTCTCTACTAATCTCTCTCAATCACTAAAGAGGCAAGTGCACCATACTGATAACTTAGATTGTATATTTCATTTCGTGATTCAGTGGTTTTTCAGTTCATAAACATGCTCAGTTCAGTCTAGATTACATTTGAGCTCTGTTTTATAATTTTGGTTGAAAGGTCACTGATGGATGGGGGTTTTCACCCCCCATTTGGAAGATCAGTGGGCCATAAGGTGATGGATGGATGGTTTTTGTGTTGTTAATTGATTAGAAGTTTTTGGAAGAGATTAGAAGTAGTTTGGGTGGAAATGGAGCCAAAACAGAGTGACTGCAGAAACTGGGTTTTGTCCCAGTTTCGTGTACCCGGTTAACCGGTTGGTTAACCGGCAGTGTAGCCGGTTAACCGGGCTTTGCAGGCCGGTCAACCGGCCACACTGAAATTGCAGAAATGGGAAAAATCAAAGCTCCCAGTTATTCTTCTATAGGGACATGCTGCAGGTCAGCCGGTTAACCGGACTATGCAGGCCGGTTAACCGGCCACACTGAGATTTCTTGGAAAACTGGCCCTTAGCCATTTCTTGCACAAATTTCATTTCAAATAGTCGGGTTGACCTGGTCTCGCACCGGTTGACCCGATTCACGCTGTTTGTGCAGGAAGTGACTGAAAGTTGGTTCTTCAATCAAAACTCAGACTCCTTACACCCAAATGGACTTGATACTTAGGATTTTACTTTAGGTGATGTTTAAAGCGGGAACATCAATCGTTCTAAGGTTTTCAGAGTATGCGGTCAATCACCTAGGCCTGGTTGTTTGACCGGACACGCTGTAAGCCTTTAGAAACGATATAAGTTGTCCAGGAAGCCTGATTCAGATTAGTTAGTGCACTCGGTTGATCTTCCCGGCCAGGAAATCAACCGAGCTCACAACACATCAGGTTCACCTAGAAAACCCTGATTGTTCCAGTTTTCAACACTTAGGAGATATGATCAGTTGTGGGGCCCATTGACCATCCAAATGAGTATTTATCAGTGTCCTAAGCCCGAGTCAACGGTGTGGCTCAACCTTGACTCGCGGGGACCACTGTTTAGAGTTTTGGTTGATAATCTAAGATGATTCGACCTCCAAGAGTTGTCATAGATGCCATTAACTAACTAAGCACCAAATACAATATTTTACGGCATTAATGACATCGTTTAGAGATCGAATTACCGGAGATAGACCCGAACCTAAAGTGGCCCATTACCTAGGATTGGACCGTTGGATTTCCCGTTGATTCTCTGATTGAAGTTTATACTTCACTGTTATCATTTATTGTCATTCTTAGATCTTTAGAATAGCTGCTTACCATTAATTGAACATAAATGGAAGACCTGAACCTAGGGTATCTAGAGGTGACCCGATGATGTGACTTCGGAGATCATTGACCCGTGTCTGTGTCTAGGCGGGCCCTTATTGGGCCTAAGTGTGGTGATGTGAACCCTTTAGCTTGAAGAGATAGTTTCTATTGGACTGTTAAGTTGTATGGATTATAATGGAACTGTTTGTCAGTAGTAGATGGATTGGTTGCCTCGTTTGGACGGTTTTAGACCAGGCCATGTACTGATGGGCCTTGGTATGGATCCAACGGGTGGGCCTGGACCTTGAATGAGATCCAGAGACTGTGTTGAGATGTTTGGACCTCTTAGGGATATTGTTAGGACCTTGTTCACGCAAGGCAAAGCCTAGACAGACACAGACCTTAGAGTTATTCTCGAGTCGGCATGTACATTCACTCGGTTGATTTAAGCTCAGCCGGTGGACTGATCATCCCCGGTAGGAGCTAGTTGAGTGTTGTGGAGCTATCATGATGAGCTGTGTGGTTAAGACGGCAAGGTGTCATGCCGTGCCGATCTGGAGTGATGAGATGATGAGTTGATGAGTGATATTCGGGATTAGTTATTCCCTGGTGAGATTCCCCACCGCGACTGTGTTCAGTATGGGAGGGCCGCGGCATAATATCCCGCGGTATTCCAGCTCGTGTGAATGTGCCACCCTGTTTGTAGTAGTTTAGATGTTTTCTATTTATACTGATTCCTTATGATTTAAATGCACAACTGCCTAGTTCTTTTCCCTTGTTATTCATTTAACTTATGTACCCGTCTTTAATTCCTTTGATATATATATGCTATGTTAGTAGTATGCTGTATCTTGCCAGATCATTTAGATCTGACCCATTCTATGGTGCTTAGGCCTTGATCCCGAGATCCCAGATGACACACTAGCTGTAGTGGAGGCACCCGTTGCAGGAGAGTATGCATGGGGCCCGGCCGACATGGATGTCGAGCCGGAGGGCGAGGAGTTCATTCCAGGGTTTTGAGGGACTTTGTTATTTTGGGTTTGAGTGGAAATTTTGTAGTGAGAAGGGTAGAATGAAAATGTATAACTTTGATTAACATTGAATCATTTTAATTAGACATATGTTCTGCTCATACTTTATATATTTATCGATACCTATTGCTTCCGCTTTGTTAAAATCGTTATGCTTCCGCAATATTAAATGTTATAACTATGTTGGTCAAAAAGTTTTAAATTGGACCTCACTGCGGCCTACGATCTTGGAAGTTCTCGGATTTTCCGGGAAGTAGCGCGCCAATTTCGGGTAGTCGAACGAGTATATCGGTATCCGGAATTGGGGCGTTACAACTAGGGTAATGGTTTCTACACACAACTTGTTTCCCTACTGGAGTGGTCACTACTAGAATGTAATCCAATTCACTACATGGTGCATCAATCAACTTAGCAAAACTAGGAGATGCAAAGGAATGCGTGGATCCAGGATCAAACAAAATCTGGGCTTCTACCCCACAAACAAGAAGTTTACCTTCTACCACGTCTCCTGCAGCTTCAGCGTCTGCACGGTTGAGATAGTACAAACGTCCATGCATCTGTAGTCTGTTCGGTACTTGGTTCTGCCTTCCTTGGCCCTGTCTGTTCTGCTGTGGAGGACGAGCATTCTAATTCTGGACTGGTGGCCTAGCTTGCTGCTGCTGCTGAGGTGGTCTAATCTGATTCTGCACTGGTAAGTAGTTCTGAGGAGCTACTTGTCTCTGCTGCTGGTTTCTGTTCCCTTGATTATGGAGTAGTGGGCAATCCTTGATTGAATGATTCATAGCCCCACACTTGAAACAGGCACCCATGGCCTTACGACATTCGTGTGTCTCATGATTCTTGCCACAATGTCCACAACCCTGCCTCACATGGCCTTGCTCTTGCCTTGGTTTCTTGCCCTGCTGCTGCCTCTGATTCTGCTATTGATACTGCTGTTTCCTGTCCTGAACAATCATGTTGTTAATATCCTCAAAAGTATAAGCCCGCTTGACTGCCTCATCATATGTAGCTGGAGGCACTACTCCTATGACATCCCTCATGATGATGGGGTTCAACCCTTCTAAGAACTTAGTTATCTTCTTCCTTTCCGTGTCAATCAACTCGGTGGCATACCTCGCCAATCTCTCAAATTTGGTGACATAATCCAACACTGTCATGCTACCTTGCTTGAGTTGCTGAAACTCAATAGCCTTCTGCCTCTTGACATGAGAGGGAATGTACTTGTCTTGAAACTGTATCTTGAATGCTGCCCATGCCTCATCATCTGCCATCACTGCATAAGGATCCTTGACTGTTTGCCACCACCTATCTGCGAGCCCATAAAATAATGAAGCTGTGAGGTTGACCTTCTGTATACCCGTGCACATGTAGACATCAAAGATCTTCTCCGTATTGACTAGCCAGTCATCTGCCACTAGTGGGTCCTCATTGCCCGAAAATTCTTTGGGTGCTCTCTTCCTAAACTTCTCAAATAGAGCATTAGGGTCAGGATCCCTATTCTGTATCACAATCTGTGGACCTGCAGGTGGTGCTACATTCTTGTTCTGGAGGACTTCCAACAACTGTCTCTGAACTTGTGCCATTTCATCATCCTTCTTAGCTAACTGCTCTTGAAATTTGGCTTGGTTCTCATTAGCCTGCCTTTGCTGTGCTATCATGGCTTGCATAAGTTCCTGAAACTGTGTGGCTGTAGGTGTCTCAGATGCATCTGACTCATTCTGGTTACTGCCTGAAGCATGATGATTTGGAGCTTTTCTTGGAGGCATATTGCTGTAAAACAAAGAGTTAGAACACAATAATCATGGTACAAGGGTTTCTAAGTTCCTATACGAACGAATCTATCGAACTCACGAATCCTCGCCACGTTCCTAAGACCTTTCTAGTTTCTTTTAAGTGCCTGAAACATGTCTCGCTCTGATACCAGTCCTGTCGCGACCCCGGAACGGATCCCCGGGCCCGCGACGCGATTTGGTGATGATTACTACTATTGAAGATTTTGTTTTTCCACAGGTTCCCGCGGTGAGGATTCCCAAAGACACGCGGAATCTGACTCACACGTACACGATTGCAGAAGCGTGTAGCAAAACACATCACGATAAGCACAACCAAATATTTAAGTGCTATAACATTTAATAACAAGACATAGCATCAAAGACAAGAGTTATCATGGCATTCCCAAACATAGTTCAAGTTATAAGTTTAACACGAAAGTAAGTTAAGTTTAGTACAACCCATAAGAGACCAATAAAGGTCAATACAATCTCAAAATAACCAAAAGAAACCCCAAGACTAAAGGTGACGAAACTCGAGAACCAGACCGACGTCTAAATGACATCGTCGGGCTGCCACTCTCTCACGGGAGTTGGCTCACCAGCCTCCTCCTGACGCTCCTCCTCAAAGGCAACGTCTCCTGCACCTGGGCACCAATAAACAAGGGTCAAACACGACGGTTTGGCAGGTAACCAATGTAGGCATGAACATGAACAATGACCTTTAGAGAAAACATGTGAGCAAATCTTTGGTATGAAGTACTATCAAAGCTGAGATACATTTTCAAGAATACGAACAAAGCTGAGATACAAAAACAAACTAGCATGAGTACATAATATATCATGAATAGTTACAATCCACAAAGAGCCCATCCTTTCTCTATCATTTATATGATGAAAAGAGCAAGCACGCACGACAAGCACGATATACATAATATAAGCACGACACGATTTCCCACAAAGACGGGAATTCCGGCCGCGGAACCGGACACGCACGATGTGTAATAAATACACGACCAGTCTGCAGACAGTCCACATGTTTAAAGACCCCCAGACAGTGGATCAAACCGAAAGGGCAGTCTAAGCTCAGTGGTGTTTACTTAATTCATGAATGCACAAAACACGTGAAACACGATCAAAGCATGTCGAGATAAAAAGGGGGAAATCACTTATCAAAACACGACGAACACGACTAGCAAGAGGCATAATAATTATGCATAACACGCTTAGGAAGTGATCCCCTTTTTCTTGAAACAAAACTTCAAAACAAGCTTATACTTGAAACTCAAAACAAGTGCACGTTTATACTCATCGTACAAGACGGAAGTTCAAATACAAACTCTGACAAGCATGTGCTAAGGCTACTAATTGACCTTTGTGTAATTGAAACCCCAAACGTCAGAAAATACAAGAATTGGTGTCCCCGAAGTTGGGTTTCATTTCGAAGTTCCATTTACACAATGTCAAGTTAAAACCCTTAACATAGTCTAGTTTTCAACCCTCAAGAAAACACACAAAATGGAAAAACTCATCTTCCTGAATCTGGCAGGTTCGCTCGAGCGGACCTGCCACGTTGATGACACTTCGCTCGAGCGAGACAGTTCGCTCGAGCGGACCTTACAAGGCGTAGACAGTTCGCTCGAGCGAATGTTGGCTCGAGCGGACAATAAAATGCGTTCGAACGAACGACTCTCTGTCTCGTTCCATAGTAGACAGTGGCTTGTTCGCTCGAGCGGACCCAGGGGTCGCTCGAGCGAACAGGCTGCTGCCTGAGCTCGCTGAGTGCAGAAATCTCCTTTCCTTTGCACATCTTTCACTACATTCTTCTCCTTCTTCTCATCCATCAACCACATATCATCCCTTGAGCCTTCATGCTCACCAAGGGTTCATTTATCACCATTTCACATCCAAATCAAAAGAAAACATAAACATGAAGCTTATAAACAAGATAAATGCACAATTTCTAAAATACAATGAAATCCAAATACACATGCATCATTCCTATAGAGATCACTTGCCTTGCCCAAATGCTAAATATACTCCTCCAAGCACTTCACTCAAGCTATCAAGCACTACAAGAAAAACCCAAGAGAAACACACAAACTCACTCAAAAATGGAAACAAAGAACCCATTTTAACAAAAGGGTTTGTGAACAAGAAAAACACAATCTTAAGGAGCTAAAAAGACTTTATGGAAAACATGGCTTGAAGCTCTTACCTAGAGGAAGTTAAACAAGAGAGATGGAAGAGAATGGAGAGCTTTCCCAACTTGAAACCTTAAGAAAATTGTATCAATAGAAAGCTTAGGGCAAGAGGAAGAATTTGGTAGTCTTGAAATCTTCTTTGGAGCTCTCTAGCTAGATCAAACAAGATGGGGAAGATGGAGAGAAAAAGAAACTCTTCCTTGCCCTAGGTCAAGAAGTTGCAGGATTTTGGTAAAGTGAGTGGAAGAAGAGGGAAAGGGAGGCTTAAGTGACGACTCATGGGCCCCATTGGGCTTGAACTTGAAATGGCTAAAACACGATCTTGTGGACCTCGGATGACTTCGACGAAGAAGGATAAAACGATCACCGAAATATCTAGTTTCCAAAAAGTATATTTTTGACATGGTTTTGAGATCTCGAAAATTGTGTCCAGATTTGTGCAAGAAAGACAATTTTACCCTCTTTGGGCCAAAACATGGGTTTTTGGGCTTCAAACACGAATGGCCTTAAAACGAAAGTTGTAACACATAAAAAGATCATTCAAGTGAAATCAAAATCACACTCACACGGAAAACGATGCGATCTTCCCAAGCTTACACGTGCACTCAGGCCTTCCTGAGTGTGTCTAATTAATACTAAACGTTCTCAAAATTCCCAGAGCTATGTCCAAGACTAAACTAATCATTTCTAACCCAACCACTAAACTCACTTAGGACTAAACACACACTAATCGCACACTAATCGAATTGGTCTGGGTCGGGGTTTAACATCCTCCACCCCTTAGGATATTTGGTCCACCAAATAAATCAAACAATTACCTCTGGTAAAAGCTGTGGATACTTCCTTTGCACTTGCTCTCTCAATTCCCAGGTGGCTTCCTCTGGCTCGTGATTTTCCCAAAGTACCTTGACCCAATGAATAGTCCGGTTTCTCAATTCTTGCTCTTTGGTATCAATGATCTTGATCGGTCTTTCCACATACGAGGCATCTTCCCGAATCTCTAAAGGCTCATGTTGTAGGATGTGTGCAGGACTGGAGACATACTTCTTGAGCATAGAAACATGAAAAACATTGTGTACCCCGGAGAATTCCGGCTGTAACGCAAGTCTATAAGCAACATCTCCAATCTTGCTCAAAATCTCATACGGACCAATAAACCTTCTAGACAATTTGCCCTTCTGTCCAAACCTCAAGGTTCCCCTAGTTGGTGAGACTTTCAAAAACACCTTGTCACCCACCTGAAACTGTAATTCTCTTCGGCGAGTATCTGCATAACTCTTCTGCCTACTTCGGGCGATCTTCAACCTTTCCTGAATCAACTTGACTTTGTCACTTGTCTCTCCAACTATCGTCGGTCCATGAAAACTACGCTCACCGACTTCTTCCCAGCAAACCGGAGTTCTGCATCTTCTACCATAGAGTGCCTCGAAAGGTGCCATACCAATGCTCGAGTGGTAACTATTGTTATAAGCAAATTCACAAAGAGGTAGGCACTCATCCCACTGAATCTTGAAATCCAATACACAAGCACGCAACAAGTCTTCAAGAGTCTGTATCGTCCTTTCTGACTGACCATCGGTCTGAGGATGATAAGCTATGCTGAACTGGAGCTTGGTACCCATCGACTCATGAAGAGTTTTCCAAAACTTTGAAACAAATCTACTGTCTCTATCTGAAGTAATGGAGACGGGTTGACCATGCTTACTAACAATCTCATCAACAAATAACTTCGCAAGTGGTGCCATATGCATCATATTCCCGGTCTTCATCGGAATGAAGTGAGCAGACTTTGTCAGACGATCTACAATGATCCAAATTGCATTATTTCCCTTCTTAGTATTAGGCAAACCGGAGACGAAATCCATGGTAACGTGCTCCCATTTCCACTCCGGAATTTCCAAAGGCTGTAACAAACCTGGAGGCTTCTGATGCTCTGCCTTGATCAACTGACAAGTTAGACAACGAGACACAAAAGCTGCTATCTCTCTTTTCATATTGTTCCACCAAAATCTATTCTTCAAATTGTGGTACATCTTCGTGCTACCCGGATGGATAGAATATCTCGTACTGTGAGCTTCGTTCATTATTTCACTCTTCAAATCATCCACATTCGGCACACACAACCGGTCACGGAAATACAATATCCCATTCACCATCTTGAAATCGGGGCGTTCTGCAATAACATCTACTATCTTGGCCAAGTCTGGGTCTTGTAACTGATTTTCCTTAATCTTCTGGATGAAGGTAGGTTCTGAAACTGTCATGTTCGCTAACATCGCACCCAATCTAAGGGTTTGCACTTCTACACCCAACTCTTCAAACTGCTGTAAGACACCCATTCCTCTCAAATTGGCCATAGCCACTGATTTCCTACTCAAAGCATCAGCTACCACATTCACTTTGCCTGGATGATACTTGATTGGGAAGTCATAATCTTTGATATATTCCATCCACCTTCTCTGCCTCATGTTCAAATCTTTCTGAGAGAACAAATACTGTAAACTTCTGTGATCTGAATGGACCTCAAATTTCTCTCCATAGAGATAGTGTCTCCACATCTTCAATGTGAAAACAACTGCTGCCAACTCCAAGTCGTGAGTCGCATAATTCTTCTCATGGTCCTTCAGCTGCCTCGAGCCATAGGCAATCACTTTGCCATCCTGCATCAATACACAACCTAGTCCCACATTCGAAGCATCTGTATAAACAATAAATCCGCCGTTGCTCGAGGGTAATGTAAGGATTGGGGCTGTGGTTAACCTTCCTTTCAACTCTTGGAAACTGGTTTCACACTGATCGGTCCACACAAATGGGACATTCTTCCTAGTCAATTTTGTCAAAGGGGCTGCGATGGACAAAAAACCTTGGACAAATCTTCTGTAGTAGCCTGCTAACCCCAAGAAGCTTCTAATTTCTGTCACACTGCTTGGCCTTGCCCAATTAACAACTGCTTCTATCTTCGCTGGATCAACTGCTAAACCTTCTCTGGAGATGATGTGGCCTAGAAAAGCAACTTGCTCTAACCAGAATTCGCACTTACTGAGTTTCGCATATAACTGATTGTCCCTCAAGAGCTGCAACGCTGTCCTCAAATGTTCTTCATGCTCCTTCTTACTCTTGGAATATACTAGGACATCATCAATAAACACTACCGTAGAGTGATCCAAATATGGTGCAAAGACCTTGTTCATCAAAGCCATAAAGACTGCTGGTGCATTCGTCAAACCAAAGGGCATCACTAAGAACTCATAGTGCCCATATCTTGTTCTAAAGGCTGTCTTCTGAACATCTGAGTCTCTAACTCTCAACTGATGGTACCCTGACCTCAAGTCTATCTTGGAAAAATAGGCTGCTCCTTGCAATTGGTCAAACAATTCGTCTATCCTTGGCAAAGGATACTTGTTCTTCACTGTCACATGGTTCAACTTCCTGTAGTCTATACACATTCTCAAGCTTCCATCCTTCTTCTTCACGAATAACACCGGTGCTCCCCACGGTGAAACACTTGGCCTAATAAAACCTTTGCTCAACAAATCCTGCAATTGGAGCTTTAGCTCACCCATTTCTGCTGGAGCCATCCTGTATGGTGCAATCGAGATCGGAGCTGTCCCTGGAAGGAGTTCAATTGTAAATTCAACTTCTCTAATTGGTGGTAAACCCGGGATTTCTTCTGGAAAAACATTCGGAAATTCACACACAATGGGGATATCCTCCACCCCTTGGGACTGTTTATCCTCCGTGATAAACGCAATAAATGCTTGGCACCCACTCTGCACTAATCTGCTTGCCTTCAAAACTGAAATAAACCCTGCTTGAGATTTCCTCCTGTTCCCCTGAAATATCAACTCTGCCTGTGGTCCTTGGAATCTGAATGTGATGGTCTTACTAAAACAATCCATGGTGGCATGACATGCTTCTAACCAATCCATGCCTAAAATGACATCAAAATCATGCATGTCCAAAACTATGAGGTTGGCCGGTAGATTAACATCTCCTAATAACACTGTACAACTAGTGTGAGGTCCCACCCTTGGTGGGCCCTCTAAGGGCTATTTTATAGACTAATTAATCCTAATTTATGTTAATTATTATTTAATTATGTTAATCTTCGCTAATCTTCGCTAATTATTGCTAATTATGGCTAATCATTGTTAATTACTGTTTTATTTGGGCTAATTAGGGGCTAATTAGATTGTCTAGTTAGATTAACTTAGTGGTTAGTGTTTTTAATTGATTGGGGGTTGTGTTAATCCTAGGCTTTTAGAGTTAGGTTAGTTGTTAATAGAGTTTAATTAAGTTAATTAAGAGGGTTAGTGTAAGCTAAAGGTGCTCTCTAGAACCTTCTTCCCTAATGACCAAATTAACCTCAAACCCTAACCCTAATTCCACTAAACCCTAGGGCTAAACTAGTAACTAACCATCTCACCTAAAAACTATAAGACCTCTCTTAACTCCCATTTGCAAGAACCCTAAACCTAATCTCAGCCCCCATCCCAAGATAACCTCCAGCCCTCTTCCCAAGAAAACTGCTCCAGCCCACTACTGTTCCTCCCCAACTACCTTCATTCCCATTGCAACCCTCTCCTCCTCCTTTTTCTCTCTACGTTTGAGCCAAGGGTTGCCACTGTCACTGTGCTGGAATTTCAGTCTTGGAGCTACTGTTGTTGCTACCTTCATCTTCCTCCCCATTTCATTTCCTCCAAGCTGCTGGGCTGTGCTGCAACTACTTCATTCTCTTGCTGTTACTCTGCTGAAATTTCCCCTGGGCTGTGCTGCAACTACTTCTTCTCTGCTGGAATATTTCCTCTGTGACTGTCTTCCTAAAGGCAGCAGCTACATCATCTTCTTCCTTTTCAATTCCTCACCTGGGAGGCCCAGCTGTTGCTGGAATCTGTTTTAAAGAACTGCTGTGTCTTCTTCCTCTTCTTCCCTTTCATTCCTCTCTTCTTTCCATTGCTGGAACTGTGCTGGAGGCTGCTGTTATTGCATTGGAAACAACTCTTAAGAGCTGCTACAGCAGTTGTGCTTCATCTTCTCCTCACTTCACAGCTGGAACTTGGATCTTTACTGTTACTTCTCTGTTTCTCTCTACTAATCTCTCTCAATCACTAAAGAGGCAAGTGCACCATACTGATAACTTAGATTGTATATTTCATTTCGTGATTCAGTGGTTTTTCAGTTCATAAACATGCTCAGTTCAGTCTAGATTACATTTGAGCTCTGTTTTATAATTTTGGTTGAAAGGTCACTGATGGATGGGGGTTTTCACCCCCCATTTGGAAGATCAGTGGGTCATAAGGTGATGGATGGATGGTTTTTGTGTTGTTAATTGATTAGAAGTGTTTGGGTGAAGTTTGGAAGAGATTGGAAGTAGTTTGGGTGGAAATGGAGCCAAAACAGAGTGACTGCAGAAACTGGGTTTTGTCCCAGTTTCGTGTACCCGGTTAACCGGTTGGTTAACCGGCAGTGTAGCCGGTTAACCGGGCTTTGCAGGCCGGTCAACCGGCCACACTGAAATTGCAGAAATGGGAAAAATCAAAGCTCCCAGTTATTCTTCTGCAGGGTCATGCTGCAGGTCAGCCGGTTAACCGGACTATGCAGGCCGGTTAACCGGCCACACTGAGATTTCTTGGAAAACTGGCCCTTAGCCATTTCTTACACAAATTTCATTTCAAATAGTCGGGTTGACCTGGTCTCGCACCGGTTGACCCGATTCACGCTGTTTGTGCAGGAAGTCACTGAAAGTTGGTTCTTCAATCAAAACTCAGACTCCTTACACCCAAATGGACTTGATACTTAGGATTTTACTTTAGGTGATGTTTAAAGCGGGAACATCAATCGTTCTAAGGTTTTCAGAGTATGCGGTCAATCACCTAGGCCTGGTTGTTTGACCGGACACGCTGTAAGCCTTTAGAAACGATATAAGTTGTCCAGGAAGCCTGATTCAGATTAGTTAGTGCACTCGGTTGATCTTCCCGGCCAGGAAATCAACCGAGCTCACAACACATCAGGTTCACCTGGAAAACCCTGATTGTTCCAGTTTTCAACACTTAGGAGATATGATCAGTTGTGGGGCCCATTGACCATCCAAATGAGTATTTATCAGTGTCCTAAGCCCGAGTCAACGGTGTGGCTCAACCTTGACTCGCGGGGACCACTGTTTAGAGTTTTGGTTGATAATCTAAGATGATTCGACCTCCAAGAGTTGTCATAGATGCCATTAACTAACTAAGCACCAAATACAATATTTTACGGCATTAATGACATCGTTTAGAGATCGAATTACCGGAGATAGACCCGAACCTAAAGTGGCCCATTACCTAGGATTGGACCGTTGGATTTCCCGTTGATTCTCTGATTGAAGTTTATACTTCACTGTTATCATTTATTGTCATTCTTAGATCTTTAGAATAGCTGCTTACCATTAATTGAACATAAATGGAAGACCTGAACCTAGGGTATCTAGAGGTGACCCGATGATGTGACTTCGGAGATCATTGACCCGTGTCTGTCTCTAGGCGGGCCCTTATTGGGCCTAAGTGTGGTGATGTGAACCCTTTAGCTTGAAGAGATAGTTTCTATTGGACTGTTAAGTTGTATGGATTATAATGGAACTGTTTGTCAGTAGTAGATGGATTGGTTGCCTCGTTTGGACGGTTTTAGACCAGGCCATGTACTGATGGGCCTTGGTATGGATCCAACGGGTGGGCCTGGACCTTGAATGAGATCCAGAGACTGTGTTGAGATGTTTGGACCTCTTAGGGATATTGTTAGGACCTTGTTCACGCAAGGCAAAGCCTAGACAGACACAGACCTTAGAGTTATTCTCGAGTCGGCATGTACATTCACTCGGTTGATTTAAGCTCAGCCGGTGGACTGATCATCCCCGGTAGGAGCTAGTTGAGTGTTGTGGAGCTATCATGATGAGCTGTGTGGTTAAGACGGCAAGGTGTCATGCCGTGCCGATCTGGAGTGATGAGATGATGAGTTGATGAGTGATATTCGGGATTAGTTATTCCCTGGTGAGATTCCCCACCGCGACTGTGTTCAGTATGGGAGGGCCGCGGCATAATATCCCGCGGTATTCCAGCTCGTGTGAATGTGCCACCCTGTTTGTAGTAGTTTAGATGTTTTCTATTTATACTGATTCCTTATGATTTAAATGCACAACTGCCTAGTTCTTTTCCCTTGTTATTCATTTAACTTATGTACCCGTCTTTAATTCCTTTGATATATATATGCTATGTTAGTAGTATGCTGTATCTTGCCAGATCGTTTAGATCTGACCCATTCTATGGTGCTTAGGCCTTGATCCCGAGATCCCAGATGACACACTAGCTGTAGTGGAGGCACCCGTTGCAGGAGAGTACGCATGGGGCCCGGCCGACACGGATGTCGAGGCGGAGGGCGAGGAGTTCATTCCAGGGTTTTGAGGGACTTTGTTATTTTGGGTTTGAGTGGAAATTTTGTAGTGAGAAGGGTAGAATGAAAATGTATAACTTTGATTAACATTGAATCATTTTAATTAGACATATGTTCTGCTCATACTTTATATATTTATCGATACCTATTGCTTCCGCTTTGTTTAAATCGTTATGCTTCCGCAATATTAAATGTTATAACTATGTTGGTCAAAAAGTTTTAAATTGGACCTCACTGCGGCCTACGATCTTGGAAGTTCTCGGATTTTCCGGGAAGTAGCGCGCCAATTTCGGGTAGTCGAACGAGTATATCGGTATCCGGAATTGGGGCGTTACATTTTATGGTATCAGAGCCAGCTGGTCTCTAGGAAATAAAACACACTAGAAACCATAGGACGTAGTGAGGATTCGAGCGATGGGATACGTGTAAGGACGATGGATTGGGTAGAATCAGTGTAGTCTTAGGTCTTGGACTTAACTGACAGAAGTTCTTCTTCATGACAGATGTCTGGAGGCGGTGCACCACGAGAGACGATAGCTATCGATGAGCTGACCGCCCATGAGCGCCGTTTCGAGAGATTTCTCCAGGCCTTCCTTGCTTCTCAGGAGGCCCAGATCGCAGCTCACCAGAGGCAGACAGAGGATTTTGCGCAGTTTCAGGCGCAGGTCATGGATGTTATTGATAAGGTGGCTCCGCCAGCCCCCGAGGATGTGCCGGTTCGGGGGGCAGACCCGAACCTTATCTTTGAAAGGTTCCTCAAAAGGGGACCGCCTGAGTTCACAGGCGTAGACGACCCTATGGTGGCGGACGATTGGATCATCCAGATGGAGAAGATCTTCCGAGTCTTCGAGTGCTCGGGGCGCCAGAGAGTGCAGTTAGCGTCTTACATGTTCCGCGGCGTGGCGGAGGATTGGTGGAGGACCATGCAGAGGCCCTATGAGGAGATTGGGGACGAGGTAGCATGGACTGCCTTCAAGACCGACTTCCTTCGGAAGTTCATCCCCACCCATGTCAGAGAGCGTAAGCTCCGGGAGTTCCAGACTCTCGTCCAGGGTAACATGACAGTCTCGCAGTACGAGGTTCGCTTCACCCAGCTGTCCCGGTTTGCAGAGGCCGAGAGGGCTCGGCGGTTCGTCGACGGTCTCAGCGAGGAGACCCAGATAGCCATGACCTGCATCGAGCTGCCTACCTACGAGGAGGCTTTGAGGAGAGCTTTCTGGGCAGAGGAGCATCTCCAGCGGCTAGAATCCATTCGCCAGCAGAAGCGACTCCGGATCACTCCGATCAGGCAGCAGCCCATGCCTCTACGACAGCTGCAGCCATTTCAGAGGCAGAGGCCGGCAGGGCAGTTCCAGCCTTAGCATCAGCATCGTCAGCAGCAGCAGCCGCAGCATGGACCCCGAGTGTGCTACGACTGTGGAGAGCCAGGGCATATCTCCAGGTATTGCCCGCTCCGTGGAGGTCAGCCTCAGATGCTTCGACTTCCCGCACCTCCGGCAGCTCCAGCCCCAGCTCCAGCGGCTCAGCCCACCCGTCAGGCTGCCCTTCCACCGCAGCAGCAGTACCGTGCCCAGCAGTAGCAGGCACGTGGACCTCAGCAGCCTAGAGGGCAGCCTTTCCAGCGTGGACGTCATCAGAGGCATCAGGGCCAGCATCATCAGCAGAGACCCCAGGCTGTGGGGCGAGCTTTCGCGCTGACTCATGAGGAGGCAGAGGCAGCAGGCAACGTCGTTGAAGGTACCCTTTCTGTTTGTGATCACCCTGCTAGAGTGTTGTTAGATCCAGGCGCGACACATTCGTTTGTGTCGTCTGCTTTTGCTTTGATTCTTGGTGGAGTAGGTGAGGCTATGCCCTGCACCTTAGTTGTGTCCACTCCGATGGGTAGGAGTGTGATGTGTCAGACTTACCACCCCAGATGCCGAGTGCAGATCGGGGAGTGCATTTTGCTTGCAGATCTGATCGTGCTACCCATGCATGACTTCGACGTCATTTTGGGGATGGATTGGTTGGCCAGATATCGAGCAGTGATGGATTGCTTCAAGAAGACAGTCAGATTCTCCATCGAAGGTTCAGACGACGCGATCGAGTTTGTGGGTGAGAGGAGATCACCTAGCACTCGGATGATATCGGCACTGAAGGCCGAGAGATTGATGAGATCAGGTTGCGAGGGCTACATCGCTTTTGTCTCAGAGGACAAGGAGTCCAAGAGGGTCGAGGAGATTCCGGTTGTCTGTGAGTTTCCAGATGTGTTTCCCGATGAGATCCCGGGATTGCCGCCTGTTCGAGAGATCGACTTCACCATCGAGCTTGCACCAGGCACGGCACCGATTTCGAGAGCTCCCTATCGCATGGCTCCAGCAGAGTTGCGAGAGTTGAAGACTCAGTTGGAGGAATTACTAGAGAAAGGCTTCATCAGGCCGAGCGTGTCGCCATGGGGCGCACCAGTTCTCTTCGTGAAGAAGAAGGATGGATCGATGAGGATGTGCATCGACTACCGGCAGTTGAACCAGGCAACAGTAAAGAACAAGTATCCTCTTCCCCGGATCGACGAGCTTTTCGACCAGCTTCAGGGTGCGCAGTTCTTTTCGAAGATAGACTTGAGATCGGGATATCATCAGCTTCGAGTCAGAGATCAAGATGTGCAGAAGACAGCGTTCCGATCCCGCTATGGCCATTACGAATTTCTTGTGATGCCGTTCGGGTTGACGAATGCACCAGCAGTGTTCATGTCCCTGATGAACAAGATCTTCGCCCCGTACCTCGACAGCTTCACAGTGGTCTTCATCGACGATGTTTTGGTCTACTCCAAGACCAGAGAGGAACACGAGCAGCATTTGAGGACATCTCTCCAGTTGTTACGCGACAACCAGTTGTACGCGAAGCTCAGCAAGTGCGAGTTTTGGTTGGAGCAGGTAGTCTTCCTTGGACACATCATCTCCAAGGATGGACTTGCAGTGGACCCTGCAAAGATAGAAGCAGTGACGAACTGGGCGAGACCGAAGAACGCCACAGAGATCAGGAGTTTTCTCGGTTTAGCAGGCTACTACCGCAGGTTCGTCAAGAGTGTCTCCACGATCTCAGCACCGTTGACCAAGCTAACACGGAAGGATGTACCGTTCGTTTGGTCCGATGCTTGTGAGGACAGCTTTCAAGAGCTGAAGGAGAGATTGACGACAGCGCCGATCTTGTCTTTACCTTCTGGCAGTGGTGGGTTCGTAGTCTTCACCGACGCTTCGGGGACCGGTCTTGGATGTGTTCTGATGCAGGAGGGCAAGGTTATTGCCTATGGATCGCGCCAGTTGAAGGAGCACGAGAAGAAGTACGCCACTCACGACTTGGAGCTTGCGGCAGTCGTTTTTGCCTTGAAGTTGTGGCGGCACTACCTCTACGGCGAGAAGTTCGAGGTGCACTCAGATCACCGCAGTTTGCAGTACCTGTTCACGTGGAGCGACCTCAACAACCGGCAGAGGAGGTGGATGGAGTACATCAAGGACTACGACTTCCCCATCAAATACCATCCTGGTAAGGCGAACGTCGTAGCAGACGCTTTGAGCAGGAAGACCGCCCTCGTCAGTTTCCTTGCAGCAGAGGGTGTGTGGACCGACGTCTTCAGCACTTTAGACGTCCAATTTCAGCCGCTCAGCGAGAGAGTCTTGCTTGCCACCATGTCAGCGTGGGAACCAGAGTTGCTAGGCAAGGTCAAGGACAGTCAACGCAACGATCCGAAGCTTGTCAGAGTGATCGAGCAGATCGACCAGAGGCCAGAGTTCAGACTGATTGGAGGAGTGCTCTACTATCAGGACAGATTGTGCGTGCCAGACATCCAGGAACTGAAGGACGAGATCTTAGCAGATGCACACCATAGCAGATACTCGATTCACCCCGGCAGCACCAAGATGTACCAGAACCTGCGGAGCTACTACTGGTGGAACAACATGAAGAAGGAGATAGCTCGCTATGTCTCCAGGTGTTTGACGTGCCAGCAGATCAAGGTCGAACACCAGAAGCCGCCAGGACTACTTCATCAGCTTGAGATCCCGCAGTGGAAGTGGGAGCACATCACCATGGACTTCATCGCAGGACTTCCAGCCACCAGGAGGCGCCACGACGGTATTTGGGTGATTGTGGATCGGCTGACTAAGTCAGCTCATTTCTTGCCAGTGTCGATGAGAGCAGGACTCGACGTCCTTGCTAAGCTGTACGTCGACAGGATTGTTTCTTTGCACGGAGTTCCAACTTCGATTGTTTCGGACAGAGACCCGCGTTTCACTTCGCACTTCTGGGAGAGTCTTCAGCAGGCCTTGGGCACCAAGTTGAGCTTCAGCACAGCCTATCATCCTCAGACAGACGGCCAGACAGAGCGCACCAACCAGACACTAGAGGACATGTTGAGAGCCTGTGTCTTGGACTTCAAGGAGAACTGGGAGGATTCCTTGCCACTTTGTGAGTTAGCCTACAACAACAGCTTCCATGCGAGCATCAAGATGGCACCGTTTGAGGCTTTGTACGGGAGGAGATGCAAGACCCCAGTTTGCTGGGAAGAAGTTGGTGTCAGGAGCTTCCATGGTCCATCCATTGTCAGCGACACCAGCGAGAAGGTTCGGCAGATAGTTGAGAACCTGAAGGTCAGCCGCAGCAGACAGAAGAGCTATGCAGACAACCGGCGCAGACCGCTCGAGTTCGAGAAGGGAGACAGAGTTTTCCTGAAGGTTTCTCCGGCTAGAGGTACCCTGAGGTTTGGTGAGAAGGGTAACCTAGCGCGGAGATATGTTGGACCCTTCGAGATCAGATCGAGAGTGGGAGATGTCGCTTACAAGCTTCAGCTACCACCAGAGCTATCGGGAGTGCATGACGTGTTCCACGTCTCCATGCTGAAGAAGTATGTGGAGGACCCGACCCACATTCTTTATCACGAGCCACTCGACATCCAGCCAGATGCTTCGTACATCGCCAGGCCGATCGCGATCATCGACACCAAGGAGCAGGTGCTCCGGACCCGAACCATTCTTTGGGTGAAGGTTCAGTGGGAGCATCACACTCCGGAGGAGGCTACGTGGGAGCTACGCGACCAGGTGGAGAAGGACTATCCACACCTTCTACCTCAGGTATGTTCTAATCTTGTTTTACATTTGGGGACAAATGTTTTTAAAAGGAGGGAATGATGTGAGGTCCCACCCTTGGTGGGCCCTCTAAGGGCTATTTTATAGACTAATTAATCCTAATTTATGTTAATTATTATTTAATTATGTTAATCTTCGCTAATCTTCGCTAATTATTGCTAATTATGGCTAATCATTGTTAATTACTGTTTTATTTGGGCTAATTAGGGGCTAATTAGATTGTCTAGTTAGATTTCCTAAGTTAGTTAGATTAACTTAGTGGTTAGTGTTTTTAATTGATTGGGGGTTGTGTTAATCCTAGGCTTTTAGAGTTAGGTTAGTTGTTAATAGAGTTTAATTAAGTTAATTAAGAGGGTTAGTGTAAGCTAAAGGTGCTCTCTAGAACCTTCTTCCCTAATGACCAGATTAACCTCAAACCCTAACCCTAATTCCACTAAACCCTAGGGCTAAACTAGTAACTAACCATCTCACCTAAAAACTATAAGACCTCTCTTAACTCCCATTTGCAAGAACCCTAAACCTAATCTCAGCCCCCATCCCAAGATAACCTCCAGCCCTCTTCCCAAGAAAACTGCTCCAGCCCACTACTGTTCCTCCCCAACTACCTTCATTCCCATTGCAACCCTCTCCTCCTCCTTTTTCTCTCTACGTTTGAGCCAAGGGTTGCCACTGTCACTGTGCTGGAATTTCAGTCTTGGAGCTACTGTTGTTGCTGCCTTCATCTTCCTCCCCATTTCATTTCCTCCAAGCTGCTGGGCTGTGCTGCAACTACTTCATTCTCTTGCTGTTACTCTGCTGAAATTTCCCCTGGGCTGTGCTCCAACTACTTCTTCTCTGCTGGAATATTTCCTCTGTGACTGTCTTCCTAAAGGCAGCAGCTACATCATCTTCTTCCTTTTCAATTCCTCACCTAGGAGGCCCAGCTGTTGCTGGAATCTGTTTTAAAGAACTGCTGTGTCTTCTTCCTCTTCTTCCCTTTCATTCCTCTCTTCTTTCCATTGCTGGAACTGTGCTGGAGGCTGCTGTTATTGCATTGGAAACAACTCTTAAGAGCTGCTACAGCAGCTGTGCTTCATCTTCTCCTCACTTCACAGCTGGAACTTGGATCTTTACTGTTACTTCTCTGTTTCTCTCTACTAATCTCTCTCAATCACTAAAGAGGCAAGTGCACCATACTGATAACTTAGATTGTATATTTCATTTCGTGATTCAGTGGTTTTTCAGTTCATAAACATGCTCAGTTCAGTCTAGATTACATTTGAGCTCTGTTTTATAATTTTGGTTGAAAGGTCACTGATGGATGGGGGTTTTCACCCCCCATTTGGAAGATCAGTGGGCCATAAGGTGATGGATGGATGGTTTTTGTGTTGTTAATTGATTAGAAGTTTTTGGAAGAGATTAGAAGTAGTTTGGGTGGAAATGGAGCCAAAACAGAGTGACTGCAGAAACTGGGTTTTGTCCCAGTTTCGTGTACCCGGTTAACCGGTTGGTTAACCGGCAGTGTAGCCGGTTAACCGGGCTTTGCAGGCCGGTCAACCGGCCACACTGAAATTGCAGAAATGGGAAAAATCAAAGCTCCCAGTTATTCTTCTATAGGGACATGCTGCAGGTCAGCCGGTTAACCGGACTATGCAGGCCGGTTAACCGGCCACACTGAGATTTCTTGGAAAACTGGCCCTTAGCCATTTCTTGCACAAATTTCATTTCAAATAGTCGGGTTGACCTGGTCTCGCACCGGTTGACCCGATTCACGCTGTTTGTGCAGGAAGTGACTGAAAGTTGGTTCTTCAATCAAAACTCAGACTCCTTACACCCAAATGGACTTGATACTTAGGATTTTACTTTAGGTGATGTTTAAAGCGGGAACATCAATCGTTCTAAGGTTTTCAGAGTATGCGGTCAATCACCTAGGCCTGGTTGTTTGACCGGACACGCTGTAAGCCTTTAGAAACGATATAAGTTGTCCAGGAAGCCTGATTCAGATTAGTTAGTGCACTCGGTTGATCTTCCCGGCCAGGAAATCAACCGAGCTCACAACACATCAGGTTCACCTAGAAAACCCTGATTGTTCCAGTTTTCAACACTTAGGAGATATGATCAGTTGTGGGGCCCATTGACCATCCAAATGAGTATTTATCAGTGTCCTAAGCCCGAGTCAACGGTGTGGCTCAACCTTGACTCGCGGGGACCACTGTTTAGAGTTTTGGTTGATAATCTAAGATGATTCGACCTCCAAGAGTTGTCATAGATGCCATTAACTAACTAAGCACCAAATACAATATTTTACGGCATTAATGACATCGTTTAGAGATCGAATTACCGGAGATAGACCCGAACCTAAAGTGGCCCATTACCTAGGATTGGACCGTTGGATTTCCCGTTGATTCTCTGATTGAAGTTTATACTTCACTGTTATCATTTATTGTCATTCTTAGATCTTTAGAATAGCTGCTTACCATTAATTGAACATAAATGGAAGACCTGAACCTAGGGTATCTAGAGGTGACCCGATGATGTGACTTCGGAGATCATTGACCCGTGTCTGTGTCTAGGCGGGCCCTTATTGGGCCTAAGTGTGGTGATGTGAACCCTTTAGCTTGAAGAGATAGTTTCTATTGGACTGTTAAGTTGTATGGATTATAATGGAACTGTTTGTCAGTAGTAGATGGATTGGTTGCCTCGTTTGGACGGTTTTAGACCAGGCCATGTAC
Source organism: Cinnamomum chago (assembly GCA_038049695.1). Lineage (NCBI taxonomy): Eukaryota > Viridiplantae > Streptophyta > Magnoliopsida > Laurales > Lauraceae > Cinnamomum > Cinnamomum chago. The sequence goes on from CP142451.1 coordinate 59,399,566, forward strand.
TGATGGGCCTTGGTATGGATCCAACGGGTGGGCCTGGACCTTGAATGAGATCCAGAGACTGTGTTGAGATGTTTGGACCTCTTAGGGATATTGTTAGGACCTTGTTCACGCAAGGCAAAGCCTAGACAGACACAGACCTTAGAGTTATTCTCGAGTCGGCATGTACATTCACTCGGTTGATTTAAGCTCAGCCGGTGGACTGATCATCCCCGGTAGGAGCTAGTTGAGTGTTGTGGAGCTATCATGATGAGCTGTGTGGTTAAGACGGCAAGGTGTCATGCCGTGCCGATCTGGAGTGATGAGATGATGAGTTGATGAGTGATATTCGGGATTAGTTATTCCCTGGTGAGATTCCCCACCGCGACTGTGTTCAGTATGGGAGGGCCGCGGCATAATATCCCGCGGTATTCCAGCTCGTGTGAATGTGCCACCCTGTTTGTAGTAGTTTAGATGTTTTCTATTTATACTGATTCCTTATGATTTAAATGCACAACTGCCTAGTTCTTTTCCCTTGTTATTCATTTAACTTATGTACCCGTCTTTAATTCCTTTGATATATATATGCTATGTTAGTAGTATGCTGTATCTTGCCAGATCATTTAGATCTGACCCATTCTATGGTGCTTAGGCCTTGATCCCGAGATCCCAGATGACACACTAGCTGTAGTGGAGGCACCCGTTGCAGGAGAGTATGCATGGGGCCCGGCCGACATGGATGTCGAGCCGGAGGGCGAGGAGTTCATTCCAGGGTTTTGAGGGACTTTGTTATTTTGGGTTTGAGTGGAAATTTTGTAGTGAGAAGGGTAGAATGAAAATGTATAACTTTGATTAACATTGAATCATTTTAATTAGACATATGTTCTGCTCATACTTTATATATTTATCGATACCTATTGCTTCCGCTTTGTTAAAATCGTTATGCTTCCGCAATATTAAATGTTATAACTATGTTGGTCAAAAAGTTTTAAATTGGACCTCACTGCGGCCTACGATCTTGGAAGTTCTCGGATTTTCCGGGAAGTAGCGCGCCAATTTCGGGTAGTCGAACGAGTATATCGGTATCCGGAATTGGGGCGTTACAACTAGGGTAATGGTTTCTACACACAACTTGTTTCCCTACTGGAGTGGTCACTACTAGAATGTAATCCAATTCACTACATGGTGCATCAATCAACTTAGCAAAACTAGGAGATGCAAAGGAATGCGTGGATCCAGGATCAAACAAAATCTGGGCTTCTACCCCACAAACAAGAAGTTTACCTTCTACCACGTCTCCTGCAGCTTCAGCGTCTGCACGGTTGAGATAGTACAAACGTCCATGCATCTGTAGTCTGTTCGGTACTTGGTTCTGCCTTCCTTGGCCCTGTCTGTTCTGCTGTGGAGGACGAGCATTCTAATTCTGGACTGGTGGCCTAGCTTGCTGCTGCTGCTGAGGTGGTCTAATCTGATTCTGCACTGGTAAGTAGTTCTGAGGAGCTACTTGTCTCTGCTGCTGGTTTCTGTTCCCTTGATTATGGAGTAGTGGGCAATCCTTGATTGAATGATTCATAGCCCCACACTTGAAACAGGCACCCATGGCCTTACGACATTCGTGTGTCTCATGATTCTTGCCACAATGTCCACAACCCTGCCTCACATGGCCTTGCTCTTGCCTTGGTTTCTTGCCCTGCTGCTGCCTCTGATTCTGCTATTGATACTGCTGTTTCCTGTCCTGAACAATCATGTTGTTAATATCCTCAAAAGTATAAGCCCGCTTGACTGCCTCATCATATGTAGCTGGAGGCACTACTCCTATGACATCCCTCATGATGATGGGGTTCAACCCTTCTAAGAACTTAGTTATCTTCTTCCTTTCCGTGTCAATCAACTCGGTGGCATACCTCGCCAATCTCTCAAATTTGGTGACATAATCCAACACTGTCATGCTACCTTGCTTGAGTTGCTGAAACTCAATAGCCTTCTGCCTCTTGACATGAGAGGGAATGTACTTGTCTTGAAACTGTATCTTGAATGCTGCCCATGCCTCATCATCTGCCATCACTGCATAAGGATCCTTGACTGTTTGCCACCACCTATCTGCGAGCCCATAAAATAATGAAGCTGTGAGGTTGACCTTCTGTATACCCGTGCACATGTAGACATCAAAGATCTTCTCCGTATTGACTAGCCAGTCATCTGCCACTAGTGGGTCCTCATTGCCCGAAAATTCTTTGGGTGCTCTCTTCCTAAACTTCTCAAATAGAGCATTAGGGTCAGGATCCCTATTCTGTATCACAATCTGTGGACCTGCAGGTGGTGCTACATTCTTGTTCTGGAGGACTTCCAACAACTGTCTCTGAACTTGTGCCATTTCATCATCCTTCTTAGCTAACTGCTCTTGAAATTTGGCTTGGTTCTCATTAGCCTGCCTTTGCTGTGCTATCATGGCTTGCATAAGTTCCTGAAACTGTGTGGCTGTAGGTGTCTCAGATGCATCTGACTCATTCTGGTTACTGCCTGAAGCATGATGATTTGGAGCTTTTCTTGGAGGCATATTGCTGTAAAACAAAGAGTTAGAACACAATAATCATGGTACAAGGGTTTCTAAGTTCCTATACGAACGAATCTATCGAACTCACGAATCCTCGCCACGTTCCTAAGACCTTTCTAGTTTCTTTTAAGTGCCTGAAACATGTCTCGCTCTGATACCAGTCCTGTCGCGACCCCGGAACGGATCCCCGGGCCCGCGACGCGATTTGGTGATGATTACTACTATTGAAGATTTTGTTTTTCCACAGGTTCCCGCGGTGAGGATTCCCAAAGACACGCGGAATCTGACTCACACGTACACGATTGCAGAAGCGTGTAGCAAAACACATCACGATAAGCACAACCAAATATTTAAGTGCTATAACATTTAATAACAAGACATAGCATCAAAGACAAGAGTTATCATGGCATTCCCAAACATAGTTCAAGTTATAAGTTTAACACGAAAGTAAGTTAAGTTTAGTACAACCCATAAGAGACCAATAAAGGTCAATACAATCTCAAAATAACCAAAAGAAACCCCAAGACTAAAGGTGACGAAACTCGAGAACCAGACCGACGTCTAAATGACATCGTCGGGCTGCCACTCTCTCACGGGAGTTGGCTCACCAGCCTCCTCCTGACGCTCCTCCTCAAAGGCAACGTCTCCTGCACCTGGGCACCAATAAACAAGGGTCAAACACGACGGTTTGGCAGGTAACCAATGTAGGCATGAACATGAACAATGACCTTTAGAGAAAACATGTGAGCAAATCTTTGGTATGAAGTACTATCAAAGCTGAGATACATTTTCAAGAATACGAACAAAGCTGAGATACAAAAACAAACTAGCATGAGTACATAATATATCATGAATAGTTACAATCCACAAAGAGCCCATCCTTTCTCTATCATTTATATGATGAAAAGAGCAAGCACGCACGACAAGCACGATATACATAATATAAGCACGACACGATTTCCCACAAAGACGGGAATTCCGGCCGCGGAACCGGACACGCACGATGTGTAATAAATACACGACCAGTCTGCAGACAGTCCACATGTTTAAAGACCCCCAGACAGTGGATCAAACCGAAAGGGCAGTCTAAGCTCAGTGGTGTTTACTTAATTCATGAATGCACAAAACACGTGAAACACGATCAAAGCATGTCGAGATAAAAAGGGGGAAATCACTTATCAAAACACGACGAACACGACTAGCAAGAGGCATAATAATTATGCATAACACGCTTAGGAAGTGATCCCCTTTTTCTTGAAACAAAACTTCAAAACAAGCTTATACTTGAAACTCAAAACAAGTGCACGTTTATACTCATCGTACAAGACGGAAGTTCAAATACAAACTCTGACAAGCATGTGCTAAGGCTACTAATTGACCTTTGTGTAATTGAAACCCCAAACGTCAGAAAATACAAGAATCGGTGTCCCCGAAGTTGGGTTTCATTTCGAAGTTCCATTTACACAATGTCAAGTTAAAACCCTTAACATAGTCTAGCTTTCAACCCTCAAGAAAACACACAAAATGGAAAAACTCATCTCCCTGAATCTGGCAGGTTCGCTCGAGCGGACCTGCCACGTTGATGACACTTCGCTCGAGCGGACCTTACAAGGCATAGACAGTTCGCTCGAGCGAATGTTGGCTCGAGCGGACAATAAAATGCGTTCGAACGAACGACTCTCTGTCTCGTTCCATAGTAGACAGTGGCTTGTTCGCTCGAGCGAATGTTGGCTCGAGCGGACAATAAAATGCGTTCGAACGAACGACTCTCTGTCTCGTTCCATAGTAGACAGTGGCTTGTTCGCTCGAGCGGACCCAGGGGTCGCTCGAGCGAACAGGCTGCTGCCTGAGCTCGCTGAGTGCAGAAATCTCCTTTCCTTTGCACATCTTTCACTACATTCTTCTCCTTCTTCTCATCCATCAACCACATATCATCCCTTGAGCCTTCATGCTCACCAAGGGTTCATTTATCACCATTTCACATCCAAATCAAAAGAAAACATAAACATGAAGCTTATAAACAAGATAAATGCACAATTTCTAAAATACAATGAAATCCAAATACACATGCATCATTCCTATAGAGATCACTTGCCTTGCCCAAATGTTAAATATACTCCTCCAAGCACTTCACTCAAGCTATCAAGCACTACAAGAAAAACCCAAGAGAAACACACAAACTCACTCAAAAATGGAAACAAAGAACCCATTTTAACAAAAGGGTTTGTGAACAAGAAAAACACAATCTTAAGGAGCTTAAAAGACTTTATGGAAAACATGGCTTGAAGCTCTTACCTAGAGGAAGTCAAACAAGAGAGATGGAAGAGAATGGAGAGCTTTCCCAACTTAAAACCTTAAGAAAATTGTATCAATAGAAAGCTTAGGGCAAGAGGAAGAATTTGGTAGTCTTGAAATCTTCTTTGGAGCTCTCTAGCTAGATCAAACAAGATGGCGAAGATGGAGAGAAAAAGAAACTCTTCCTTGCCCTAGGTCAAGAAGTTGCAGGATTTTGGTAAAGTGAGTGGAAGAAGAGGGAAAGGGAGGCTTAAGTGATGACTCATGGGCCCCATTGGGCTTGAACTTGAAATGGCTAAAACACGATCTTGTGGACCTCGGATGACTTCGACGAAGAAGGATAAAACGATCACCGAAATATCTAGTTTCCAAAAAGTATATTTTTGACATGGTTTTGAGATCTCGAAAATTGTGTCCAGATTTGTGCAAGAAAGACAATTTTACCCTCTTTGGGCCAAAACATGGGTTTTTGGGCTTCAAACACGAATGGCCTTAAAACGAAAGTTGTAACACATAAAAAGATCATTCAAGTGAAATCAAAATCACACTCACACGGAAAACGATGCGATCTTCCCAAGCTTACACGTGCACTCAGGCCTTCCTGAGTGTGTCTAATTAATACTAAACGTTCTCAAAATTCCCAGAGCTATGTCCAAGACTAAACTAATCATTTCTAACCCAACCACTAAACTCACTTAGGACTAAACACACACTAATCGCACACTAATCGAATTGGTCTGGGTCGGGGTTTAACATATAGGTTGATGTTAAGCGTTGAAAAACATCATTGTAAAGGTTATTGCTTAGCCTTGAAAAGCATATTGTAAAGGTTATTGCTTAGCCTATTGAAAAGCATAAATAGTGGAAATCCGGTGGGGTGTTGGATCACAAGCCGGTAGTGGATGTAGGCATTGAGGCCGAACCACTATAAATCCTTGTGTGATGGTGCTTGCTTTGTGGTGATTGTTTTCATTAAGCTTCCGCATTTTGTTTGATAATCATCACTTGTGACTAGTTTGTTTTAAAGAAGTTAAAATTGATTAAAATTGGTCATAAATGAAGCTCACCCTATTCACCCCCCCCTCTAGGGTTTGGATCCCAGGACTTACAATCGGTATCAAAGCGGGTTACTCCATTTTAGGGCTTAACAACCCGGAGTTGATCCTTGCTAGATTTGAACCCTAGTACTGTGATTTTGTGCATATCTTTTTAAAGATTTCCACTATGTTTGAAATTGTTATTTCCCCTAGCTTCTTGCACCACTCTAAGACTTTTTCAAGTTATATCTTCAAGAGTTGGTGAGTCCTCAATGTGATCTCTCAAGGACATCCTTTTCAAGACCTCTGGTGAATCTTCATTGGTAAACATTTAGACTAACCTTAAGGCCTTGATCCTCTCTAGACCAACCTATTCTTTTATAGTTAAATCTTTTTGTTGGTCATGTTACATTTGCATTTTGTTTCTTTATAGTCACATCTTTTAAAATGCAATGTTTCTTTGTGATCATTTGATTTTGTCTTCATGAACTTTTAAAGTTATATCTCATGGTTTTCAAAATCCTTTGATTGCAATATTTTCATGATGGATTTGCATTTCGTTCATATAGTTATATCTCTTGTAATGCATATCTATTCATGATCAATTGATTGTGATTACAAAAGCTTTCTTAGCTAGATTTTTCATGATCAATTGATGTTGGAAAATCATTTGATGTATGTCATAGTTAGATCCTTTTTGTAAATCAAATGATTTGAAGCAATTTAAGTTTTCAATTGATTTTTCAAGTTATATCTCTTGATATGGAAAATATGTGTTCAATTTGTATGAGTGTCTATTGTCATATTTAGAATACAAATTGAAACTTTCTTGTTTTTCAAAACCACTTGCTCTTAATTCTATAAATGATTCTTTGTTGAATTTTCAAATATTGAAGTGATTTGAGAAACTTTGGAAAATGTTCTAAGCTTAATGGTTGCATTTATAGGAGCATTTTCCTTGAATTTATTTCCTTGTGCTTGATTATAATTTTATCATGAAGGAAATAATTTTTACAAACAATTTACATCTTTGCTCATTTAGTTACATTCCTTTTATGCAAATTGATTTTGATGTCTTACATTGCTTGGTTGGATATAGTTTCATTGATTTGCATGTTTGTGCCTAACTTGGTATATATTTTCATTAATGCAAATTGATGATTGTTTATGTGCTTTATAGTAAAATCTTTTGTTTTATTATCATTTGAGCCTAATAAGTACATATGTGATTTAATGTGCTAAGTTCATTTGGTATAGACGTCATATCCTTTTCCATTGCATTGTAAGCTTAGTACATTTGCTAAGAGTGGAGATGTTACATGATAGATTGTCCCTCTAACTCCATACCTTCTTGTGCTTGCATAGTTATATTCTTTATTGATGATATGGTATGAGTTAGATCTTGAGTGTTGATTGATCCTCTCTATGCAAATGTCAAATCGTTCTATGTATGGTTGTGTTATTCATTATATTTGTAGAAACCATACTAGAACTAAAATCCATCATCTATGCTTTCTAGTCATATCTTTTTTGGATGGTTATGATGTTGATTCATGTATTTTCTCTAAGTGATATCATCCCTATACATGTTTCAACTTCATAGTAGTGTTCTTGATCATATGAAACTCTTTGAAATCTATTCCTCATATTTCTATATGTTTGATGGATATCTTAGATGTTGAATTCATATTATTTTGACACTTTGGAAATTGCATGCATTACCAAGTAATATCCTTTTGCATTGCAATTTACCTTGTTCATCACTATGCTCAATAGTCATATCTTTAAAAGTGATGAATATGCATTTATGATGCTTGATGGAATTTTGTGTTTGTCACATTCTTGCTCTTTATCATGTTGTCAAATTCAATTGGTTTCAATTGGTATAATTTTAGATTGATTTGATTTCTTGTGAATGTGATAGACCTTGTGTACATTGGATTGAACTTGATAGTTATATATTTGTTCCATGTCACACACCATTAGCATCATAATTTTCATGATTGCCACCTCTTTTTGTCATATAGGTATATCTCATGACCACCATGTTTATGTATTCATAATCTTGGTTGGTTATTAGTTGAGGTTGGCTTCATGTTTGAATTTCATTTCACTCATCTTGCACTTTAATAAGTCATATTTATTGATTGAATGAAATGATTTTCAAAACCTTCATAGCATATGTTTTCCATAGTTAGATTGTTTGATGCTATGATTAATAAACCCCATTTCATCATGGATAGCTCTAATTTGAATTTTTCCTAATAGGTATATTTTTAAATCCATTTTAGAGTGATTGCTTTAAAAGACTTATCTTTGAATCTCAACTGGTATTCTTTGTTTTTCCAATTGGTATCCATGATTGCTTTTCTCATTGACCTTGCTCTCTTTTGGTAATTTGATCATATTGTGCTCTATTTTTAAACGAATCTAATCCTTTCCTTGAAGTTGACCCTCAATTGGTAAAACCATCTTCTTCTTAAGCGTAATAGTTAAATCTTTGTCAAAAGTTTGACAAAAGGAGAGAATGGATTGAGGGGGAGTTTAAACCTTCATAGGAAGTATTAGTTTTGATCAAATTGACCCTTGGATTGACTTTGAACCCTTAGAGACTACTTCCATACATGATAGCCTGTTATGTTTTTCATTTTCGATTTCTTTTGTTAACAGGTGCTACTAAAAGGTATTTTCCTTATTTCATGTGTGTAGGTACCTTTGCAATTTAATGTCAAAGGGGGAGAGAGCATTCAAGTTCTCAAAAGGGTGAAGAGAATGTCCAAGCTTCCTAAGGGGAGGTTTTCTATGATCTTCTACAGGGGGAGAGAATACATACATTGCCAAAGGGAGAGAGAGGCATGGTCAAAGGGGGAGAGCTAGTAGAAGAAGAAAGCTTGGAAGCTAAAGAAGATGCTTAGCTAAAGAAAGAAAGATTGAAGAATGATCAAACTCCAAGCATCATGAAGAATGAAGAAAAGGAACCAAGAGCCCAAGCTAAGAGGAGAAGCATCCAAGAAGATTTCAAGACTTGTCCAGCTGAGGGGGAGCTGAAGACTAAGTGTGTTTATTCAGTGGTGAGTGAGTTGTCATCAAATTGCAAAGGGGGAGATTGTTAGGATTTTTGTAGATTGCAATTTGATGGATGCATTATCATTCAAGCATCATTTGATTTGCACGCATATGCATTGTTTTAAGAAATCTTGAAATCTTATTTTTTACATGCATTGTTTTTAAGAGTTGTAAAAGTATTGACTTATGCATGTTTTGTTTTTAATCTTGGATGCATTTGTTTTTTAAAAGAGTTTTTAGAAATCAAGCAAGCCTTTGGTTTTAAACCTTTGAATCATTTTTAGGCTTTTTGTGTTTCATGTTTTTAAACATCTTAGAATGATTTAAAACATGTTTCTAAGCTTGATTTAGTGGCCCAAAAGTTCCCACTTGAAAAGACTTTGAAATATGCAAATTTAGGAATTTTTGGTCCCAGGGGGTCAACCTGCAGTGAGCCAGGTCGACCCGGCTCCCTGCAGGTCGACTGGGTCCTGGAGCACCAACGGTCAGAAATTTGACCGTTGTGTGTACCAGGTCGACCCGGCCCTGTTGGCAGGTCGATCCGGGACTACCCGTTGGGCATTTTTTGCTACAAATATGAGTTCTTTCCTTTGCCAAAAGTTGGGAATTTTAAGGCCCTCCTTGAGGGGTTTTGAGGTAAATACAAGGGAAATGAACTAAGGGATGAAGGGGATCATTAGGAAAGCTAAAGCTTGGATTAATGAGTTAAACCAACAAGTAAGCTCTACTTTCCTTAACCATATGTTGTCATGCTTTGTTTTATTTATTGGTAAATCTTTTGTAGCATGATATACTATGTTTTGTTGTATCCTTAACATGTTTTATGTTTTGAATTGATTTATTGTTTTGGATAAATCACCACTGATTCAATCCAAGTAGTACTTTATCTTTGGTAAATCTAAGTAGATCATGTTAATGAAAGAATCTTTGAAATTATATGTAACATGATTCATATACTTGGTTGAATCTTTGGTTGTTGTTTTCCATCATAAGAAAATCTCTTTCAAATGTATCTTATGTTTTGGATTCAACATTTTTACAAATCATATGGACTTTTGTTTTAAAGTTTCACAACTTGCATTACTTTGATTGGTATATCTTATTCAAGTTGTATTTATAATTACATATGATTTGTCCCCTTATTTCAATCAAATCTATTTTTATGATTTATGAGCTACATTGTTGATTTGATTGACATCCCTATGCATCACATGTTTAGAGCTAATTAATTTCATACAACTTGTGAATCTTTGTCATCATTAACAAGTTGTTACTTTTAACATGTGACTTGCATCTTTCCTCCATCATAAATGTTTTTATGAGCTAAAACTTTCAAAAGCCTTAGGCATACATTTATGAGCTTTCATTTTCAAAATGATTGAGGACATCACACACACATCATGTACTTTCATGTTTGCATTCATAGTGTGTGTGTGTGTATTAGATTTTCATTTTCATATCCGCCTCTTTTAGAGGCAATTGTAATGAGCTTATTTGTATCTCCATCAAGTGTATGTTAGACACTACTTAGAGAGATAGCCAACCATTTGGTTGAAGAGGTTATTGCTTAGCCTATAAAAGCATAATGTATAGGTTGATGTTAAGCGTTGAAAAACATCATTGTAAAGGTTATTGCTTAGCCTTGAAAAACATATTGTAAAGGTTATTGCTTAGCCTATTGAAAAGCATAAATAGTGGAAATCCGGTGGGGTGTTGGATCACAAGCCGGTAGTGGATGTAGGCATTGAGGCCGAACCACTATAAATCCTTGTGTGATGGTGCTTGCTTTGTGGTGATTGTTTTCATTAGCTTCCGCATTTTGTTTGATAATCATCACTTGTGACTAGTTTGTTTTAAAGAAGTTAAAATTGATTAAAATTGGTCATAAATGAAGCTCACCCTATTCACCCCCCCCCTCTAGGGTTTGGATCCCAGGACTTACAATCGGTATCAAAGCGGGTTACTCCATTTTAGGGCTTAACAACCCGGAGTTGATCCTTGCTAGATTTGAACCCTAGTACTGTGATTTTGTGCATATCTTTTTAAAGATTTCCACTATGTTTGAAATTGTTATTTCCCCTAGCTTCTTGCACCACTCTAAGACTTTTTCAAGTTATATCTTCAAGAGTTGGTGAGTCCTCAATGTGATCTCTCAAGGACATCCTTTTCAAGACCTCTGGTGAATCTTCATTGGTAAACATTTAGACTAACCTTAAGGCCTTGATCCTCTCTAGACCAACCTATTCTTTTATAGTTAAATCTTTTTGTTGGTCATGTTACATTTGCATTTTGTTTCTTTATAGTCACATCTTTTAAAATGCAATGTTTCTTTGTGATCATTTGATTTTGTCTTCATGAACTTTTAAAGTTATATCTCATGGTTTTCAAAATCCTTTGATTGCAATATTTTCATGATGGATTTGCATTTTGTTCATATAGTTATATCTCTTGTAATGCATATCTATTCATGATCAATTGATTGTGATTACAAAAGCTTTCTTAGCTAGATTTTTCATGATCAATTGATGTTGGAAAATCATTTGATGTATGTCATAGTTAGATCCTTTTTGTAAATCAAATGATTTGAAGCAATTTAAGTTTTCAATTGATTTTTCAAGTTATATCTCTTGATATGGAAAATATGTGTTCAATTTGTATGAGTGTCTATTGTCATATTTAGAATACAAATTGAAACTTTCTTGTTTTTCAAAACCACTTGCTCTTAATTCTATAAATGATTCTTTGTTGAATTTTCAAATATTGAAGTGATTTGAGAAACTTTGGAAAATGTTCTAAGCTTAATGGTTGCATTTATAGGAGCATTTTCCTTGAATTTATTTCCTTGTGCTTGATTATAATTTTATCATGAAGGAAATAATTTTTACAAACAATTTACATCTTTGCTCATTTAGTTACATTCCTTTTATGCAAATTGATTTTGATGTCTTACATTGCTTGGTTGGATATAGTTTCATTGATTTGCATGTTTGTGCCTAACTTGGTATATATTTTCATTAATGCAAATTGATGATTGTTTATGTGCTTTATAGTAAAATCTTTTGTTTTATTATCATTTGAGCCTAATAAGTACATATGTGATTTAATGTGCTAAGTTCATTTGGTATAGACGTCATATCCTTTTCCATTGCATTGTAAGCTTAGTACATTTGCTAAGAGTGGAGATGTTACATGATAGATTGTCCCTCTAACTCCATACCTTCTTGTGCTTGCATAGTTATATTCTTTATTGATGATATGGTATGAGTTAGATCTTGAGTGTTGATTGATCCTCTCTATGCAAATGTCAAATCGTTCTATGTATGGTTGTGTTATTCATTATATTTGTAGAAACCATACTAGAACTAAAATCCATCATCTATGCTTTCTAGTCATATCTTTTTTGGATGGTTATGATGTTGATTCATGTATTTTCTCTAAGTGATATCATCCCTATACATGTTTCAACTTCATAGTAGTGTTCTTGATCATATGAAACTCTTTGAAATCTATTCCTCATATTTCTATATGTTTGATGGATATCTTAGATGTTGAATTCATATTATTTTGACACTTTGGAAATTGCATGCATTACCAAGTAATATCCTTTTGCATTGCAATTTACCTTGTTCATCACTATGCTCAATAGTCATATCTTTAAAAGTGATGAATATGCATTTATGATGCTTGATGGAATTTTGTGTTTGTCACATTCTTGCTCTTTATCATGTTGTCAAATTCAATTGGTTTCAATTGGTATAATTTTAGATTGATTTGATTTCTTGTGAATGTGATAGACCTTGTGTACATTGGATTGAACTTGATAGTTATATATTTGTTCCATGTCACACACCATTAGCATCATAATTTTCATGATTGCCACCTCTTTTGGTCATATAGGTATATCTCATGACCACCATGTTTATGTATTTATAATCTTGGTTGGTTATTAGTTGAGGTTGGCTTCATGTTTGAATTTCATTTCACTCATCTTGCACTTTAATAAGTCATATTTATTGATTGAATGAAATGATTTTCAAAACCTTCATAGCATATGTTTTCCATAGTTAGATTGTTTGATGCTATGATTAATAAACCCCATTTCATCATGGATAGCTCTAATTTGAATTTTTCCTAATAGGTATATTTTTAAATCCATTTTAGAGTGATTGCTTTAAAAGACTTATCTTTGAATCTCAACTGGTATTCTTTGTTTTTCCAATTGGTAACCATGATTGCTTTTCTCATTGACCTTGCTCTCTTTTGGTAATTTGATCATATTGTGCTCTATTTTTAAACGAATCTAATCCTTTCCTTGAAGTTGACCCTCAATTGGTAAAACCATCTTCTTCTTAAGCGTAATAGTTAAATCTTTGTCAAAAGTTTGACAAAAGGAGAGAATGGATTGAGGGGATGTGTAAACCTTCATAGGAAGTAATAGTTTTGATCAAATTGACCCTTGGATTGACTTTGAACCCTTAGAGACTACTTCCATACATGATAGCCTGTTATGTTTTTCATTTTCGATTTCTTTTGTTAACAGGTGCTACTAAAAGGTATTTTCCTTATTTCATGTGTGTAGGTACCTTTGCAATTTAATGTCAAAGGGGGAGAGAGCATTCAAGTTCTCAAAAGGGTGAAGAGAATGTCCAAGCTTCCTAAGGGGAGGTTTTGTATGATCTTCTACAGGGGGAGAGAATACATACATTGCCAAAGGGAGAGAGAGGCATGGTCAAAGGGGGAGAGCTAGTAGAAGAAGAAAGCTTGGAAGCTAAAGAAGATGCTTGGCTAAAGAAAGAAAGATTGAAGAATGATCAAGCTCCAAGCATCATGAAGAATGAAGAAAAGGAACCAAGAGCCCAAGCTAAGAGGAGAAGCATCCAAGAAGATTTCAAGACTTGTCCAGCTGAGGGGGAGCTGAAGACTAAGTGTGTTTATTCAGTGGTGAGTGAGTTGCCATCAAATTGCAAAGGGGGAGATTGTTAGGATTTTTGTACATTTCAATTTGATGGATGCATTATCATTCAAGCATCATTTGATTTGCACGCATATGCATTGTTTTAAGAAATCTTGAAATCTTATTTTTTACATGCATTGTTTTTAAGAGTTGTAAAAGTATTGACTTATGCATGTTTTGTTTTTAATCTTGGATGCATTTGTTTTTTAAAAGAGTTTTTAGAAATCAAGCAAGCCTTTGGTTTTAAACCTTTGAATCATTTTTAGGCTTTTTGTGTTTCATGTTTTTAAACATCTTAGAATGATTTAAAACATGTTTCTAAGCTTGATTTAGTGGCCCAAAAGTTCCCACTTGAAAAGACTTTGAAATATGCAAATTTAGGAATTTTTGGTCCCAGGGGGTCAACCTGCAGTGAGCCAGGTCGACCCGGCTCACTGCAGGTCGACTGGGTCCTGGAGCACCAACGGTCAGAAATTTGACCGTTGTGTGTACCAGGTCGACCCGGCCCTGTTGGCAGGTCGATCCGGGACTACCCGTTGGGCATTTTTTGCTACAAATATGAGTTCTTTCCTTTGCCAAAAGTTGGGAATTTTAAGGCCCTCCTTGAGGGGTTTTGAGGTAAATACAAGGGAAATGAACTAAGGGATGAAGGGGATCATTAGGAAAGCTAAAGCTTGGATTAATGAGTTAAACCAACAAGTAAGCTCTACTTTCCTTAACCATATGTTGTCATGCTTTGTTTTATTTATTGGTAAATCTTTTGTAGCATGATATACTATGTTTTGTTGTATCCTTAACATGTTTTATGTTTTGAATTGATTTATTGTTTTGGATAAATCACCACTGATTCAATCCAAGTAGTACTTTATCTTTGGTAAATCTAAGTAGATCATGTTAATGAAAGAATCTTTGAAATTATATGTAACATGATTCATATACTTGGTTGAATCTTTGGTTGTTGTTTTCCATCATAAGAAAATCTCTTTCAAATGTATCTTATGTTTTGGATTCAACATTTTTACAAATCATATGGACTTTTGTTTTAAAGTTTCACAACTTGCATTACTTTGATTGGTATATCTTATTCAAGTTGTATTTATAATTACATATGATTTGTCCCCTTATTTCAATCAAATCTATTTTTATGATTTATGAGCTACATTGTTGATTTGATTGACATCCCTATGCATCACATGTTTAGAGCTAATTAATTTCATACAACTTGTGAATCTTTGTCATCATTAACAAGTTGTTACTTTTAACATGTGACTTGCATCTTTCCTCCATCATAAATGTTTTTATGAGCTAAAACTTTCAAAAGCCTTAGGCATACATTTATGAGCTTTCATTTTCAAAATGATTGAGGACATCACACACACATCATGTACTTTCATCTTTGCATTCATAGTGTGTGTGTGTGTATTAGATTTTCATTTTCATATCCGCCTCTTTTAGAGGCAATTGTAATGAGCTTATTTGTATCTCCATCAAGTGTATGTTAGACACTACTTAGAGAGATAGCCAACCATTTGGTTGAAGAGGTTATTGCTTAGCCTATAAAAGCATAATGTATAGGTTGATGTTAAGCGTTGAAAAACATCATTGTAAAGGTTATTGCTTAGCCTTGAAAAGCATATTGTAAAGGTTATTGCTTAGCCTATTGAAAAGCATAAATAGTGGAAATCCGGTGGGGTGTTGGATCACAAGCCGGTAGTGGATGTAGGCATTGAGGCCGAACCACTATAAATCCTTGTGTGATGGTGCTTGCTTTGTGGTGATTGTTTTCATTAAGCTTCCGCATTTTGTTTGATAATCATCACTTGTGACTAGTTTGTTTTAAAGAAGTTAAAATTGATTAAAATTGGTCATAAATGAAGCTCACCCTATTCACCCCCCCCCCCCTCTAGGGTTTGGATCCCAGGACTTACAATTGGTATCAGAGCGGGTTACTCCATTTTAGGGCTTAACAACCCGGAGTTGATCCTTGCTAGATTTGAACCCTAGTACTGTGATTTTGTGCATATCTTTTTAAAGATTTCCACTATGTTTGAAATTGTTATTTCCCCTAGCTTCTTGCACCACTCTAAGACTTTTTCAAGTTATATCTTCAAGAGTTGGTGAGTCCTCAATGTGATCTCTCAAGGACATCCTTTTCAAGACCTCTGGTGAATCTTCATTGGTAAACATTTAGACTAACCTTAAGGCCTTGATCCTCTCTAGACCAACCTATTCTTTTATAGTTAAATCTTTTTGTTGGTCATGTTACATTTGCATTTTGTTTCTTTATAGTCACATCTTTTAAAATGCAATGTTTCTTTGTGATCATTTGATTTTGTCTTCATGAACTTTTAAAGTTATATCTCATGGTTTTCAAAATCCTTTGATTGCAATATTTTCATGATGGATTTGCATTTTGTTCATATAGTTATATCTCTTGTAATGCATATCTATTCATGATCAATTGATTGTGATTACAAAAGCTTTCTTAGCTAGATTTTTCATGATCAATTGATGTTGGAAAATCATTTGATGTATGTCATAGTTAGATCCTTTTTGTAAATCAAATGATTTGAAGCAATTTAAGTTTTCAATTGATTTTTCAAGTTATATCTCTTGATATGGAAAATATGTGTTCAATTTGTATGAGTGTCTATTGTCATATTTAGAATACAAATTGAAACTTTCTTGTTTTTCAAAACCACTTGCTCTTAATTCTATAAATGATTCTTTGTTGAATTTTCAAATATTGAAGTGATTTGAGAAACTTTGGAAAATGTTCTAAGCTTAATGGTTGCATTTATAGGAGCATTTTCCTTGAATTTATTTCCTTGTGCTTGATTATAATTTTATCATGAAGGAAATAATTTTTACAAACAATTTACATCTTTGCTCATTTAGTTACATTCCTTTTATGCAAATTGATTTTGATGTCTTACATTGCTTGGTTGGATATAGTTTCATTGATTTGCATGTTTGTGCCTAACTTGGTATATATTTTCATTAATGCAAATTGATGATTGTTTATGTGCTTTATAGTAAAATCTTTTGTTTTATTATCATTTGAGCCTAATAAGTACATATGTGATTTAATGTGCTAAGTTCATTTGGTATAGACGTCATATCCTTTTCCATTGCATTGTAAGCTTAGTACATTTGCTAAGAGTGGAGATGTTACATGATAGATTGTCCCTCTAACTCCATACCTTCTTGTGCTTGCATAGTTATATTCTTTATTGATGATATGGTATGAGTTAGATCTTGAGTGTTGATTGATCCTCTCTATGCAAATGTCAAATCGTTCTATGTATGGTTGTGTTATTCATTATATTTGTAGAAACCATACTAGAACTAAAATCCATCATCTATGCTTTCTAGTCATATCTTTTTTGGATGGTTATGATGTTGATTCATGTATTTTCTCTAAGTGATATCATCCCTATACATGTTTCAACTTCATAGTAGTGTTCTTGATCATATGAAACTCTTTGAAATCTATTCCTCATATTTCTATATGTTTGATGGATATCTTAGATGTTGAATTCATATTATTTTGACACTTTGGAAATTGCATGCATTACCAAGTAATATCCTTTTGCATTGCAATTTACCTTGTTCATCACTATGCTCAATAGTCATATCTTTAAAAGTGATGAATATGCATTTATGATGCTTGATGGAATTTTGTGTTTGTCACATTCTTGCTCTTTATCATGTTGTCAAATTCAATTGGTTTCAATTGGTATAATTTTAGATTGATTTGATTTCTTGTGAATGTGATAGACCTTGTGTACATTGGATTGAACTTGATAGTTATATATTTGTTCCATGTCACACACCATTAGCATCATAATTTTCATGATTGCCACCTCTTTTGGTCATATAGGTATATCTCATGACCACCATGTTTATGTATTCATAATCTTGGTTGGTTATTAGTTGAGGTTGGCTTCATGTTTGAATTTCATTTCACTCATCTTGCACTTTAATAAGTCATATTTATTGATTGAATGAAATGATTTTCAAAACCTTCATAGCATATGTTTTCCATAGTTAGATTGTTTGATGCTATGATTAATAAACCCCATTTCATCATGGATAGCTCTAATTTGAATTTTTCCTAATAGGTATATTTTTAAATCCATTTTAGAGTGATTGCTTTAAAAGACTTATCTTTGAATCTCAACTGGTATTCTTTGTTTTTCCAATTGGTAACCATGATTGCTTTTCTCATTGACCTTGCTCTCTTTTGGTAATTTGATCATATTGTGCTCTATTTTTAAACGAATCTAATCCTTTCCTTGAAGTTGACCCTCAATTGGTAAAACCATCTTCTTCTTAAGCGTAATAGTTAAATCTTTGTCAAAAGTTTGACAAAAGGAGAGAATGGATTGAGGGGATGTGTAAACCTTCATAGGAAGTAATAGTTTTGATCAAATTGACCCTTGGATTGACTTTGAACCCTTAGAGACTACTTCCATACATGATAGCCTGTTATGTTTTTCATTTTCGATTTCTTTTGTTAACAGGTGCTACTAAAAGGTATTTTCCTTATTTCATGTGTGTAGGTACCTTTGCAATTTAATGTCAAAGGGGGAGAGAGCATTCAAGTTCTCAAAAGGGTGAAGAGAATGTCCAAGCTTCCTAAGGGGAGGTTTTGTATGATCTTCTACAGGGGGAGAGAATACATACATTGCCAAAGGGAGAGAGAGGCATGGTCAAAGGGGGAGAGCTAGTAGAAGAAGAAAGCTTGGAAGCTAAAGAAGATGCTTGGCTAAAGAAAGAAAGATTGAAGAATGATCAAGCTCCAAGCATCATGAAGAATGAAGAAAAGGAACCAAGAGCCCAAGCTATGAGGAGAAGCATCCAAGAAGATTTCAAGACTTGTCCAGCTGAGGGGGAGCTGAAGACTAAGTGTGTTTATTCAGTGGTGAGTGAGTTGCCATCAAATTGCAAAGGGGGAGATTGTTAGGATTTTTGTAGATTGCAATTTGATGGATGCATTATCATTCAAGCATCATTTGATTTGCACGCATATGCATTGTTTTAAGAAATCTTGAAATCTTATTTTTTACATGCATTGTTTTTAAGAGTTGTAAAAGTATTGACTTATGCATGTTTTGTTTTTAATCTTGGATGCATTTGTTTTTTAAAAGAGTTTTTAGAAATCAAGCAAGCCTTTGGTTTTAAACCTTTGAATCATTTTTAGGCTTTTTGTGTTTCATGTTTTTAAACATCTTAGAATGATTTAAAACATGTTTCTAAGCTTGATTTAGTGGCCCAAAAGTTCCCACTTGAAAAGACTTTGAAATATGCAAATTTAGGAATTTTTGGTCCCAGGGGGTCAACCTGCAGTGAGCCAGGTCGACCCGGCTCACTGCAGGTCGACTGGGTCCTGGAGCACCAACGGTCAGAAATTTGACCGTTGTGTGTACCAGGTCGACCCGGCCCTGTTGGCAGGTCGATCCGGGACTACCCGTTGGGCATTTTTTGCTACAAATATGAGTTCTTTCCTTTGCCAAAAGTTGGGAATTTTAAGGCCCTCCTTGAGGGGTTTTGAGGTAAATACAAGGGAAATGAACTAAGGGATGAAGGGGATCATTAGGAAAGCTAAAGCTTGGATTAATGAGTTAAACCAACAAGTAAGCTCTACTTTCCTTAACCATATGTTGTCATGCTTTGTTTTATTTATTGGTAAATCTTTTGTAGCATGATATACTATGTTTTGTTGTATCCTTAACATGTTTTATGTTTTGAATTGATTTATTGTTTTGGATAAATCACCACTGATTCAATCCAAGTAGTACTTTATCTTTGGTAAATCTAAGTAGATCATGTTAATGAAAGAATCTTTGAAATTATATGTAACATGATTCATATACTTGGTTGAATCTTTGGTTGTTGTTTTCCATCATAAGAAAATCTCTTTCAAATGTATCTTATGTTTTGGATTCAACATTTTTACAAATCATATGGACTTTTGTTTTAAAGTTTCACAACTTGCATTACTTTGATTGGTATATCTTATTCAAGTTGTATTTATAATTACATATGATTTGTCCCCTTATTTCAATCAAATCTATTTTTATGATTTATGAGCTACATTGTTGATTTGATTGACATCCCTATGCATCACATGTTTAGAGCTAATTAATTTCATACAACTTGTGAATCTTTGTCATCATTAACAAGTTGTTACTTTTAACATGTGACTTGCATCTTTCCTCCATCATAAATGTTTTTATGAGCTAAAACTTTCAAAAGCCTTAGGCATACATTTATGAGCTTTCATTTTCAAAATGATTGAGGACATCACACACACATCATGTACTTTCATCTTTGCATTCATAGTGTGTGTGTGTGTATTAGATTTTCATTTTCATATCCGCCTCTTTTAGAGGCAATTGTAATGAGCTTATTTGTATCTCCATCAAGTGTATGTTAGACACTACTTAGAGAGATAGCCAACCATTTGGTTGAAGAGGTTATTGCTTAGCCTATAAAAGCATAATGTATAGGTTGATGTTAAGCGTTGAAAAACATCATTGTAAAGGTTATTGCTTAGCCTTGAAAAGCATATTGTAAAGGTTATTGCTTAGCCTATTGAAAAGCATAAATAGTGGAAATCCGGTGGGGTGTTGGATCACAAGCCGGTAGTGGATGTAGGCATTGAGGCCGAACCACTATAAATCCTTGTGTGATGGTGCTTGCTTTGTGGTGATTGTTTTCATTAAGCTTCCGCATTTTGTTTGATAATCATCACTTGTGACTAGTTTGTTTTAAAGAAGTTAAAATTGATTAAAATTGGTCATAAATGAAGCTCACCCTATTCACCCCCCCCCCCCCTCTAGGGTTTGGATCCCAGGACTTACAATTGGTATCAGAGCGGGTTACTCCATTTTAGGGCTTAACAACCCGGAGTTGATCCTTGCTAGATTTGAACCCTAGTACTGTGATTTTGTGCATATCTTTTTAAAGATTTCCACTATGTTTGAAATTGTTATTTCCCCTAGCTTCTTGCACCACTCTAAGACTTTTTCAAGTTATATCTTCAAGAGTTGGTGAGTCCTCAATGTGATCTCTCAAGGACATCCTTTTCAAGACCTCTGGTGAATCTTCATTGGTAAACATTTAGACTAACCTTAAGGCCTTGATCCTCTCTAGACCAACCTACTCTTTTATAGTTAAATCTTTTTGTTGGTCATGTTACATTTGCATTTTGTTTCTTTATAGTCACATCTTTTAAAATGCAATGTTTCTTTGTGATCATTTGATTTTGTCTTCATGAACTTTTAAAGTTATATCTCATGGTTTTCAAAATCCTTTGATTGCAATATTTTCATGATGGATTTGCATTTTGTTCATATAGTTATATCTCTTGTAATGCATATCTATTCATGATCAATTGATTGTGATTACAAAAGCTTTCTTAGCTAGATTTTTCATGATCAATTGATGTTGGAAAATCATTTGATGTATGTCATAGTTAGATCCTTTTTGTAAATCAAATGATTTGAAGCAATTTAAGTTTTCAATTGATTTTTCAAGTTATATCTCTTGATATGGAAAATATGTGTTCAATTTGTATGAGTGTCTATTGTCATATTTAGAATACAAATTGAAACTTTCTTGTTTTTCAAAACCACTTGCTCTTAATTCTATAAATGATTCTTTGTTGAATTTTCAAATATTGAAGTGATTTGAGAAACTTTGGAAAATGTTCTAAGCTTAATGGTTGCATTTATAGGAGCATTTTCCTTGAATTTATTTCCTTGTGCTTGATTATAATTTTATCATGAAGGAAATAATTTTTACAAACAATTTACATCTTTGCTCATTTAGTTACATTCCTTTTATGCAAATTGATTTTGATGTCTTACATTGCTTGGTTGGATATAGTTTCATTGATTTGCATGTTTGTGCCTAACTTGGTATATATTTTCATTAATGCAAATTGATGATTGTTTATGTGCTTTATAGTAAAATCTTTTGTTTTATTATCATTTGAGCCTAATAAGTACATATGTGATTTAATGTGCTAAGTTCATTTGGTATAGACGTCATATCCTTTTCCATTGCATTGTAAGCTTAGTACATTTGCTAAGAGTGGAGATGTTACATGATAGATTGTCCCTCTAACTCCATACCTTCTTGTGCTTGCATAGTTATATTCTTTATTGATGATATGGTATGAGTTAGATCTTGAGTGTTGATTGATCCTCTCTATGCAAATGTCAAATCGTTCTATGTATGGTTGTGTTATTCATTATATTTGTAGAAACCATACTAGAACTAAAATCCATCATCTATGCTTTCTAGTCATATCTTTTTTGGATGGTTATGATGTTGATTCATGTATTTTCTCTAAGTGATATCATCCCTATACATGTTTCAACTTCATAGTAGTGTTCTTGATCATATGAAACTCTTTGAAATCTATTCCTCATATTTCTATATGTTTGATGGATATCTTAGATGTTGAATTCATATTATTTTGACACTTTGGAAATTGCATGCATTACCAAGTAATATCCTTTTGCATTGCAATTTACCTTGTTCATCACTATGCTCAATAGTCATATCTTTAAAAGTGATGAATATGCATTTATGATGCTTGATGGAATTTTGTGTTTGTCACATTCTTGCTCTTTATCATGTTGTCAAATTCAATTGGTTTCAATTGGTATAATTTTAGATTGATTTGATTTCTTGTGAATGTGATAGACCTTGTGTACATTGGATTGAACTTGATAGTTATATATTTGTTCCATGTCACACACCATTAGCATCATAATTTTCATGATTGCCACCTCTTTTGGTCATATAGGTATATCTCATGACCACCATGTTTATGTATTCATAATCTTGGTTGGTTATTAGTTGAGGTTGGCTTCATGTTTGAATTTCATTTCACTCATCTTGCACTTTAATAAGTCATATTTATTGATTGAATGAAATGATTTTCAAAACCTTCATAGCATATGTTTTCCATAGTTAGATTGTTTGATGCTATGATTAATAAACCCCATTTCATCATGGATAGCTCTAATTTGAATTTTTCCTAATAGGTATATTTTTAAATCCATTTTAGAGTGATTGCTTTAAAAGACTTATCTTTGAATCTCAACTGGTATTCTTTGTTTTTCCAATTGGTAACCATGATTGCTTTTCTCATTGACCTTGCTCTCTTTTGGTAATTTGATCATATTGTGCTCTATTTTTAAACGAATCTAATCCTTTCCTTGAAGTTGACCCTCAATTGGTAAAACCATCTTCTTCTTAAGCGTAATAGTTAAATCTTTGTCAAAAGTTTGACAAAAGGAGAGAATGGATTGAGGGGATGTGTAAACCTTCATAGGAAGTAATAGTTTTGATCAAATTGACCCTTGGATTGACTTTGAACCCTTAGAGACTACTTCCATACATGATAGCCTGTTATGTTTTTCATTTTCGATTTCTTTTGTTAACAGGTGCTACTAAAAGGTATTTTCCTTATTTCATGTGTGTAGGTACCTTTGCAATTTAATGTCAAAGGGGGAGAGAGCATTCAAGTTCTCAAAAGGGTGAAGAGAATGTCCAAGCTTCCTAAGGGGAGGTTTTGTATGATCTTCTACAGGGGGAGAGAATACATACATTGCCAAAGGGAGAGAGAGGCATGGTCAAAGGGGGAGAGCTAGTAGAAGAAGAAAGCTTGGAAGCTAAAGAAGATGCTTGGCTAAAGAAAGAAAGATTGAAGAATGATCAAGCTCCAAGCATCATGAAGAATGAAGAAAAGGAACCAAGAGCCCAAGCTAAGAGGAGAAGCATCCAAGAAGATTTCAAGACTTGTCCAGCTGAGGGTGAGCTGAAGACTAAGTGTGTTTATTCAGTGGTGAGTGAGTTGCCATCAAATTGCAAAGGGGGAGATTGTTAGGATTTTTGTAGATTGCAATTTGATGGATGCATTATCATTCAAGCATCATTTGATTTGCACGCATATGCATTGTTTTAAGAAATCTTGAAATCTTATTTTTTACATGCATTGTTTTTAAGAGTTGTAAAAGTATTGACTTATGCATGTTTTGTTTTTAATCTTGGATGCATTTGTTTTTTAAAAGAGTTTTTAGAAATCAAGCAAGCCTTTGGTTTTAAACCTTTGAATCATTTTTAGGCTTTTTGTGTTTCATGTTTTTAAACATCTTAGAATGATTTAAAACATGTTTCTAAGCTTGATTTAGTGGCCCAAAAGTTCCCACTTGAAAAGACTTTGAAATATGCAAATTTAGGAATTTTTGGTCCCAGGGGGTCAACCTGCAGTGAGCCAGGTCGACCCGGCTCACTGCAGGTCGACTGGGTCCTGGAGCACCAACGGTCAGAAATTTGACCGTTGTGTGTACCAGGTCGACCCGGCCCTGTTGGCAGGTCGATCCGGGACTACCCGTTGGGCATTTTTTGCTACAAATATGAGTTCTTTCCTTTGCCAAAAGTTGGGAATTTTAAGGCCCTCCTTGAGGGGTTTTGAGGTAAATACAAGGGAAATGAACTAAGGGATGAAGGGGATCATTAGGAAAGCTAAAGCTTGGATTAATGAGTTAAACCAACAAGTAAGCTCTACTTTCCTTAACCATATGTTGTCATGCTTTGTTTTATTTATTGGTAAATCTTTTGTAGCATGATATACTATGTTTTGTTGTATCCTTAACATGTTTTATGTTTTGAATTGATTTATTGTTTTGGATAAATCACCACTGATTCAATCCAAGTAGTACTTTATCTTTGGTAAATCTAAGTAGATCATGTTAATGAAAGAATCTTTGAAATTATATGTAACATGATTCATATACTTGGTTGAATCTTTGGTTGTTGTTTTCCATCATAAGAAAATCTCTTTCAAATGTATCTTATGTTTTGGATTCAACATTTTTACAAATCATATGGACTTTTGTTTTAAAGTTTCACAACTTGCATTACTTTGATTGGTATATCTTATTCAAGTTGTATTTATAATTACATATGATTTGTCCCCTTATTTCAATCAAATCTATTTTTATGATTTATGAGCTACATTGTTGATTTGATTGACATCCCTATGCATCACATGTTTAGAGCTAATTAATTTCATACAACTTGTGAATCTTTGTCATCATTAACAAGTTGTTACTTTTAACATGTGACTTGCATCTTTCCTCCATCATAAATGTTTTTATGAGCTAAAACTTTCAAAAGCCTTAGGCATACATTTATGAGCTTTCATTTTCAAAATGATTGAGGACATCACACACACATCATGTACTTTCATCTTTGCATTCATAGTGTGTGTGTGTGTGTGTGTGTATTAGATTTTCATTTTCATATCCGCCTCTTTTAGAGGCAATTGTAATGAGCTTATTTGTATCTCCATCAAGTGTATGTTAGACACTACTTAGAGAGATAGCCAACCATTTGGTTGAAGAGGTTATTGCTTAGCCTATAAAAGCATAATGTATAGGTTGATGTTAAGCGTTGAAAAACATCATTGTAAAGGTTATTGCTTAGCCTTGAAAAGCATATTGTAAAGGTTATTGCTTAACCTATTGAAAAGCATAAATAGTGAAAATCCGGTGGGGTGTTGGATCACAAGCCGGTAGTGGATGTAGGCATTGAGGCCGAACCACTATAAATCCTTGTGTGATGGTGCTTGCTTTGTGGTGATTGTTTTCATTAAGCTTCCGCATTTTGTTTGATAATCATCACTTGTGACTAGTTTGTTTTAAAGAAGTTAAAATTGATTAAAATTGGTCATAAATGAAGCTCACCCTATTCACCCCCCCCCCCCTCTAGGGTTTGGATCCCAGGACTTACAATTGGTATCAAAGCGGGTTACTCCATTTTAGGGCTTAACAACCCGGAGTTGATCCTTGCTAGATTTGAACCCTAGTACTGTGATTTTGTGCATATCTTTTTAAAGATTTCCACTATGTTTGAAATTGTTATTTCCCCTAGCTTCTTGCACTACTCTAAGACTTTTTCAAGTTATATCTTCAAGAGTTGGTGAGTCCTCAATGTGATCTCTCAAGGACATCCTTTTCAAGACCTCTGGTGAATCTTCATTGGTAAACATTTAGACTAACCTTAAGGCCTTGATCCTCTCTAGACCAACCTATTCTTTTATAGTTAAATCTTTTTGTTGGTCATGTTACATTTGCATTTTGTTTCTTTATAGTCACATCTTTTAAAATGCAATGTTTCTTTGTGATCATTTGATTTTGTCTTCATGAACTTTTAAAGTTATATCTCATGGTTTTCAAAATCCTTTGATTGCAATATTTTCATGATGGATTTGCATTTTGTTCATATAGTTATATCTCTTGTAATGCATATTTATTCATGATCAATTGATTGTGATTACAAAAGCTTTCTTAGCTAGATTTTTCATGATCAATTGATGTTGGAAAATCATTTGATGTATGTCATAGTTAGATCCTTTTTGTAAATCAAATGATTTGAAGCAATTTAAGTTTTCAATTGATTTTTCAAGTTATATCTCTTGATATGGAAAATATGTGTTCAATTTGTATGAGTGTCTATTGTCATATTTAGAATACAAATTGAAACTTTCTTGTTTTTCAAAACCACTTGCTCTTAATTCTATAAATGATTCTTTGTTGAATTTTCAAATATTGAAGTGATTTGAGAAACTTTGGAAAATGTTCTAAGCTTAATGGTTGCATTTATAGGAGCATTTTCCTTGAATTTATTTCCTTGTGCTTGATTATAATTTTATCATGAAGGAAATAATTTTTACAAACAATTTACATCTTTGCTCATTTAGTTACATTCCTTTTATGCAAATTGATTTTGATGTCTTACATTGCTTGGTTGGATATAGTTTCATTGATTTGCATGTTTGTGCCTAACTTGGTATATATTTTCATTAATGCAAATTGATGATTGTTTATGTGCTTTATAGTAAAATCTTTTGTTTTATTATCATTTGAGCCTAATAAGTACATATGTGATTTAATGTGCTAAGTTCATTTGGTATAAACCTCATATCCTTTTCCATTGCATTGTAAGCTTAGTACATTTGCTAAGAGTGGAGATGTTACATGATAGATTGTCCCTCTAACTCCATACCTTCTTGTGCTTGCATAGTTATATTCTTTATTGATGATATGGTATGAGTTAGATCTTGAGTGTTGATTGATCCTCTCTATGCAAATGTCAAATCGTTCTATGTATGGTTGTGTTATTCATTATATTTGTAGAAACCATACTAGAACTAAAATCCATCATCTATGCTTTCTAGTCATATCTTTTTTGGATGGTTATGATGTTGATTCATGTATTTTCTCTAAGTGATATCATCCCTATACATGTTTCAACTTCATAGTAGTGTTCTTGATCATATGAAACTCTTTGAAATCTATTCCTCATATTTCTATATGTTTGATGGATATCTTAGATGTTGAATTCATATTATTTTGACACTTTGGAAATTGCATGCATTACCAAGTAATATCCTTTTGCATTGCAATTTACCTTGTTCATCACTATGCTCAATAGTCATATCTTTAAAAGTGATGAATATGCATTTATGATGCTTGATGGAATTTTGTGTTTGTCACATTCTTGCTCTTTATCATGTTGTCAAATTCAATTGGTTTCAATTGGTATAATTTTAGATTGATTTGATTTCTTGTGAATGTGATAGACCTTGTGTACATTGGATTGAACTTGATAGTTATATATTTGTTCCATGTCACACACCATTAGCATCATAATTTTCATGATTGCCACCTCTTTTGGTCATATAGGTATATCTCATGACCACCATGTTTATGTATTCATAATCTTGGTTGGTTATTAGTTGAGGTTGGCTTCATGTTTGAATTTCATTTCACTCATCTTGCACTTTAATAAGTCATATTTATTGATTGAATGAAATGATTTTCAAAACCTTCATAGCATATGTTTTCCATAGTTAGATTATTTGATGCTATGATTAATAAACCCCATTTCATCATGGATAGCTCTAATTTGAATTTTTCCTAATAGGTATATTTTTAAATCCATTTTAGAGTGATTGCTTTAAAAGACTTATCTTTGAATCTCAACTGGTATTCTTTGTTTTTCCAATTGGTATCCATGATTGCTTTTCTCATTGACCTTGCTCTCTTTTGGTAATTTGATCATATTGTGCTCTATTTTTAAACGAATCTAATCCTTTCCTTGAAGTTGACCCTCAATTGGTAAAACCATCTTCTTCTTA
This sequence comes from Cinnamomum chago, assembly GCA_038049695.1. NCBI lineage: Eukaryota > Viridiplantae > Streptophyta > Magnoliopsida > Laurales > Lauraceae > Cinnamomum > Cinnamomum chago. Next base: position 59,427,675 of record CP142451.1, read on the forward strand.
AGCGTAATAGTTAAATCTTTGTCAAAAGTTTGACAAAAGGAGAGAATGGATTGAGGGGGAGTGTAAACCTTCATAGGAAGTATTAGTTTTGATCAAATTGACCCTTGGATTGACTTTGAACCCTTAGAGACTACTTCCATACATGATAGCCTGTTATGTTTTTCATTTTCGATTTCTTTTGTTAACAGGTGCTACTAAAAGGTATTTTCCTTATTTCATGTGTGTAGGTACCTTTGCAATTTAATGTCAAAGGGGGAGAGAGCATTCAAGTTCTCAAAAGGGTGAAGAGAATGTCCAAGCTTCCTAAGGGGAGGTTTTGTATGATCTTCTACAGGGGGAGAGAATACATACATTGCCAAAGGGAGAGAGAGGCATGGTCAAAGGGGGAGAGCTAGTAGAAGAAGAAAGCTTGGAAGCTAAAGAAGATGCTTGGCTAAAGAAAGAAAGATTGAAGAATGATCAAGCTCCAAGCATCATGAAGAATGAAGAAAAGGAACCAAGAGCCCAAGCTAAGAGGAGAAGCATCCAAGAAGATTTCAAGACTTGTCCAGCTGAGGGGGAGCTGAAGACCAAGTGTGTTTATTCAGTGGTGAGTGAGTTTCCATCAAATTGCAAAGGGGGAGATTGTTAGGATTTTTGTAGATTGCAATTTGATGGATGCATTATCATTCAAGCATCATTTGATTTGCACGCATATGCATTGTTTTAAGAAATCTTGAAATCTTATTTTTTACATGCATTGTTTTTAAGAGTTGTAAAAGTATTGACTTATGCATGTTTTGTTTTTAATCTTGGATGCATTTGTTTTTTAAAAGAGTTTTTAGAAATCAAGCAAGCCTTTGGTTTTAAACCTTTGAATCATTTTTAGGCTTTTTGTGTTTCATGTTTTTAAACATCTTAGAATGATTTAAAACATGTTTCTAAGCTTGATTTAGTGGCCCAAAAGTTCCCACTTGAAAAGACTTTGAAATATGCAAATTTAGGAATTTTTGGTCCCAGGGGGTCAACCTGCAGTGAGCCAGGTCGACCCGGCTCACTGCAGGTCGACTGGGTCCTGGAGCACCAACGGTCAGAAATTTGACCGTTGTGTGTACCAGGTCGACCCGGCCCTGTTGGCAGGTCGATCCGGGACTACCCGTTGGGCATTTTTTGCTACAAATATGAGTTCTTTCCTTTGCCAAAAGTTGGGAATTTTAAGGCCCTCCTTGAGGGGTTTTGAGGTAAATACAAGGGAAATGAACTAAGGGATGAAGGGGATCATTAGGAAAGCTAAAGCTTGGATTAATGAGTTAAACCAACAAGTAAGCTCTACTTTCCTTAACCATATGTTGTCATGCTTTGTTTTATTTATTGGTAAATCTTTTGTAGCATGATATACTTGTTAGGAATTTTCTAGATTGCAATTTGATGGATGCATTTCATTCAAGCATCATTTGATTTACACACATGCATTGTTTTAAATAAACTTGAAATCTTGTTTTATTCATGCATTGTTTTTAAGAGTTGTAAAAGTTTTGATTTATGCATGATTTGTTTTTAAATCTTGGATGCATTTGTTTTAGAAAATCAAGCTAGCCTATGAGTTTTAAATCTTTCAAAATATTTTAGGCTTTTTATGTTCCATGTTTTAAAACCCTTAGAATGATTTAAAACATGTTTTAAAGCTTGATTTTATGGCCCAAATTATTCCACAAAGAAAAACTTTGTTTTTTCAAAAATTGGATTTTGGGGCCACTGCAGTGTCGCCGGTCGACCGGCGCAGAGGTCCCGGTCGACCGGGAACACTGCAAGGCAGAAAGTTGCCCTGGCGCCCCAACGGTCAGAAATCTGACCGTTGTGTGTTCCCGGTCGACCGAGACCTCTTTGTCGGTCGACCGAGGACTAGCCGTTGGCAACTTTTTGCTATAAATATGTGTTCTTTCCCTTGCCAAAAGTTGGGAATTTTTAACCCCTCCTTGAGAGGATTTGAGGCATATCAAAAGGGAAAAGAACCAAGGGATGAAGGGGATGATTAGGAAAGCTAAAGCTTGGATTAATGAAGTTAAACCACCAAGTAGGCTCTTCCTTTCTTAATCATATGTTTGCATGCTTTTGTTTTATTTTTGGTAAATCATTTCTAGCATGTTAAACTATGTTTGTGTTGTGTCCTTAACATATTTTATGTTTTGAGTTGATTTATTGTTTTGGATACAACATCACATGATTCAATCCAAGTAGTACTTAACTTTGGTAAATCTAAGTAGATCATGTTAATAAAAGAACTTTGGTAAATCATATGTAACATGATCCATATACTTGGTTGAATCTTTGATTGTTGTTTTCCATCATAAGAACATCTCTTTCAAAACTAACTTATGTTTTGGATTCAACTTCTTTACAAATCATATGTTTTCATGTTTTGTTTTATCATTGGTAAATCTTAGTAACATGTTAACCTATGATGTGTTGTATCCTTAGCATGTGTTATATTTTGAATAGATCTATTGTTTTGGATACATCACCATTGATTCATCAAAGTAGTACTTTATCTTTGGTAAATCTAAGTAGATCATGTTAATGAAATATGTAACATGATTCATATACTTTGTTGAATCATTGGTTGTTGTTTTTCCATCATAAGAAAATCTCTCTCAAATGTATCTTATGTTTTGGATCCAACATCTTTACAAATCATATGTGTATTATTGTTTTAATGCTTCACAACTTGCCTTACTTTGATTGGTAAATCTTTTTCAAGTTGTCCTTATAATTACATATGATTTGTCCCCTCTTTTCAATCAAATCTATTTTTATGTTTTGAGCATCATTGATGATTTGATTGACATCCCTATGCATTACATGTTTAGAGCTAATCCATTTCATACAACTTGTGTAACTTTGATATCATTAACAAGTTGTTACTTTTAACATGTGATTGCATTACATCCTCAATCATAAATGTTTTTGGGCTAAAACTTTCAAAAGCCTTAGGCATACATTTATGAACTTTCATTTTCAAAATGATTGAGGACCACACACACACACTTCATATACTTTCATCTTTGCATTCATAGTGTGAGTGTGTATTAGTTTTTCACTTCCATATCCGCCTATTTAAGAGGCATTGTAATGAGCTTAATTGAATCTCCATCAAGTGTATTAAAGACACTATTTTAGTGAGATAACCAACCTTGTGGTTGAAGAGGTTATTGCTTAGCCTATAAAAGCATAGTGTATAGGTTGATGTTAAGCCTTGAAAAACATCATTGTAAGGTTATTGCTTAGCCTTGGAAAGCATATTGTAAAGGTTATTGCTTAGCCTATTGAAAAGCATAAATAGTGGAAATCCGGTGGGGTGTTGGTTCACAAGCCGGTAGTGGATGTAGGCATTGAGGCCGAACCACTATAAATACTTGTGTAATGGTGTTTGCTTTGTGGTGATTCTTTTGTTAGCTTCCGCATCTTGTATGATTAATCACCACATATGACTAGTTTGTTTTAAAGAAGTTAAAATTGATTAATATTGGTCATAGTTGTAGCTCACCCTATTCACCCCCCCTCTAGGGTTCGGATCCCCATGGACTTACAAGTGGTATCAGAGCGGGTTACTCCATTTTAGGGCTTAACAACCCGGAGTTGATCCTTGCTAGATTTGAACCCTAGTGTTGTGATTTATTGCATATCTTTTTAAAGATTTCCACTATGATTGAAAATTGATATTTCCCTAGCCTCTTTGCACCACTCTAAGACTTTTCTAAGTTATATCTTCTAGAGTTGGTGAGTCCCCAAAGTGATCTCTCAAGGACTCTTTTTCAAGACCTTAGGTGTATTTTCAAAGGTAGTCTATTTGAGTAACCTTAAGGCCTTGATCCCACTAGACCAACCTATGCTTTTTAGTAATATCTTTTTGTTGGTCATGTCACATTTGCATTTTGTTTCTTTGTAGTCACATCTTTTAAAATGCAATGTTTCTTTGTGATCATTTGATTTTGTCTTCATGAACTTTTATAGTTATATCTCATGGTTTTCAAAATCCTTTGGTTGCATTACTTTCATGATGGATTTGCATTTTGATCATATAGTTATATCTCTTGTAGTGCATATCTATTCATGATCAATTGATTGTGATTACAAATGCTTTCATAGCTAGTTTTTCATGATCAATTGATGTTGGAAAATCATTTGATGATTGTCATAGTTATATCCTTTTTGGAAATCAAATGATTTGAAGCAACTTTAGTTTTCCATTGAGTTTTCAAAGTTAAATCTCTTGGTATGGAAAATATGTGTTCAATTTATAATTGTACACTTCTTGTTTTTCAAAATCACTTGCTCTTATTTCTATAAATGATTCCTTGTTGGAATTTCATACATTGAAGTGATTTGAAAAACTTTGGAAAATGTTCTAAGCTTTATTAGTTATATTTCTAGAAGCATTTTCCTTGAATTTATTTCCTTATGCTTAACTATGATTATATCATTTGGAAGGAAATAATTTTTACAAACTATTTGCATCTTTGCTCTTTTAGTTACATTCTTTATGCAAATTGATGTTGGTGTCTTACATTGCTTGGTTGGATATGGTTTCATTGATTTGCATGTTTGTGCCTTAACTTGGTATATGTTTTCATTAATGCAAATTGATGAGTGTTTATGTGCTTTATAGTAAAATCTTGTAATTGAACTTTTTAAGTGCATTTGTGATTTAATGTGCTAAGTTCATTTGGTATAAACCCCATATCTTTTTCCATTGCTTTGTAAGCTTAGTACATTTGCTAAGAGTGGAGATGTTACATGATAGATTGATTTCCTTTAACTTCATACCTTCTTGTGCTTAAATAGTTATATTCTTTTTGATGAATGGTATGAGTTAGATCTTGAGTGTTGATTAATCCTCTCTATGCAAATGTCAAATTGTTCTATGTATGGTTGTGATATTTATTATATTTGTTGAAACCATACTAGAACTCAAATCCATCATCTATGCTTTCTAGTCATATTTTTATTGGATGGTTATGATGTTGATTCATGTATATTTTCTAAGTGTTTTCATTCTTATACATGTTTCAACTTCATATTAGTGATCTTGATCATATGAAACTCTTTGAAATCCATTCCTCATATTTCTATGTGTTTGATGGATAACTTAGATGTTGAATTCATATGATTTAGTCACTTTTTAAATTGCATGCATTTCAAAGTCATATCCTTGTGCATTGCAATTTATCTTGTTCATCACTATGCTCAATAGTTATATCTTTAAAAGTGATGAATATGCAATTATGATGCTTGATGGAATTTTGCCACATTCTTGTTCTTTATCATGTTATCAAATTCAATTGGTTTCAATTGGTATAATGTTTGATTGATTTGATTTCTTGTGAATGTGATAAATCTTGTGTGCATTGGATTGAACTTGATAAGTAATATGTTTGTTCCATGTCACACACCATTAGCATCATAATGTTCATGTTGCCACCTCCTTTGCTCATATAGGTATATCTCATGACCACCATGTTTATGTGTTCATAATATTGGTTGGTTATTAGTTGAGGTTGGCTTCATGTTTGAATTTCATTTCACTCATCTTGTGCTTTAATAAGTCATATTTATTGATTGAATGAAATGATTTTCAAAACCTTACATAGCATATGATTTTCATAGTTAAATTGATTGATGCTATGTTTAGTAAACCCCATTTATCATGGATAGCTCTAATTTGGATTTTTCCTAATAGGTATATTTTTAAATCCATTTTAGAGTGATTGTGTTTAATAGTCATATCCTTAAATCTCAATTGGTATTCTTGTTTTTCCAATTGATATCCATGATTGCTTTTCCCATTAGACCTAGCTCTCTTTTGGCAAATTGATCATAAGTGCTCTATAGTTAAATGAATCTAATCCTTTCCTTGAAGTTGACCCTCATTTGGTTTAACCATCTTCTTCTTGCACCTAATAGTTAAATCTTTGTCAAATGTTTGACAAAAGAAGAGAATGGATTGAGGGGGAGTGTAAACCTTCATAGGAAGTATTAGTTTTGATCAAATTGACCCTTGGATTGCCTTTGAGCCCGTAGAGACTACTACCTCACATGATAGCCTGTTATGTATTTCATTTTCGATTTCATTTGTTAACAGGTGCTACTAAAGGTATTTTCCTTTTTTCATGTGTGTAGGTACCTTTGCAATTTAATGGCAAAGGGGGAGAAATTATGCAAGTTCTCAAAAGGGTAAAGAGAATGTCCAAGCTTCCTAAGGGGAGAGTTGTGTATGATCTTCTACAAGGGGAGAGAATACATACCTTGCCAAAGGGAGAAAGAGGCATGGTCAAAGGGGGAGAGCTAATAGAAGAAAGAAAGCTTGGAAGCTAAAGAAGATGCTTGGCTAAAGAAAGAAAGATTGAAGAATGATCAAGCTCCAAGCATCATGAAGAATGAAGAGAAGAAAAGAGCCCAAGCTAAGAGAAGCATCCAAGAAGATTTCAAGACTTGTCCAGCTGAGGGGGAGCTGAAGACTAAGTGTGTAATCTCAGTGGTGAGTGTGTTTGCCATCAAATTGCAAAGGGGGAGATTGTTAGGAATTTTCTAGATTGCAATTTGATGGATGCATTTCATTCAAGCATCATTTGATTTACACACATGCATTGTTTTAAATAAACTTGAAATCTTGTTTTATTCATGCATTGTTTTTAAGAGTTGTAAAAGTTTTGATTTATGCATGATTTGTTTTTAAATCTTGGATGCATTTGTTTTAGAAAATCAAGCTAGCCTATGAGTTTTAAATCTTTCAAAATATTTTAGGCTTTTTATGTTCCATGTTTTAAAACCCTTAGAATGATTTAAAACATGTTTTAAAGCTTGATTTTATGGCCCAAATTATTCCACAAAGAAAAACTTTGTTTTTTCAAAAATTGGATTTTGGGGCCACTGCAGTGTCGCCGGTCGACCGGCGCAGAGGTCCCGGTCGACCGGGAACACTGCAAGGCAGAAAGTTGCCCTGGCGCCCCAACGGTCAGAAATCTGACCGTTGTGTGTTCCCGGTCGACCGAGACCTCTTTGTCGGTCGACCGAGGACTAGCCGTTGGCAACTTTTTGCTATAAATATGTGTTCTTTCCCTTGCCAAAAGTTGGGAATTTTTAACCCCTCCTTGAGAGGATTTGAGGCATATCAAAAGGGAAAAGAACCAAGGGATGAAGGGGATGATTAGGAAAGCTAAAGCTTGGATTAATGAAGTTAAACCACCAAGTAGGCTCTTCCTTTCTTAATCATATGTTTGCATGCTTTTGTTTTATTTTTGGTAAATCATTTCTAGCATGTTAAACTATGTTTGTGTTGTGTCCTTAACATATTTTATGTTTTGAGTTGATTTATTGTTTTGGATACAACATCACATGATTCAATCCAAGTAGTACTTAACTTTGGTAAATCTAAGTAGATCATGTTAATAAAAGAACTTTGGTAAATCATATGTAACATGATCCATATACTTGGTTGAATCTTTGATTGTTGTTTTCCATCATAAGAACATCTCTTTCAAAACTAACTTATGTTTTGGATTCAACTTCTTTACAAATCATATGTTTTCATGTTTTGTTTTATCATTGGTAAATCTTAGTAACATGTTAACCTATGATGTGTTGTATCCTTAGCATGTGTTATATTTTGAATAGATCTATTGTTTTGGATACATCACCATTGATTCATCAAAGTAGTACTTTATCTTTGGTAAATCTAAGTAGATCATGTTAATGAAATATGTAACATGATTCATATACTTTGTTGAATCATTGGTTGTTGTTTTTCCATCATAAGAAAATCTCTCTCAAATGTATCTTATGTTTTGGATCCAACATCTTTACAAATCATATGTGTATTATTGTTTTAATGCTTCACAACTTGCCTTACTTTGATTGGTAAATCTTTTTCAAGTTGTCCTTATAATTACATATGATTTGTCCCCTCTTTTCAATCAAATCTATTTTTATGTTTTGAGCATCATTGATGATTTGATTGACATCCCTATGCATTACATGTTTAGAGCTAATCCATTTCATACAACTTGTGTAACTTTGATATCATTAACAAGTTGTTACTTTTAACATGTGATTGCATTACATCCTCAATCATAAATGTTTTTGGGCTAAAACTTTCAAAAGCCTTAGGCATACATTTATGAACTTTCATTTTCAAAATGATTGAGGACCACACACACACACTTCATATACTTTCATCTTTGCATTCATAGTGTGAGTGTGTATTAGTTTTTCACTTCCATATCCGCCTATTTAAGAGGCATTGTAATGAGCTTAATTGAATCTCCATCAAGTGTATTAAAGACACTATTTTAGTGAGATAACCAACCTTGTGGTTGAAGAGGTTATTGCTTAGCCTATAAAAGCATAGTGTATAGGTTGATGTTAAGCCTTGAAAAACATCATTGTAAGGTTATTGCTTAGCCTTGGAAAGCATATTGTAAAGGTTATTGCTTAGCCTATTGAAAAGCATAAATAGTGGAAATCCGGTGGGGTGTTGGTTCACAAGCCGGTAGTGGATGTAGGCATTGAGGCCGAACCACTATAAATACTTGTGTAATGGTGTTTGCTTTGTGGTGATTCTTTTGTTAGCTTCCGCATCTTGTATGATTAATCACCACATATGACTAGTTTGTTTTAAAGAAGTTAAAATTGATTAATATTGGTCATAGTTGTAGCTCACCCTATTCACCCCCCCTCTAGGGTTCGGATCCCCATGGACTTACAATACTATGTTTTGTTGTATCCTTAACATGTTTTATGTTTTGAATTGATTTATTGTTTTGGATAAATCACCACTGATTCAATCCAAGTAGTACTTTATCTTTGGTAAATCTAAGTAGATCATGTTAATGAAAGAATCTTTGAAATTATATGTAACATGATTCATATACTTGGTTGAATCTTTGGTTGTTGTTTTCCATCATAAGAAAATCTCTTTCAAATGTATCTTATGTTTTGGATTCAACATTTTTACAAATCATATGGACTTTTGTTTTAAAGTTTCACAACTTGCATTACTTTGATTGGTATATCTTATTCAAGTTGTATTTATAATTACATATGATTTGTCCCCTTATTTCAATCAAATCTATTTTTATGATTTATGAGCTACATTGTTGATTTGATTGACATCCCTATGCATCACATGTTTAGAGCTAATTAATTTCATACAACTTGTGAATCTTTGTCATCATTAACAAGTTGTTACTTTTAACATGTGACTTGCATCTTTCCTCCATCATAAATGTTTTTATGAGCTAAAACTTTCAAAAGCCTTAGGCATACATTTATGAGCTTTCATTTTCAAAATGATTGAGGACATCACACACACATCATGTACTTTCATCTTTGCATTCATAGTGTGTGTGTGTGTGTATTAGATTTTCATTTTCATATCCGCCTCTTTTAGAGGCAATTGTAATGAGCTTATTTGTATCTCCATCAAGTGTATGTTAGACACTACTTAGAGAGATAGCCAACCATTTGGTTGAAGAGGTTATTGCTTAGCCTATAAAAGCATAATGTATAGGTTGATGTTAAGCGTTGAAAAACATCATTGTAAAGGTTATTGCTTAGCCTTGAAAAGCATATTGTAAAGGTTATTGCTTAGCCTATTGAAAAGCATAAATAGTGGAAATCCGGTGGGGTGTTGGATCACAAGCCGGTAGTGGATGTAGGCATTGAGGCCGAACCACTATAAATCCTTGTGTGATGGTGCTTGCTTTGTGGTGATTGTTTTCATTAAGCTTCCGCATTTTGTTTGATAATCATCACTTGTGACTAGTTTGTTTTAAAGAAGTTAAAATTGATTAAAATTGGTCATAAATGAAGCTCACCCTATTCACCCCCCCCCCCTCTAGAGTTTGGATCCCAGGATTGAGGGGGAGTGTAAACCTTCATAGGAAGTATTAGTTTTGATCAAATTGACCCTTGGATTGGCTTTGAACCCTTAGAGATTACTTCCATACATGATAACCTGTTATGTATTTCATTTTCAATTTCTTTTGTTAATAGGTGCTACTAAAAGGTATTTTCCTTATTTCATGTGTCTGGTACCTTTGCAATTTAATGTCAAACGGGGAGAGAGCATTCAAGTTCTCTAAAGGGGAAGAGAATGTCCAAGCTTCCTAAGGGGAGATTTTGTATGATCTTCTATAGGGGGAGCGAATGCATATCTTGCCAAAGGGAGAGAGTGCATGGTCAAAGGGGGAGTGTTGATAGAAGAAAGAAAGCTTGGGAGCTAAAGAAGATGCTTGGCTAAAGAAAGAAAGATTGAAGAATGATCATGCTCCAAGCATCAAGAAGATTGGAGAAAAAGTCCAAGAGCCCAAGCTAAGAGAAGAAGCATCCAAGAGATTTCAAGACTTATCCAGCTTAGGGGGAGCTAAAGACTTAGTGTGTTAATTCGGTGTTAAGTAAGTTGCCATCAAATTGCAAAGGGGGAGAATGTTAGGGATTTTGTATATTGCAATTTGATGGATGCATTAACATTTTAGCATCAATTGAATTTTCACACATGCATTGTTTTATAAAAACTTGAAATCTTGTTTTACACATGCATTGTTAGAAATATTGATTTATGCATTTTTTTAAAACATTGGATGCAATTTGTTTTGAAAATAAGTTTTATCAAATCAAGCTAGCCTATGTTTTATATCTTTCAAATCATTTTAGGCTTTTTATGTTTCATGTTTTTAAAACCTCTTAGTTTGATTTAAAACATGATTCCAAGCTTGATTTAGTGGCCCAAAAGTTCCCTTCAAGAAATACTTTGAAATATGTAATTTTAGGGAATTTTGGTCCCAGGCCTGGGTCGACCGAGTCCCTGCGCAGTCAACCGGGAAAGAGCCGTTGGCTCCTTTTTCAAACGGTCAAATTTTTTACCGTTGAAGGCCAGGTCGACCGGGGATAGGGCAGGTCGACCAGGGAGACGCAAGAACTCAATTTTTGAGTATAAATACAAGTTCATTCCTTTGGAAGAGGGGTTGAAAAAGAGAGGAACCAAGAGCCACTCTTGAGGTGTTTTGAGACAACGAAAAGGGGATGAACTAAGAGAGATCAATGGGTCATTAGTGAAGCTAAAGCTTGGATCAATGAAGTTAAATCTCTAAGTAAGCTTTACTGTTTATTAATCATATGTTATATGCTTTGCTTAATTTATCGGTAAATGATTTTTAGCATTATAACTATGATGTGTTGAATCCATTCTTCATTTAATCTTTGACCTAAGTTGGATTGGATTCTTCACCCTTGATTTCAAACCAAGTTGTTTTAAAATCTTCATTAATCATGCTTAGCCAAAATCTTTGTTTTCTTTTATAGCCTGATTCATTTTCTTGGTTGAATCTTTATTTGTTGTTTTCATTCATTTGAACTTTAGTTAAATTTGTTTAGTTTTGAAAACAACATTACACATGCATCACATGTCTTAAGCTAATTAATTTCATACAACTTGTGAACCTTTGATTTTCATATCACTAACAAGTTTGTATCCATACATGTGATTTGCATTTCACTTCAATCAAAATCTTTTATGTGCCTTAAACTTTTAAATGCTTTGGGCATATATTGATTGAGCTTAGTTTTTAAACTTGATTGAAGTTATCACACATACACATCATGAGCATACATCTTTGCATTCATTTAGTGTTTATGTGAGTTAGTTTTTCACTTTCATATCTGCCTATTTTAGAGGCAAATATATTGAGCTTTAATTGTATCTCTTAAAGTGTTTGTGTAGACACTACATTGAGAGAAAATCTTTTTATTGTAAAGGTTATTGCTTAGCCTAAGAAAAGCATTAGTGTAGAGGTTATTGCTTAGCCTTGAAAAAGCATATTGTAAAGGTTATTGCTTAGCCTAGAAAAGCACATTAAGAGGTTGTTGTTTAGCCTAGAAAATCAACATTGTAAAGGTTATTGCTTAGCCTATTGAAAAGCATAGATAGTGGAAATCCGGTGGGGTGATTGGATCACAAGCCGGTAGTGGATGTAGGCATTGAGGCCGAACCACTATAAATCATTGTGTGATGGTGAAAGCGTTGTGGTGATTCTTTTTAGCTTCCGCATTTTGGTTGTTTATCATCACTTGTGACTAGTTTATTTTTAAGAAATTTAAATTGGCCTAAATTGGTCACACATTGTAGCTCACCCTATTCACCCCCCCCCCCCTCTAGGGTTAGGATCCCAGGACTTTCATGCTCAACTTTAACTTTCAAGAAAAAGACATCAATAGAAAGCTTGAGATGAGAGGAAGAGAATAGTGGGCTTAGAATTCCATTTGGAAACTCTTAGCTAGGGTAAACAAGATAGGGAAAGTAGAAGAAAAAGGGTTTCCTCTTGAACTTAGTTCTCTAGGGTTGCAAAAGAAATGAGAATGAACAAGAGAGAGAAGCAAGATGACTTAAATACTTTGCAAAAAGGGGCCCATTAGGTCTAATTCTTGCGTCGGCGAAAACATGATCTTCCCGGTCCCAAACGAACTCGGCGAAGAAAGATAAAATGATACTCGAAAAATCTAGTTTCCAAAAAGTATAGTTCTGACGTGGTTTTGAGATTTCGAAGTTTGTGTCCATATTTGGATACAAAAAGACAAATTTACCCCTTTTGGGCGTAAACTTGGGCTTTTGGGCTTCAAATACGGACGGGCAGAAAATGAAAGTTATAGAGAATAATAAAACCGTTAAAATGAAATAAAAACCATAATTAAAACAAAAATCAAAACGATCCTCCCAAGCTTACACATACACTCAGGCCTCCCTTAGCGTGTCTGACTAATACGAAACATTCTCAAAATTCCCAAAGCTATGTCCAGGACTAAAACTAATTATTTCTAACTCAAATGTAACTAAACCCACTTAAGACCAAACACACACTAATCTAGTTAGTCTGGATCGGGATCTAACATCCTCCACCCTTAGGATATTTGGTCCACCAAATAAAATAAAGATTTACCTCTGGTAACAACTGTGGATACTTCCTCTGCACTTGATCTCTCAATTCTCATGTGGCTTCGTCTGGCTCATGATTTTCACAAAGTACCTTGACCCAATGAATAGTCCGATGTCTCAATTCTTGCTCTTTGGTATTAATGATCTTGATTGGTTTTTCCACATACGAGGCATCTCCTCGAATCTCCAAAGGCTCGTGCTATAGTATATGCGAAGGAAAAGAAACTTATTTCTTGAGCATGGAAACATGAAATACATTGTCCACCCCGGAGAGTTTCGGCGGTAACGCAAGTCTATATGCAACGTCTCCAATCTCGCTCAAATTTTTTTACGGACCAATAAGCCTCCTTGACAATTTGCCTTTTTGTCTGAATCTCAAAGTTCCTCTAACTGGTGAAACTTTCAAAAACACTTTGTCGCCCACTTGAAACTGCAATTCTCTTCAGCGAGTGTCTACATAACTCTTCTGCCTACTTTGGGCGATCTTCAAAAGTTCCTGAATCAGCTTGACCTTGTCACTTGTCTCTCCAACTATCGTCGGTCCATGAAAACTACGCACACCGACTTCTTCCCAGCAAACCGGAGTTCTACATCTTCTGCCATAGAGTGCCTCGAAAGGTGCCATACCAATGCTAGAGTGGTAGTTAATGTTATAAGCGAACTCACAAAGCGGTAAGTTCGAACTCACAAAGCGGTAAGTTCTCATCCCACTGAACCTGGAAATCCAATACACAAGCATGTAACATGTCTTCAAGAGTCTGTATCGTCCTTTCTGACTGACCATCGGTCTGAGGATGATATGCCATGCTGAATTGAAGTTTGGTACCCGTGGACTCAGGTAAGGTTTTTCGAAACTTTGAAACAAACCTACTGTCTCTGTCTGAAGTGATGGAGACAGGCTGCCCATGTTTACTAACAATCTCATCAACAAATAGTTCTGCAAGTCGTAAGACGATCTACAATAATCCAAATTGCATTGTTCCCCTTCTTGGTATTCGACAAACCAGAGACGAAATTCATGGTGATGTTTTCCTATTTCCACTCCGGAATCTCCAATGGTTGTAGCAAACCTGGGGGCTTCTGATGTTTTGCTTTAATCAACTGACAAGTCAGACAACGAGACACAAAAGTTGCTATCTCTCTCTTCATGTTGTTCCACCAAAATCTATTATTCAAATTGTGGTACATTTTCGTGCTACCCGGATGCATGGAATATCTTGTACTATGAGCCTCATTCATTATTTCACTTTTCAAGTTATCCACATTTAACACACACAACCGGTCACGAAAACACAATATCCCATTCATCATCTTGAAATCTGGACGTTCTACGATATGTTCTGCTATCTTTGCCAAGTCTGGGTCTTGCAATTGACTGTCCTTGATCTTCTGGATGAAGGTAGGTTTTGATACTGTCATATTTGCTAACATTACACCCAACTTTAGGGCTTGCACTTCCACACCTAACTCTTCAAACTGCTAAAAAACATTAACTCCTCTCAAACTGACCATGATCACTGATTTTTTGCTCAATGCATCAGCTACAACATTCACTTTGCCTAGGTGATACTTGACGTGGCTTATAGTTTGTGTCCTCAATTCTTGTTCCTTTGTATCAATAATCTGAACGGGCTTCTCAACATATGTTGCATCCTCTCGGATCTCCAAAGGCTCATGCCGGAGTACATGCAAAGGGTTAGGAACGTACTTCTTCAACATAGTCACGTGGAAGACGTTGTGTACGCTGGATAACTCGGGTCGTAAGGCTAATCTATAAGCCAAGTCACCAATCTTGCTCACAATGTCATACGATCTAATGTATCTCCATGATAGCTTGCCTTCCTGTCCAAATCTCAATGTTCCTCTCGTAGGTGACAGTTTTAAGAAAACCTTGTCTCCTTCTTTGAACTGTAAATCCCTTCTGTGAGAGCCTGCATAACTTTTCTGTCTACTCTGGGCTACCTTCAGGCGTTCTTGGATTAACTTGACCTTGTCATTGGTGTCACTCACTATAGTTGGTCCATGGAAACTGCGAATGCCAACTTCTTCCCAACATACCAGTGTTCTACACCTTCTGCCATACAAAGCCTCAAAAGGCGTCATTCCAATGCTCGAATGGTAGCTGTTGTTGTAAGCAAATTCGCACAACGGTAATGTCTCATCCTATTCAGTCTTGAAGTCTAACACACAAGCATGGAGCATATCCTCAAGAGTCTGAATGGTCCTCTCTGACTGCCCATCTGTCTACGGGTGTTAAGCCATGCTGAACTGTAGTTTTGCACCCATGGATTCATGCAATGTCTTCCAAAATCTCGAGACGAATCTGCTGTCTCTGTCAGATGTAATAGAAATTGGCTATCCATGTTGACTGACAATCTCGTTGACAAACAACTCTTCCAAAGGTAGTGTGAGAACCCGACCCCTAATCTCTTGGATTAGTGTTGTTTTATTTGTGGATTAGTTCTTTTAGTGGGATTAGTATTTGTTGGATTGAGTTTGTGAGCTAGAATGGTTTTTCTTCTAGTTTTGGGCTTTTGAGTGCTTTGGTAGCTTGTGGGGCCCTTTGGGGGTTCCTTTTTCGGCTTTGCATTTACTTGTGAGATTTTCCCGATTTGTTTCGTATTGTGTTTTTGGCCCGTTGCATTCATCTTAAGGAATCCTACAACTTTCATGTTGATTCCGTATCCATTTGAGAACCCGAAACCCGATTTCTTGGCCTCGAGGGCAAAACAGTCTTTTCACACCAAATCTGTACCCAAAACTCGATATTCTTGAAATCCGTGAAACATACACTTTTTTGAAACTAGATATTTCGACGATCATTTCTTCCTTCTTCGTCGAATCCATCCGAGGTCCCGAATTAGATGATTTCAGCCACCCAAGTTCCTTAAGTTGTGGGACCCAAACCTCCTTGCTTATAAGAGGAACCCATCCCCTTCCTCTTCCATTTTTCATTGTTCCAGCACAACCCTTTTGAGTCTAGGGTTTTCTTGCTTTCTCCTCTTCTTCTTGCTTCTTCATCTCCAAGCCACACCAATCTTGCACCAAACTAGAAATGGAGATCATCAATCTCTTCCTCTCCTTGCAAGCTTCATCTTGATAGCATTTTTGGAGAAATCCATCAACATTGAGACCTTCCTTGAGCTTGTTCTTCTCATTTGAAAGTCATCCAAGTAAGTGTTCTTCTTCATCTTCTAGATTTGTAATCTTCTAGCCTTAGAGAAGCTCCACCTTGATTATTGAAAGGTTCCCTTGTCATTTCATTGTTTAACCCATTTTAGGGTTTGTTTTGGGGGTTTTTGTAGAAATTGTTGATCTTGAGCTTGAGAGGTGATTAGGAGCTTGTTTTGCTAGATTGGAACCCAAGGCAAGTGGATGAATGGATGGTTTTAATGTTATCAAAGTTTTATGAGAAAATCCCAAGTTTATTTCTTGTTTTTGATCATTGGATACATGTTGCACATATGCTCCTTGTCACATATATATGGATTTCGAAATTTGCACATTAATGGTTGTTTCTATCTTGTTAATCTCTTGGAGAGGTATGCATTTCATTTGATCAAGTTTACTCATATGGTTTTATAAGGAATAGGATTGGTTTGGCTATTCATGGTTATGTTTATGAGCTACATTGATTTGAAATTGATACTCATTTATAGAGTTGTGCTAAAACATCTTTGTTTATGGAAATGTGATCAATAGACCTTGTTTATCTATAAATGTTGACTCAAATGAACCCTTGTCTATGATGGGAACTCCTCTTCTTGTTTGGGGATTGACTGTGAAGAAAGAGGTTGGATTTAATGATTCATTGAAGTCTTGATGGGAGTTTTATTGTAATTAGGATGTTGTTGAAGTAAGGAAAAACTCATTTGTATAAGTGTTGGAAAGGAAAAAGGAAGAGAAAGAGAGGAACTGAACTGCCCGGAATTCAGTTTCTAGACAGTTCGCTCGAGCGACCTGTCCAGAAAGGGATACGGGTTTTCCAGTAGCCTGGTCGCTCGAACGCATTTAAATAACTGCTCGACCGATGAGTTCGCTCGAGCGAACTCTTAGATTCGCTCGAGCGATGCGGTCTGCCTGGCATGATGCGCTGGTACAGAAATTTCGGCCGATCGATCGGAGGACTCAGTTTGAGTCCAGTGGGTTTTGAGGTTTATTTTTCTTTGTGGACCTTGGCTAACCTCCTCGGACTCACTCGACCATATGTGAGAGCGTCTGGAGCCGATGCTCGTCACGGTTGGTTCGGATGCATCGAAGTTCAATCCATTTCAATCTTGAACGTGATGGAACGACGCGATATCTTCTTTATATCTAAACACAAGTCTTTCCCTTGGTTATCGCGAATTCTATTCCTTTCGGTGACTGAATAGGTTGCTCGATGTTTCCGGATTAGTGTAATGCCCAGGATGGACCGTTTATAATCTTGATTCTTGCTATTGTAACATCTAGTACTACCCATAAGCTCATTTTAAGTTTGGAAAGTCGAAAAGTGCATAAGGAGCCCGGAATGTCTTCAAACTCAAGGAGTACCAAGTAATTATTATAATCGACATACGGGACCCCTATTCACTTAAATAGATCTTGAGATTAATACTTTTTCCCGAAATTGTTATAGTTCATTGTTTCACCTCATTTCCCGAGAATTGCATCACATGACTTGTTTTCCCGAAAGCATTGGAGTTACTCTAGTAACAGTTATTTGTTCTGTAGTGCATTGCATCACATGATATGACAGTGTGCCTTGTGCACCCCGTTTTACCCGTTTATTTATTGTACTTGATTTACTCGTTTTCCCGAAAGCACTGAAGTTACACTAGTAACAGTGAATTGTCCCGAGATGTATTGCCCGATGTGAAATGATAGTGTGCCCTTGAGCACCCCCGTTTTGCCCATTTATTTACTGTACTTGATTTACTTGCATATATCCCGATTTGTTATTTGACCTATGAGTCGGCATCACTAAGCTTGGATACCTTGTCGGTTTGATCCACCGATTTGGAAATCCCTCTCCCGTCCCGCCAGCTGCAGTTTGGATCCCGATACCCGGTTATTACCGTGGTCCCGTCCCGATACCCGGTTCGCTACCGTGGTCCCGTTCCCGTATATTTATATTGTATATATGATTTACGTTGAGTCTCCTCACCTTGTGTGACTGAGACCAACGTCCCGTTATACTCTTGTCACTTCGGTGATAGAGGACTTAGCTTCTTGTGATTGCCATCTTGCCAGTTCCCGATTCTTTGGATACCCGACATGTTTTATATTGCTTACTTGCTTTCCGATAAATGATTCGTTTCCTTTATGAAAGTTGTTATCTAAACAAGTGTTCATATTCTCCAATGTAAATTCAGTTATTATTATGTTGTTTTCTGTTCCTTGTACACGTATATGTTTTAAATGAACGCCGGTTGGGTGAATACCCATCCTTTTACCTATGTTTCAAACGACCAATGGTTTTACTAGATTTACATGATTGTACATGTTGTAAATGAATACCCGAATTGTTAAATACCCGTACTTTGTTTTAAATGACACTTGTATTCCAGATTCCTATGTTTATACCGTTTTAAATGATTACCCGATTTGTCAAATATCCATGCTTTGAAATATGTTTCAAATGGACTTTGGTTTGCCAGACTGCTATGAATACCTGGTTTGTTGTATACTTATGTTTTTACCTAACTCTCAAATGAACGTTTGTTTTATCAAACCACTATATTTATACATGTTTTAGACGAACACCCGATTGTCAAATATCTATGATTATAGATGATGTAAATGAACACATGTTTTATTAGATATTCATGTTTTACCCATGCTTGAAATGAATACAGGTTTTCCCCGAGATTCCCGACTTTGCACCCGTTTAATTATATGCAGCATTTGATCGAATAGCATGATTTATCTTATGTTTTATTCTTCAGTATATTTGTTATCTTTTCATCCACCTGCCAGACCGTCATGTCTGACCCACTACTTTTGGTACTCAGGTTCAGATTTCTTCGCCCCGAGTTGAGTGTTTTTGTTGGCTGTGGAGACATGCCTTGCAGGTTGGTTTGTCGGCTATGTCATGTAGACATTGAGCTTGACATCGGAGCTACGTCACATTTGGGTAGTAGTTTATAGCTTATTGTTGTATGGCTTTTATTAGCCTTTTCTTGGGATTCTTAATTAATGTACATTGATAATTGTAACTCGAACATATTTGGGAATGTAATATCCTGTTACTGTCAGCTCTGTAATTAATTGTGATGGATACTCCAGTCTGATATGATTCTTCATATAATAGCTATGTGCTAAAGGTTGAGTGCGACGCGGAATCCGATGGCCACGGACTTCGGGTCGCAACGCCACAAATGCTTCCGCAAAATATTCAGAATGTGTTGTCTTCACACACGCGGATCCTGGGAGAAGTAAAATATACATCTATACTTAATCCCATTTCCCGCCCCCGAGGTTTCGGTTCGGGGGCGTGACAGGTAGCATGTGCATCTTCTTTCATGTACTCATAGGAATGAAATGAGCTGACTTGGTGTGTTGGTCCACAATGACCCATATCGGATCGTTACCTCTGCTGGTCCTCGGTAGTCCCGAAATAAAATCCATAGTGATGTGCTCCTATTTCCATTGTGGGATCTCTAACGGTTGTAACAACCCTGGAGGCTTCTGATGTTCTGCCTTTATCAACTGACAAATCATACAACGGGAGACAAATGTTGCAATCTCTCTCTTCATGTTGTTCCACCAAAATTTGTCCTTCAAGTTCTTATACATCTTTGTACTGCCTAGATGCATAGAGTGCTTCGTACTTTGAGCTTCGGTCAAGATGTCAATCCTCAAATCTTCAATGTTGGTTACACATAGACGGTCACGGTAATACAAAACTCCATCAACAATACGAAAGTCAGGATGGTCTGCTATATGTTCTGAAATCTTGGCCAACTCTGGATCTTTCAATTGATTATCCTCGATCTTCTGAATGAAAGAAGGCGTTGACACTGACATGTTGGCTAACATCACACCTTTCTTCAGTGGCTGTAGATCTATTCTCAACTCTTCAAATTACTCAAAAATACAAGTGCCACTTAAATTTGCCAAGCCTACTGATTTTTTGCTCAAGGCATTAGCAACTACATTCGCTTTCCATGGGTGATACTTGATTGGGAAATCATAATCTTTGATGTATGACATCCATCTTCTCTGCCTCATGTTCAATTCTTTCTGAGAAAAAAAGTACTGTAGGATGCGGTGGTCGGAGTGGACTTCGAACTTCTCTCCATAGAGGTAATGTCCGTACATTTTTAACGCAAAGACGACCACTGCTAATTCAAGATCATGGGTGTCATAATTCTTCTCATGGTCTTTCAACTGCCGGGATCCATAAGCAACAACTTTTCCATCTTCCATCTTCCATCAACACACAACCAAGTCCAACATTCGAAGCATCAGAAAAAATAGTAAAACCGCCGCTTTTAGATGGTAAAGTAAGGACTGGTCTGTAGTCAATCTCTTCTTCAGCTCTTGGAAACTAGCTTCGCACTGATCTGTCCACACATACGACACGTTCTTCCTTGTCAACTTCGTCAATGGTGACGCAATCGACGAAAACCCTTGCAAAAACCTGGGTAGTAGCTTGCCAATCCTAGAAAATTTCTGATTTCGGTCGCATTCTTCGGCCTTTCCCACTTCACTATTGCCTCAATCTTGGATGGATCTACTGACAATCCTTCTTTGGAAATGATGTGTCCCAAAAATGCTACTTGCTCTAGCCAGAATTCACACTTATTGAGTTTTGCGTATAACTGGTTTTCCCTTAGAAGTTACAGTGCTATCATCAAGTGCTCTTCATGCTCTTCTTTGGTCTTAGTGTATACCAAAATATCGTCAATGAACACTACCACAAACTGATCCAGATACTGCGCAAATATCTTGTTCATCAATGCCATGAATACTACCGGTGCATTAGTCAACCCAAATGGCATCACTAGGAACTCATAGTGACCATATCTTATCCGGAAAGCTATCTTCAGTACATCTGATTCTCTGACTCTCAGCTGATGATAACTGGATCTCAAATCAATCTTTGAAAAATACAAAGCACCTTGCAATTGATCAAACAATTCATCTATTCTTAGCAATGGGTATTTGTTCTTGATGATTACTTGGTTCAATCTCCGGTAGTCAATGCACATTCTCATCGAACCATCTTTCTTCCTGACAAAAAAAAAAATAGAGCTCCCCATGGTGAAATGCTCGGTCACACAAAACGTTTGTCTAATATTCTTGCAATTGTATCTTCAATTCTCCCAATTCCGCCGGAGCCATTCGATATGGTGCAATAGATATCGGAGCGGTCCCTGGTAATAACTTAGTAGTGAAATCAATCTCTCTTGTGGGTGGCAATCCTGGAATCGCCTCTTGAAAGACATCCGAGAATTCCCAAACAATAGGGATCTCCTCCACTCCTTGGGACCGTTTGTCCTCCGTGATAAAAGCCAAATAGGCTTCACATCCATTTTTCAAAAGTCTATCAGCTTTCAATGTTGAGACAAATCTTGTATGGGGATTTCTCCTCTCTCCCTGAAACAACACTCTTGCTGGTGTCTCATCTAAGTTGAAGGTGTGGGTCTTATGGAAACAATCCATTGTGGCATGGAACCCTGCCAACCAATCGATCCCTAGGATGACATCGAAATCATGCATCTCCAATAAAATGAGATCTGCGGTTAAAACCACTCCTCCTATCTGGACTGTCCAATAGGATAAAAGGTTCTACAAATAACTTGTTTACCTACTGGGGTTGCCACAGTCAAAATATACTCAAGTTCTCTAGCATGCACAACTATCAACTTAGAAAATGCATGGGATAAAAACAAGTGCGTACAGCCAGGGTCAAATAAAATACTAGTTTTAATTTCACAAACGAGGAGTGTACCTTCCACTACATTTCCTGCAGCCTCTACGTCAGCTTTATTGACCGCATAAATCTGCCCTCGCTGTTGTGGCCTGACTGGAGCCTGTTGTTGCCTGCCTTGTGTGACATTTCTATTTTGTTGCGGTGGACGTTGATTCTGATTCTGTCCTTGTTGACGGGCCTGCTGCTGCTATTGCGCTCTATACTACTGTTATGGTGCCTGTTGCAGAAGTGGCATTGCCTGATTTTGGACAACCATTGCATTCTGTGGTGGTGATGGACGCTGCGCTCCCTGCTGCTGCTGATTCTTCCTGTTCTGTCTTGGATAGTCCCTCATCTGATGGGTCATCGAACCACATCTGAAGCATGCTCCTGTGATTGTACGACACTGGGTACTCTCATGATTCCTCCCATAGTCGATACAAACTGTCTGATTCTGAACATTCTGATCTGGCCTATGCTTCTTGTGCTGCTGATTCTTCTGTTGGTGGTTCTGCTGCTGGGTTTGCCCTTTTCCCTGAACTCTAAGAATTTGGTGGTGAAAGTTCTCGAACTTGTATGCCCTTTTGACAGCCTCTTCAGAAGTTACAGGTGGCACGACCCCCGTAGCATCTCTTTCAATTATGCGATGAAGTCCTTCAAGGAACTTGGCAATCTTCTTTTCGACAGTGTCCACTAACTCTAGAGCATATCTTGATAGTCTCTCGAACTTTGTTAGGCACTCTAGGACTGTCATGTTCCCTTGCACCAATTGTTGGAACTCCACTGCTTTCTGCCTCTTGATGTGAGTGGGTACATATTTGTCTCCAAACTGTTTCTTGAAGTTTTCCCATGCAATTGCATCTGCCATAGTCCTGTATTCTTCCCTGACTGTCTTCCACCAAATATCCGTTGAACCGGTAAAGAGAGATGTTGCATGTTTTACTTGTTCTCCTCCTGTGCATTTGAAGATCTCGAAGATGTTCTCTGTATGCTCTAACCAATCGTCTACAGCTAACGGATCTTCTGTTCCAAGAAACTCTTTTGGACCTCTTTGCCTGAATTGCTCAAACAACACATTCGGGTCATGCTGCCTTTGATTGATTACAATTGCGGGTTAAGCTTGAACCGGTTCGGGTCTCCTTTGCAATACCTCTAGTAATTGCCTTTGCATCTCTAC
The DNA here is from genome assembly GCA_038049695.1 of Cinnamomum chago. Lineage (NCBI taxonomy): Eukaryota > Viridiplantae > Streptophyta > Magnoliopsida > Laurales > Lauraceae > Cinnamomum > Cinnamomum chago. The sequence continues at coordinate 59,450,715 of CP142451.1, forward strand.
CAATTCTCTAGCATGATCTTCTTCTCTCCTTGCCATTTGTTCGTGTAGCCTAGCCTGATTCTCATTAACCCGACGTTGTTGATCAAGCATGGCTTGCATCATCTGTTGGAATTGATTTTGCATGGTGTTATCAACTATATCTTCTTCAATCGGCCCTGTATGATCACTCTTACTTATGGTGGGATTGCCGTTTATCAGTCACTTACAAGGTGGCATGATGCTGCAAAACAAGTTCTTAGCACATAATAATCAAATAAGGGTCACACATTGCTCACACGATTCTAGCTAACGAAAAGTCTAACGAATCATCGCGACGTCCTTAGGATTTCTAGTTTCTTTTAATTGCCTGAAGCACGTCTCGCTCTGATACTAGTTCAGTCGTGACCCTAGACCGGGCCCGCGGGCCTAATCCGAGATCGGGACTAATGATGAGTGAATGATGGATTATGCCATAAGACATATAATAAATTGGTTAATACGTCCACGTGTCAATGAAGGATAAGATATTACCCGTCCACGCGATTTCCCATAGGTGTCCGTAGTGAGTATATCACATCAATATAACATTTGTTTAATTGCGGAATCGTCTAGTAAATCAAACATTCAATCCAACTCTAGTCATAAGACGATAAAACATGTATAAACAAAGTATCAGAATGAGCAATGATCATTAGCATTTCCCAAAAAAAAATGTTAAAGTTTATACAAAAGATCATTTAATTACATTCCCAAAATTAGAGGCCAACAAAGGCCAATACAACCCAAAACAATAACCCAAAAGAATGGTTAATCAAGATCCTTAAATTGTGTCGTAACTCAAGCAACCGAATGTCTAGACGACATTGTCGGCATGCCACTCAACTAAGCGTTGCGGTTCACCGAACGCCTCCTCAGGCTCCTCCTCAAGATAACTGGCAACTGGACCTGAGTACCAAAGAGTGGGTCAAACACAACGGTTTGACAGGTGGGTGAAAGAATATAACAATATAACATAATAAGATTTACCTTGGAAAATATTTAAACCTGTTTAAACAATAAATTTCATGAGAGAAATAATTCATTTATTCAAAAACATATATGCAGTGTAAAACAAATAAAGGTAACCAAGGAATCGGGAAACAAGCAAGATGGCACCACACGAAGCTAAGTCCTTTATCACTGAATTGATAAGAGCATATCAAGGCGTTGATCTCAGTCACATGAGGAGAGGAGATACAATATAATATACATATACATATAATAATACAAGACATGACCATGGTAGCGAGCCGGGCATCGGAAACCATGGAAGCAAGCTGGGGTATTGGGACAAGACCATGGTAATAAACCGGGTAGCGGGATATGTTGCGACCCAAGAGTGAGGCCCAGGCCCGCGACGTGTTTTCCCACAGGTTCCCGCGGTGAAGATTTTGAGACACGTGGAATCTAGCTCACACGATCAAGTTTGCGTAAGCGCATAGTAAATCACATCAAAACAAGCACGAATAAAATTTCCAGGTGTAAGAATAATGATATCAAGACAAGGTATCTTAAGTAGGAAATTATAACATGACATTCCCATCATAATTCAAGTTTTGGAGGTTAACACAAAAGTAAGTTAAATTTTGTTACAACCCATAAGAGGCCAATAAAGGCCAATACAATTCTCAAAATAACAAAATAAAACCCATGACAAAATGAAGCAAAACTCAAGATCCAGCACGACATCCAGTTGACATCGTCGGGTTGCCACTCTCTAACTAGGAGTGGCTCAATAGCTTCCTCCAGACGCTCCTCCTCAAAGGCAACCTACACCTGGGCACCAAAATACAAGGGTCAAACACGACGGTTTGGTAGGTAATCAATTTAGGTATGAGCATGGAACAATAGATGTTTTAAAAAAAATCATAATGAACAAATTAGTGAATTTGAAAGAATTACTTAACTGGGTACATTTTAAAATATGAACGAAACTCAAATACAAAACAAGCTAAAATACTAAAAGAAGCTAACATGAATACTTATAATATTATGAATAGTAAATCCACAAAAAGCCCATCCTTCTCCATCATTTATAATGAAAAGAGCAAGCACAATAAAGAAAATACAATTCCCACGCCACACTGAGGTGGATGGGGATTTCCTGTCGCGGAACTGGACATGCATGATGTGTAATAGAATACACGACTAATCTGGAGATAGTCCACATGTTTAAGGACCCCCGGACAGTGGATCAGACTGAAGGGGCAGTCCAAACTTAGTGGTGTTCACTTGAATTCATGAATACATAAAACACGCGAAATACGGTCTAAACACGTTGAGATAAAAAGGGGGAAAATCACTTATCAAAACAAACCAAGGCATGACTAGCAAAAGGCAGAATTATAAGCACATGAACTTAAGAAGTGATCCCCTTTTAATACTTGAAATAAATCTTTAAACGAGCTTGTTCTTGAAATTCAAAACGGGCGTACGTTGGTACTTATTGAACCAAAACCGAAGTTCAAACATGAAATCCATCAAGCTTATGCTAAGACATTTCATTGACCTTTGTATACTTAGGACCCAAATGTCGAGAATAAACATGAATTGGTGCTCCCAAGGTTGAATTACCATTAGAAGTTCCATTTACACAATGTCAAGTTAAAGCCCTTAACAAAGTCTAGTTTTCAATCCTCAAGAAAATACACAAATAAAAACAAAACTCATTCCTGAATCTGGCCAGTTCATTCGAGCGAGATTGACACTTCGCTCGAGTGGACCACAAGGGTCGCTCGAGCGGACAACTCTTTGTCCTGCTCCAAGCTAGACAGTGGACAGTTCGCTCAAGCGGACCCAAGGGTCGCTCGAGCGAACAGGCTTTTGCCTATGCTTGCTGAGGGAAGAAACTGTCCTTCTCTTGCATAATTTCTAACACATTTCTTCTCTTCTTCTCATCCTTAGGCCACATGTAATCCCTTGAGCCTCCATGCTGTCCAAAGGGTCACTTTCACAAATTCCAAACCATTTAATCCACAATCTCATCAATCAATGTCCATTCTCTATGAAAACAAATCCAAATTTTCAAATGAAATAAGTGCTTAAAATAAAATAGAAATCTAGAAGTTTGGAAAAGCACTTAACATAAATTCATATGCTTGAATGGAAAACACATAAGAAGAATCCAAGGAAAACATAACAATGAAGTTTACAAAATACATGTAACATTCAACGTATAAAGATTACTTGCCTTTTTGCCCGAATGCCAAACAAATCCTCTTCAAGCACTCCTACTCAAGAGCTAAACCAAACACTACAAAAACCCCCATGAGAAACTCAATCACATTTGAAAACAAAGAACCCATTTCTACAAAAGGGTTTGCATGTATGAAAAGAAGAGCTTTAGGAGTTAAAAAGACTCCATGGAAAGGAAAGGTTGAAGCTCTTACCTAGAGATGCCCAAATAAGAAGAGATGAAGACAATGGAGAGCTTGCTCAACTTTAACTTTCAAGAAAAAGACATCAATAGAAAGCTTGGGATGAGAGGAAGAGAATAGTGGGCTTAGAATTTGGAAACTCTTAGCTAGGGTAAGCAAGATAGGGAAAGTAGAAGAAAAAGGGTTTCCTCTTGAACTTAGTTCTCTAGGGTTGCAAAAGAAATGAGAATGAACAAGAGAGAGAAAGCAAGATGACTTAAATACTTAGCAAAAAGGGGCCCATTAGGTCTAATTCTTGCGTTGGCGAAAACATGATCTTGCGGGTCCCGAACGAACTCGGCGAAGAAGGATAAAATGATACTCGAAAAATCTAGTTTCCAAAAAGTAGAGATTTGACATGGTTTTGAGATTTCGAAGTGTGTGTCCATATTTGGATACAAAAAGACAATTTTACCCCTTTTGGGCGTAAACTTGGGCTTTTGGGCTTCAAATACGTACGGGCAGAAAATGAAAGTTATAGAGAATAATAAAACCATTAAAATGAAATAAAAATCATAATTAAAAAAAAATCAAAACAATCCTCCCAAGCTTACACATACACTCAGGCCTCCCTTAGCGTGTCTGACTAATACTAAACATTCTCAAAATTCCCAAAGCTATGTCCAGGACTAAAAGTAATTATTTCTAACTCAACGGTAACTAAGCCCACTTAAGACTAAACACACACTAATCGAGTTAGTCTGGATCGGGATCTAACATCCTCCACCCTTAGGATATTTGGTCCACCAAATAAAATAAAGATTTACCTCTGGTAACAACTGTGGATACTTCCTCTGCACTTGATCTCTCAATTCTCATGTGGCTTCCTCTAGCCCATGATTTTCCCAAAGTACCTTGACCCAATGAATAGTCCGATTTCTCAATTCTTGCTCTTTGGTATCAATGATCTTGATTGGTTTTTCATATACGAGGCATCTCCTCGAATCTCCAAAGGCTCGTGCTGTACTATATGTGAAGGACTAGAAAATTATTTCTTGAGCATGGAAACAAGAAATACATTGTGTACCCTGGAGAATTTCAGCGGTAACGCAAGTCTATATGCAACGTCTCTAATCTCGCTCAAAATCTTTCACGGACCAATAAGCCTCCATGACAATTTGCCCTTCTGTCCGAATCTCAAAGTTCCTCTAACTGGTGAAACTTTCAAAAACACTTTGTCACCCACTTGAAACTGCAATTCTCATCAGCGAGTGTCTGCATAATTCTTCTGCCTACCTCGGGCGATCTTCAAACACTCTTGAATCAGCTTGACCTTGTCACTTGTCTCTCCAACTATCGTCGGTCCATGAAAACTACGCACACCGACTTCTTCCCAACAAACCGGAGTTCTGCATCTTCTGCCATAGTGTAAGACCCCGACCCGAGTGAACCCGATTAGTGCTAATTAAGTTGCGTGTTAGTGCTAAGCTTGATTAGTGTTTTTGATCTAGTTGGGTTTGGAATAACCTTGTTTCTAGTTTTGGGCTTTTTAGAGTGATTGGTAGCTTGTGGGGCCCTTTGGGGGTTTCCCTTTTCGGCTTTGCGTTTTCTTGCGAGATTTTCCTGATTGGTTGTGAATTGTGTTTTTGGCCCGTCGCATGCATCTTGTGGATTCTTACAACTTTCATGTGAATCCCGTATTCATTCGAGATCCCGAAACCCGATTTTCATAGCCTAAAGGGCAAAACAGTCATTGCACACCAAGTCTGTACCCAAAACTCGATATCCCCGAAACCCGCGAAACATACACTTTTTGGAAAGTAGATATTTCGACGAACATTTCTTCCTTCTTCGTCGAATTCATCCGAGGACCCGAGAGAGATGATTTCAGCCAAATTAGTTCCTTAAGTTGTGGGACCCAAGCCTCCCTTGTTAACAAAGAGAACCCATCTCTTTCCTTCTCATTCACTCTCCATTTCTCCAGCACAACTGAACCTAGGGTTTCTTGTGACTCTTCTTTTCTTCTTCTTGCTTCTTCATCTCCAAACCATACCTAGAGCTCATCAACCAAGCAATGGAAGTCACCAATCACTCCCTCATCTCTCAAGCTTTCCATTGGTACCATTTGTGAGGAGAACTCTCCATTCCAAGACCTTCATTGAGTTTGCTATTGCCATTAGAGGACCTTCAAGGTAAGTGATCATTCCCATCTCCTAGATTAGTGTTCCTCTAGCCTTTGAGAAGCTACATTTGCATTATTGTTGGTTTGTTCATTGTCATTCCTTGTGTAACCCATTTTAGGGTTGTTTTGGGATTTTTGATGTGTAGCTTGGCTTTGAGCAATAGTGGTGATAAAAGGCTTGTTTTCAACTAGCTTGGAATAGAGGCAAGTGAATGTTTGGATGTTTTTAATTTTGAAATGATTTGGTGAAGTATTTACGGATTTTCTATACTTTCATTTAATGAGGTTTGTTTGAAATAAATGCTCATAATGTATCTTGATAGTTTCATTCAATGTTTTATAAACATGTTGGTAGAGCATTTATTGTTCTTGTGATAGCTTAGATGAATGTTTGTGAAATGGTTTACTTCTCTTTTATTTGCATTGGACTTGACATGGAAGAAGTGATGGAGAGAACTCTTATTGAGGATTTGGAGAAGTATAAAGAGATGCATTGGAGGAACTATTAGCTCAATGTTATTGTAAGGACTTTGTGGATGTGAGGAAGATGGTTTTGAGGAGGAAAATGACTCAAAACTGAACTCAGTGAGCATTTTCGTAACTGGCGGTCAGCTCACGGTTAGCCAGCGGCTAACCGCCGAACCCATCGGCGGCTAACCGCCAGCTAACCGCGCACCGCGGTGACTTTTCCAGAGAGCATCATTTTCCACCCGAAAACGCGGTCAGCCTCACGGTTATCCAGCGGCTAACCGCCGAACCCATCGGCGGTTAACCGCCAGCCAACCGCACAATCACGGTTCCTTTTCCCGAGAGCATCAGAATTCTCACCTGAAATTCGGTCAGCTCCACGGTTACCCCAGCGGCTAACCGCCGAATGCATCGGCGGCTAACCGCCAGCTAACCGCAAGGTAACCGAAATTCTCCAGATTTCGAAAAGCTCCCCGCTCGAACGAACTCTCCGGTTCGTTCGAGCGTTGAACTTTATTGATCAAAGGAGATTCACTAGGCATTGTATGAGGCCATTTGAGAAAGAAACCATATCACAAGGATGTCATTCGAAGTTTTGAAAAGTGTAAAAGTGCATAAGGAGCCCGGAATGTCTTCAAACTCAAGGAGTACCAAGTCATTTCAATAACCGACATACGGGACCCCTATTCACTCAAATAGATCTTAAAATCATTATCTTTCCCGGATTGGTATAGTTCATTATATTCTTCATTTCCAAGATTTTACATTACATGACTTGTTTTCCCCGAAAGCATGGTTGTACACTTGAAATGGTTACTTGACCCGAAGTGCATTGCACCACATGATATGTCAGTGTGCCCTTGAGCACCCCCGTCTTGCCCGTTTGATTATATACTTGTACTTGATTTACTTGCATTGTCTCGATTGTATTTGACCTATGAGTCGGCACCACTAAGCTTGGATAACCTCGTTGGTTTGATCCACTGACTTGGAGATCCCCCTCTTGTCCCGCCAGCTGCAGTTTGGATCCCGATGCCCGGTCATTACCATGGTCTTGTCCCGATACCGCAGATTGCTACTGTGGTCCCCGATGCCCGGCTCGCTACCGTGGTCATGTATAGTATTGTATATGCATATGTATTTATATGAGATCCCCTGTTTCTCCTCACCTCGAGTGACTGAGACCAGGGCCTAGTTATTACTCTATCACCTTAGTGATAGAGGACTTAGCTTCGTGTGGTCGCCATCTTGCTTGTTCCTGATTCCTTGGATACCCTATGAGTTTTATCTTGTTTACATGTTTTCTAGCAAATGATTTATCTGTTCATGAGAGTTTTTGCTTAAACAGATTTCCATGCTTTTCGAGATATTTCATCTATTTTATGTTGTTGTATCTTCTCACTCTCTTGCCAGACCGTCGTGTCTGATCCTTTGCTTTGGTACTCAGGTCCCGTTGCCGGTTTCCTTGAGGAGGAGCCGGAGGAGGCGGTAGGTGAGCTGCAGCCTCTAGTTGAGTGGCGTGCTGACGATGTCATGTAGACATCGGGTTGCCAAGAGGCGTAACATTTTGGGAAGGACTTGTTAACTATTCTTTGGGTTATCATTTTGTAATATTGGCCTTTGTTGGCCTCTAATTTTGGGGAATGTAACTAAATGATATTTTTGTCTAACTTTAACAACCTTTGGGAAACATGCTATAGATCATTGCTCTTTCTGATACAGTTTGATATTGATGTAAATGCTTGCATGACTAGAGATAGTCTAACTATTTGATTTGCTACACGCTTCCGCATTAAAAAGAAACATTCATGCAAGGCTGTGATATCCTCACCGCGGACACCTGTGGGAAATTAAATAAATCATATGGTATTATTAAGTAGGTTGTATTTTGAGGATGTAGATAATCCTCTTGAATAATCATCACACACTAATTAGTCCCGATCCCGGATTGGCGGATCTCTCGGTCCGGGGTCGCGACACATAGAGTGCCTCGAAAGGTACCATATCGATGCTAGAGTGGTAGCTATTATTATAAGTGAACTCGCAAAGCGGTAAGTACTCATCCCACTGAACCTTGAAATCCAATACACAAGCACGTAACTTGTCTTCAAGTGTCTGTATTGTCCTTTCTGACTGACCATCGGTCTGAGGATGATATGCCGTGCTGAATTGAAGTTTGGTACCCATAGATTCATGTAAAGTTTTCCAAAACTTTGAAACAAACCTGTTGTCTCTGTCTGAAGTGATGGAGACAGGCTACCCATGTTTACAAACAATCTCATCAACAAATAGTTTTGCAAGTGGTGCCATATGCATCCTATTCCCTGTCTTCATTGGAATGAAGTGAGCAGACTTCATAAGACGATCTACAATAATCCAAATTGCATTATTCCCCTTCTTGGTATTCGGCAAACCGGAGACAAAATCCATGGTGATGTTTTCCCATTTCCACTCCAGAATCTCCAATGGTTGTAGGAAACATGGGGCTTCTGATGTTCTACTTTAATCAACTGACAAGTCAGACAACGAGACACAAAAGTTGTTATCTCTCTCTTCAGTTGTTCCACCAAAATCTATTCTTCAAATTGTGGTACATTTTCGTGCTACCCGGATGCATGGAATATCTTATATTATGAGCCTCATTCATTATTTCACTCTTCAAGTTATCCACATTTGGCACACACAACCGGTCACGAAAACACAGTATCCCATTCACCATCTTGAAATATGGACGTTCTACGATATGTTCTGCTATCTTTGCCAAGTCTGGGTCTTGCAATTGACTGTCCTTGATCTTCTGGATAAAGGTAGGTTCTGATACTGTCATATTTGCTAACATTACACCCAGTTTAAGGGCTTGCACTTGATCTCTCAATTCTCATGTGGCTTCCTCTAGCTCATGATTTTCCCAAAGTACCTTGATCCAATGAATAGTCCGACTTCTCAATTCTTGCTCTTTGGTATCAATGATCTTGATTGGTTTTTCACATACGAGGCATCTCCTCGAATCTCCAAAGGCTCGTGCTGTACTATATGTGAAGGACTAGAAAATTATTTCTTGAGCATGGAAACATGAAATACATTGTGCACCCCGGAGAATTTCAGCGGTAACGCAAGTCTATATGCAACGTCTCCAATCTCCCTCAAAATCGTTCACGGACCAATAAGCCTCCATGACAATTTACCCTTCTGTCTGAATCTCAAAGTTCCTCTAACTAGTGAAACTTTCAAAAACACTTTGTCACCCACTTGAAACTGCAATTCTCATCAGCGAGTGTCTGCATAATTCTTCTGCCTACTTCAAGTCAAAAGTTCCTGAATCAACTTGACCTTGTCACTTGTCTCTCCAACTATCGTCAGTCGATGAAAACTACGCACACCGACTTCTTCCCGGCAAACCGGAGTTCTACATCTTCTGCCATAGAGTGCCTCGAAAGGTGCCATACCAATGCTAGAGTGGTAGTTAATGTTATAAGCGAACTCCCAAAGCGGTAAGTTCTCATCCCACTGAACCTGGAAATCCAATACACAAGCATGTAACATGTCTTCAAGAGTCTGTATCGTCCTTTCTGACTGACCATCGGTCTGAGGATGATATGCCATGCTGAATTGAAGTTTGGTACCCATGGACTCAAGTAAAGTTTTTCGAAACTTTGAAACAAACCTGTTGTCTCTGTCTGAAGTGATGGAGACAGGCTGCCTATGTTTACTAACAATCTCATCAACAAATAGTTCTGCAAGTGGTGCCATATGCATCATATTCCCTGTCTTCATTGGAATGAAGTTAGCATACTTCGTAAGACGATCTACAATAATCCAAATTGCATTATTCCCCTTCTTGGTATTCGGCAAATGGGAGACGATATTCATGGTGATGTTTTCCTATTTCCACTCCGGAATCTCCAATGGTTGTAGCAAACCTGGGGGCTTCTGATGTTTTGCTTTAATCAACTGACAAGTCAGACAACGAGACACAAAAGTTGCTATCTCTCTCTTCATGTTGTTCCACCAAAATCTATTATTCAAATTGTGGTACATTTTCGTGCTACCCGGATGCATGGAATATCTTGTACTATGAGCCTCATTCATTATTTCACTTTTCAAGTTATCCACATTTAGCACACACAACCGGTCACGAAAACACAGTATCCCATTCATCATCTTGAAATCTGGACGTTCTACGATATGTTCTGCTATCTTTGCCAAGTCTGGGTCTTGTAATTGACTGTCCTTGATCTTCTAGATGAAGGTAGGTTCTGATACTGTCATATTTGTTAACATTACACCCAGTTTTAGGGCTTGCACTTCCACACCTAACTCTTCAAACTGCTGAAAAAACTAACTCCTCTCAAACTCACCATGATCACTGATTTTCTGCTCAATGCATCAGCTACAACATTCACTTTGCCTGGATGATACTTGAATGGGAAGTCATAATCCTTGATATATTTCATCCACCGTCTCTGTCCCATATTTAAGTCCTTCTGCGAGAACAAGTATTGCAAACTTCGATGATCTGAATGGACTTTAAACTTCTCTCCATAGAGATAGTGTCTCCACATCTTCAAGAAAAATACAACCGCTGCCAATTCCAAATCATGAGTTGCATAGTTCCTTTCATGATCCTACAGTTGTCTCGAGCCATAAGCAAGCACTTTGCCATTCTGCATCAATACACAACCCAGTCCCACATTCGAAGCATCTGTATAAACAATAAATCTGCCGCTGCCCGATGGTAATGTAAGGATTGGAGTTGTGGTTAATCTTCTTTTCAACTCTTGAAAACTTATTTCACATTGTTCAGTCCAAACAAATGGGACATTCTTCTGGGTCAATTTCATTAACGGTGCTGCAATGGACGAAAAACCTTGGACAAATCTTTTGTAATAGCTTGCTAACCCAAAAAAGCTTCTGATTTCTGTCACACTATTCGGTCTCACCCAATTAACAACTGCTTCTATCTTGGCTGGATCAACTGCTAAACCTTCTTTGGAGATGATGTGGCCTAGAAAAGCAACATGCTCTAACCAGAATTTGTACTTACTGAGTTTTGCATAAAGATGGTTGTTCCTCAAAAACTCTAACGTTGTCCTCAATTGTTCTTCATGATCTTCCTTACTCTTGGAAAACACGAGGACGTCATCAATGAATACCACTGTAGAGTTATCCAAACACTGTGCAAAGACTTTATTCATAAGGGCCATAAAGACTGCTGGTGTATTTGTCAAACCAAAGGGCATCAATAAGAACTTGTAATGCTCATATCTTGTTCTAAAAGCCGTTTTCTGTACATCTGAGTCTCTAACTCTCAACTGATGATACTCAGATCTCAAGTCTATCTTGGAGAAATAGGCTGCTCCTTGCAATTGATCAAATAATTCGTCTATCATTGACAATGGATACTTGTTCTTGACGGTCACATGGTTCAATTTTCTATAATCTATGCACATTCTTAGGCTTCCATATTTCTTTTTCACAAATAACACGGGTGCTCCCCAAGGTGAAACACTTGGCCTAATGAAACCTTTGCTCAACAATTCCTGCAATTAAAGTTTTAACTCACCCATTTCTGCAAGAGCCATTCTATATGGTGCAATAGAGATCAGAGCTGTCCCTGGAAGAAGCTCAATTGTGAACTCAACTTCTCTGATTGGTGGTAATCCTGAGATTTCTTCTGGAAAAAACATTCAGAAATTCACAAACGACGAGGATATCCTCCACCCCTTGGGACTGTTTATCCTCCGTGATAAACGTAATAAATGCCTCACACCCACTCTGTAGTAATCTGCTTGCTTTCAACACTGAAATAAATCCTGCCTGAGTTTTCTTCTTGTTTCCATGAAATATAAATTCTTCTTGTGCTTCTATCAATCTAAATGTTATGGTTTTACTAAAACAATCCATGGTAGCATGATATGCTTCTAACCAATCTATGCCTAAGATGATATCAAAATCATGCATGTCCAAAACAATGAGGTTCGCTGGTAAATTAACATCTCCTAACAAAACTGTACAGTTAGGGTAATAGGTTCTACACACAACCTGTTTACCTACTGGTGTGGTGACAATCAGAATATAGTCCAATTCACTATGTGGTGCATCAATCATCTTAGCAAAAATAGGAGATAAAAATGAATGAGTGGATCTAGGATCAAATAAAATCTGTGCTTCTACTCCACAAAGTAGAAGTTTACCTTCTACCACGTCTCCTGCAGCTTCAGCATCTGCACGGTTGAGGTAATATAAGCATCCATGCATTTTTAGCCTATTCGGTGCTTAATTTTTCCTTCCTTAGGCGTTTCTATTCTATTGTGGAGGACGAGCATTCCGATTCTGTGCTTGTCGTCTGGCCTGCTGCTGCTAAGGCGGTCTAGCTTGATTCTGAACTCGTGCTTGATTTTGAGGAGATGCTTGTCTCTGTTGTTGATTTCTATTGCCTTGAGTCTGAAGTTGTGGGCAATCCTTGATTGCATGGTTCATGACCCCACATTTGAAACAAGCCCCTATGGCCTTACGACATTCATGAGTTTCATGGTTCTTCCCACAGTGGCCACAACCTTGCCTCTGAAAGTCCTCGGATCCTAACCCTAGAGGGGGGCGGGGGGTGAATAGGGTTTGCTACAAATATGACCAAATAAAACCAATTTTAATTCTTTAAGGTAAACTAGTCACATAAGATGATTTACCAGACAAGATGCGGAAGCTAAGACAACATTCATCACAAGCAAACACCACTACATAAAGATTTATAGTGGTTCGGCCCCAATGCCTACGTCCACTACCGGCTTGTGATCCAATCACCCCACTGGATTTCCACTAATTATGCTTTTTACTAGGCTAAGCAATAACCTTTACAAAGTTGTTTTTCTATGCTCAACAACAACCTTTACAAGATGCTTTTCAAGGCTAAGCAATAACCTTTACAGTGTGCTTTTCTAAGGCTAAGCAATAACCTTTACAAATGAAGATTTTCTCTAAGAAGGTGTCTATTTAAGAACACTCTAAGAGATACAATTTAAGCACAAATAAAATGCCTCTAAATAGGCTGATATGAAAGTGTAATTCAAATTACAAACATACACTAAGATAAGCTAAAGTGTGTGCACAAGTGTATGAATGCTTTACTTCAATAAATCTCTACAATGAAGCTCTTAAATCAAAGTTTAGAAAATGATGATTGAAGATAAATGCTAATCACATGAAAGATTCAAACAACTTAAGGAAATGAGCTAAAACAAGTTGTATGAATATTAAAGTCTAAGAACACATGTGATTTAGACAAGAGTGATTGCAAACCATTCTAATATTCCCATGACGATAATGAGTATGCAAAACAACTCTTTAAAAGCTAGAAATCATGCATAAATGAAAATACAAAGATTTAAACATGCATAGATTTCAATTTGAATGGAAATCAAAATAACTAGTAAGATGCACCTTTTAAAAACTCAAGCATTTGATTTCCAAAAAGCCTTCTAGCCTTAACACCTCATTCCCCTTTCTTAGGCTCCAAAATGGTCTCCAAAGTTCATCCAACAAGCCTGTAAAAAGGATGGAATAGAATGGACTTTATAGGAAAAAACAGTCCAACGGCTAGTTGGTCGGGTCGACCTGGGCCTGGCTCGGTCGACCTGGCCCAACAGTCAAAAAGCCCCAACGGCTATATGCCCGGTCGACCTGGGCCTGGCTCGGTCGACCGGGTACACTGGCCATTTTCCAGCAAGCCAGTTGGGCCGGTCTACCAAGCACAGGGGCAGGTCGACCGGGTGAACTGACCTGGGAAGAGTTCTTTACTGATTTCTTAAAATCCCAAAGGTGCAACTTAGACTCAAGGCCAGAGTGCTCCATGCATACTAAAATGAATCTAAAAATGAACTTTGTATGCAAGGCACAAACCTAAATTCTCAAATAGTTTTTTCAAAATTAATGCACAAAGAATTAGCTTTTCAAAAGTATTTGGATTCTAAAACATGCATGAATCAAATTCATTTCAAAAACATGTGGAAATGCAAGTAGAATCCAAGATTCCAAAGTGAAAAACTAAGAGCTCATGTGTGTGATCATTTGATAGTGAATGTGAATGTGCATCCATCAAAATTGCAACAAACAAGAACCTAACAACCTCATTTGACTATGTTCCTGCTTTGGTTTCTTGTTATGGTGTTGCTTCTTGTTCTGCTGTTGGTAGTGTTGTTTTCCTGTCTTGAATGATCAGGTTGTTAATGTCTTCAAATTTATATGCCCGTTTGACAGCCTCATCATAAGTAGCTGGTCGAACTAATCCTATGGCATCTCTCATGATAATCGGGTTCAATCCTTCTAAGAACTTTGTTATCTTCTTCTGTTCAGTGTCAATCAACTCGGTAGCATAACTAGCTAATCTTTCAAACTTGGTGACATAGTCTAGAATGGTCATGCTGCCTTGCTTGAGCTGCTGGAACTCAATAGCTTTCTGTCTCTTGACATCGGAGAAAATGTACTTATCTTGAAACTGTGTTTTGAATGCTGCCCATGCGTTTTTGTTAGCCATTTCCATGTACGAGTCCTTGACCATTTGCCACCACTAATCTGCAAGTCCATAGAATAATGAAGCTGTGAGGTTGACTTTCTGTCTTCCTATGCATGTGAAGACATTAAAGATCTTCTCGGTGTTTGCCAACCAGTCATCTGCAACTAAGGGGTCCTCGTGACCTGAGAACTCCTTTGGTGCTCTCTTCCTAAACCTCTCAAATAACATATTAGGATCATGATCTCTATTGTGAATAACAATCTGTGGACCCAAAGGTTGAGCTTGTGGAGCTTGAGGCTTGTTCTGAAGAACATCCAATAGTTGTCTCTGAACTTGAGCCATTTCCTCATCTTTCTTTGCCATCTGTTCTTGAAATCTTGCTTGAGTCTCATTTGCCTGCCTTTGTTGCTCTAACATAGCTTGCATAAGCTCTTAGAACTGTGTAGCTGTGGGTGTATTAATCGGATCTGTATCATACTGATTACTACCCGAAACATTGTTACTCGGAGTTTTTCTTGGAGGCATGATGCTGTAAAACAAGGAGTTAGTAAACAATAAATATGGTCTTAAGGGTTTCTTAGGCTCTATACTGAACGAGTCGATCGAACTCACGAATCCTCGCCAAGTTCCTAAGATTCTCTAGTTTCTTTTAAGTGCCTGAAACAAGTCCCGCTCTGATACAAGTCCTGTGGCGACCCCAGAGCGAGGCCCTGACCCGCGACGTGTTTTTCCATAGGTTCCCGCGGTGAGGATTCTGAGACACGTTGTAAGACCCCGACCCGAGTGAACCCGATTAGTGCTAATTAAGCTGCGTATTAGTGCTAAGCTTGATTAGTGATTTTGGTTAAGTTGGGCTTGGAATAGCTTTTGTTTTAGTTTTGGGGATTTTGATTTGCTTTGTGTTAGTAGGGCCCTTTGGGGGTTCCTTTTCATGACATTGCATTTGATTGAGGTTTTATCGGAAGTGTTTGCATTCATGATTTTAATCCCGATTTACTCGTTTTGATGATCCCTACAACTTTCATGTTGATCCCGCCCCCGTTTGAGATCTCGAAAACCGATTTCATAGCCTTGAGGGCAAAACAGTCATTTCACGCCAAATCTGTACCCAAAACTCGATATTCCCGAAACCCGCGAAACATATACTTTTCAGAGACTAGATATTTCGACGATCATTTCTTCCTTCTTCGTCGAATCCATCCGAGATCCCGATAGAGATGATTTCAGTCTAATTAGGATTGTTAATGGTGGAGCCCACTCCTCACTTACTACAAGAGGAGACCTTCTTCTTCCATTTCATTTTTCCAGCACAAACACAAGCTAGGGCTTTCTTCTTCCTCTTCTTCTTGCTCTTGCACTCCATCACTCCATCCAATCCAAAGCTTGCACCTAGAAGAGATTTGAGATCACCATCTTCTTCATCTCATTAAGAGCTTTCTTCCAATAGCTTCTCGTGGAGCAAATCATCCATTTCAAGATCTCCTTGAGCCTACCATTGCCATTAGGGGACCTTGCAAGTAAGTATTCCCCTTCATTTTTCTAGATTTGTGTCCCTCTAGCCTTAGAGAAACTTCACCTCTATTATTGGAAGATTTCCTTTGTTATTTCTTTGTTTGACTATTTTAGGGTTGTTGTTTTGGGGATTTTTATTCATAGCTTGGATTCCTTGCTTGGAAGAGTCCTAGAGCTTGATTGCATTGTTAGAAGACCTAAGGCAAGTGGATAAATGACTTTCCTAAGCTTTCATTGATTTTGGATATTTTCCATTAATGCAAATTTATGGCTTTGTTTTGAAATGAATGCTCATGATAGAGTATTAATGACATATTTATGGTTTTGGAGAAGTGGTAGTTCATGGCATTGAATGTCTCCTTGTTTTATTGCAAATGTATATATGTTGTGGAATGGTTTCCTCCTCCTTCTTTTTCCTTGTGTTGAATGCATGGTTGATGGAGGAGAATATGATGGATTAGAGGAGGGATTTGATGTAGTTTGAGTGGAGAAATAGACTCCTCATTTGATGCACATGAAGGGCTAGAGAAAGGTTGTAAAAAGGAAGAGAAAGAGTACAGCTGAACTGGTCCGGAATCCATTTCTAGACCGTTCGCTCGAGCGACCATGACACTTCGCTTGAGCGAACTGTCCAAGAAAGGATTCGGGCATTTCCAGTAGCTTGGTCGCTCGAACGCATTTAAATAACCGCTCGACCGATGAGTTCGCTCGAGCGAACTCTTCGATTCGCTCGAGCGATGCGGTCTGTCTGGCTAGGCCACGTTGGGATAACGTTGAACTGTTTTAATGCACTGGGCCAAAATTTCGGCCGATCGATCGGACCGAATTTGAGATATTTTTTTTGTGGACCTTGGCTACCCTCCTTGGACTCACTTGACCATATGTGAGAGCGTCTTGAGCAGATGCTCTTCACGGTTGGTTCGGAATGCATCGAAGTTCAATCTATTCAATCTTGAACGGGTTGGAATGACACGATATCCTCTTCATACCTAAATGCAAAGTCTATTTCCTTGGGTATCGCGGATTCTATTCCTTTCGGTGACTGAGTAGGTTGCTCGATGGTTCCGGGTTGACATCATACTTAGGATGGACCGTTGATAGTCTTGATTTTTTCTATCATAACATCTAGTTATAACCATAAGCTCAATTTAAGTTTTGAAAATCGCAAAAGTGCATAAGGAGCCCGGAATGTCTTCAAACTCAAGGAGTACCAAGTGATGACTATAATTGACATACGGGACCCCTATTCACTTATATAGATCTTGAAATCAATATTTTCCCGGAATTGTTATAGTTCATTATATCCCTCATTTCCAAGATTTGCATTACATGACTTGTTTTCCCGAAAGCATTGAAGTTACTCTAGTAACAGTTACTTGTCCCGAAGTGCATTGCACCACATGATATGTCAGTGTGCCCTTGAGTGCCCCCGTCTTGCCCGTTTAATTATGTATTTGTACTTGATTTACTTGCATTGTCTCGATTGTATTTGACCTATGAGTCGGCACCACTAAGCTTGGATAACCTCGTTGGTTTGATCCACCGACTTGGAGATCCCCCTCTTGTCCCGCCAGCTGCAGTTTGGATCCCGCTACCCGGTCATTACAGTGGTCTTGTCCCGATACCGCAGATTGCTACTGTGGTCCCCGATGCCCGGCTTGCCACCGTGGTCATGTATAGTATTGTATATGCATATGTATTTATATGAGATCCCCTGTTTCTCCTCACCTCGAGTGACTGAGACCAGGGCCTAGTTATTACTCTATCACTTTAGTGGTAGAGGACTTAGCTTCGTGTGGTCGCCATCTTGCTTGTTCCTGATTCCTTGGATACCCTATGAGTTTTATCTTGTTTACATGTTTTCTAGCAAATGATTTAGCTATTTTATGAGAGTTCTTGCTTAAACAGATTTCCTTGCTTTCCGAGATATTTCATCTATTTTATGTTGTTGTATCTTCTCACTCTCTTGCCAGACCGTCGTGTCTGATCCTTTGCTTTGGTACTCAGGTCCCGTTGCCGGTTTCCTTGAGGAGGAGCCGGAGGAGGCGGTAGGTGAGCCGCATCCTCTAGTTGAGTGGCGCGCTGACGATGTCATGTAGACATCGGGTTGTTGCATGAGGCGTAACATTTTGGGAAGAACTTATTAACCATTCTTTTGGGTTATTGTTTTGTAATATTGGCCTTTGTTGGCCTCTAATTTTGGGGAATGTAACTAAATGATATTTTTTCTAACTTTAACAACTTTTGGGAAACATGCTATAGATCATTGCTCTTTCTGATACAGTTTTGATATTGATGTTAATGCTTGCATGACTAGAGATAGTCTAACTATTTGATTTGCTACACGCTTCCGCACTAAAAAGAAATATTCATGCAAGGTTGTTATATCCTCACCGCGGACACCTGTGGGAAATTAAAGAAATTGTATATGGTGGATGTAGATAATCATCATCAATCATCATTCACCCCACACTTAGTCCCGATCCCGGATTGGGGATTCCCGGTCTGGGGTCGCGACACACGTGGAATCTATCTCACACGATCAAGTTTGCAGAAACGCATAGTAAATCACATCAAAGCAAGCACGAATAAAATTTCCAAGTGCAAGAATAATGAAATCAAGACAAGGTATCTCAAGTAGGAAATTATAAAATGACATTCCCATCATAATTCAAGTTTTGGAGGTTAACACAAAAGTAAGTTAAATTTTGATACAACCCATAAGAGGCCAATAAAGGCCAATACAACTCTCAAAATAACAAAATAAAACTTATGACAAATTGAAGCGAAACTCAAGATCCCGCCCGACGTCTAGTTGACATTGTCAGGTTGCCACTCTCTGACTAGGGGTGGCACAATAGCCTCCTCCGGACGCTCCTCCTCAAAGGCAACGTCACCTGCACCTGGGCACCAAAATACAAGGGTCAAACACGATAGTTTGTCAGGTAATCAGTTTAGGTATGAGCATGGAACAATAGATGTTTTAAAAAAAATCATAATGAACAAATTAATGAATTTGAAAGAATTACTTAACTGGGGTACATTTTAAAATATGAACGAAACTAAAATACAAAACAAGCTAATATGAATACTTATAATATCATGAACAGTAAATCCACAACGAGCCCATCCTTCTCCATCATTTATAATGAAAAGAGCAAGCACACATGACAAGCACGATAAACAAAACACGATTCCCATGCCACACTGAGGTGGACGGGGATTTCTGGTCGCAGAACCGGACATGCATAATGTGTAATAGAATACACGACTAATCTGCAGATAGTCCACATGTTTAAGGACCCCCAGATAGTGGATCAGACTGAAGGGGCAATCCAAGCTCAGTGGTGTTCACTTGAATTCACGAATGCATGAAACACTTGAAATATGGTCTAAACACGTCCAGATAAAAAGGGGGAGAATCACTTGTCAAAACAAAACAAGGCACGACTAGCAAAAGGCATAATTATATGCTAACAACTTAAGAAGTGATCCCCTTTTTAATACTTGAAATAAATATTTAAACGAGCTTGTTCTTGAAATTCAAAACGGGCATAAGGTCGCGCTCATTGTACCAAAACTGAAGTTTAAACACGAAATCCATCAAGCTTATGCTAAGGCCTTTCATTGACCTTTGTAAAATTGGGATCCAAATGTCGAGAATAAGCATGAATTGGTGCCCCCGAGGTTGAATTACATTTAGAAGTTCCATTTACACAATGTCAAGTTAAAGCCCTTAACAAAGTCTAGTTTTCAATCCTCAAGAAAATACACAAATAAAAAAAAACTCATTCTTGAATCTGGCCGGTTCACTTGAGCTAGACTGACACTTCACTCGAGCAAGACAGTTCGCTCGAGCGGGCAGCTCTCTGTCTTGCTCCAGGCCAGACAATGGATAGTTCGCTCGAGCGGACCCAAGGGCCGTTCGAACGAACAGGCTTCTGCTGTGTTCGGACCAGACAATGGCCTGGCTGGCGAACAGGCTTCTGCTTGTGCTCACTGAGTGCAGAAACAGCCTTTCTTTTGCATAATTTCTAATACATTTCTTCCCTTCTTGTCATCCTTAGGCCACATTTAATCCCTTGAGCCTCCATGCTGTCCAAAGGGTCACTTTCATAAATTTCAAACCTTTTAATCCACAATCTCATCAATCAATGTCCATTCTCTATCAAAACAAATCCAAATTTTCAAATGAAATAAGTGCGTAAAATCAAATAGAAATCTAGAAGTTTGGAAAAGCACTTAACATAAATTCATATGCTTGAATGGAAAACACATAAGAAGAATCCAAGGAAAATGTCACGCCCCCGAACCAGGACCTCGGGGGCGGGAGATGGGATTACGCATAAGTGTATTTTACTTCTCCCAGGATCCGTGTGTGTGAAGACAACACATTCTAAATATTTTGCGGAAGCATTTGTGGCGTTGCGACCCGGAGTCCGTGGCCATCGGATTCCGCATCGCACTCAACCTTTAGCATATAGCTATCATATCAATAATCATATCAGACTGGAGTAAACCATAACAATAAATTACAGAGCTGACAGTAACAGGATATTACATTCCCAAATATGTTCAAGTTACAATTATCAATGTACATTAATTAAGAATCCCAAGAAAAGGCTAACAAAAGCCATACAACAATAAGCTATAAACTACTACCCAAATGTGACGTAGCTCCGATGTCAAGCTCGATGTCTACATGACATAGCCGACAAAACAACCTGCAAGGCATGGCTCTACAGCCAACAAAAACACTCAACTCGGCGCGAAGAAATCTGAACCTGAGTACCAAAAGTAGTGGGTCAGACACGACGGTCTGGCAGGTGGATGAAAAGAGCACAATATAGCGAATAATAATACAAATGATAAATCATGCTATTTGCTCAAAATGCTGCATATAATTAAACGGGTGAAAACTCAGGAATCTCGGACAAAACATGTATTCTTTTCAAACATGGTTAAAACAGGAAGATCTAATAAAGCATATGTTCATTTACATCATCTATAAAAGCATAGATAGTTGACAATCGGGTGTTCGTGGAAAACATGTATGAATATGGAAGTTTGGCAAAACCACGTTCATTTAAACATATTTCAAAGCATGGATCTTCAACAGATCGGGTCTTCCTTTAAAACAGGTATAACATAGGGATCTGGCAAAACGCGTGTCATTTAAAACATATTCTTAAGCATGGATGTTAAATAGCTCGGGTAATCATTTGAAACAGGTATAAACATAGAAACCTGACAAAACACGTGTCATTTAAAACATATTTCAAAATAGGGATATTTAACAAATCGGGTATTCATTTGAAACCGGTATAAACATAATGATCTGGCAGAACAAGTGTCATTTAAAACAAAGCACGAATGTTTAGCAATTCGGGTATTCACTTAAAACATGTATAAACATCGGGATCTAACAAAACGAGTGTCATTTAAAACACATTCCGAAGCATGGACATTTAATAACTCGGGTATTCATTTTAAAACATGTGTAATCATATAACTCTAGCAAAACCATCGATCGTTAGAACCATATGTAAAAGCACGGGTATTCACCCAACCGGCATTCATGTAAAACATGTACGTGTGCAAAGGACATAAAACAATATAATAGTGACTGAATTTACAATAGAGAGCATTAACACTTATCTAAATAACAACTTTCATAAAAGCAATGAATCATTTATCTGAAAACAAGTAAGCAATATAAACCATGTCGGGTGTCCAAGGAATCGGGAACTGGCAAGATGGCAATCACAAGAAGCTAAGTCCTCTATCACCGAAGTGACAAGAGCGGGACGTTGGTCTCAGTCACACAAGGTGAGGAGACTCAACGTAAATCATATATACAATAATAAATATACGGGAACGGGAACGGGACCACGGTAGCGAACCGGGTATCGGGACGGGACCACGGCAATAACCGGGTATCGGGATCCAAACTGCAGCTGGCGGGACGGGAGAGGGATTTCCAAGTCGGTGGATCAAACCGACAAGGTATCCAAGCTTAGTGATGCCGACTCATAGGTCAAAACCAATCGAGACATATGCAAGTAAATCAAGTACAGTAAATAGACGGGTAAAACGGGGGTGCTCAAGGGCACACTATCACTTCATATCGGGCAATACATTTCGGGACCAATAACTGTTACTAGTGTAACTTCAATGCTTTCGGGGAAACAAGTAAATCAAGTACAATAAATAAACGGGTAAAACGGGGTGCTCAAGGGCACACTGTCGTATCATGTGATCCAATACACTTCGGGACAATGACTGTTACTAGAGTAACTCCGATGCTTTCGGGAAAACAAGTCATGTAATGAAATCTCGGGAAAAGAGGTGAAACAATGAACTATAACAATTTCGGGTAAAAATATCGGTTTCAATATCTATTTAAGTGAATAGGGGTCCCGTATGTCGATTATAACAATTACTTGGTACTCCTTGAGTTTGAAGACATTCCGGGCTCCTTATGCACTTTTACTACTTTCAAAACTTAAAATGAGCTTATGGGTAGTACTAGATGTTACAATACCAAGAATCAAGATTATAAACGGTCCATCCTAGGCATGACATTAATCCGGAAACATCGAGCAACCGATTCAGTCATCGAAAGGAATAGAATTAGCGATAACAAGGAAATAGACTTGTGTTTAGATATAAAGAAGATATCGCGTCGTTCCATCCCGTTCAAGATTGAAATGGATTGAACTTCGATGCCACCGAACCAACCGCGAAGCGTGTCGGCTCAAGACATTCTCACACATGGTCCAAACAGTCCAAAAAGGGTAGTCGGGGTCCCACCTAAAACCAAGAATTAGTGTCTAATCAACACCATTCTTTCTTTTAGTTCCCTAGTCTTAGAGACCTTAGATTAGGGTACAATTGGTCTTAACATTAAGGTATACACCCTTAGGACTCATAGGAGGCCCAAAGGTTTCCAAAAAAAACACAATACCAAATTTCACTGGACTCAAACTGAAATGTACAGGGTCCGATCGATCGGTCGATCGATCGGCTGAAAAACCTTATAGTTAAAAGTCAGTCCGATCGATCGGCCTGTAGGTCCGATCGATCGGACTTGGGCGCAGTGCAGGTCCGGGAACTTGATTTTTTTCCTTTTTGTTTCCTTTCCTTCCAACACATGATCAACCCCAAAGAACCATAAACAAGATGGTTTAAATACATGTTTCCAAGACAATAACATGAGCTAAAGAGCTCCTCATTTCAAATTCCTCTCTTTCCATTCTTTCCATTCACAATTAATCACAAGGTGGAGAAAACTCATTCATGTGAAATCATTTGAAACCTTGACAATATGATACATACATTTCCAAGAGATTAACAAGGGAGAAATAACTCATCAATAAGCACATCTTGAAATCAATATTAATCATATTAAAGACAACTATTAAAATCACCAAAACCATTAATGAATCAAGATTTTTATCACAAAACATGTTAATAATCAAAACAATCCATTCATCCACTTTCCTTGGGTTCCAATCTCACAAACCAAGCTCCTAATCCCTTCTTAAGCTCAAGATCAACAATCTCTACAAAAACCCCCAAAACAAACCCTAAAATGGGTTAAACAATGAAACCTTTCAATAATCAAGGTGGAGCTTCTCTAAGGCTAGAAGATTACAATTCTAGAAGATGGGAAGAATCACTTACTTGGATGACCTCCAAATGAGAAGAACAAGCTCAAGGGAGGTCTCTAGGTTGGGAGATTTCTCCAAAAATGGTATCAATGGGGAGCCATGGTGAAGAGGAAGAAGAAGATGGTCTCCATTTCTTGATTGAGGAACTATTGGTGTGGCTTGGAGATGAAGAAGCAAGAAGAAGAAGAGAAAACACAAGAGCAAACCCTAGGCTCAGCTGGAACAATGGTGAAGAAGTGAGCAATGAAGGAGATGGGTTCCTCTTATAAACAAGTGAGGTTTGGGCCCCACAACTTAAGGGACTTGGGTGGCTGAAATCATCTAATTCGGGACCTCGGATGGATTCGACGAAGAAGGAAGAAATGATCGTCGAAATATCTAGTTTCCAAAAAGTATATGTTTCATGGATTTCGAGAATATCGAGCTTCGGGTACAGATTTGGTGTGAAAAGACTGTTTTGCCCTCAAGGCCAAGAAATCGGTTTTCGGGTTCTCAAATGGATATGGGATCAACATGAAAGTTGTAGGATTCCTCAAGATGAATGCAATGGGCCAAAAACACAATACGAAACAAATCGGGAAAATCTCACAAGAAAAAGCAAAGCCGAAAAGGGAACCCCCAAAGGGCCCCACAAGCTACCAAAGCACTCAAAAGCCCAAAACTAGAAGAAAACCCATTCTAGCTCACAAACTCAACCCAACAAATACTAATCCCACTAAAAGAACTAAACCACAAATAAAACAACACTAATCCGAGAGATTAGGGGTCGGGTTCTCACAGAAAACATAACAATGAAGTTTACAAAATACATGTAACATTCAACGTATAGAGATTACTTCCCTTTTTGCTCGAATGCCAAACAAATCCTCTTCAAGCACTCCTACTCAAGAGCTAAGCCAAACACTACAAAAACCCCCATGAGAATCCATTCAAAACTCAACCACATTTGAAAACAAAGAACCCATTTCTACAAAAGGGTTTGCATGTATGAAAAGAAGAGCTTTAGGAGTTAAAAAGACTCCATGGAAAGGATGGGTTGAAGCTCTTACCTAGAGATGCCCAAAAAAAGAGATGAAGACAATGGAAAGCTTGCTCAACTTTAACTTTCAAGAAAAAGACGTTAATAGAAAGCTTGGGATGAGAGGAAGAGAATGGTGGGCATAGAATTCCATTTGGAAACTCTTAGCTAGGGTAAGCAAGATGGGGAAAGTAGAAGAAAAAGGGTTTCCTCTTGTACTTAGTTCTCTAGGGTTGCAAAAGAAATGAGAATGAACAAGAGAGAGAAGCAAGATGACGTAAATACTTTGCAAAAAGGGGCCCATTAGGTATAATTCTTGCGTTGGCAAAAACATGATCTTGCGGGTCCCGAACGAACTCGGCGAAGAAGGATAAAATGATCATCGAAAAATCTAGTTTCCAAAAAGTATAGTTTTGACATAGTTTTGAGATTTCAAAGTTTGTGTCCAGATTTGGATACAAAAAGAGAATTTTACCCCTTTTTGGCCAAAACTTGGGTTTTTGGGCTTCAAATACGGACGTGCTGAAAACGAAAGTTGTAGAGAACAATAAAACCATTCAAATGAAATAAAAATCATAATTAAAACGAAAATCAAAATGATCCTCCCAAGCTTACACGTACACTCAGGCCTCCCTGAGCGTGTCTGACTAATACTAAACGTTCTCAAAATTCCCAAAACTATGTCCAGGACTAAAACTAATTATTTCTAACCCAACGGTAACTAAACCCACTTAAGACTAATCACACACAAATTGAGTTAGTCTAGGCCGAAGTCTAACAGGATCCAAACTGAAGTTGGTGGCACAAAAGGGGGATCTTCAAGTCGGTGGATCAGACCGGCAGGGTTATCCATGCTTAGTGGTGCCGACTCATAGGTCAAGTAATAGAAATCGGGGCATGTATAAAATCTGTCAAGTGCAAATACATAAACAGGTGGGATAGGGGTGTTCAGTTGTGCAATTATCATTACATTTCGAGAATGCACATCAGGGCTAGCAAAAATGCTACAATTGCAATTTCAATATTTTCGAGAGTGCATATAAAAATTCGGGAACAATGAAATACTATTGAACTTTTGAAATCTCAAAACAAGTATCGAGGTTCAAGACTAGTTCAAGGTGAATAGGGATCTCGTATGTCATTGTCAATAATGATTTGGCACTCCTTAAGGTTTGGAGAAATTCTGGGCTCCTTATACTCCTTGGGAAATCCAAAACATTCAATGAATCTTAGTGATGTGGATTCTTTCTCAAACGGGCTTCATGCATTGTTTCCACATTTCTCCATTTCATTGGGGCTCTCAACAAACCTCTCTCAATCATCTAAACATTTCAATTTTACTCCCAAGATGGCCCTGTTAAACCTCGTCCCAGATTAATTTTATTAGTGTGCGATTAGTGTGTGTTTAGTCTTAAGTGGGTTTAGTTACCGTTGGGTTAGAATATAATTAGTTTTAGTCCTGGATATAGCTTTGGGAATTGTCACGCCCCAAACCGAGGCCTTGATAATCAAGTCTTTAATCCGTGGGACGCGGCACGACGGGCCAAAAAATTTCGCCCGCACACGCTAGTTTCACATAGATTTCCGCATTGAGGATCCACAAGATCCATACCAATAGATCACATATTAAAAATAGATATGCGGAAGCATGTAACAAACATGGATGAAATTCTAAACATAATAAACATGTACAGGATTTATATCGAAGGAGAAACATTCATAAGCAAATCCCAAAGTTAAGGATTTAAGTTTACAACATAAAAAGTAAGTTAAAGTTTACAATTCCCATAAAACAAAGCCAAAAAAGGCTAAAGTACTTAGTCCTCCAAAAGATGATCATATTCAACCCCAAAATGTGATTCGAATCTCATAATCCAACCCGATGTCTAAAGGACATTGTCGGGTTGCCACTCGCGCCCAATAGGAGGATCTGCCGCCTCCTCCACTAGCTCCGCCTCATGAGCAACGGGGTCAAAATCGGGCATCAAACAAATGAATATTAGACACGACGGTCTGGCAAGTAAACAAAAGATAAGGTACTCAAGTTTATATCAAATCAGATTTGAAGACTATAGATAATAGATTTGGAAAATAAATGAACATAATGCTGAAGTTAAAGAAATCTATCTTTAAAACCAATGATTAGTAATCTTACTCAAAATTCACTGACATTCGAATCAAATATTGGCAAACCACATTTGGCTAGATTCTCTGATTACCGAAGTAACGAGAGCACTCACAATCGACCGTTACCCTATAAAATGGAAGGGTCTCACATAATGGCCCAACAAAGGTGGGTAGCACACAGAGGTCCACCGCGGAACGGATATCACACACACATAATATCCAAACTGTAGGTCGGCAAAGTTTTAAGGATTCTAAGCCAGGTGATCAATCCGACAAAGTAACCCAAGCTGAGTGGTGTCGACTAAATAAAAATCCAAATAAAATATAATTCAAATCAAACAAACATAATTCAAGTTGATAAAAGAACTACTCTGCATAATTCATAAACATACACAAAAGGACAAATGAATGAGTAGTCTTAAAGAAAACTTGAGACAAAACAAACCATAGGCTTACCAAAGGTTTTGTGACAAATAAAGCACACAAGGTATACTTAAAAGGTTGACTTATACAAAAACATATAAGAAATACAAATTCTGAATGGGATAATTTAACTGTTGGAATGGCCTACTAAGCCCGTTTCAATGAATATTCAAGGCCCAAGTGTTGGATTTTAATTATATATTTGATGCCTCCGAAGTTGTCCGGCAATTGGAAACTTGAATGGACATTGAAACTCTAGTAGATTCAAAGTACATTCACATAAATTCAATAACAATCTTTCCGTATTTCTCCCTTGATTTTCATGGCTAAATGTTTCGAATTTCTCATTCTTCTTTCCAAGTAGATTTCCAAACTTAATTATTCATCAATTAATAATAGAAACACACATCAGACCATTCAAGTTGATAGACCAACAAACCGGCCCTGAAAAAATAGCCCAAACAGGCCCTGAATTTCAAACAGGACAGCAGCTGCAGCAGCTGGGCTTGCTCGAGCAGGCCTTGGTCCGCTTTCTCTTGTTTCTTAGGTCCATTTTTTTCCTCCTCCTTCATAAAACAACTCTCCATCCTTCATAAATCAAATAAATTCAAGCCTTTTTCATTCTCAATCCAACCTCAAATTAAATTATCACATTTCATGTACAATTTAACAAAGAAAATCAGAAATTTATCACAAGGAAAAGTGTAGGAGCTGAGCTGAATTTTTCACTTGAAAGAGTCCCTAACAAAACCAGAATTTTCCATACCAGTCTAAACAAAATCATGACCTAAGCTTACCAAAAGTTAAACACTACAAATCTTCAAAAAAATTCAACTTTAAACAACTAAACAGATCTTTGAAATGGAAACACATCTTTCACATTAAAAACTACATAAACATAAGTAGCATTCAAACACATGCATTCTAAACATTTTATTCACTTGCCTCTACTCCAAATAGGTCTTAGGAAAACTCCTCAGAAATCTGCTCTCTCAGCACCACTCCAAGCTACAAAAACCCATGGAAAAACCATCTCAAAAGAAATCCCGATTTTGAAATCAAAAGGGCTCTTCAAGGACCACTTTGCATGCATGTTAGAAAGGCTTCTCTAGAGTCTAGAGAGCGCATTGCTAGAAGGAGAAGATCAGGTCTTACCTGAAAGTGTGAAAATTCACAAGAAAAGCTTGGTGAGGAAGAAGGACTCAGCAGAAAACTTTCATAAATGGTATGGCTGGAAAGCTTGAAGGGAGAAGGAGGTGAAAATGAGATCAAAGCTCCCTTTTTGGGTTGATTTCTTTGACAAGCAAGATGAGAGAGAGTGGATGGAAGAAGGAGAGAATGAAGTTCTCTATTGACACAGCAGAAATTTTGAATGAAGAAGTTGGGAGGGAGAACCAACGTGGATTCTTAGATTAAGTCAAGTGGTTGTGGGCCCCAATGGCCCAAATTCTTCTAATGGCCGGAACTACCATCTATGGTTCTCGGATGAAATCGACGAAAGAGACAAAGTTGATCGTTGAAAAATCTAGTTTCCAAAACGTATATTTCCCTCATGATTTTCAAATTTCAAAATTTATGCACAGATTTGGGTGTGGAAAGATTGTTTTGTCGTTTTTCTCAAAAAACGCAATTTATGGGTTTCAAATGCAAACGGATAAAACACGAAAGTTGTGAAGATCAATAAAACAATTCAAAAGGAGTAAAAATTGAAATATTTTCGAAATCAAGAATAAATACTCCGAAAACAGCAAGCGTCGCCCGGGCCCGCGTCAAACTAAGTATAACACCTCTCCAAATTCCCCAAAGCTATTCAAAGGTCTAATCTAGCTTTAAAAAAATCAACTACTCGTCCTCTTATCCCACTTAGATACTAATTATGGCTAAATAAACCGTTAAACATACTAAACCTGGGTGGGGGTCTGACATCCTCCACCCCTTAGAGCATTTGGTCCTCCAAATGAGCACTAAATGGAAAGGTCTCACATAATGGCCCAACAAAGGTGGGTAGCACACAGAGGTCCGCCGCGGAACGAATATCACACACACACACATAATATCCAAGCTATAGGTTGGCAAAGTTTTAAGGATTCTAAGCCGGGTGATCAATCCGACAAAGTAACCCAAGCTGAGTGGTGCCGACTAAATAAAAATCCGAATAAAATATCATTCAAATCAAACGAACATAATTCAAGTTGATAAAAGAACTACTCTGCATAATTCATAAACATACACAAAAGGACGAACGAATGAGTTGTCTTATAGAAAACTTGAGACAAAACAAACCATAGGCTTACCAAATGTTTTATGGCAAATAAAGCACACAAGGTATACTTAAAACGTTGACTTATACAAAAACATATAAGAAAAAAAAATTCTGAATGGGATAATTTAACTGTTGGAATGGTTTACTAAGCCCGTTTCAATGAATATTCAAGGCCCATGTGTCGGATTTTAATTATATATTTGATGCCTCCGAAGTTGTCCGACAATTGGAAACTTGAATGGACATTGAAACTCTAGTAGATTCAAAGTACATTCACATGAATTCAATAACTATCTTTCCGTATTTCTCCCTTGATTTTCATGGCTAAATGTTTCAAATTTCTCATTCTTCTTTCCAAGTAGATTTCCAAACTTAGTTATTCATTAATTAATAATAGAAACACACTTCAGACCATTCAAGTTGATAGACAGGCAAACAGGCCCTGAAAAAATAGCCCAAACAGGCCCTGAACTTCAAACAGGACAGCAGCTGCAGCAGCTGGGACCGCTCGAGCGGGCCAGTCTGCTGGCTGGCTCGCCCAAGTGCAGAAATTATGCACTCTTTCTCTTGTTTCTTGAGTCCGTCGTTTTCCTCCTCCTTCATGATATAAAACAACTCTCCATCCTTCATAAATCAAATAAATCCAAGACTTTTTCATTCTCAATCCAACCTCAAATTAAATTATCACATTTCATGTACAATTTAACAAAGAAAATCATAAATTTATCACAAGGAAAAGTGTAGGAGCTGAGCTGAATTTTTCACTTGAAAGAGTCCCAAACAAAACCAGAATTTTCCATACCAGTCTAAACAAAATCATGACCTAAGCTTACCAAAAGTTAAACACTACAAATCTTCAAAAAAAATTCAACTTTAAACAACTAAACAAATCTTTGAAATGGAAACACATCTTTCACATTAAAAACTACATAAACATAAGTAGCATTCAAACACATGCATTCTAAACATTTTATTCACTTGCCTCTACTCCAAATAGGTCTTAGGAAAACTCCTCAGAAATCTGCTCTCTGAGCACCACTCCAAGCTACAAAAACCCATGGAAAAACCATCTCAAAAGAAATCCCGATTTTGAAATCAAAAGGGCTCTTCAAGGACCACTTTGCATGCATGTTAAAAAGGCTTCTCTAGAGTCTAGAGAGCCCATTGCTAGAAGGAGAAGATCAGGTCTTACCTGAAAGTGTGAAAATTCACAAGAAAAGCGTGGTGAGGAAGAAGGACTCAGCAGAAAACTTTCATAAATGGTATGGCTGGAAAGCTTGAAGGGAGAAGGAGGTGAAAATGAGTTCAAAGTTCCATTTTTGGGCTGATTTCTTTGACAAGCAAGATGAGAGAGAGTGGATGGAAGAAGGAGAGAATGAAGTTCTCTCTTGACACAGCAGAAATTTTGAATGAAGAAGTTGGGAGGGAGAACCAACGTGGATTCTTAGATTAAGTCAAGTGGTTGTGCCCCAATGGCCCAAATTCTTCTAATGGCTGGAACTACCATCTATGGTTCCCGGATGAAATCTACGAAAGAGACAAAGTTGATCGTTGAAAAATCTAGTTTCCAAAACGTATATTTCCCTCATGATTTTCAAATTTCAGAATTTAGGCACAGATTTGGGTGTGGAAAGACTGTTTTGTCCTTTTCTCAAAAAACGTGATTTCTGGGTTTCAAATGCAAACAGATAAAACACAAAAGTTTTTAAGATCAATAAATCAATTCAAAAGGAGTAAAAATTGAAATAATTTTGAAATCAAGAATAAATACTCCGAAAACAACACCCGGCGCCTGGGCCAGCGTCAAACTAAGTTTAACACGTCTCCAAATTCCCCAAAGATATTCAATACTCTAATCTAGCTTTAAAAAATCAACTACTCGTCCTCTAATCCCACTTAGATACTAATCACGGCTAAATAAACGGTGAAACATACTAAACCTGGGTCGGGGTTTGACATCCTCCACCCCTTAGAGCATTCGGTCCTCCAAATGAGCACTAACCTCAAGTAATAACAGAGGGTACTTCTTATGAACTTGATCGCGCAATTCCCAATTAGCTTCATCTGGCCCGTGATTCTCCCATAGCACTTTTACCTAATGAATTGTTCAGTTCCTCAATTCCTGTTCTTTGGTGTCATTGATTCTAACCGATTTCTCAATGTTGGTGGCATCCTCTCGAACTTCAAATTGCTCATGGTGTAACACGTGTGAAGGGTCTGAGACATATCAAGAATAAATACTCCGAAAACAACACGCGTCGCCCGGCGCCCGAGCCCGCGTCAAACTAAGTCTAACACCTCTCCAAATTCCCCAAAGCTATTCAAAAGTCTAATCTAGCTTAAAAAAATCAACTACTCGTCCTCTAATCCCACTTAGATACTAATCACGGCTAAATAAACAATTAAACATACTAAACCTGGGTCGGGGTCTGACAGGAATTTTGAGAACGATTAGTGTTAGTCATACACGCTCAGGAAGGCCTAAATGTACGTGTAAGCTTGGGAGGATCGTATTGGTTTTCCGTTTTAATTGAGATTTTGATTTCATTTGAATGTTTTTATTATTTGTTATAACTTTCGTTTTCAGCATGTTCGTGTTTGAAGCCCAAAATCCAAGTTTTGGCCCAAAAATGGTAAAATTATCTTTTATGCACAAATCTGGACACAAATTTCGAAATCTCAAAACCATGTCAAAAATATACTTTTTGGAAACTAGATATTTCCTATATTATTTTATCCTTCTTCGTCGAGTTCATTCGAGGCCCGCGAGGTCACGTTTTTGTCAATGCAAGGTTTAGGCTCATTGGGCCCCATTTGCTAGGGTTTTTATGTCAACTCTTTCTCCTTCCCTCTTTTCACTCTCAAACCCTAACCCTATATAACCAAGAAGAGAAAACCCATTTTTTCTTTCCACTTATTTCTCTTGAATGCACAAGCTAGAAGACTCTAAATGAAATTCCAAGACCATCATCTTCTTCCTCTCATCCCAAGCTTTCCATTGATACA
The DNA here is from genome assembly GCA_038049695.1 of Cinnamomum chago. Classification (NCBI taxonomy): domain Eukaryota; kingdom Viridiplantae; phylum Streptophyta; class Magnoliopsida; order Laurales; family Lauraceae; genus Cinnamomum; species Cinnamomum chago. The sequence continues at coordinate 59,483,270 of CP142451.1, forward strand.
AGTTTCTTGAAGTTTCTAGTTGGGCAAGCTTACCATTTTCGTCATCTCTTCTTGCTTGGCCATTTCTAGTAAGAGCTCCAACCCATCTTTTTAATGGAGCCTTTTTGGTTCCTAAAGATCTTGGTTTTCATGTTTGCAAACCCTTTGATGAAAATGGGTTTCTTGTTTTCAAGTTTGAGTGAGTTTTAAATGGTTTTCATGGGGAATTTTTGTAGCCTTTGGCTTAGCTTGAGTGGAAGTGCTTGAAGAAGGTTTGTGACATCTTGGACTAAGGCAAGTAAACAATCTAGGATGGATGTTAGCATGTGTGCATTTGGTTTGCTTTCTTTTCATTCTCTTCATTTCATTGGAAATCTATGTGTGCATTTGGTTTGCTTTCTTTTCATTCTCTTCATCTCATTGGAAATCTATGTCTTCAGTGGAAATTTTGGGGATTTTGTTTTAGATTGGAGAATGGGAATGAGATGTTTTAAATTGTGCTTGTATATGTATGTTTAATTCCTTGGAGAGCTGGTAGGCTCAGGGAAGTGCAGGTAGAAAGAGAAATTGGAAGAAGGGAAGAAGAAATGTAAAAATCTGACTTGAAATGCACTGTCCGCGCAGCATCGGTCAGCTGTCGGCTAACCAAAATTCCCATTTCGGATGACCAACAGCCAACCGAACTCAGTTCGGCTCCTTTTCCCGAGACCTGCATTTCATCAGGAAGATTTTGGTTAGCTGTCAGCTAACCAACATTTCTCACCTCGGTATACCGACAGCCAACCGAAATCAATTTGGTTCCATTTCCCGAGAGCTGAGATTTTCTGGGTAAATCTGTCGGTCAGCTGTCGGCTAATCGACATACCCCGTCTCGGTCGACCGACAGGTGACCAAGAGGTAACCAAAATTTCAAGATGAGATGTTTTAGAAGGATTTTTGCAGGGATGAAAAACTAGAATATGTTATAGGACTTTTAGCCTGACATTGTGTGATTGAAGCCTGAGATGTCTTTAACTTCGGGGGCACCCAATTCTCTTTGCGATTCCAACATTTGGGTTTCAATTACACAAGGGTCAACCAAAGGTCCTTACATACGCTTGATAAACTTTGCTTTCGAACTTTAGTTTTGATGCAACAAGTATTATTGTGTACTCGTTTTGAAGTTAAGTATAAGCTTGTTTGAAAATGGTTTCAAGGATAAAAAGGGGGTCACTTCTTAAGCGCGTTTTGCATATATATACTTATGCCTCTAGCTAGTCGTGCCTTGTTTAGTTCTGATAAGTGATCTCCCCTTCAAACATGATTTGGTTTAAAACGTGTTTCGCCGTGTTTTGTGCATTTATGAATTTAAGTGAACACCACTGAGCTTGGACTGCCCTTTCAGCTTAATCCACTGTCTGGGGGTCCTTAAACAAGTGGATTGTCTATAGATTGGTCGTGTATCTTATTACACATCGTGCATGTCGCGACCCCGGACTGGGTTACCGAGGTCCTAATCCGGGATCGGGACATTAATGGTGATGATAGTGTGGTGATTGAATGGTTAATATGTAGATTGTGTCAACAAGGTGCACACACTTATTTAATTTCCCACAGGTGTCCGCGGTGAGGATATCACAACCATACATGAACATTTCTATTAAGTGCGGAAGCGTCTAGCAAATCAAATATTTAATCCATCTCAAATCATAAAGATAAATAACACAAGTATAGTACCGTATCAAAATGAGCAATGATCATTGGCATGTTACCCAAAAGTAAATTAAAGTTTATACAAAGATCATTTAATTACATTTCCCAAAAATAGAGGCCAACAAAGGCCAATACATCTCAAAATATAATCCCAAAAGAATGAGTTATAAGTTCTCCCAAAATGTTATCTCTCTTTAGCAATCCAATGTCTACATGACATCATCAGCACGCCACTCAACTAACAACTGCGGTTCTCCGACCGCCTCCTCGTGCTCTTCCTCGGGATAACCAACAACGGGACCTGAGTACCAAAAGTGGGTCAAACACGACGGTTTGGCAAATGGGTAAAATACAACGACAATATGATAATAAATGAATTTACCTTCCAAAAGCATTTAAACCTGTTTAAATAACAATTTCTATAAACGAGATAAAACATTTATTCAAATACAAGTATGCATTATAAAACATGTAAAGGTAATCAAGGAAACGGGAAACAAGCAAGATGGCAACCACACGAAGCTAAGTCCTCTATCACTAAAGTGACAGAGCAATAACTAGGCACTCATCTCAGTCACTCGAGGTGAGGAGAAACAGTGGATCTTATAAATACATATAAATATACTATACATGACCACGGTAGCGAGGCAGGCATCAGGAACCACAGTAGCAATCTGCGGCATCGGGATAAGACCACGGCAATAACTGGGTAGCGGGATCCAAACTGCAGCTGGCGGGACAAAAGGGGGATCTCCAAGTCGGGGGATGAGACCAACAGGGTTATCCAAGCTTAGTGGTGCCGACTAATAGGTCAAATAACAAATCGAGACATATGCAAGTAAATCAAGTACAATAAATAAACGGCAAGACGGGGGTGCTCAAGGGCACACTGTCATTTCATGTCGTGCAATGCACTTCAAGACAAGTAACTATTATAAGTGTAATTCAATGCTTTCAGGAAAACAAGAAATGTAGTATAAATCTCAGGATCGATAAAGTACAATGAACAATTGAAATCTCGGGTAAAGTATCGGGTTCAAGATTTATTTGAAGTGAATAGGGATCCCGTATGTCGATATGATAATAATTTGGTACTCTTTGAGTTTTGTGACATTCCGGGCTCCTTATACACTTTGAATTTTCAATACTTCGAATGACATCTTTGTGATATGGTTTCTTTCTCGGGTGGCCTCATACAATGCCTAGTGAATCTCCTCTGACTGACAAAGCTCAGCGCTCGAGCGAACTGGAGAGTTCGCTCGAGCGAGGAGCTCTCTGGAATGGTTGTCTGGGTAATTTCGGTTACCTTGCGGTCAGATGGCGGTTAGCCGACGTTGGATTCGGCGGTTAGCCTGACAGAAAGACAGGTTACTGGAATTGTAACCGAAATGGTTCGGTTGGGTGGCGGTTAGCCGCCAATGGGTTCGGCGGTTAGCCGCTGGCTAGCCGTGAGGCTGACCGTACTTTCAGGAGAAAATGTTGCTCTCTGGAAAAGCATCTGAATGGGTCGGTTGGTTAGCGGTTAGCCGCTAGATAACTGTGACATTGACCGTGTTTTCAGGAGGAAAATGTTGCTCTCTGGAAAAGTAACCGCGACTGTTCGGCTAGCCGCCAGGTGCGGGAAACACCCAAAGTGTTCAGATTTGAGCCATTTTTCCTCCTCAAAACTATTCTCCTCACTTCCATTTAGTCCTTGCAATAAAACTGAGCTAAAAGCTCCTCCAATGCAACTATCTACACTTCTCCACAACTCCATTATGGGTTCATTCCATCACTTCCTCCATCAACATCGAATCCCATACAAAGAAAGAAAGAAGGAAACCATTTCACAATAGAGTACATTTGGTGCAAACAAGAAGAAAATAAATGTCGTTCACTAATAAACGTATAAGCCATAAATGCACTACCAAACTCTATCATGAACATTTATTTCAAACCAATGCAATAAATAGGCATGAGTGAAAAATACCAAAATCATTGAAAGCTTATAAAAATCAAATAATCCACTTGCCTTGGGTCTTCTAATCAATGAAATCAAGCTCTAATACTCTTCTAAGCCAAAGACCCAAGCTATGAACAAAATCCCCCAAAACAAACCCTAAATGGTCAAACCATGAGATACAAAGGGAAACCTTACAATAATGAAGATGAAGCTTCTCTAGGGCTAGAAGAATGCAAATCTAGAAGAAGGGAAGGATTACTTACTTGTAGGTTCTCCAAATGGCAAGGGTTAGTTCAATGAAGATCTCAAAGTTGGTGGATTTCTCCACAAATGGTATCAAAAGGAAGCTTGCAAGGTGGGGAAGAGAATGATAACCTCCATTTCTTGATTGATGCAAGTTTGGTGTGGATTGGAGATAGAGAGAGCAAGAAGAAGAAGAAAAGTTGCCAAACAAACCCTAGGTTCTCTTTCGTGCTGGAAAAAGGAAAAACGAGGAAGATGGGTCTGCTTATAAACAAACCCTGGGTTCTCTTTTGTGCTGGAAAAAAGAAAAATGAGGAAGATGGGTCTCCTTATATAAGCAAATGGAGATGGGTCCCACTACTTAAGACATTCAAGGGCCGAAATCTTGGCTTTCCGGATCTCGAATGAATTCAACGAAGAAGAGAAAAATGATCGTCGAAATATCTAGTTTCCAAAAAGTATATGTTTCGCAGGTTTCGGGAATATCAAGTTTTGGGTACAGATTTTGTGTGCAATGATTGTTTTGCCCTCAAGGCTATGAAATCAGGTTTCGGGATCTCGAACGGGGACGGGATCAACATGAAAGTTGTAGGGGTTAACGATACAAGTAAAACAGGATTAAAACAATGAATGCAAAAATCTCCAATAAATCCTCAAGCGCATGCAAGGTCGTAAAGAAGGAACCCCCAAAGGGTCCCACTATCACAAAGCAATCAAAATTCCCGAAAACTATTTCAAAAGCTATTCCAAACCCAACTTATCCAAAATCACTAATCAAGCTTAGAACTAACACACAACTTAATTAGTACTAATCAAGTTCACTCGGGACGGGGTCTTACAGTGCATGTCCGGTTCCGCGGCCGGAATCCCCTTATATGTGTGAATCGTGTCGTGATTATATTATGTATATCGTGCTTGTCGTGCGTGCTTGCTCTTTTCATTATAAATGATAGAGAAAGGATGGGCTCATTGTGGATTGTGACTATTCATGATATTATAAGTATTCATGCTAGCTTTGCTCGTATTTCGAAATGTACCCTAGTCATGTAACTGTTTACAATTCAGCAAAATGTCTTTATATGTTTCTTTTGAAAGTCCAAGAACGAATCCTAGAGCGGGGGGTGTGAATAGGGTGAGCTCTAAGAATCTAGACCAATTTGAATTCTTTTAGCTTTTAAGTCAATTAAGCTTTGATGAAGATTAATTATCTTGTGATAGAGAGGAGTCTCTAAGGTAAGCATACACAATGAATAACCAACTACAATCTTCATTCAAACATAAGAACATCATTCATATAAAGAAGGTAAAAGATCAATCACCATAACACACATATTTATAGTGGTTCGGCCAAATTCCCTACATCCACTCCCGGTAAACCTACCAGATTTCACTAACTCAAATTAAGGTTTAGGATCACCTCAAACCTTACAAATTCATCACTATGCTTTTCAAGGATAAGCATAAACCTTTACAACATTAACTATGCTTTTCAAGGGTAAGCACCAACCTTAACAATTAGAGGTTTTCTCTTAAGAAAAATGCCTATGAATGCATGGATTAAGAGAACAATGTAAGTGCAATTGAGTGCCTCTGAATAGGCTAAATAGAAAATGAAAACTGAACTTCTAGAAATATGCATATGAATGACAAAGTTTATGAATAATGCATATACTAGCAATCACTAACTCTTTTTAGAAAGATGTAACTTTAAATGATGCAAAGATGATAATCATATGTATGAGAAAGAGTTGTTTGACAAACACATGATTTTCCAAAAAGATCAAACTTGAATAACAAAAAATGTAATCTTAACATTAACAAGTTAGATTTGAAAACAAAGATTCATAACTCATGTGAATGATAAACCATATGTTGATTTCATAAGGCTAAGATATTTCAAAGTTCTAAGCATGTTATGAAAGACAACATTTCAAAAGATAAGCACTATTTAATCATGCATTGAAGAAAAATAAAGATAAAGAGACAAAGCATGATTTTAAAAGTCTTAGGATAAAGAAAGCACACCCATTAGAAGATCAAAGGTTGAATCAATGGAATGGCTTCATAATCCCTTCAATAATGCTCTAGAAAAGTTGTAAGTCCTTGGCCTCAAAAGTCCTTGAAAGTTCAGCAACTTTCTCCAAACAAAAAGCCACTTTTTATAAAGAAAAAGTTCCCAACGACTAGGGCCCGGTCGACCTGGTATAGGGCCGGGTCGACCGAGTACACACGACGGCTATAAAAATGCCTGTTAGAGAAGCTAACAGCTCAAAATCCCTATCGACCCGCAGTGTGCCCGGTCAACCGGGTCCCTTGGCTCGTTTGACCGGCCACACAGGCAGGTCAACCTGAAGATTGCCTAGAAATTCTGAATTTTTAGAAACTGGCAACTAAGAGGGCATCTTTCCAGGGGACTTTGAGGCACATTTCTCAAGCTTGGAGTCATGACTGAAAAAGGATGAAAACTGATTTTCTAAAGACATGAACCTCCAAATCAAAATATGGATTTAAAGAGGAAAACTTTGGAATGCTTGAATGATTTTTGAACTTAAGAGACAAAACTGATTTTAAAACCATGCATAACATATGATAAAAACAAAGATTATGAATGAGAAATATGCATGAAGATCCTACGAATAAGAACATGAAAGAATGAGAGGTCAAGCTATGAAAATGAATGCATCCTATCAAATTGCAACAAAATAAAAACTCTAACAATCTCCCCCTTTGCAATTTGATGGCAACTCTAGAAGCTTGAACTCTCTCTCAATTTCCTTTGAATCTTGAACAACAACTTCTTTGGATATTTAAGGAGCTTTGGATATTCAGGAGCATTTGGATATTTTGGAGCTTTGGATTTTCCTTGCGAGAGTGACGACCTTAGACGACAAACTTAGAAGCTACACAAATAACACTCTAGGCAAAGCTACTCCCCCTCAACATTAGCAACCCTTGAATCTTCTCCCCCTCAATTTGTGAACACTTGATATTTCTCTCCCCCTTTGACATCTAATTGCAAAAGGAGCCTGCCCATCAAAGATAAAACATACAACCTTGTTAGTAGCACCTGCTTATAAGAGATATGATAAAAATAAAATGTGGGAACAGGTGAATAGCCAACAAAAATTTAGAATTCAGGACAAGGGCCAATGCCCAATTGATGTCTCAATTTCATGACTCGTTCATTTCCAAGGGGTTTAATAAATAAGTCAGCCAATTGAGAATCAGTTGGAATGTAAAGTAACTCAATAGAACCTTGATCAGCATGATCACGCAAGAAATGATAGTGGATGTCAATGTGTTTAGTGAGAGAATGCTGAACAGGATTTTTTTGAAATACTAATGGTTAGGGATTTTGTATTTGCAATTTGATGGATGCATTAACTTTTTAGCATCATTTGATTTACACACATTTGCATTGATTTAGAAAATCTTGAAATCTTGATTTATACATGCATTGTTTTTAAGACTTGTAAAACTATTGATTTATGCATGTTTTGTTTTTAAACTTGGATGCATTTGTTTTAGAAAAGAGTTTTATCAAATCAAGCAAGCCATTGGTTTTAAAGTTTTGAATCATTTTAGGCTTTTTATGTTTCATGTTTTTAAACCACTTAGCTTGATTTAAAACATGTTTCCAAGCTTGATTTAATGGCCCAAAAATCCCCTCCAAGAAAAACCTTCAAATATGCATTTTTGGGGAAATTTTGGTCCCAGGGGGTCGACCTGCAGTGTGGCCGGTTGACCGGCCCAGGGGACCCGGTCGACCGGCCACACTGCGCGGTTGATCGGGGTAAAGAGCTGTTGGCTCTTCCAACGGTCATTTTTCTGACCGTTTGAAGCCAGGTCGACCGGGCTCTGTACCAGGTCGACCAGGCACTCGCAGAAACCCACTTTTTTGGTATAAAATGAAGTTCATTCCTTTTCAAAAGTTGGAGATTTTTAAGACTCTTTTGAGTTGTTTTGAGACAAAGAAAAGGGGATGAACTAAGAGAGACCAAAGAGTCATTTGGAGAGCTAAAGCTTGGATTAATGAAGTTAAATCTCTAAGTAAGCTCTACCTCTCTTAATCATAGGTTATATGCTTTGTTTAAATTATTGGTAAATGATTTTTAGCATGATAACTATGATGTGTTGAATCCATTCTTCTCTTAATCTTTGATCTAATTAAGATTGGATTCTTCACTTTGATTTCAATTCAAGTTGTTTTAAAATCTTCCTTAATCATGCTTAGCCAAAAACTTTGTTTTCTTTTAAAGCATGATTCTTTTACTTGATTGAATCTTCATTTGTTGTTTTCATTCATTTGAACTTTAGTTAAACTTGTTTAGTTTTGAAAACAACATTGCACATGCATCAGATGTTCTAAGTTAGTCATTTTCATACAACTTGTGAATCTTTGATTTTCATATCATTAACAAGTTGATATTCGTACATGTGATTTGCATTAAACTTCAATCAAATCTTTTATGAGCCTTAAACTTTGAATTTCTTTAACCATATATTAATTGAGCTTTGTTTTTAACTTGATTGAAGTTATCACACACACACATCATGAGCATACATCTTTGCATTCATATAGTGTTTGTGTGAGTTTTTTTTTTCACTTTCATATCAGCCTATTTAAGAGGCATTTTATTTGTGCTTTAATTGTATCTCTTAGAGTGTTCTTGAAGAGACACCTTCTTAGAGAAATCCTACATTTGTAAAGGTTATTGCTTAGCCTTAGAAAAGCACATTGTAAAGGTTATTGCTTACCCTTGGAAAAGCATCTTGTAAAGGTTGTTGTTGAGCCTAGAAAAACAACATTGTAAAGGTTATTGCTTAGCCTAGTAAAAAGCATAATTAGTGGAAATCCGGTGAGGTGATTGGATCACAAGCCAGTAGTGGACGTAGGCATTGAGGCCGAACCACTACTAAACCTTTGTGTTGTGGTGTATTCTTGTGGTGATTGTTTATATTAGCTTCCACATCTTGTTTGATTAATCATCACTTGTGACTAGTTTATGTTAAGAAGTTAAAATTTGTCTTAATTGGTCACATATTGTAGCTCACCCTATTCACGCCCCCCCCCCCCCCTCTAGGGTTAGATCCCAGGACTTTCACTAATGGCACTTGAGTTGTCACACATGATAGGCATACAATGTTGTGGAACATTATAATCTAACAAAGTTTGTTTCATCCAGAACAATTGAGCACAATAGCTACCTGTAGCATTGTACTAAGCTTCTGCAGTAGACAAGGATACAAAATTTTGCTTTTTGCTATGCCAAGCTACTAAGAAATTTCCTATGAAATAACAACATCCACTGGTGCTCTTCCTATCATCTATAGATCCTGCCTAATCTGCATCACTATTTCCAATCAATTGTAATGAGGAGTCACAAAGATACCAGATGCCATAATGAGTTGTCCCATTCACATATTTGATGATACATTTGACAGCTTTAACATGAGACTCACAAGGATCTGATTGATACCTAGCACAAATTCCAACACTAAAGGATAGATCCGGTCTACTAGCTGTGAGGTAGAGAAGACTTCCTATCATACTACGGTAGAGTTTTTGGTCTACTTTAACACCACCTGGGTCACTAAAGAGTTTTGAAGTAGAAGCCATGGGGTTGCAACTAGACTTAGAGTTTTCTAGACCAAACTTCTTAATGATTTCTAAGGCAAATTTGGGCTGGCTAAGAAAAATCCCTTTCTCGGTTTGATTAACTTGAAGTCCTAGGAAGAATTGCAGGGGACTAACCAGACTCATCTCAAAAGTGGAGCTCATCAATTCTGAAAATCCTTGAGCTAGTTTCTCTGAAGTAGATCCAAACACTATATCATCAACATAGATTTGAGCTACTAGAATGTCTTGATCAATTTTCTTGACAAACAGGGTCTTATCAACTTTCCCACAGTCAAAATCATTTTCAATCAGATGATTTGTAAGCTTTTCATACCAAGCCCTTGGTGCTTGTTTTAATCCATATAGAGCTTTCTTGAGTTTGTATACATACTCAGGATGATGAGGGTCTACAAAGCCTTCTGGTTGAGTAACAAAAACATCTTCTTCAATTTCTCCATTCAAGAAGGCACTTTTGACATCCATCTGAAATAGTTTGATTCTCATGCTACTCGCATAACTCAATAGGATTCTTATGGACTCCAAATGGGCTACAGGAGCAAAAGTTTCTTCAAAATCAATTCCTTATATTTGAGCATATCCTTTTGCTACTAGTCTTGCCTTGTTTCTCACAACATTTCCATATTCATCTGACTTGTTCTTGAAAATCCACTTAGTGCCAATGAGATTTTTCTCTGCAGGTAATGGAACAAGATCCCGAACATCATTTTTTTTAAATTGATTCAATTCTTCTTGCATAGCTTCCATCCATTCAGATTTTGATTCAGCCTCAGAAAAATTCTTGGGCTCGATTTGAGAGACAAAGGAGTAATGAGCACATAGATTTTGAACCTGTTTCCGGGTCATGACCCCACTACTGATATCTCCAATAATGTTATCCAAGGTATGACTTTTCATAATTTTGGTTGGAACAGTAGCTTTGGATGGACTGATATCACTTTTATCTTTAGGACTTGGTTATTCAATATCAATTTAAACTTCATCATCATCTTGAATAATTCTTCCAATTTGATTTGTGTCATCAATGACAACATGAGCTGACTCCATTATGGTCATGGTTCTATGATTAAATACTCTATATGCTTTGCTCCTTTCAGAATAGCCTTCGAAAATTCCTTCATCAGATTTTGGCTCAAATTTCTCCAACTGCTCCCTATCTCTTAGAATATAACATTTGCTTCCAAACACTTTCAAATACCCCAAATTAGGTTTTCTTTCAAAATAAAGTTCGTAGGGGGTTTGGTTGGTATTCTTAGTGAGATAGACTCTGTTTATGAGATAACAAGCAGTATTCACAGCTTCAGCCCATAGATTACGAGAGAGATTCTTTTCATTAAGCATGGTCCTAGCCATTTCTTGAATAACTCTATTTCTCCTTTCAGCCACTCCATTTTGTTGAGGAGTTTTAGGAGCAGAATATTGATGATTAATTCCATTACTCTCACAAAATTTAGTAAATTTTTCATTGTCAAACTCTCCCCCATGATCACTTCTAATCTTCTGAATTTTACAATCCTTTTCCACTTGTATCTTATTGCAAATTCTTATGATATTGTCTACAGCATCCGATTTAGCATGAAGAAAAGCAACCCATCCAAAACGAGAATAATCGTCTACCATAACCAGAATAAACTTCTTTCCTCCAATACTTTGCACCGGTGCGGGTCCAATCAAGTCCATGTGGATTAATTAAATAGGACGAGAAGACGATATATCCTTTAAACCTTTGAAGCTCTTCTTGATTTGTTTACCCAGTTGGCAAGCCTTACAAAGTTCAGATTTTTCATCACTTAACTTGGGAATTCCTTTCACAATTTCATTCTTCGATAAGGTTTTCATCAATTTAAAATTTATGTGACCCATCCTTTGGTGCCATAAATAATTCTCTTAATCTTTAGTTATCAAGCACCTAGATTCATTGTCATCACATTCTTCTATAATGTAAATGTTTCCTTTTGTCCTTGATCCAGTAAGAATAACTTGATTGGTTTTATCATTTACCACTTTGCATGATTGACTGTCAAAGACTACCTTGTTTCATTTGTCACATAATTGACTAATGCTAAGAAGATTATGTTTCAATCCTTCCACAAGAAATACATCATTTAGAGTTGGTATTTGATCTCCTTTCACACTTCCCTTGCCAATGATTTGAGCTTTACTATTATCTCCAAAAGAAACATTTCCTCCATCATATTCCACTATAGAGCTGAATCTAGATCGGTCTCCTGTCATGTGTTTTGAACAACCACTATCTAAGAACCAAGTATGGTTTTCCTTTGCTTTCAAAGCGGTTTGAACTAGGAGACTATCAAAGTTTGTTCCTTTTACCATCTAGCTAGATAAAGGAGATTTATAGGGAATGGTCTTGGGGACAAATTTGAAAGGTATTCTAGAGGGATTTTTGAGAGACAGCCTAATTTTGTATGGGCAATTAGGGACCAAATGTCCACTACGATTGCAAAAATGACAAGTCCATCTAGGGGTATAATTTCTCTCAACTATAGGTTTGTGGAGACTCTTAGTAGATATTTGAAAACTATTCTTCATGTCACGAGGGGAACCTTCAAAACCTATTCCATTCTTATCACCATAAATTTTATGCATTCCCAACATTTGATAAAATTTGTCATTTCCCAAGGTGAATTTATCAACAATGAATTTTCCTTTATTGAGTTTCATTTGTAGAGAGTTTGTTTCAAGTTGACTAGATTCAAGCTTGGATTGTAAGTTATTAATTTGTTTTTGAGCATGAACTAAATCTTCATTTAGAGTGGTGATTTTATGTTCCGAGTTGATTTTCTCATTGATTGTTAATTTCAATTCATCTTTTATGATACTTACTTCATTTACAAGCTTTTTGGAATCTTTTTTTTAAATTTTATTTTTCTTAATTAAGATTTCCCAATTTTCATATAGTTCATCATAAGCTTGTTGAATTCCATTATCTTCATCTTCTTCATTTGTTTCTTCTTGCCCTAATGTGTCATCTATTAATGTATTATGCTCATTGGTATCTTCAATAGATGAAAGTAGAAGTCAATTAGGGAAATTTTCATCTTCATCATTAGGGGATTCATTTTTGTCACTATCTTCATCTTCCTCATCCCAAGTTATGTTTAATGCCTTCTTTCCTTTCTTATCTCCTTTTTCAAATTCTTTAGGGGTGGAGCAATTTTGGGCAATGTGTCCAAACCCCTTGCAATTGAAACATTGCACATCCTTTTTAATAAGTGATCCTTTGGGATTTCTTTGGAATCTAAGACTTTTGCTTTCATCAAAATTTCTATTGTTCTTGTTGTTCTTAAAGAACCTTTTAAATTTCTTAACAAATAAAGCATTATCCTCATCACTACCAACCTCACTTTCATTTTCTTTAGATTGAGAGGAAAAAGCTACTCCTTTCTTTTTGTCTTGAACAAAGTCTAATTCATATGTAAGGATATTTCCTCTTAGTTCTTCAATTTTAATTTTGTCAACATCTTTGCTTTCCGTTATGGCTACAATCTTAGGCTTGAATCTTTTTGGATGAGATTTTAAAATCTTTCTAACAGCTTTAGATTCATCCATCTTTTCTCCTAGACCTATAAGAGAGTTGACAATTTCCATGAATTTTGAGTAGAACTCGTCAAATGTTTCTTCTTCAAGCATTTTAATATCTTCTAATTTAGAGGTCAACATTTGAATTTTGGTTATCTTAACCTGATATGTGCCTTCATGGGTGGTCTCTAGGGTATCTCAGACTTCCTTAGCAGAGTTGCAATTTACTACTCTATTAAATTCTTCTTGAGATAGAGAACAACATAAGGAGTTTTTTGCCTTAGCATTTAAATTTGCTCTATCCTTTTCCCCTTGAGTCCAGGTACCTTTGGGTTTGATTTGTATGGATATGACATTCCCCTCAGAGTCCTTTTCTGTGGTAGTGAGGGGGGGGGGGGGGGGGAGAGATGATAGCCATCTTCTATGATGTTCCACACATCTAAGCTTTGGAATTCTAAGAACACTTTCATTCTAATTTTCCAATAACGATAGTGTGTTCCATTAAACAAAGGAGGTCTATTGGTGGCATTGCTTTCACCCAAATGAGTTTGCATGGTGGCAACAAAAGAAAAACACTCACTATTATTCTAACTCTAGGTGGTTAAACCTAAACAAGAGCAACCTTGCTCTGATACCAATTGAAAGTCCAAGAATGAATCCTAGAGGGGGGGTGAATAGGGTGAGCTCTAAGAACCTAGACCAATTTGAATTCTTTTAGCTTTTAAGTCAATTAAGCTTTGATGAAGATTAATTATCTTGTGATAGAGAGGAGTCTCTAAGGTAAGCATACACAATGAATAACCAACTACAATCTTCATTCAAACATAAGAACATCATTCATATAAAGAAGGTAAAAGATCAATCACCATAACACACATATTTATAGTGGTTCAGCCAAATTGCCTACATCCACTCCCGGTAAACCTACCAGATTTCACTAACTCAAATTAAGGTTTAGGATCACCTCAAACCTTACAAATTCATCACTATGCTTTTCAAGGCTAAGCATAAACCTTTACAACATTAACTATGCTTTTCAAGGCTAAGCACCAACCTTAACAATTAGAGGTTTTCTCTTAAGAAAAATGCCTATGAATGCATGGATTAAGATAACAATGTAAGTGCAATTGAGTGCCTCTGAATAGGCTAAATAGAAAATGAAAACTCAACTTCTAGAAATATGCATATGAATGACAAACTTTATGAATAATGCATATACTAGAAATCACTCTAACTCTTTTTAGAAAGATGTAACTTTAAATGATGCAAAGATGATAATCATATGTATGAGAAAGAGTTGTTTGACAAACACATGGTTTTCCAAAAAGATCAAACTTGAATAACAAAAAATGTAATCTTAACATTAACAAGTTAGATTTGAAAACAAAGATTCATAACTCATGTGAATCATAAATAATATGTTGATTTCATAAGGCTAAGATATTTCAAAGTTCTAAGCATGTTATGAAAGACAACATTTCAAAAGATAAGCATCTATTTAATCATGCATTGAAGACAAATAAAGATAAAGAGACAAAGCATGATTTTAAAAGTCTTAGGATAAAGAAAGCACACCCATTAGAAGATCAAAGGTTGAATCAATGGAATGGCTTCATAATCCCTTTAATAATGCTCTAGAAAAGTTGTAAGTCCTTGGCCTCAAAAGTCCTTGAAAGTTAAGGAACTTTCTCCAAACAAAAAGGCACTTTTTATAAAGAAAAAGTTCCCAACGACTAGTGCCCGGTCGACCTGGTACATGGCCGGGTCGACCGAGTACACACAACGGCTATAAAAATGCCCGCTGGAGAAGCTAACAGCTCAAAATCCCTATCGACCCGCAGTGTGCCCGGTCGACCGGGTCCCTTGGCCTGTTCGACTGGCCACAGAGGTAGGTCGACCTGAAGACTGCCCATAAATTCTGAATTTTTAGAAACTTGGAACTAAGAGGGCATCTTTCCAAGGGACTTTGAGGCACATTTCTCAAGCTTGGATTCATGACAGAAAAAGGATGAAAACTAATTTTCTAAAGACATGAACCTCCAAATAAAAATATGGATTTAAAGAGGAAAACTTTGGAAAGCTTGAATGATTTTTGAACTTAAGAGACAAAACTGATTTGAAAACCATGCATAACATATGACAAAAACAAAGATTATGAATGAGAAATATGCATGAAGATCCTAAGAATAAGAACATGAAAGAATGAGAGGCAAGCTATGAAAATGAATGCATCCTATCAAATTACAACAAAATAAAAACTCTAACATCTTTAAACATTTACTTCTTATATGCTCATGCCTAAATTGATTACCTACCAAACCGTCGTGTTTGACCCTTGTATGTTGGTGTCCAGGTACAGGTGACGTTGCCTTTGAGGAGGAGCGTCCGGAGGAGGCTCTTGAGCCATCCCCAGTCAAAGAGTGGCAACCCGACGATGTCAACTAGACGCCGGGAGGGTTCTTGAGTTGCGCTCCATTTTTGTCATGGGTTCCTTTTGTTATTTTGAGAATTGTAATGGCCTTTGTTGCCTCCTATGGGATGTAACCAAACTTAACTACCATTTTGTGTTAGTCTCATAACTTGAATTGTAATGGAAATGCCATGTTAACTCCTTTCTTATGATACTCTGTCTTGATATTATTTTGTTATGGCACTTGAAATTTTATTGGTGCTTATCTTGATGTGATTTCCTACACGCTTTTGCAAACTTGATGGTGTGAGCTAGATTCCATGTGCTTCGGGAATCCTCACTGCGGGAACCTGTGGGAAAACAACAAAAATAACGTCGCGGTCCCGGGACCCGTTCCGGGGTCACGACAGGCCCTAGGTGAATAGTACACATCGCTCGAGCAGACCTAGAGTTCACTCGAGCGATGAGCTCTCTGGAATTATTTTTTGGGTGGGTTCGCTTGAGCGAGCAAAGGTTTGCTCAAGCGAACTCATCCAGTTCAGGTTGGCTCTAGCAAAATTTCACTTCGCTCGAGCTAACCATTCTCTAGAATGAGTTCTGGAGGGTTCGCTCGAGCAAACTGTCTACTAGAATGGTTCGAAACCCTTTTTTGGACTGTTTGCTCGAGCAACCTGTCAAGTTCGCTTGAGCGAACTGTCCAGAAACTGGTCCCGAGACAGTCCTGCTCCTTTCTTTCTCATCCTTTAACAACCACCTTTGAGCCCCATTTATACACCAAATAAGGGGCTGAATACCTTCTCCAAACCATCATCAAATCTTCTATAACATGCATTTCAACATCAAATCAACCACCCTCTTCTCAATCACATTCAACAACAATAGAGGGGAGAAAATCCATAATCACAAGGATTTATTTAAAGTCTTAAACAAGTGTAGAGCACAAGGCTATATATATGAACATTTTCAGAAGTTGAACAAGCTAACAAGATGCATTCATGAGCATTTATCTTAAAAATCAATGCAAGTCAATAAACATGAATATAAATGACAAATCAACCACATTTCTCATAAAACCATTTAATGCTCAAATTATCCATTCATCCACTTGCCTTAGATCCAAGCTTAGTCAAAACAAGCCTCTAATCACTCTTCCAAGCCAAGAATCCAAGCTACAAACAAAAACCCCCAAAAACAAACCCTAAACGGGTCAAAACAAGGAGCAAGGAAAAGAAAGCTTTCAATAATGAAAATGGGGACTCCTATAAGCTAGGAAAACACAATATCAAAAGATGGGAAGGATTACTTACATGAGAGTTCTTCAAAGACACAAGATTAGCTCAAGGAAGGTCTTGGGATGGAAGGTTTCCTCCGCAAATAGTATCAGTGGAGAGCTTTAGTAGTGAGGAACAAGAAGACAATCTCCATTTGCTTATAGGTGCAAGATTTGGTAGTGATTGAGGTGGAAAAGCTAGAGGAAGAAGAGAAAAGAGCAAACCCTAGTTGGTGGTCGGAGCTTGGGCTAGAAAAAAGAAAAGAGACGGAGAGTTCTCCTTTTATACAAGTGAAGATGGGATCCACCATTTAAAAATCTTGTTGGGCTAAAAACATGACTTTCAGGACTTCGGATGAGTTCGACGAAGAAGGAAAAAATGATCGTCGAAATTTTTAGTTTCTAAAAAGTATATATTTCAAAGGTTTTGGGAATATCAGATTTTTGGGTACAGATTTAGTGTAAAAAGATTGTTTTGCCCTCAATGCAAGGAAAGTCTGGTTTCGGGGTTTCGAATGGGAGCGGGGTCAACATGAAAATTGTAGAGATTAACGAGATAAGCAAAACGGGGTTAAAACACAAATTACTAGAATCTCAGATACTCCCCTAATTACACACTGAAAGTCCACGAGCATCCTAACCCTAGAGGGGGGGGGGGTGAATAGGGTGAGCTACAACTATGACTAATTATGACCAATTTTAACTTCTTAGCATAAACTAGTCACATGTGATGATTAACAAACAAAATGCGGAAGCTAATACAAATACAATCACCACATAGCATGCACCACAACACCAATGTTTATAGTGGTTCGGCCTCAATGCCTACATCCACTACCGGCTTGTGAATCCAATCACCCCACCGGATTTCCACTATGTATGCTTTTTCAAAGGCTAAGCAATAACCTATACAATGTTGTTTTTCTAGGCTCAACAACAACCTTACAATGTGCTTTTCTAGGCTAAGCAATAACCTTTACAAAATGCTTTTCTTAGGCTAAGCAATAACCTTACAAGATGCTTTTCTTAGGCTAAGCAATAACCTTTACAAATCAATAATTCTCTAAGGAAGTGTTTACTCAACACTCTAAGAGATTACAATTTAAGCTCAAGAAAATTGCCTCTAAATAGGCGGATATGAAATTGAATAACAAACTCACACAAACACTCTATGAATGCAAAGATGTATGCTTATGAGGTGTGTGTGTGATGACTTCAATCAAGTTTAAAATGAAGGCTCATTCATATGTATGCTCAAAGCAATTCAAAGTTTAAGACATATAAAAGATTTGAATGAAGTCTAATGCAAATCACATGTATGTTTTAATAACTTGTTTATGATATGAAAATCAAGAATCACAAGTTGTATGTAAAAGACTAACTTAGAACATGTGATGCATGTGCAATGTTGTTTTCAAAAACAAATAGATTTTACTAATGTTTAAATGAATGAAAACAACAAGCAAGTTTCAACCAAGACAAAGAATCATGCATGTAAAGAAAATCAAAGATTTAACCTAGGCATGATTAAGAAGGTTTTAAAAAAACAACTTGGATTGAAACAAAGTAAAGAATCCAATCTTAATTACATCAAAGATTAAGAGAAGAATGGATTCATCACTTCATAGTTATCATGTACAAAAACATTTACCAATTACTTAAACAAGACATGAAAACTATGATTAACAAAAGGTAAAGCTTACTTGGTGGTTTAACTCATTAATCCAAGCTTTAGCTCTCCTAATGACCTCCTAGCCTTTCCAACTTCTTCCCCTTTGTTTGGCTCCAAAATGCTCTCAAAGGCTCATTTGTTCAACATTTGAGAAGTTGGAAGTGAATGGACTTTATAGGCAAAAAACAGTCCAACGGCTAGTTGTCTCGGTCGACCTAGAGGTGTCGGTCGACCGGGACAACACAACGGTCATATTTCTGACCGTTGGAAAATTTCTGCACAGAAACTTTCCACTTGCCCGACAGTGTTCCCGGTCGACCGGGACACAGGTCTCGGTCGACCGGCGACACTGCCGAGACACCCCATTTTGCAAAAAATCAATTTTTTGCCTATTTGAAGGCCTTTCTATGGGGGACCTTTTGGGCCATTAAATCAAGCTTAAATACATGTTTTAGAGATTCTAAAGGTTATTAAAACATGATTATAAGAAGCCTAAACAAATTTGAAAACTTTAAAACCATAGGCTAGCTTGATTTGAGAAAAACTCTTTTCAAATGAAATTGCATACAAAACTGATTCTAAAGGTGCTGAAAGTATGCAAACCTCAAACCTAAATACCTAACATGATTTTCCAAATGTAGTGCACAAGGAAATAGGTTTTCAAAAAGAGTTTGGGTTTCAAAACCAATGCATCCAACTTAAAAACCAAAACATGCATAAAGCAAAGACTTTTCCAAATCTTAAAAGCTATGCATGTATAAAACTAGATTTCAAGGTTTTCTAAAACAATGCTAGTGTGTGAATCCAAATGATGCTAAAGTGCAAATGCATCCACCAAATTGCAAAAACAAAATACCTAACAATCTCCCCCTTTGCAATTTGATGGCAACTTACTCATCATTGAGATTACACACTCTGTCTTCAGCTCCCCCTCAGCTGGACAAGTCTTGAAATCTTCTTGGATGCTTCTTCTCTTAGCTTGGGCTCTTGGGCTCTTTTCTTCAATCTTCTTGATGCTTGGAGCTTGATCATTCTTCAAGCTTTCTTTCCATCTTCCTCTCTTTAGCCAAGCATCTTCTTTAGCTCCAAGCTTTCTTTCTTCTATTTGCTCTCCCCCTTTGACCATGCTTCTTTCTCCTCTTGAGAACTTGAAAGCTTTCTCCCCCTTTGATGGATAGGAGATCTTCGAGTACTTGAACTCTCGAAATCTCTCCCCCTTTGATGAGTAGGAGATCTTTGAGTCACACTTGAACTCTCTCTCCCCCTTTGACATTAAATTGCAAAGGTACCTACACACATGAGACAAGAAGAATACCTTTAGTAGCACCTGTTAACAAATGTAATCGAAAATGAAATACATAACAGGCTATCATGTATGTAAGTTAACTCTAAGGGCTCATTAGCATTCCAAGGGTGAATTTGATCAAAACTAATTCTTCCTATGAAGGTTTACACTCCCCCTCAATCCATTCTCTTCTTTTGTCAAGCTTTTGACAAGATATAACTATTAGATTCAAGAAGTAGGTGGTTTAACCAAGTGAGGGTTAACTTCAAGGAAAGGATTAGATTCATTTAACTATAAAGCTCATATGATCAAATTACCAAAAGAGAGCTAGGTCTAACGGGAGAAGCAATCATGGATATCAATTGAAACAAACATATCAATTGAGATTAAAGGATATGACTATAAACTCAATCACTCTAAAATGGATTTAAAAGTATAACTATTATGAGAAATCCAAATTAGAGCTATCCATGATATGGGGTTTACTCAAACATAGCATCAATCAATATAACTATGGAAAGCATATGCTATGAAAGTTTTGAAATCATTTCATTCAAACAATAAATATGACTATTAATGTGCAAGAATGAATGAAATGAAATTCAAACATGAAACCAACCTCAACTAATAACCAACCATTATTATGAACACATAAACATGGTGGTCATGAGATATAACTATAAGAACAAAAGAGGTGGCAATCATGAGCATTATGATGCTAATGGTGTGTGACATGGAATGATCATATTACTTATCAAGTTTAGTCCAATGCACACAAGGTCTATCACATACACAAGATAAGATATCAATTGGATATGAAATCAATGGAAAGTTATACCAAATGAAACCAATTGAATGTGATAACATTAGTAAAAGCAAGGATGTGATAAACTACCATCAAGCATCATAAATGCATATTCATCACTTTTAATGATATTCCTAAAGAGCATAGTGATGAACAATGGTAAATTGCAATGCAAAAGAATATTACTTGGCAATGCATGCAATTTCCAAAGTGTCTAGATCATATGAATTCAACACTAAGAAATCCATCAAACAAGAGATATAACTATGAAATACAAGAAATGGATTTCAAATAGGTACATATGATCAAGAACACTACTATGAAGTTGAAACATGTATAAGGATGACTCCAAGAGAATCTACATGAATCAACATCATAACCATCCATAAAGATATGACTAGTGAGCATAGAGGATGGATTTAGGTTCTAGTATGGTTTCTACAAATGTTACAAGTTCACAACCATACATGGAACCAAAAGTCATTTGCATATGAAAAGAATGTAAACACATAAGCTAGAGATGCAAACAACATACATTTCCATTTCTAAAGATAATGAAACCAAAAGAAAAGGAAATGATAATCATGGAACATGCTTTGAAGAATCTAACTAATGATGTTATAGAGCATTTCCAATCATATAATCTTCAAATCATTTCAATGAACAAAATCCAACAATGGGCATAAAAAGAAAGATTTTTGAAGATCAAGAATCAACAATGTATTTGAAAAGATATAACTTAATTGCAACACATACAAGTTGATTTTTCAAAACAATGATTTTCCATATAAAGGTATACCTTATAAATCCATGGAAAAACTTGAATTGATTCAAATCATTTGATTTACAAAAAGGATCTAACTAAGACATCCATCAAATGATCTAACAACAATTGATCATGACAAATTAGCTATGAAAGCTTTTAACATCACAATCAATTAATCATGTAGAAATGCAATGCAAAACATATGAGTGCAACAAGCAAATCAAACATGATGAGATTATAATCAAAAGATTTTGAAAACCATGACATGTAACTTAGAATGGTGCATGAAACCAAAATCAAATGATCATAAAGAAGCAATGCATTTTAAGAAATCTAACTAAAAGAAACAAAATGCAAATGCAATCATGACCAACATAGTGATTTAACTAATAAAGAGTAGGTTGGTCAATGAGGTTCAAGACCCTAAGGTTTGTCTAAGTATCGAACTTTAGGAATCCACCTGAGGTCTTGGGAGGGTTGAACTTTGAGGTCTAGTTTGGGGTTCTCACCAACTAAAGGAGATTTGACTTGATAAATTCTTTTAGACTTAACATCAAATCTTTGAGGTTTGACTATTTTAGATTGATGATTAGTCTTAGAGAGTTGGTGTGTTTGTTTCATAGGGGATTGCTTCAAATTTCTTTTCTTCTTATTTTCTCCCTTTCTTTGACTTTTGAAATTTAGATTTAACTTAGTAAATTTCTTCAAAACACTACACCAAAAATCGGAAATTGGAACGGAAAAGCGTTCCTAATCCTCCCGTTCCTAATCCGTTAAACCGTTCCAATTTCCGTTCCAATTTGGATTAGGAACGGTTGGTACCAAATTGGAACGGAAATTGGAACGGTTTAACGAATTAGGAACGGGAGGATTAGGAACGCTTTTCCGTTCCAATTTTCGATTTTTGGTGTAGTGAAAGTTCTTTCATGTTTTGACTTAAGGGAGGTAGGTTGAGAAGCTTTTTGTTAATAGATTCTTTTAAACTTGGTTTGACTTGTTTAACCTTTTTAGAATCTATTTTTGGAGACTCCTTGTTAATTGGTTTAACTTGTTTAAGCTTTATGGAGTCTTCCTTTGTTTTTAGTGTCTTACCCTTCAAGTTTGATTTTACTTTCTTGAGTTCAAAGATGGGTTTAGACACATAGCTTCTTTTCCTTAGTTTGCACTCAAACCTAAAGTGTCCTTCATTGCCACAATAATCACATTTTGTTTTGGGCAAGGAAGTGTGAGTGCTAGAGAATGAGGACTCACCTTTCACAAAAGGGTTGGTGAATTTAGGGTCATATGACATATTCCTATTAAATCCAAGACCCGTCCTATCTCCATGAGATTTACCCAATTTGAATAATTTTTCAAGTTTCTCTTCACTTTGGGTAAACTTGCACTCATACTTTTGTTTATAGCTTTCAAGTTGAGTGACTTTGGTTTTAAGGGTTGAATTTTCATATTTAACTTTTGTTAGTTCATTTTCAATTCCCTTAAAATTGTTTAGCTCTTCATAGGCAAGTTTTAACTTAGAATTAAGCTCATTAACAACATTTGATCCAAGTTCTAAAGTTTTTAAATTACTTTGAGCATTAGACAAATTTTCATTGGAAATTGTCAACTTGGATTTTAAATAGTTAATGTTTTCATCTTGTCTTTTAATTGTATCTCTTAGGTTCAAATTTTCATTTTTAAGTTCATCACAATTTATCTTAATCTCATTTAATTCATCTTGAGCATTAGATAAATTTTCCTTAGAGATAGTCAATTTAGATTCAAGATTGTTAAAGTCTTTATCTTGCCTTTGTAATTGATCTCTTTGTTTTAGATTTTCCTTATTGACATTATCATAATCCATCTTTAATTCTTTTAGTTCATCTTGAATGTTAGATAGATTATTTAAAGAGATCATGAACTTAGAGTCTAGACATTTTATTACTTCTTCTTTCTCTCTAAGTTCATCTTTTGAAGAAGCTAGCACTTTGTTTAGGTTTTTAGATTCTTCCCTTAAACTTTTGTTTTTCTTTTCAAGCTTTAAGGATATTTCATATAATTCTTCAAAAGCTTGTTGAAGGTCTTCTTCATTATATTCATTTTCTTCTTCTTTTGGATCAAATTGATTTTCATTAGTTTGAGAGTTTGAAACTCCAAAAGAAGGAAGAGTGAGGGGTCTAGAAGAATCTACAAAGTCTAGCCTAGTGAAGTCCATTTAAATGATTTTCAAATAAGCACAACTCTAGGGTTTTAACTCTAGGTTTTTACACCTAATCAAGAGTTCCAAACACTTGATCCTAAGGGATTAGAGCACTTGGCTCTGATACCAATTGAAAGTCCACGAGGATCCTAACCCTAGAGGGGGGGGGGGGGTGAATAGGGTGAGCTACAACTATGACTAATTATGACCAATTTTAACTTCTTAGCATAAACTAGTCACATGTGATGATTAACAAACAAAATGCGGAAGCTAATACAAATACAATCACCACATAGCATGCACCACAACACCAATGTTTATAGTGGTTCGGCCTCAATGCCTACATCCACTACCGGCTTGTGAATCCAATCACCCCACCGGATTTCCACTATGTATGCTTTTTCAAAGGCTAAGCAATAACCTATACAATGTTGTTTTTCTAGGCTCAACAACAACCTTACAATGTGCTTTTCTAGGCTAAGCAATAACCTTTACAAAATGCTTTTCTTAGGCTAAGCAATAACCTTACAAGATGCTTTTCTTAGGCTAAGCAATAACCTTTACAAATCAATAATTCTCTAAGGAAGTGTTTACTCAACACTCTAAGAGATTACAATTTAAGCTCAAGAAAATTGCCTCTAAATAGGCGGATATGAAATTGAATAACAAACTCACACAAACACTCTATGAATGCAAAGATGTATGCTTATGAGGTGTGTGTGTGATGACTTCAATCAAGTTTAAAATGAAGGCTCATTCATATGTATGCTCAAAGCAATTCAAAGTTTAAGACATATAAAAGATTTGAATGAAGTCTAATGCAAATCACATGTATGTTTTAATAACTTGTTTATGATATGAAAATCAAGAATCACAAGTTGTATGTAAAAGACTAACTTAGAACATGTGATGCATGTGCAATGTTGTTTTCAAAAACAAATAGATTTTACTAATGTTTAAATGAATGAAAACAACAAGCAAGTTTCAACCAAGACAAAGAATCATGCATGTAAAGAAAATCAAAGATTTAACCTAGGCATGATTAAGAAGGTTTTAAAAAAACAACTTGGATTGAAACAAAGTAAAGAATCCAATCTTAATTACATCAAAGATTAAGAGAAGAATGGATTCATCACTTCATAGTTATCATGTACAAAAACATTTACCAATTACTTAAACAAGACATGAAAACTATGATTAACAAAAGGTAAAGCTTACTTGGTGGTTTAACTCATTAATCCAAGCTTTAGCTCTCCTAATGACCTCCTAGCCTTTCCAACTTCTTCCCCTTTGTTTGGCTCCAAAATGCTCTCAAAGGCTCATTTGTTCAACATTTGAGAAGTTGGAAGTGAATGGACTTTATAGGCAAAAAACAGTCCAACGGCTAGTTGTCTCGGTCGACCTAGAGGTGTCGGTCGACCGGGACAACACAACGGTCATATTTCTGACCGTTGGAAAATTTCTGCACAGAAACTTTCCACTTGCCCGACAGTGTTCCCGGTCGACCGGGACACAGGTCTCGGTCGACCGGCGACACTGCCGAGACACCCCATTTTGCAAAAAATCAATTTTTTGCCTATTTGAAGGCCTTTCTATGGGGGACCTTTTGGGCCATTAAATCAAGCTTAAATACATGTTTTAGAGATTCTAAAGGTTATTAAAACATGATTATAAGAAGCCTAAACAAATTTGAAAACTTTAAAACCATAGGCTAGCTTGATTTGAGAAAAACTCTTTTCAAATGAAATTGCATACAAAACTGATTCTAAAGGTGCTGAAAGTATGCAAACCTCAAACCGAAATACCTAACATGATTTTCCAAATGTAGTGCACAAGGAAATAGGTTTTCAAAAAGAGTTTGGGTTTCAAAACCAATGCATCCAACTTAAAAACCAAAACATGCATAAAGCAAAGACTTTTCCAAATCTTAAAAGCTATGCATGTATAAAACTAGATTTCAAGGTTTTCTAAAACAATGCTAGTGTGTGAATCCAAATGATGCTAAAGTGCAAATGCATCCACCAAATTGCAAAAACAAAATACCTAACACACACAAGGTCACGAAAAGGATCCCACTAATCACAAAGGCACTCAAAATTCCCCAAAGCTATAACAAAAGCTATTCTAATTCCATCTTAATCAGCATTCACTAATCACGTAAAAAAAACTAAAAACACGACGTAATCAGTACTAATCGAGGTCACTCGGGTCGGGGTCTTACAGTGGATAGGTCCAGTTGATCCATGGATATGTATGGAGGGGCCTACTTATGGTCATAGGGAGGTTTAGTGTCTTCTTTGTAATTTATTCCTAAGACTGGAGTGCAACTGCATTTATATAGTGCAGTTATATGCAATAACTGTGGGTCCGGATTACACATGAGATGTAGGGTCGCGGTGTTAGATTGTATGGACTTAACACATTAGTTGATGTAATAAATTGATTAATTTCTTTATTTATCAATAAATGCATGCTTTCCTTTCATGAGATGAATGGTGTTTTATTACTTAATGCACGTCACCAATACATATGACATGATGGTTCATGAGATGAATCGGGTCCCATTAGTTTATTAGATGTGATATATGTATTTGGATGAGATCCACATACGGGAGACATCTGTCACAAATCTTATACTTAAATATGTTCATAACCAGTGATGAGATTGGGCATCTCATCTGATAAGGTTGCAGCACTTTGATCACTATGAGATTGTGTGATTTGTCTCAATCATCAGAATGTAAGATTCTGGATCATGGTGTTGGTACATTGGATGTATTGAATGACCATGAGAAGCACCTTATGAATACTGTCTCGATTTTAAGGTTTGCTCTCATAATTCCCTAGCAATAGGCTCTCAATCCTAAGACATTGATGAACTCAAGTTTCTATCAATTCATTTGCTTTCAGTCACAGATGAGTGAGGCCAACTATAGGTCAACACCTTGGTGTCTTGGGACGTAGTTGTAGGACTGTGGGAATATCTAATGGTCAAGATGGAATCTATCTATATTATCCCCTTGTGCCAATTAATGGATTTTCCATTAGTAAGAGCGCATCCATCCCGATTAAGAGTCAATTGGATGGTACTAATGATCACTGTGATTAATTGGGGCTCAAGGATAATAAGATGTGGATTTAAAATTGGATGAGATAGATTTATTCCAATTGATCCATGGATATTGATAGAGGGGCCTACTTGTGGTATTTGGAAAATTTAGGGTCTTCATTGTAATTTATTTTTATGACTGGAGTGCAATTGCATTTATATAGTGGTGTTATTTGCAATTACCTGGGGGCCCGGATTGCACATGAGATGTGGGGTCGCGATGTCCCAGTTGGAGCCAGCTTTCTAAGGAATCCCTAGTGGTCCCCACGCTAGCCCAAGGTATTAGAAAGATTCTAATCCTACTTGAACTCCAAAAGGAAGGAATTAGAAAGTTACTATTTCTATTTGAAGTGAGACTTCTAATAGTAATAATAGTATACTTACTAATTGCTGTGGAAGTGAGACTTTTATAGCAATTAGAAAGGGAGAAAGTTACTAATTCTTAATGGGAGTTGGACTTCTATTTAATTAGTAAAAGGATGTGTCTTAGTGCTATAAATAAGGGAGAAAAACCCCTTGGATGTCCAGCCATAGAGATCCACGCCCAAGACCTCTAAATTGCAAGAGTTGCATTCTCTTTTTCCTCCTAATTCTCTTCTAGTTCCTTGGAGTTTCTAGTAGGGTTTTATTTTGAAGTTTCCACCAATCTTCTTGAGAAAAGAGATCCAATTGCTGGAATATAGGTGGGCCATTCAGATAGGTTTCAAAAACTTTTGATCCACTTAATGCAGGGGTCAACTATCTAGAAGGCAATAAACCCAATCCAGGATGCAATCCCTCGAACTCATAAACCATGTACAGTAACATAACCTATCTAAAAGATAGAAAATAGCACCTAAACAAGCAACCACGAAATCTACAATATACAAAGATGTAGATTATACCTTTGGAGCTTAGTTGTGCTCTAATGGAGAATTTGAATTCTTTCTTTAATGATGAACACCTTCACTTAATCAAATCAGAATCTCCAACACCTTTTGATCTTCCAAGCTATGACCCGTATCAGATTCTCTTTTCTCAAAAAGATGGTGGAATCTCCAAGAGAAAAACCCTAGAGAAAACTAGAAGAGGGAGAGGAAGAGGAGTGTGCAACACTTGCACAAAAAGGGCTTGGGCGTGAATTCCAAGATGAAATTAATGCATGGGGACGTCCAAGGCACTCCTCCCCCCTTTTTATAGCACTTAAGCAACCACCTCATTCTAATTGAAATAGAAGTCTTACTTCCACAACAATTAGTTGCTTACTAAATCACAATTAGAAGTCTTACTTCAAATATGATTAGTAACTTCCTCTTTTACTAATTAAAATAGAAGTCTCACTTCCATTAATAATTAGTAACTTACTATTACCACTATTAGAAGTCTCACTTCAAATAGAAATAGTAACTTTCTATTTCATTTTAGAGTTCTACTATAATTAGTATCTTTCTAATATCTTGGGCTAGCGTGGGGACCGCTAGGGATTCCTTAGAAAGCTGGCTCCAACTGGGACACACGGCCCCACATCTCATTTGCAATCTGAGCCCACAGTTAATTGCAAATAACTCCACTATATAAATGCAATTGAACTCCAGTTTTAGGAATATATTACAATGAATACCCTAAACTTCCTCAGTACCACAAGTAGGCCCCTCCATCTATATCCATGGATCTATTGGACCTGTCCACCAAAATAGATCTATAGCTTATTATCCTTGAGCCCCAATTAATTATAGTGATCATTTGGTACCGATCCAATTAACTCTTAATCGAATGGGTGCGCACTTACCAATGATAAATCCATTAATTGGCACAAGGGGATATTAAAGATAGATTCCATCTTGACCATTGAATGTTCCCACAGCTCTACTACCACGTACCCAAATCACCGAGGTGTTGACCTATAATTGTCCTCACTCATTGGTGACTCAAAGCAAATGCATAGATAGAAACTTGAGTTCATTAATGTCTTAAGATTATGAGACTATTGCTAGGGAATTATGAGAGCAGACCTTAAAGTAAAGACAGTGTATATAAGGTGCTTCTCATGGTCCTTCAATACATCTAATGTACCAGCACCATGATCCAGAATCTTACATTCCGATGATCGAGACAAATCACACTATCTCATAGTGATCGAAGTGCTGCAACCTTGTCAGATGAGATGTCCAATCTCATCACTGGTTGTGAAGATATTTAAGTATAAGATTTGCAATACATATCTCATGTATGTGGATTTCATCCATACACATGTATTACATCTAGTATACTTGTGGACTCCGGTTCATCTCATGAACCATTATGTCATTTGTATTGGTTATGTGCAAGTATATAATTAAACACCATTCATCTCATGAAAGGAAAGCATGATTGTATTGATAAATAAAGAAATGAGTCAATTTATTACATCATATACTTGGTATTGAGACCATCAAACTAACATTCTCCCACTTGGGGTCAATGCCAATCAGGATTGCATCTCATGCACATCCCGTCTACATGCTGCTTAAAGATTTTGGTGGTCAAAGGCTTAGTAAAGGGATCTGTCAGATTATCCGTAGAAGCTATCTTGGTGATTGCAATATCACCTCTCTGCTTAATCTCCCTGACAAAGTGATACTTCCTCTGTACGTGCTTTTGGCTTTTATGGCTCCTGGGTTCCTTGGACAGAGCGACTGCCCCGCTGCTGTCACAGTAAACTATGAGTGGCTGTCGTGCCAAAGGTACCACTCCAAGTTCCAAAAGGAATCTTTTGAGCCATGCTGTTTCCTTAGCTGCTTCACAAGCAGCTACATATTCAGCCTCAGAAGTGGAATCAGTGGTACATTCCTATTTAATACTCCTCCAGCTGATAGCTCCACCGCCAAGCATAAACACATAACCAGCGGTGGATTTCCTGGAATCCTTATCTGACATGAAGTCAGAATCTGTGTATCCGACTAGAATCAGCTCATCACTGCCGTAAATCAACATGTAATCTCTTGTTCTTATTGTTAGTTTTATGGTCTCAATACCAGTATATGATGAAGAAATTGATTAATTTCTTTATTTATCAATATATATTATTGATTTCCTTTCATGAGATGAATGGTGTTTTATTACTTGATTGCACATAACCAATACGAATGACATAATGATTCATGAGATGAATCAGAGTCCACAAGTATTCTAGAAGTAATATATGTGTGTGGAAGAGATCCACATACAGGAGACATGTATTGCAAATCTTATACTTAAATATCTTCACAACCAGTGATAAGATTGGGCATCTCATCTGACAAGGTTGCAGTACTTTGATCATTATGAGATAATGTGATTTGTCTTGATCATCAGAATGTAAGATTCTGGATCATGGTGCTGGTACATTGGATGTATTGAAGGACCATGAGAAGCACCTTATATACATTGTCTTTACTTTAAGGTCTGCTCTCATAATTCCCTAGCAATAGGCTCATAATCCTTTGACATTAATGAACTCAAGTTTCTATCTATTCATTTGCTTTGAGTCACCAATGAGTGAGGCCAATTGTAGGTCAACACCTCGGTGATTTGGGTACGTGGTAGTAGAGCTGTGGGTACATTCAATGGTCAAGATGGAATCTATCTTTAATATCCCCTTGTGTCAATTAATGGATTTATCATTGGTAAGTGCGCACCCATTCCAATTAAGAGTTAATTGGATCGGTACCAAATGATCATTATAATTAATTGGGGCTCAAGGATAATAAGATATGGATCTATTTTGGTGGACAGGTCCAATTGATCCATGGATATAGATGGAGGGGCCTACTTGTGGTACTGAGGAAATTTAGGGTCTTCATTGTAATTTATTCCTAAGACTGGAGTGCAATTGCAATTATATAGTGGAGTTATTTGCAATTAACTGTGGGCCCGGATTGCACATGAGATGTGGGGTCGCGTGTCTCAGTTGGAGCCAGCTTTCTAATGAATCCCTAGTGGTCCCCATGCTAGCCCAAGATATTAGAAAGATACTAATTTTAGTAGAACTCTAAAAGGAAATGGAAAGTTACTATTTCTATTTGAAGTGAGACTTCTAATAGTGGTAATAGTAAGTTACTAATTATTAATGGAAGTGAGACTTCTATTTTAATTAGTAAAAGAGGAAGTTACTAATCATATTTGAAGTAAGACTTCTAATTGTGATTTAGTAAGCAACTAATTGTTGTGGAAGTAAGACTTCTATTTCAATTAGAATGAGGTGGTTTCTTAAGTGCTATAAAAAGGGGAGAGGAGTGCCTTGGACGTCCCCATGCATTAATTCCATCTTGGAATTCACGCCCAAGTCCCTTTTGTGCAAGTGTTGCACACTCGTCTTCGTCTCCCTCTTCTAGTTTCCTCTAGGGTTTTTCTCTTGGAGATTCCACCATCTTCTTGAGAAAAGAGAATCTGATACGGGTCATAGCGTGGAAGATCAAAAGGTGTTGGAGATCTTGATTTGGTTAGTGAAGGTGTTCATCCTCAAAGAAAGAACTCAAATTCTCCATTAGAGCACTACAAGCTCCAAAGGTATATCTACATCATTGTATGCTGTAGATTTCGTGGTTGCATGTTTAGGTGTTGTTTTCTATCTTCTAGATAGGATATATTGCTGTAATGGTTTATGAGTTTGAGGGATTGCATCTTGGATTGGGTTTATTGCATTCTAGATAGTTGATCCTTGCATCAAGTGGGTCAAAAGATTTTGAAACCTATTTGAATGGCCCACCTTTTTTCCAACACTTCTCAAGTACTTGAGGATACATTTTACAGCAGTCCAATGGTCAGGACCTAGGTTAGACTGATATCTGCTGACTAAGCCCACTACAAGACAGATATCCGGTCTAGTACATAGCATAGCATACATAAGGCTACCAACATCCGAAGCGTATGGAATTGCTCTGATTTGCTCCTTTTCCTCCGGGGTCTTGGGACCCTGATCCTTGGAAAGGTGCACTCCATGCCTGAAAGGCGTGATACCCTTCTTGGAGTCCTGCATAGTAAACCATACCAGTACCTTATCTATGTAAGCAGCTTGAGATAAGCCAATCATCCTATTTTTCCGGTCTTGATGGAGTTTGATCCCTGGTATGTAACTAGCTTCTACCAAGTCCTTCATATCAAAAGTCTTTGCTAACCACACTTTTACTGTTGATAACATTCCTATATCTTTCCCAAGGAGAAGGATGTCGTCGACATATAAAACCAGAAAAACTACCCTGTCACCTTCATTTTTCATGTACACACATGACTCATCCGGATTTTGACTAAAACCAAATGATTTGATTCCCCGGTCAAAACAGATGTTCCAGCTTCCGGATGCTTGCTTTAGTCCATAAATAGACTTCTGCAGCTTGCAAACTCTTTGCTTTTGGTTACTAGCTATAAAACCGTCTGGTTGCATCATATAGATGTCTTCCTCAAGATGGCCGTCGAGAAACGCCGTCTTGACATCCATTTGCCAAATCTCATAATCGAGATGAGCTACTATGGATAAGAGTATCCAGATGGACTTGAGCATGGCTACCGGGGAGAAGGTTTCCTCATAATCGATACCCTCTTTCTGAGTATACCCTTTCGCAACAAGCCTGGCCTTAAAGGTCTCAACTCTTCCATCTGGTCCTCTTTTTCTTTTGTAGCCCCACTGGCACCCAATAGGTTTGATATTGGCAAGCAAGTCCACAAGTGTCCATACCTGATCAGAGTACATAGACTCCATCTCAGCTTTCATAGCATCTTGCCAATGTCCCGAATCTATGTCATTAATTGCTTCATCATAGTTACAGGGATCCTGCTCCAGTTCTTCCGGGATTGCCTTGTAAGACTCTCCCAAGAACGAGAACCTATCAGGGGCCTGATTATTCTCCCACAACGACAAGGCACTGGTGTAACTACTGGGGCTGGTAGGGGTGGTTCTTCCTCAAGTTCGGTCATACTTGGATTTGGAATTGATTGTTCTTGAATCTCTTCCAAGATCACCTTTTCTAAAGATTTCCGGTCCATCATATAATCTTCCTCCAGAAAAACCGCATTGGTGCTTACCAGCACTTTCTGTTCTCTAGGATTATAGAATAACCAACCTTTAGTTCCTTTAGGATATCCTACAAACGTGCATACTTCCGACTTCGTTTCCAATTTATCCGTCTTTACCTTCAGCACGTGTGCCGGACAACCCCAAATGTGTAAATGTTGTAGACTAGGCTTTCGCCCAGACCATAACTCCCGGGGAGTCTTAGGTACAGACTTAGAAGGTACGAGGTTTAGCATGTACATCGCAGTATCCAAGGCATATCCCCAAAAGGATATAGGTAATCCTGAGAAACTCAACATAGACCTAATCATATCTAAAAGAGTTCGGTTCCTTCTTTCCGCTACTCCATTCTGTTGAGGCATACTAGGTGCAGACAACTGGGATAGAATCCCATTTTCTGATAAGTATCCCATAAAATCACCAGAGAGATATTCCCCTCCTCGATCTGATCGAAGAGTCTTGATACTTTTAACTAATTGCTTTTCCGCTTCCGCTCGAAACTCTTTGAACTTTTCAAAAGCCTCGGACTTGCGGTGCATAAGGTATATGTATCCATATCTTGAATAATCATCTGTGAAAGTGATGAAGTATTCATATCCTCCTCTGGCCCTGACATTAATGGGTCCACATACATCAGTATGCACTAATTCCAATAAATCTTTTGCCCTATTGCCCTTGGATGAAAAGGGTCTTTTGGTCATTTTGCCTTCCAGACAAGCATTGGTTCTACAACCAATGAAGGCAAGATACCATCTTTCACTAGCCTGTCAATCCTATTTAGGTTTATATGATCTAGCCTCAAGTGCCAAAGTTTTGTTGGATTAGATGAAGGCGACCTTCTCTTTAATGATGGCCTATTAATTATTTCGGTATCATGTATCTCATACATTGTAGGAGTTAACAGATAAAGCCCATTGGTTACCTTGCCAGAACATATAAAAGTACCGTTCCTCTTTATGACAACTTCAGTACCAAAAGTAATAGAATAACTTTTATTCACCAAACTAGAAATTGAAATTAAATTTAGTCTTAAAGCGGTACATATAGAGTGTCTAATAAAACCAACTTATTATCTTGAAAACATAAAGTTATAACTCCTACTGAGACCGCATCCGCCTTAACATCAGATCCTAGGTTGACAATGATTTCGCCGTCACTGAGTTTCCTGGTTTCCCTGAACCCCTGCAACAAATTACATATGTGTTTAGAGTCCACACACCAACATTCTGAAGTACCAGTCGCAAAACTAACTTCAGAAACAAGTGACTCAATCATACCTGAGGTCTTCTTCTTAAACAAATAATCTGGACAATTCCTTTTCCAATGTCCTGTCATACCACAATGGAAACACTTTCCTTTTGTCCACGACCCCTTAGCTTTGCCAACACCACCATTAGGACCATTCTCCACCTTAGGACCCTTCGGAACTAATTTCTTCTTGCCTTTCCGCCCTTTGCCTTTCGGTTTGGACTTGGCAAATGACTTTTCTGTCATCAGGGCAGTTGGCTTCTTCTTCATAATCCCTTCAGTCACCACCAGCTGGCTAGAAAGCTCAGCTAGAGTCAAATTCATCTTATTCATATTATAATTGACCTTGAAATTATTGAATGACGCTGGTAGTGACTCAAGGATTATGTCAATCTGCAATTCTGCATCAATCGCAGCCCCCAGTACATCTAACTCATTCAATGAGTCCATCATTTTCAACATGTGGTCCTGTACTGGTGTGCCTTCAGCCATCTTGGTGCTTATGAGCACCCTCATAGCAACCTGTCTAGCAGGCTTGCCCTGTTCCGCAAACATCTCCTTTAAGTTTGATATAATATCATATGCAGTCTTATAGGATTGATGTTGGTGTTGCAAAACACTAGACATGGATGCCTGTATGTAACATCTAGCCATCTCATCGTCTTTGGCCCATTTGGTGTAAAGTTCCTTTTCTTCCTGTGATGCTTCCGGCACTGGCTCATCAAGGGGTGGTTTGGTAAGGACATATTTGTATCCTGAAGCTGTCAGGACTATATCCAGGTTTCATATCCAGTCTACATAGTTGGATCCCACCAACTTATTCTGGTTGAGGATGGTCGCAAGTGGATTGAAAGTATTTGAATTCATGCTTGAAATACTGTAGAACATAACCATACATTCAATTAATGAATTTAAATGACATTAGGGTTTAGTATTCTACCAAATTTATATAGAGTCCTCATAACCACTAAATTCAGGGTACATCGGAATTCCAATCCCCGGGGTATGCCTCCTTGGGGAGTGCGAATACCACCTAAATTGGTGCGGATCAAAGTTGGTCAAAATTAGGATTAAGACTAACTTTCCATGATCCCCTTCATTCATTATTATCTAGGCATCTCATACCAAATAATGAATGACTCTCGATTACCTTTGGTTTCTAAAATACATGAGGCAAATCCTTGGGGATACTACATCATTATTTTAGTTAAGTGTGACCCACCAACTAGCATTGCATGACAACCGTTTTGCGGGCAGCTCCTCCTTGGGGAGTGGGCCCCTGCCCCGTCTCACCAACACTATCCATAGGAGATCCATATCTAGTAACCAGACAAGGAAAAACCCTCCATGGGGAATGGCCATTCTCAAGATGGAGCGAGGCTAATACCTTCCTTACAATGGACATATGGTGGAAAACCATGGGGATTTCTAAATATAAATGCCCCGCTCCCATTTAATATTTTAGAATTGAGGATTTCCCTCAAGGTACATGGGCCCACATATATACATATCAAATCATCTCAAGATATGGCCAATGATTGGTTCCAAGTCAAGTTATTTTAAGGAAAGTGCAGTTTTTAAATTAGTGTTACCAATGGATCCATCTCATGGGCCCATCAACTCTAATTAGAACTCTTTCCAAAAATTAATTTGATTTGACCAATTTGGTAACTTGCTATGTTTGGATCAGATTTGGAAACATTCTAAATTAAGCATTCATCCATAAATAGAAAAAGCTAAAATTAGAAACTGGTCCTCTCCTCCACATGGCCTAAGTGGAATAGACTTCTTGGACTTCTAGACTTTCCAAAACTTTGGGATTCCTCAAACTCTTTGGGCATCTCCAAAAGGCTTTTGGTAATCTTCAAACTCTTTGATTAGGAGTCCAACTTTACTAACCTTCTTCGTCTCGGACATCGCCAGAATTTACAAATTTAGAAAAATTACATAAATTCCTATGCCTCAATTATGAGACTTCCATGGTAATCTAAACATGGAAATAAAAGGGTTATAGGGAAATTCACCATGCCTTGCCCTTTCACAGGAAACCAAGGAAACCATGATGCCCTTTACACTTAGCCTCAAATAAACCAATAACCATAAAAAGAAAGTAAAAGACTTGTGGGCCATATGGAGAGGACATTATCACCTGCATGTTAGTATCTCATACAACAAAGCATCTCACAAAACCAAGTTACCAAACCACAATGGAAAAACAAGATGCCAAAAGTAGCCACCCTTTTAATATATACTCTTCGCAGAGGGGGTCCGGGGGTGTCCCCCGGCGGTGGTCGAGTTGGTATCCTACCATCCTTCCATCATAATTAAACCCTTTCGTGATTATCCAAACATGGATTTGCTACATAAAGAAAACAAACCCAATCATAACTAATCCTTACATAGCCCTAGGTCTATCCTCTTCGCATCTCATGCAAAGATTAGATTTAGATCGCTGATCTAACAAGATTAGAGATGAGGTATGGCTCTGATACTAATTGTTGGAATATAGGTGGGCCATTCAGATAGGTTTCAAAAACTTTTGATCCACTTAATGCAGGGATCAACTATCTAGAAGGCAATAAACCCAATCAAGGATGCAATCCCTCGAGCTCATAAACCATGTACAGCAACATAACCTATCTAGAAGATAGAAAATAGCACCTAAACATGCAACCACGAAATCTACAATATACAAAGATGTAGATTATACCTTTGGAGCTTAGTTGTGCTCTAATGGAGAATTTGAATTCTTTCTTTAATGATGAACACATTCACTTAATCAAATCAGAATCTCCAACACCTTTTGATCTTCCAAGCTATGACCCGTATCGGATTCTCTTTTCTCAAAAAGATGGTGGAAACTCCAAAATAAAAACCCTAGAGGAAACTAGAAGAGAAACTAGAAGAGGGAGAGGAAGAGGAGTGTGCAACACTTGCCCAAAAGGGGCTTGGGCGTGAATTCCAAGATGGAATTAATGCATGGGGACGTCCAAGGCACTCCTCCCCCCTTTTTATAGCACTTAAACAACCACCTCATTCTAATTGAAATAGAAGTCTTACTTCCACAACAATTAGTTGCTTACTAAATCACTATTAGAAGTCTTACTTCAAATATGATTAGTAACTTTCTCTTTTTCTAATAGATGTCTCACTTCCATTAATAATTAGTAACTTACTATTACCACTATTAGAAGTCTTACTTCAAATAGAAATAGTAATTTTCTATTTCCTTTTAGAGTTCTACTATAATTAGTATCTTTCTAATATCTTGGGCTAGCGTGGGGACCACTAGGGATTCCTTAGAAAGCTGGCTCCAACTGGGACACGCGGCCCCACATCTCATTTGCAATCTGGGCCCACAGTTAATTGCAAATAACTCCACTATATAAATGCAATTGAGCTCCAGTCTTAGGAATATATTACAATGAAGACCCTAAACTTCCTCAGTACCACAAGTAGGCCCCTCCATCTATATCCATGGATCTATTGGACATGTCCACCAAAATAGATCCATAGCTTATTATCCTTGAGCCCCAATTAATTATAGTGATCATTTGGTACCGGTCGAATTAACTCTTAATCGGAATGGGTGCGCACTTACCAATGATAAATCCATTAATTGGCACAAGGGGATATTAAAGATAGATTCCATCTTGACAATTGAATGTTCCCACAGCTATACTACCACGTACCCAAATTACAGAATATTGAATCAAATGACCATAAAAAACAAATATCCATTACTAAGAATAGATGAATTGTTTGATCAGTTGCAAGGTGCTTCATACTTTTCGAAGATTGATTTGAGATCCGGTTACCATCAACTGAGAGTTAGAGAATCAGATGTGTTGAAAACAGCTTTCCGGACAAGATATGGCCACTATGAGTTCCTAGTGATGCCATTTGGTTTGACTAATGCACCAGCAGTGTTCATGGAATTGATGAACAAGATATTTGCAGAGTATTTAGATCAGTTTGTTGTAGTATTCATAGATGATATTTTGGTGTACTCTAAGACCAGAGAAGAGCATGAGGAGCATTTGAGGATATCACTGCAACTCTTGAGAGAGAACCAGCTGTATGCGAAGCTCAACAAGTGTGATTTTTGGTTGGAGCAAGTAGCATTTTTGGGGCACATCATCTCCAAAGAAGGACTATCAGTGGATCCATCTAAGGTTGAAGCAGTTATGAGTTGGGAAAGACCGAAGAATGCAACATAGATCAGAAGTTTTCTGGGTTTAGCAGGTTATTACAGGAGGTTTGTGCAGGGATTTTCGTCGATTGGGTCACCTTTGACGAAGTTGACAAGGAAGAATGTGCCATATGTGTGGACAGAGCAGTGTGAAGAGAGTTTTCAAGAGTTAAAGAAGAGATTGACTACAGCACCAGTCCTTACTTTGCCATCCGGAAGCGGCGGTTTTACCATTTTTACCGATGCTTCGAATGTTGGACTTGGCTGTGTGTTGATGCAAGAAGGAAAAGTGATTGCATATGGATCCCGGTAGTTGAAAGATCACGAGAAGAACTATGCCACCCATGACATTGAGTTAGCAGCGGTTGTTTTCGCGTTGAAAATGTGGAGACATTACCTCTATGGAGAGAAGTTCGAAGTCCACTCCGACCACCGCAGCTTACAATATCTGTTTTCACAGAAGGATTTGAACATGAGGCAGAGAAGATGGATGGAATATATCAAGGACTATGATTTTCCAATCAAGTACCACCCGGGAAAGCTAATGTAGTTGCCGATGCCTTGAGCAGAAAATCAGTAGGCTTGGCAAATCTAAGTGGCACTTGTATCTTTGAGCAATTTGAAGAGTTGAGTTTAGATCTACAGCCACTGAGGAAGGGTGTTTTGTTAGCTAACATGACAGTGTCAGAACCTTCTTTCATTCAGAAGATCAAGGATAGTCAGTTGCAAGATCCAGAGTTGGCCAAGATTTCAGAGCATGTAGCAGAACGTCCCAATTTTTGTATTGTTGATGGAGTTTTGTACTACTGTGACCGCCTGTGTGTACCTAACATCATGGCCGAAGCTCATAGCACGAAGTACTTGTTAGGAATTTTGTAGTTTGCAATTTGATGGATGCATAATCATTTGAGCATCATTTGATTCACACACTTGCATTGATTTAGAAAAACTTGAAATCTTGATTTATTCATGCATTGCTTTTAAGATTTGTAAAAGTATTGATTTATGCATGATTTATTTTTAAAACTTGGATGCATTTGTTTTTGAAAAGAGTTTTAGAAATCAAGCAAGCCTATGTTTTAAATCTTTCAAATCTTTTTAGTCTTTTTGTGTTTCATGTTTTTAAACATCTTAGTTTGGTTTAAAACATGTTTTTCAGCTTGGTTTAGTGGCCCAAAAAGTTCCCTAAAGAAAAACTTTTAAATATGCAAAATTGGGAATTTTGGTCCTAGGGGGTCGACCAGCAATGTGGCCGGTCGACCGGCCCAGAGGACCCGGTCGACCGGCCACACTGCAGGTCGACCAGGGCAGAGTGTCGTTGGCTCTTCCAACGGTCATCTTTCTGACCGTTGTGAAGGCCAGGTCGACCGGACCCTGTCATGGGGTTGACCGGGCACTCGCAGAACTCAACTTTTTGAGTATAAATTGAAGTTCATTCCTTTTCAAAAGTTGGAGATTTTGAAGACTCTTTTGAGGAGCTTTGAGACAAAGAAAAGGGGATGACCTAAGAGAGACCAAAGAGTCATTTGGAGAGGTAAAGCTTGGATTAATGAAGTTAAATCTCTAAGTAAGCTCTACCTCTCTTAATCATAGTTTACATGCTTTGTTTAAGTTATTGGAAAATGATTTAGAGCATGATATCTATGATGTGATGAATCCATTCTTCTCTTAATCTTTGATGTAATTAAGATTGGATTCTTCACTTTGTTTTCATCCAAGTTGTTTTTAAAACTTTCTTAATCATGCTTAGCCTAAATCGTTGATTTCTTTTATATAGCATGATTCATTTTCTTGGTTGAAACATTACTTGTTGTTTTCATTCATTTAAACTTTAGAAAAATTTATTTGGTTTTGAAAACAACATTGCACATGCATCACATGGTCTAAGTTAGTCATTTTCATACAACTTGTTAGTCTTTGATTTTCATATCATTAACAAGTCGATTTTCATACATGTGATTTGCATTAAACTTCAATCAAATCTTTTATGTGCATTAAACTTTGAAATGCTTTAAGCATATAGTTGATTGAGCTTTCTTTTTAAACTTGATTGAAGTTATCACACACTCACATCATGAGCATACACATTTGCATTCTTTTAGTGTTTGTGTGAGTTTGTTATTCACTTTCATATTAGCCTATTTAAGAGGCAATTTCATTGTGCTTAAATTGTATCTCTTAGAGTGATCTTTTGTAAAGACACCTTCTTTGAGAAATCTCTTTTGTAAAGGTTATTGCTTAGCCTAAGAAAAGCATTGTGTAAAGGTTATTGCTTAGCCTAAGAAAAGCATCTTGTAAAGGTTATTGCTTAGCCTAGAAAAGCACATTGAGAGGTTGCTGTTTAGCCTAGAAAAACAACATTGTAAGGGTTATTGCTTAGCCTAGTAAAAAACATAAATAGTGGAAATCCGGTGGGGTGATTGGATCACACGCCGGTAGTGGACGTAGGCATTGAGGCCGAACCACTATAAACCTTTGTGTTGTGGTGTATGCTTTTGTGGTGATTGTTTATATTAGCTTCCGCATATTGTTTGATTAATCATCACATGTGACTAGTTTATGTTAAGAAATTAAAATTTGTCTTAATTGGTCATATTTGTAGCACACCCTATTCACCCCCCCCCCCCCTCTAGGGTTAGGATCCTCAGGACTTTCAATTGGTATCAGAGCCTCGTGCTCTATCTTATAGGATCAAGTGTTTGGAACTCTTGATTAGGTGTAAAAACCTAGAGTCAAAACCCTACTGTTGTGCTTTACATGAAAATCATTAGGATGGATTCCACTATGATAGATAGTCTAGATTTTGTAGATTCTTCTAGACCTCTCATTCTTCCTTCTATTGGAGATTCAAACCCTCAAATTAATGAATCTCAATATGAGTTAAAAGAAGAAGAAAATGATTATGATGAAGATGATCTTCAACAAGCCTATAATGAATTATATACATTATCTTCAAAGCTTGATAAGAGAAATAAAAGTTTAAAAGAAGAATCAAATAGACTAAACATAGAGCTAGTCTCTTCAAAAGATGAGCTTAGAGAGAAAGAAGAAGTCATAAATTGTTTAGAATCTAAGTTCATGATCTCTTTAAATAACCTATCTAACATTCAAGATGAACTAAAAGAATTAAAGATGGGTTATGATAATGTCATTAAGGAAAATTTAAATCTAAGAGATCAAATAAAAAGGCAAGATGAAGACATTAACAATTTAGAATCCAAGGTAACCATTTCTACGGAAAATTTATCTAATTCTCAAAATAAGATAAAAACTCTAGAACTTGGATCTAATGTCATTAATGAACTTAAATTTGAATTAAAACTTGCCAATGAAGAGCTAAGCAAATATAAGGAAATTGAAAATGAACTTTCAAAAGTCAAAAATGAAAATTCAATCCTTATAACCAAAGTCACTCAACTTGAAAGCTATAAACAAAAGTATGAGTGCAAATTTACCCAAGGAGAAGATAAATTTGAAAAATTATTTAGATTGGGTAAATCTAAAGGAGATAGGACGGGTCTTGGATTTAATAGGAATATGTCACATGACCCTAAATTCACCAACACTTTTGTGAAAGGTGAGTCCTCTTTCTCTAGCACTCTTTCCCCTTTGCCCAAAACAAAATGTAATTATTGTGGCATTGCAGGCATTTTAGGTTTGAGTGCAAACTAAGAAGAAGAAGCCATGTGTCTAAACCCATCTTTGAACTCAAAAAGGTAAAATCTAAATCTATGAAGGGTGAGACACTTAAAAACAAAGAAGACTCCAAAAAGACTAAACAAGTTAAATCATTTAAAATGGAGTCTCCTAAGATAGATTCTAAAAAGTTTAAACAAGTTAAACCAAGCTTAAAAGAATCTATGAACAAAAAGCTTCTCAACCTATCTCCCTTCTATAAACCCATGAAAGAACTTTTGAATAAAGTAACAAAGTTAAATTTAAAATTCAAAAGTCAAGTAAAGGGAGAAAATAAGAAGAAAAGAAAAGTGAATCAATCCCCAAAGAAACAAACTCACCAACATCAAAAGACTAATCACCAATCTAAGCTAAATTTAGTAAAATCTAAATATCATGGTGATAAGTTTAAATTGAAAATTTATCAAGTCAAATCTCCTCTAGTTGGTGAGAATTATAAACTAGACCTCAATGTTCAACCCTCTCAAGACCTTAGGTGGATTCCTAAAGTTATCTACTTAGACAAACCTTAAGGCCTTGAACCTCCTTGACCAACCTATTCTTTAATAGTTAAATCATATTGTTGGTCATGTTGCATTTGCATTTTGTTTCTATATAGTTACATCCATTAAAATGCATTGTTTCTTTATGATCAATTGATTTTGTCTTCATGCACCATTCTAGTTACTTATCATGGTTTTCAAAATCTTTTGATTATAATTTCATCGTGTTTGATTTGCTTTTTGCACTCATTTAGTTTTATGTTTTGCATTGCATTTCTACATGATCAATTGATTGTGATTTCAAAAACTTTCATAGCTAGATTTTTCATGATCAATTGTTGTTGAATCATTTGTGTAGATGTCTTGGTAAGATTTTTTTTAACAAATGATTTGAATCAATTCAAGTTTTTCCATGGATTTCTAAGTTATACTTTTATATGGAAAATCATTGTTTTGAAAAATCAACTTGTATGTGTTTCATTTAAGTCATATCTTTTAAAATACAATGTTGAAAATTGATCTTCAAATTCATTCTTTTTATGCTTATTGTTGGATTTTGTTTATTGAAATGTTTTGAAGATTGTATGAATGGAAATGCTCTAAAACATCATTAGTTATAATCATCAAAGCATGTTCCATGATTCTCATTTCCTTTTTCTTTTGATTTGATCATCTTAGAAATGGAAATGAATATTGTTTGCATATTTGCTTATGTGTTTACTTTCTTTCTATATGCAAATGACAATTGGTTCCATGTATGGTTGTGGTCTTAGTAATTTTTGTAGAAACCATACTAGAACCCAAATCCATCCTCTATGCCTTCTAGTCATTTCTTTTTGGATGGTTATGATGTTGATTCATGTAGATTCTCTTGGTATCATCTTTATACATGCTTCAACTTCATAGTAGTGATCTTAATCATATGAAACTCTTTGAAATCCATTCCTCGTATTTCTATATGTTTGATGGATATCTTAGATGTTGAATTCATATGATTTTGACACTTTGGAAATTGCATGCTTTACCAAGTCATATTCTTTTGCATTGCAATTTACCTTGTTCATCACTATGTTCATTAGTCATATCATTATAAGTGATGAATATCCATTTATGTTGCTTTATGGAATTTTGTGTTTGTTACATCCTTGCTCTTTATCATGTTGTCAAATTCAATTGGTTTCAATTGGTAAAATTTTCGATTGATTTGATTTTTTTGTGAATGTGATAGACCTTGTGTACATTGGTTTGAACTTGCTAGTTATATATTTGTTCCATGTCACACACCATTAGCATCATAATTTTCATGATTGCCTCCTCACTTGCTCATATAGGTAAATCTCATGACCACCATGTTTATGTGTTCATAATATTGGTTGGTTAATTGTTGAGGTAGGCTTCATGTTTGAATTTCATTTCACTCATTCTTGCACATTAATAAGTCATATTTATTGATTGAATGAAATGATTTTCAAAACCTTCATAGCATATGCTTTCCATAGTTAGATTATTTGATGCTATGATTAATAAACCCCATTTCATCATGGATAGCTCTAATTTGGATTTTTCCTAATAGTTATATTTTTAAATTCATTTTAGAGTGATTGTGTTTAATAGACTTATCTTTAAATCTCAATTGGTATTCTTTGTTTTTCCAATTGGTATCCATGATCGCTTTTCTCCTTGACCTTGCTCTCTTTTGGTAATTTGATCATATTGAGCTTTATAGTTAAATGAACCTAATCCTTTCCTTGAAGTTGACCCTCAATTGGTAAAACCATCTACTTCTTGAACCAAATAGTTATACCTTGTCAAAAGTTTGACAAAAGAAGAGAATGGGTTGAGGGGGAGTGTAAACCTTCATAGGAAGTATTAGTTTTGATCAAATTAACCTTTGGATTGACTTTGAACCCTTAGAGACTACTTCCATACATGATAACCTGTTATGTATTTCATTTTCGATTTCTTATGTTAACAGGTGCTATTAAAGGTATTTTCCTTATTTCATGTGTGTAGGTACCTTTGCAATTTAATGTCAAAGGGGGAGAGAGCATTCAAGTTCTCAAAAGGGTGAAGAGAATGTCCAAGCTTCCTAAGGAGAGTTGTGTATGATC
Source organism: Cinnamomum chago (assembly GCA_038049695.1). Classification (NCBI taxonomy): domain Eukaryota; kingdom Viridiplantae; phylum Streptophyta; class Magnoliopsida; order Laurales; family Lauraceae; genus Cinnamomum; species Cinnamomum chago. The sequence continues at coordinate 59,527,536 of CP142451.1, forward strand.
TTCTACAAGGGGAGAGAATGCATACCTTGCCAAAGGGAGAGAGAGGCATGGTCAAAGGGGGAGAGCAAATAGAAGAAAGAAAGCTTGGAGCTAGAGAAGATGCTTGGCCATAGAGAGGAAGATGAAAAGAAAGCTTGAAGAATGATCAAGCTCCAAGCATCAAGAAGATTGAAGAAAAGAGCCTAAGAGCCCAAGCTAAGAGGAGGAGCATCCAAGAAGATTTCAAGACTTGTCCAGCTGAGGGGGAGCTGAAAACTTAGTGTGTAAATTCAGTGGTGAGTGTGTTGCCATCAAATTGCAAAGGGGGAGATTGTAAGGAATTTTGTAGTTTGCAATTTGATGGATGCATAATCATTTGAGCATCATTTGATTCACACACTTGCATTGATTTAGAAAAACTTGAAATCTTGATTTATTCATGCATTGCTTTTAAGATTTGTAAAAGTATTGATTTATGCATGATTTACTTTAAAAACTTGGATGCATTTGTTTTTGAAAAGAGTTTTAGAAATCAAGCAAGCCTATGTTTTAAATCTTTCAAATCTTTTTAGGCTTTTTGTGTTTCATGTTTTTAAACATCTTAGTTTGGTTTAAAACATGTTTTTCAGCTTGGTTTAGTGGCCCAAAAAGTTCCCTAAAGAAAAACTTTTAAATATGCAAAATTGGGAATTTTGGTCCCAGGGGGTCGACCAGCAGTGTGGCCGGTCGACCGGCCCAGATTGAATCAAATGACCATCAAAAACAAATATCCATTACTAAGAATAGATGAATTGTTTGATCAGTTGCAAGGTGCTTCATACTTTTCGAAGATTGATTTGAGATCCAGTTACCATCAACTGAGAGTTAGAGAATCAGATGTGTTGAAAACAGCTTTCCGGACAAGATAATGCCACTATGAGTTCCTAGTGATGCCATTTGGGTTGACTAATGCACCAGCAGTGTTCATGGCCAATACAAAAAAAAGGACTTTTAGTCTCGCTTTTAAAATGAGCTTTTGTGTCGCTTTTACAATAAAGTGACACAGTATAGTTTGTTGTGTCACTTTAGAGGAGGAGTAAACAAGAAGGAGGTTTGTTGTGTCACATTTTTCTATAACGCGACACACAAAATAAATCTATGTAACTAAATATTGTGGATGGTTTTCCAAAAACCCTCTTTCCCCTCACTCTCGCTCTCTTCTCTCCTCACTCTCGCTCTCTTCCCAGCGCCTCTCTCCCTCCAAAAACCCCTCATTCCTCTCACTCTCGCTCTCTTCTCTCCTCACTCTCGCTCTCTCTTATCTCTCTACTCTCTCTGCTCTTCTCTCACTCTCGCTTTCTCTACTCCCTCTCTGCTCACTCTCATTCTCTTTCTCTCTGCTATTTCTCTCTCGATCGATCGATCGGCAACGGCCCTGCACGAGCAACGGCGGCTGCGGCCCAGCTGGTTCCGCGGGGAAGAAATCGGATGGTGGGGGTGACATCCTTGAACATGGGTTGGATCCGGAGCTCAGATCTGAAATCACGTTTCCGAGGATCGTGAGTGGGTTCTTGGGGTTTTCGTTGATTTGCTTTGTGGTTTTTAAATCTGATGGATTTTTGGTTTTTAAATTGGAAGATTCAAAAATTTCAGTATAGTTGTTTTCGGACCTTATACATCATTCTTGCTTATTAATTAATCGATTCCTTCTCCCTCTGCAAACAAAGAGAGAGCAAAGGAGAAAAAATGTCAGCAGCAGCAGCAGCAAACGAAGAGTCATCATATGTGGAGAGCAAAGGTGTGAAGGAAACAAGGGAACTGCTATCAGATCTCTGCCGCCATTTCTACACTCTTGGATGGGTTTCTGGCACTGGTGGCAGCATCACCATCAAAGTTCAAGATGACTCCATCCCCAAATCCCAACAACTCATCGTCATGTCTCCTTCAGGTACCTCACAAACCCCCAAAACAATGATTTTTTTTCTTTCTTTCCATCAGATGGATGGTTCAAGTTTCTTCTTCTCTTTCGAATTAGACTTCTTCTTTTTCTATCTGGGTCAGATTGTTCTTTGTAGGTGTCCAAAAGGAGAGGATGGCCCCGGAAGACATGTACATACTTTCATCAAATGGTTTGATTCTCTCCGCCCCATCTCCCAAACCCTATCCAAATAAGGCCCCCAAGTGCACCGATTGTGCTTCTCTCTTCATGAAGGTATCTTTTTTTTAAATTACTACTGAATTGTTTCTGTAGTGTTTAGTTTATGCAATTGATGGGGTCTTGTTGTCAATTCTGTTTTGGGTCTTTAGTTTGAGAGAATGAAAGCTTGATCTTGGGAAATTTTGGGTCTTTAGTTTTTTTTGGGTATAGTTGTTTCTGATATATATACAATGGGAAGAACCAATGTAAGTTAAGAGTTTATGTTCATGATCAATGATCAGCAGAGTAAATAGATACTGATGAAGGCCCTAGATAGTGGGCTTTGACTCAAATGCAACTGGGTTTCTTTTTTCTTTTGCAGTATTTGGTACAATGTTTAGGGGTGATGGCGTTGCTTTGGAGGTGAGTGATAACTGAAAATCCCTCCAATTCGTATAAGGTGATGGAGATTTAATGTTAAAATTTCCAACTATATGTCATGCTCTGGTTGTTTGATATTCAACCAACTACGATGGATATGATTTCCTTGATTATGAACTCGAGCATTTGCATTAAAAGATTGAGAGAAAAGGTAACTAGGTTAGAAATCTTACTTTTGTTATTCCTCTCGTATTAATTGGGAGGAGAAAGTCTAATGATACTGCCATGGAACACTTTCTATTTAGCCAGACATTGAAATTGAAGCTTGCTTTTATATTCCTCTTAGTGTGAACGAAAAGCCACCTAGGAAGAAAATTATACGTGAAGGTCCTGCTGCACCTGTCTCCAAAGGAAGAAAATATAAACTTGACTTGAGCATGTGCTCATTACAAGAATTTCCAACACGCTTACTCAAAACATTGAGCTGTTGTTACTATGTCTCACTTTTGATCCTTTCTTCTTCTTTATTAGCTTTCTTGTTTTCTAGAGTTTGATCCTTAATTTCCTTTCTCATTACACTAAAAAGGGTTGATTTAGGTGGGCCCATCCCTATCCTCAATTCCCGCCTGTGATTATTCCATAATTTCCATCCATTTTTCCACCTTGATGACCACGTGGGGTTTTCATGAGGTCAACTTTTATTGATCCACATGGAGCCCACCCACCTTATTTTTAGTCTAAAATATTTATTCTACACACATCCCACTTACTAGTCATTGACCAAAGCTTCATTTTAGTTGGTGTGATTTATGGTATTGACTTGATCAAGGACATGAGAAATGAGATTTAAGTATAGAGCTATTGATTGATCCAAAGTTATATTAGTTATCATTGGACTGAAATTTCCTCATTCTAGTTTTCAATGTGCTAAGCTTCCCTCTCATTATACCCAACTCCACTATTAGATAGACCATGTGTAAGATATGCAAATTTAAAAACACAAAACAATTGAACTCTACCCTTATCATTTTTGTTTGATGGGTGTGGGTTATATATTCAATTCTAATTGAAGTGAAATTCAGGTCCAAAATATGGGTTAAGATTTTTAATAAAAGATAACTGTCCCTACTCAATCAATGGCCAGTCCTAAACCTAATCAATCATCTGTTAGATATTTGTTTGTTCATTGTTTTTCCTTTCTATTTTTTTCCTAATGAGGGTGTCCAATATCTTTGAAAACCGACTATTTTGTCAAACGAGTGACGTCCATGTCTCCCTCATATACCTAGTAAGTCAGACTTTTAAAGATCCTTCAATTGGAGCCATGCTAATCTACTTAAGTACATTGTGTACAACTGACAAAACAGTAACAAACAAGATTACAAATGTTTCTTTTTTTTTTTTACTGAGCCCCACCTACGATCAATGATAGATAGAATACCACTCAAGTGATAAAGAGTGGCAATTCTCATTAAAAGGTTCGGGTTTTGAACGTGGCTTCCTCTCTCTTTCATATGTGAGTTGTTATTAACTTGTATGTATGAGTTGTGTATAGCCCACTGATGGGGTAAAGCAGCTGGCACTCTCTGTATCAGGATTCAGATATGATACTGCCATGGAACAGTAGAAACAGTGTGAGATAATTTCCATAGTGGTAATGGGTGGATTGCAATGGTTGTGGCAAGGATGACAGTGTCATCTTATGCGTGATTACTAATTTTAGTCGACATTCAATTCTTCCCCTTCTTTTCTTCCTCCAAAAGGCTACTTATAAACTTGTGGAAAGCGTGTACAGAGTGTGGTTTTTTTTTTCCTGTGGGATGTAATGTATACACCATTTGTTTTGACATAGTAACATAAAAGGATACTAAATTTGATGTAGAACCCATATCAAATCAAATCAAACTAAATATATATTGTAGATGAATTATTCATGTATGAAAATATCACTACAAGAAAAGAATCCAGCTAATGGACTTTGGTCTCCCTCTAAAGTTTAGACTTTTATTTACTTCACTGGTTTTTTGTTCATGTTGTTTCTCTTGTTCTTTTCTTTTCTTTTCTCTCACTCTTCTGCGGCTTGAGTTACATGGAATTTGGTTCCATTTCTTGGGAGTCTGATACAGGGGTTTGGATTTCATTTTTCTGCAATCTGGTGAAAGTTCATGCTATACTGATCTGAACTTGGACTTCCATGGCTGATTTGGTTTTTCAAGTTTTTAAAACAAGAACACAGATCTGATTTTCCAGCCACGAAACATGCATAAAAACTCCATGAAATCATGATCAACATGTGTATAATGCAAGGAGATGATAGAGGACTAATACCTTGATGATATGAATGCCTCAAATCTCTGAAAAGAAAGACTTCAAAGTTCTGATCTCAGCTTGCAACCAGCAATCCAAGTTGCAGAAATCTTCTGCAGTAGCTTCTCCTTTGATCTTCTCTTCTATTCCACTACCCAATCAGATTGGCTTTGATTGTGGGATCAGAATATGGTTTTCAAGAAGGGTTTTCTGAATCTACAATTTGTGGAAAAAGCCCAAGACCTGATCTCCTTTCTCCAATGAAGAAGAAGAAGGCAGCAATGGGCTGGGCGTGAGTTCCTCTCTTGTCTCTTGGGCGGCCAATGGAGCACCAAACTGTTGCACGTCTAGGATTAATTCTGGTTGCCTTTTTTCATGTGTTCCACGCCTAGGGCAATGAGGGTAATATTTATAAAGCTCTCATTCCTTTAAGAGTTCTCTCTCCAATAGGAATGACCATCCCTAAAATTTAGCAACCAGCCACCATAGTTGTGCAACACTTTCTAATTAAAGATACTAAAATTTAGTAAGCTTTAATCATAGGAATTCTTACCCAAGAAGGAGTTCTTCCTTCCAAGTAAAGATACCTAATTAACTTGGAAACCTCACACAAGGTGCTCCCCACATGGCTGGCCCATAAGATTGATAAACACACCATGGCCCACTAGTTAATAATTTAGCTAGAGTTAAATTCATGTATGCCATCAAAAGCCTATTTGGATTTAAACTCAAAATTATTCTTCCACAAAATTAATTCAACCACATATCATTTAAATAAATTAGGAAACCATGCCAATATAGGAAGATGGCTAGAAGAGGGACCAAAAGACATATTTGCCCTTGGCTCCCAAAATGACCAAAATGTCCATGCTAACCCCATAGCAACATTAAGATCATTTTAACCCTAACTCATTCCACTAAAGAGTTATGGTTGCACTCCAGGGACAAATATTAAATTGCAAATTAAGCTCATCATAAACTGACGATTGTCTTTGACCTACCAAGTACAATGACCACAATGCCCCTCTATGTAACATCCATAATCAAGTAGGTTAACCGATGTACTATCTACCTTCTTGATTACATCTCATCCTTAGAACTTCATACCCTTGACTTAATCATCATCAGGATATCATTCTCTTGATCCAGGGAGCGACCCACAAGTTCAATATCCATATGGAACATCCATATACTAAGATCTTAGATTCTGATGATTAATTGGATAATTCTAAGGGGACGATCATTCCATCACACGATGGCATAGATTCCATATTGCATTTGCACATCCCAACTAATCAAGCCCGAGTACCCAAAACACAGAGCTGTTGACCCATGAACAGGATCTCACCCATAGTGAATTAAAGCACAAGAACTTGACTTCGTCAGTTCACCCACAAATGCTCAAGATTAAGAGCACTGGTCACTCAGTAGCAAGAGGTGACTTGATCTCTCTCTGTGATAGTACTATTTTAGAGATCACACCTACAAGTGGTCCTGTTCAATGCATGACACATGCACTAATGAGATAAATCCGGAAAGGCCTCCGTGACTAAGGTAAGTCACCCTGAATACAGGAGAGTATCTCATTATAACTTATACCAAGATGAAGTGCCCAACTCCATCTCTCAGTTATGAACAAGTTTATTGTTTCAAGTGTCCATGACTCAGACCTTTCTGTGTGCAGTCACTACACACCCAAGCCATTTACTAGAAAACAATGGGCCTTACACAACCATACATATACACAAGTAATAAGAGAAAGATGTCATTCTATTAAATAACCAATAAATATCCAGTAACAGAGATGCGAGTGCAGTCAATGGGCTTTAGGGCATACACCAATCCCAACATCTGGTTCATGGGTTCGGATGTATAGGTTTTGCTTTTCATTTGATCTTCACTTTTAAGAATCTGTTACATTTGTTGTGGGTCTTTCTCTTCTTTATTATAACTGTTATTCTTTATAATTCTGATAAAGGTCTCTATCCAACCTCTATATTTGAAACATTCATTTTTTCTCTAAGTTGATAAATTGACTTGGGTTTCATTGATCCTTTCATTTTAGCAGTAGTCACTTCTCATTTTGTAAAAATAAATTCAATATCTTGGTAATTGAACCTTCAAAACATCAGTTGATTTTCTCTAATTTTATGTCTACTGATGAGGAATCGGTGGGTCTTGTTTCATGTTTAAGAGCTTCAGAAAGTGTCTGTCTTATTGATCATATTAACCCATTTTCTGATAAATTTTTTTATAATGATGTGTGGACAGCAGGGGTTCTATTGTATATATTGTTGAGTGGCGTACCACCTTTCTGGGCAGGTATTTCGTTAGTATTGTTGTTATAATGATATTCTCCAACAAAAAAAGGACAAACTTGTTTTGCACAAGCTATGGATTTCATTTATTTCTTGTTCTGAAAGCCTTGTCTATTTTGAACTCAGAAACACAGCAGGGAATATTTGATGTAGTGTTGAAGGGAGTCATTGATTTTGATTCAGACCCATGGCCTCGGATCTCAGACAGTGCTAAGGATCTTATCACAAAGATGCTCTCTTCTTGCCCTTCTGATCGCTTAACGGCTCATGAAGTACTTTGTATGTTAGACCCTCTTTAAGTTGTAAACTTGTATATATGTGAAATAATCCTGTGCTGACAAAATCAACCATACTCACCTCTTGATTTGGCATACACGGGGCCCACTTTTGCTTGATCCCAACCTGTTTATATCATTTCTTCCCCCCTTCCCTACTCCTCCTCCCCTGCTCCCTCTCCTCTCCTCCTTTCCCTAACACACATGTATAGGTACTGGGCTAACTTCCATTTCAGTCAAAAGTGATACACATCGTTCAACTGCGCATGTGTCCAATTTTACATGATCAGTCGGACAGTTTTTGTTATTCTAATTGGAGTTAAAATGTCATCAAATGCCTTGAAGATGTACCCCACATAGGTCAAATCACGTGTTTATCACTGAAAGTATGGTTCAGTAATCAGCAAAATATCATTTAGCTTCATATGTATTCTTCATCAATAAAAACCTCCGTTACTAATCAAATTGACAAAAGCCATTGTAGGTCCCTGATTGGACTACAACAGAGTACTGTAGTTCCCTCAATAAATGGAGATTTAATGCACCTTTTAAGTGGTTAGCTGAGAACATTCGCAGTACGTTTTGGACTTAAAGAGTGTTTCCTTTTCTCATGATATTTATAGCAAAATCAATGTTCAGAAATAAGAAGGTTATGCTGTGTTTTCTCCTTTTGTTTATTTTGTACACATAGATCTATGAGTTTATGCCATCATTGTAAATCCAAGATAGAATAATAGAAACTTTTTCATTGCTTGGTGAGAGTGGGGCTTGGTGGAAGAATGGTTCTGATGAGAGTGGGGCTTGGTGTAAGAATGGTCCTTGCTGGGTGGAAGAATGGTCCTTGATTGATCAATTGTTTGTCTTGTCTTTAGCATTGAAATACTTGATTTTAGTTTGTGTTTGTCTTCAGCTAATGTGGTGGTTTTGGTGATATTTGCAGTGGAAGAAGAAACGTATGAGAAGGCTTAAGAGGAAGCGCAGAAAGATGAGGCAGAGATCCAAGTAGTTTTGCTGGAGGACAATAGAGGGAAGACTCTTCTTTCGTTGTCCATGATAATGCTTAGTAGGCTTACTCCTTACCTGTGGTTTCTCCTCACCTTCAATGTGTGATGAGGATCTCAAGGAGAATGCTTCATCCTTCTTGATAGGTTTTGCAGTTTTATGTTTTAGAACATCTTTGTTTTAACATTGTTGATCATTTTAATGTTTGGAGACCATGAAGTTTCTGTTAAATTTAATGGATTAGTTGGTTGAATTCAGTGGATTACACTCTTGGGGAAACTTTTTTTTTTTTTTTGTTAGCTTGTGTTTCTTTAACACTTGCTGTGAAATGTCACTATAGAATTGTCACGCCCCCGAACCGAAACCTCGGGGGCGGGAGATGGGATTAAGCATAAATGTATTTTACTTCTCCCAGGATCCGCGTGTGTGAAGACAACACATTCTGAATATTTTGCGGAAGCATTTGTGGCGTTGCGACCCGGAGTCCGTGGCCATCGGATTCCGCGTCGCACTCAACCTTTAGCCCATAGCTATTATATCAAGAATCATATCAGACTGGAGTAACCATCACAATAATTTACAGAGCTGACAGTAACAGGATATTACATTCCCAAATATATTCAAGTTACAATTATCAATGTACATTAATTAAGAATCCCAAGAAAAAGGCTAACAAAAGCCATACAACAAGAAGCTATAAACCACTACCCAAATGTGACGTAGCTCCGATGTCAAGCTCAATGTCTACATGACATAGCCGACAAAACAACCTGCGAGGCATGGCTCCAAAGCCAACAAAACACTCAACTCGGGGCGAATAAATCTGAACCTGAGTACCAAAAGTAGTGGGTCAGACACGACGGTCTGGCAGGTGGATGAAAAGATCACAATTATACTAAAGAATAAAACATATAATAAATCATGCTAATCGATCAAGTACTGCATATAATTAAACGGGTGCAAAGTCGGGAATCTCGGGGAAAACTTGTATTCATTTCAAGCACGGGTAAAACATGAACATCTAATAAAACATGTATTCATTTACATCATCTATAATCATAGATATTTGACAATCGGGTATTCGTCTAAAACATGTATAAATATAGTGGTTTGACAAAACAAACGTTCATTTGAAACTTAAGTAAAACACAAGTATACAACAAATCAGGTATCCATAACAGTCTAGCAAAATCAATGTCCATTTGAAACCTATGTAGAAATACGGATATTTAACAAACCGGATATCGTTTAAAACAGGTATAAACGTAGGGATCTTGCAAACAAATGTCATCTGAAACATATTTCAAAGCATGGATATTTAGAAATCGGTTAATCATTTAAAACATGTGAAATCATATAAATCTAGCAAAATCATTTATCGTTTGAAACATATGTAAAAGCACGGGTATTCGCCCAACCGGCATTCCTGTAAAACATGTACTTGTGCAAAGGACATAAAACAATATAATAGTGACTGAATTTACAATAGAGAGCATTAACACTTATCTAAATAACAACTTTCATAAAAGCAATGAATCATTTAACTGAAAACAAGTAAGCAATATAAACCATGTCGGGTGTCCAAGGAATCGGGAACTGGCAAGATGGCAATCACAAGAAGCTAAGTCCTCTATCACCGAAGTGACAAGAGCGGGACGTTGGTCTCAGTCACACAAGGTGAGGAGACTCAACGTAAATCATATACAATAATAAATATACGGGAACGGGACCACGGTAGCGAACCGGGTATCGGGACGGGACCACGACAATAACCGGGTATCGGGATCCAAACTGCAGCTGGCGGGACGGGAGAGGGATTTCCAAGTCGGTAGATCAAACCGACAAGGTATCCAAGCTTAGTGATGCCGACTCATAGGTCAAAACCAATCGAGACATATGCAAGTAAATCAAGTATAGTAAATAAGCGGGTAAAACGGGGGTGCTCAAGGGCACACTGTCACTTCATATCGGGAATACATCTCGGGACAAATAACTGTTACTAAAGTAACTTCAATGCTTTCGGGAAACAAGTCAATCAAATACAATAAATAAACGGGTAAAACGGGGGTGCTCAAGGGCACACTGTCGTATCATGTGATGCAATGCACTTCGGGACAAATGACTGTTACTAGAGTAACTCCAATGCTTTCGGGAAAACAAGTCATGTAATGCAAATCCCGGGAAAAGAGGTGAAACAATGAATTATAACAATTTCGGGAAAAGTATTAATTTCAAGATCTATTTAAGTGAATAGGGGTCCCGTATGTCGATTATAATCATTACTTGGTACTCCTTGAGTTTGAAGACATTCCGGGCTCCTTATGCACTTTTACTATTTTAAAATCTTAACATGAGCTTATGGGTAGTACTAGATGTTACAATAGCAAGATCAAGATTATAACCGGTCCATCCTAGGTATGACATTAATTCGGAAACATCGAGCAACCTATTCAGTCATCGAAAGGAATAGAATTCACGATAACCAAGGGAAAGACTTGTGTTTAGATATAACGAAGATATCGCGTCGTTCCATCCCGTTCAAGATTGAAATGGATTGAACTTCGATGCTACCGAACCAACCGTGAAGAGCATCGGCTCAAGACGCTCTCACATATGGTCGAGTGAGTTCGAGGAGGTTAGCCAAGGTCCACGAAGAAAATAAACCTCAAAACCCACTCGGTCCGATCGATCGGCCGAAATTTCTGTACCCGCGCATCAGGCCAGGCAGACCGCATCGCTCGAGCGAATCTGGGAGTTCGCTCGAGCGAACTCATCGTTCGAGCGGTTATTTAAATGCGTTCGAGCGACCAGGCTGCTGGAACGCCCGTATCCCTTTCTGGACAGGTCGCTCGAGCGAACTGTCCAGAAACTGAATTCTGGGCAGTTCAGTTCCCTTCTTTCTCTTCCTTTTTACAACCTACTCTCCAACACTTAAACCATCACATAGAACTATAAGCAAGAAGACTAAAATACATGTTTCCAAGACAATAATATGAGCTAAAGAGCTCCTCATTTCAAGTTCCTCCCTTTCCATTCTTTCCATTCACAACAAGGCTCAAGGTGGAGGAAACTTATTCATGTGAAATCATTGAAACCTTGACAATATGATGCATACATTTTCCAAGCACAAACAAGAGGGAAATAAACTCATCAATAAGCACATTTCTAAAATCAATATTAATCATAGTAAAGACAACTACTAAAATCACCAAAACCCTTAATGAAACAAGATTTTTCTCACAAAGCATGTTAATAATAAAAACAATCCAATCATCCACTTGCCTTGGGTTAAGAAGATGCACAAATCACTCCACAAAAGCCTCAAAGAAGTCTCTAGCTCCAAACCCACCAAAACCCCCAAATTTTCCCATGAAAACCCTAGAAAATCCAATCCATTGCAAACCTCAATGAAAATCCATGAATGGAAGATAAAAATACTCCAAATGGTTTGGGAAAACAAAGATTAAAAGAAAGAAACCAAATGCTAACCTTTAAAGCCTTGAACCAAGAAGAAGAGCTTGAAAAGAGAAGTTGCCTTTGCTCAAAATCCATGAAAATAACATCTTTGGAAAGCTTGGAAGGTATGGAAGATGATGAGGAGATCAAATCTCCATTTACAATCAAGAGAAGCCAAGGGAGAGAGGAGAGAGAGAGAGTGGCTGAGAGAGGAGTGGTTCCAGCTCTTGCTGGAACCGTTGCAGGGAAATGGATGAAGAGGAAGGAGAAGGAACCCATTTATAAAGGGGTGGGTGTGGGCCCCACCTCACTTAAACTTCTCAAGGGAAAAACGCAAGTTTCTGGGCCCCGGATGAAAACGACGAAGAAGACAAAATTCATCAGCGAAAAATCTACTTTCCAAAAAGTCTAATTTTGCCAAATTCTGAAATTTTCGAAATTAATGGACAGATTTGGTGTGAAAAGCCGATTTTGCCCTCAAGGCCAAGAAATCGGTTTTTGGGTTCTCAAATGGATATGGGATCAACATGAAAGTTGTAGGATTCCTCAAGATGAATGCAACGGGCCAAAAACACGATACGAAACAAATCGGGAAAATCTCACAAGAAAAGCAAAGCCGAAAAGGGAACCCCCAAAGGGCCCCATAAGCTACCAAAGCACTCAAAAGCCCAAAACTAGAAGAAAAACCATTCTAGCTCGCAAAATCAACCCAACAACTACTAATACCACTAAAAGAACTAATCCACAAATAAAACGACACTAATCCAAGAGATTAGGGATCGGGTTCTCACAAGAATAACACAACAACTTATTTGAAAAATGGTATTTGATAGATCCACCCTTTGCTCTTTCCTTTCCTATATGACCATATGCTGCATCCTAAGGTCCATGTATCTCAAATGATGTACTTGTATATATATGTGTATATATTCTTTTTACTGCTCAGGATTTAGAATTGGGATTCTGAAATGATATTTGGATTTAGAATTAGTGCTTACAGGAAGAGTCAATTATGAAATCTACCCTTTTGTAAGATTCTCTACTCCAGATAAGAGTTGTAGGAGGTTTTTATTAATTTATTTATTTATGGTATGGCCTGTGCTTGTGCTTTTAATGTTTGAAACTTTGTCCTTTTGTTTGTCATAAGATGACAAGACTGGCATGTGCTTGTATTAATCCAACCCATATATATGTTAGCTACTGAGAATTAGCATCATTGCTAGTTGCTACATTTATTATTTTCCATTTATTTAGGTTGAAATAATTTTTATTTCAGGATTTTGAGGCTATGAGATATATTTCAAAGAAAGTTGAACATGTAGTAAGAGATGAAACTGGATTCCTAATCTTTCATTATTTAAAATTTGGGAATGAAATTTCACATGCTGTACTCGTTTGCATCGACTCTTACATTTGCATGTGTTTATGGCCTTGTGCGCCCTTAACAGCATTTTGATGAATACTAACTCTGTGTGAATTGAGTTCCACTAACCTCCATGTAATTCAACTAAAGCTTTGAGAAGCAAGAATCTGCTGTTGTTTTTTTTTTTTTTTTCTCTTGGCTAATGTATCATGTTCTTTTGGTATTGTATTTTCCACATTGAATTTGCGACATTGCTCACTTCTTTAATGGAAATAATGATGCAGATGACGGGTCAGAATCTGTTAGCTCGTATGCTACAGGGGAAAGTGACGAGGAGCCAGATCATCACTTGTTAGACACCAGAAAAACATGGAGCACAAAACAGTAGATGAAGCACAAGCAGTAGCTGGCAATGCAGAAGCTTGAGTCAGAGAACACCTGCCTGGGAAAAGATCAGAGGATAGCAAAACACTGCACCATCATTGCAGTAATACATCTGGTTCCATTTTTCTTTGGTTGCTCAGTAATACACCTTTATTAGTTTAATTATCCACTGATCTGCAGGTTAGAAAAGAAAATTGCTCAGACAAATGCAAAGATTGAGAAAATGGAGTTCGATATGAAGATCAAAGAGGATTTAAAGACTGTAGCGTTGGGCACATCAAAAATCAACTACCTTGATCCTAGGATATCAGTTGCATGGTGCAATTATTGGACCAAATATGAACTATGGTCAGTATGTTGACATTTTCTGCTTATAGAATCTTCAGATTCCTCTTTGTACCATAATTACATCTAAACCATTTTTGTATATTACTTGAAGTCTTGAACTGAGCATGTGTGGCCCCGGTGATTATTTAGAATCCACATGGTTGCCCTTCTTATTTTTTTCTTTCCTTTTTTTTTATCCTTTCCCGTTTTGCTTTAATGATTGGACCCCACTTGGGCTGAATTAACCTTTCTTTTCCCTTCTTTGTTTGTGCAGTTATTGTAGATGACTATTAATCCCATTCTCATGTTCCTATTGTCTTAAACTTTCAAGTTTAATTAAGTGTTAGGATTTGATAGTGTTCTATTACACTTGCTTATAAGTAGTCTGATTTTTGTGAGGTGTTTTGGTTTGGCAATGTTCAATTAAGTCTTGCTTACACTTGATGCACTATGGTGCTTTTGGCGTTTGCTTATTCTGTTTGCACCTTGTTGATTGCAGCCGAAAGAAATGGTTGATTTTCTTTTACTAATCAATCAGCTCATAAGCAAATTTGATACTTCGGTGGGTGATATTTTGGAGGAAATATTTCCTACTATTGCACGCAGAGCTCTCAACATGCTTCCAAGAGAGGCATTTCCGTCAGGACCTGGAAGTAACACCGAGGTATGAGGATTTAGTTATTTTGTCAGTATGATTTATAAAATGCTCGTTTTATTAGGAAAATCATACAATTGTCAAATGTATTAATGCCCATTTTTTTTTATTATATCCCATTTTTATGACAGAATTATCACCCCTTTTTTTCATTTTTAATCATCAATTCGATTCACCTGAATGCTGCAGGTTTAGACATAAAAAAAAAAGGAAATTTCGAAAGGATTTGATGGTGGGTTAAGCAGGTTTAGACATTTATCTTATAATATGTTGGTCATAATATTGGACATTGCCTCATAACGTATTATTGGAAATTTACCTAGAGGTTATGTTGGTCTGTCATTCCTCCATTATCTTACATGAAGGTGTCATTTTCATGGTTTGTGGAACTTTTATTTGTCGTTCCTAAATTTGTTATGTCTTCTCATATCATTGATTGATTAGATTCATGTAGAAATGGTTGTGATAGTGTTGGTTTTTGATCAAGTACTTGTAAACTTGTGATTTGTTATAATTTTCTCCCTGAAACTGTAGAATCTAATAGTGTTTGCGTGTGAACTTGAGAGCAAGAGGTAGCTTGACTTGAGCTTTGCTTGAACATTAAACAAGCTACCTTGATCTATAGCCAAGCTGAACTAACCCCAGCCTGAGCATGGCTTGAATTAAGTTGAGCTTGGCTTGATAGTACTAATTGATCTCAAGCTCAAGCTCTAGTGCAAGCTTTACTAGAAATAAGGCCCAACCGTGCAATGTTGTACCTCTACTTTGCAATGCATATTGAGTTTGAGCTTGAGTCAAACTCGACTCAAAGATTACCAAATACTGAAACGTTTTCTTCTTGGTACCATTTACATGACATGAGAGTTATTAGATAACCACTAGAGAGAGAGAGAGAGGGAAGACCTGTGTATGGATACTAGGTCATCATATTAGTGAATTATTGATTGCTCCTAGTTTGCTTGCTACTATGATCTTATGACATGTGAACTGCTAGTGTTTCAATTGCTCTTTCTCTAGTGACAAAATGTTTTCTCTTTAACAGGAATCATTGATATTGTTGGTTAAACTCTCCTTCTTACTTGATTATATTATTGATACATAGTCAAATTGTTATTATTTTGTAGGTGAATGAAGAACTTAATTAAACGGAGATAGAATGCCTTTTGCTAAGTGGATCTACTAATTAGGTTAAGTTAATTTTGGTTAGGGATTTCCGGAAATTGTTTACAATGTAGCTTGCCTTTTTTTGGATGCTTTTGTGAAGGTTTTGGATTATGTCGTGACGCTTTGGTTACGAATTCGAAGGTTAATGTAAATAGTTTGGATTATGGATGGATTCAAATTGGCTATGTTTTGAATAGTTTGTTTGATTTAGTGTGTGGACGAGCAAGTACGTTCCTTAATGTGAATGGTGATTAATTTCCAATTAATGAAATGGTTCTTATTGAATGTTGCTATTTATATTTTTTGCATCTTTTGTAAGGCAGGTTTAGTGATTTGAAAGTGTATCCATACTGCAGCATGTTATTAGTAATGTATATATTGCATTTTTATTTTTATTTTAAAATGGATGGTATCTCGCTTCTATGGAAACTGTCACAGCTGATGACTACTTGTGTCACTTTTTGTCCGAAAACAACATATCGATCATCTTTCTTGTGACACTTTTAAGTTATTTCAGTGTCACTTTTGGGTTTAAAGTGACACAAGTAACCATTTTTTTGTGTCACTTTGATAATAGAAACTGACACAACAAATGTATTTCTTGAGACGCTTTTACGAACTTTTAGTGACGCTGGCGGATAAGACGCTTGCATAGTAATCAGAAAAGCGACACAAACCACTTTTTAAGACACTTTAAAAGTGACTCATTAAGACATTTTTTTTGTAGTGGGCATTGATGAACAAGATATTTGCAGAGTATTTGGATTAGTTTGTTGTAGTGTTCATAGATGATATTTTTGTGTACTCCAAGACTAGAGAAGAGCATGACGAGCATTTGAGGATAGCACTGCAACTCTTGAGAGAGAACCAGCTGTATGCGAAGCTCAACAAGTGTGATTTTTGGTTGGAGCAAGTAGCATTTTTTGGGCACATCATCTCCAAAGAAGGACTATCAGTGGATTTGACACTTCGCTCGAGCAGGTTCGTTCGAGCGGAATTGACACTTCGCTCGAGCGAGACAGTTCGCTCGAGCAGACCATAAGGTCGCTCGGGCGAACAACTCTCTGTCTTGCTCCAGACCAGACAGTGGGTAGTTCGCTCGAACGGACATCTCTCTGTCTGCGCCCGGACCAAGCAGTGGCCTGGTCGCTCGATCGGACCCAATGGTCGCTCGAGCTAATAGGCTTCTGCCTGTGCTCGCTGAGTGCAGAAAAAAAAAACTTTCTCTTGTACAACTTCCAATACATGTCTCTCATTCTTCTCATCCTTAAGCCACATACAATCCCTTGAGCCTTCATGCTCACCAAGGGTTCATTTTTCACAATTTCAAACATTCAATCCAATGAAAACATGATCATGAAGCTTATAAACAAGTTTATATGCACAATTTCTAGAATAACAATGTAATCTAAAATACACATGCAACATTGAACCTATAGAGATTACTTGCCTTTGCCTAAATGCTAAACAATCCTCTTCAAACACTCTTACTCAAGAGCTAAGCCAACACTACAAGAATCCCAAGGAAATCCATTCAAAACTCAACAAAAAGGAAAACAAGGAACCCATTTTTCACATAAGGGTTTGCAATATGAAAAACAAGATCTTTAAGAACCAAAAAGACTTCATGAAAAATATGGGTTGAAGCTCTTGCTTAGAAATGGCCAAACAAGAAGAGATGAAGAAAATGAAGAGCTTGTCCCACTAGAAACTCCAAGAAATTTGTATTAATAGAAAGCTTGCAAGGAGAGGAAGAAGAGGATGGTCTTGGAATTCTATTTGGAGATCTCTAGCTAGAGCATTCAAGAGGAATAAAGTGGAAAGGAAAAAGGGGTTTTCAACCCTAAGTTAAGAAAGTTGCAGTATTTGGGAAAGTGAATGAAAAGAGATGAACATAAGGCTTAAGTAAAGCCAATGGGGCCCAATGAATCTAATCCTTGTGTTGACAAAAACATGATTATGTGTGCCTCGAATGAACTCGACGAAGAAGGATAAAATGATCCTCGAAGTGTCTAGTTTCCAAAAAGTATATTTTTGACATGATTTTGGGATCTCGAAATTTGTGTCCAGATTTGTGTATAAAAGACAACATTACCCTTTTTGGGCCAAAACTTGGGTTTTTGGGCTTCAAACATGAATGGGCTGAAAACGAAAGTCGTAACACATAGTAAAAGCATTCAAATGAAATCAAAATCACAATTAAAAATGGAAACCGATACGATCCTCCCAAGCTTACACGTGCACTCAGGCCTTCCTGAGTGTGTCTAACTAACACTAGACGTCCTCAAAATTCCCAAAGTTGTATCCAGGGCTAAACTAATTATTTCTAACCCAACGATAACTAAAACCACTTAGGGGTAAACTCATACTAATCACAGAATAATCGAATTAGTCTGGGTCGGGGTCTAACATCTTCCACCCCTTAGATATTTGGTCCACCAAATAAAACAAACATTTACCTCTGGTAAAAGTTGTGGATACTTCCTCTACACTTGATCTCTCAATTCCCATGTGACTTCCTCTGGCTCGTGATTTTCCCAAAGTACCTTGACCTAGTGAATAGTCTGATTTCTCAATTCCTGTTCTTTGGTGTCAATGATCTTGATCAGCTTTTCCACATACGAGGCATCTTCTCGAATCTCCAAAGGTTCGTGTTGTAGTATATGAGAAAGACTAGAAACATATTTCTTGAGCATAGAAACATGAAATACATTGTGCATCTCGAAGAGTTCCGGGGGTAGCTCAAGTCTATAAGCAACATCCCCAATCTTGCTCAAAATTTCATACGGACCAATAAACCTTCTAGACAATTTGCCCTTTTGTCTGAATCTCAAAGTCCCTCTAACTGGCGAGATCTTCAAGAACACTTTGTCACCCACTTGGAAATGCAATTCTCTTCGGCGAGTGTCTGCATAACTCTTCTGCCTACTTCGGGCGATCTTCAAACGCTCCTGAATGAGTTTGACCTTATCACTTGTCTCTCCAACTATCGTCGGTCCGTGGAAGCTATGCTCACCGACTTCTTCACAACAAACCGGAGTTCTGCATCTTCTACCATAGAGTGCCTCGAAAGGTGCCATACTGATGCTAGAGTGGTAACCATTGTTATAAGCAAATTCATAAAATGGTAAGCACTCATCCCACTGAACCTTGAAATCCAATACACAAGCACGTAACATGTCTTCGAGAGTTTGTATTGTCCTTTCTGATTGACTATCGGTCTGAGGATGATAAGCTGTCTAAAACTGGAGTTTGGTACCCATCGACTCATGAAGAGTTTTCCAAAACTTTGAAACAAATCTGCTGTCTCTATCTGAAGTAATGGAGACGGGTTGACCATGTTTACTAACAATCTCATCAACAAATAACTTTGCAAGTGGTACCATATGCATCATGTTCCCTGTCTTCATCGGAATGAAATGAGCAGACTTTGTTAGACGATCTACAATAATCCAAATTGCATTATTTCCCTTCTTGGTATTCGGCAACCCGGAAACGAAATCCATGGTGATGTGTTTCTATTTTCACTCCGGAATCTCCAACGGCTGTAACAAACCTGGGGGCTTCTGATGCTCCGCCTTAATCAACTGACAAGTTAGACAACGAGATACAAAAGTTGCTATCTCTCTCTTCATGTTGTTCCACCAAAATCTATTTTTCAAATTGTGGTACATCTTCGGGCTACCCGGATGCATCGAGTACCTTGTGCTATGAGCTTCATTCATTATTTCACTCTTCAAGTCATCCACATTTGTCACACACAACCGGTCACGAAAATACAGTATCCCATCCACCATCTTGAAATCTGGACGTTCTGTGATATATTCTACTATCTTTGCCAAGTCTGGGTCTTGCAACTGACTTTCCTTGATCTTTTGGATGAAGGTAGGTTCTGATATTGTTATGTTTGCTAACATTGCACCCATCTTCAGGGTTTGCACTTCTACACCCAACTCTTCAAACTACTGTAAGACACCAATTCCTCTCAAACTGGCCATGACCATTGATTTTCTGCTCAATGCATCAGCTACAACATTCACTTTGCCTGGATGATACTTGATTGGAAAGTCATAATCCTTGATATACTCCATTCACCGTCTCTGTCTCATATTTAAATCCTTCTGTGAGAACAAGTATTGCAAACTTCGGTGATCCGAATGGACTTCAAATTTCTCTCCATAGAGATAGTGTCTCCACATCTTCAATTCGAAAACAACTGCTGCCAATTCCAAATCATGAGTTGCATAGCTCTTCTCATGGTCCTTCAACTGTCTCGAGCCATAAGCAATCACCTTGCCATCCTGTATCAATACACAACCTAGTCCCACATTCGAAGCATCTGTATAAACAATAAATCCGCCGTTGCCCGATGGTAATGTAAGAATTGGGGCGGTGGTTAACCTTCCTTTCAACTCTTGAAAACTTGTTTCACACTGTTCGGTCCAAAGAAATGGGACATTCTTCCTGGTCAACTTTGTCAACGGTGTTGCGATGGACGAAAAACCTTGAACAAATCTTCTGTAATAGCCTGCTAACCCCAAAAAGCTTCTGATTTCAGTCACATTGCTTGGCCTCACCCAATTAACAACTGCTTCTATCTTAGTTGGATCAACTGATAAACCTTCTCTGGAGATGATGTGGCCTAGAAAAGCGACTTGCTCTAACCAGAATTCGCACTTACTGAGTTTTGCATAAAGCTGGTTGTCCCTCAAAAGCTGTAAGTCGTCCTCAAATGTTCTTCATGCTCCTTCTTACTCTTGGAATACACAAGGACATCATCAATGAATACTACTGTAGAGTGATCCAAATAGGGTGCAAAGACTTTGTTCATAAGAGCCATAAAGACTGTGGGTGCATTTGTCAAGCCAAAGGGCATCACTAAGAACTCGTAGTGCCCATATCTTGTTCTAAAGGCCGTTCTCTGAACATTTGAGCCTCTAACTCTCAACTAATAGTACCCTGACCTCAAGTCTATCTTGGAAAAATAGGCTGCTCCTTGCAATTGATCAAATAATTCGTCTATCCTTGGCAATGGGTACTTGTTCTTCACGGTCACATGGTTCAACTTCCTGTAGTCAATGCACAGTCTCAAACTTCCATCATTCTTTTTCACAAACAACACTGGCGCTCCCCAAGGTGAAACACTTGGCCTAATAAAGCCTTTGCTCAACAGATCCTACAACTGAAGTTTTAGTTCACCCATTTCTGCTGGAGCCATTCTGTATGGTGCAATCGAGATCGGAGTCGTCCCTGGTAGGAGTTCAATTGTGAACTCAACTTCTCTAATTGGTGGTAAACCCAAGATTTCTTCTGGAAAAACATCAAGAAATTCACACACAATGGGGATATCCTCCACCCCTTGGGATTGTTTATCCTCCGTGATAAACACAATAAATGCCTGACACCCACTCTGAACTAATCTGCTTGCCTTCAAAACTGAAATAAATATTGCCTGAGTTTTTCTCTTGTTCCCCTGAAATATCAACTCTGCCTGTGGTCCTTGGAATCTGAATGTTATGGTTTTACTGAAACAATCCATGGTGGCATGATATGCTTCTAACCAATCCATGCCTAAGATGACATCAAAATCATGCATGTCCAAAACAATGAGGTTGGCCAGTAAATTAACATCTCCTAACAAAACTGTACAGCTAGGGTAATAGGTTCTACACACAACTTGGTTCCCTACTGGTGTGGTTACTATCAGGATGTAATCCAATTCACTATGTGGTGCATCAATCAACTTAGCAAAACTAGGAGATGAAAACGAATGTGTGGATCCAAGATCAAATAAAATCTGGGCTTCTACCCCACAAACAAGAAGTTTACCTTCTACCAAATCTCCTGCAGCTTCAGCATCCGCACGGTTGTGATAATATAAATGTCCATGCATCTGTAGTCTATTCGGTGCTTGATTTTGTCTTCCTTGGCCATGTCTGTTCTGTTGTGGAGGATGACCATTCTGATTCTGTGTTGGTGGCCTAGCCTGTTGCTGCTGCTGAGGTGGTCTAATCTGATTCTGAACTGGTGCTTGATTCTGAGGAGCTGCTTTGTCTCTGTTATTGGTTTTTGTTCCCCTGATTCTGAAGTTGTGGGCAATCCTTGATTGCATGGTTCATAGCTCCACATTTGAAACAGGCAGCCATGGCCTTACGACATTCATGAGTTTCGTGATTCTTGCCACAGTGGCCACAACCCTGTCTTACTTGACTTTGTTCTTGCCTTGGTTTCTTGTTGTGCTGCTGCTACTGATTCTGCTGCTGGTAGTGTTGCTTCCTGTCTTGAATGATCATGTTGTTAATGTCTTCAAACTTATATGCCCGCTTGACTGCCTCATCATATGTAGCTGGTGGAACTACTCCTATGGCATCTCTCATGATAATGGGATTCAACCCTTCCAAAAACTTCGTTATCTTCTTCTGCTCAGTGTCAATCAACTCGGTAGCATATCTAGCCAATCTCTCAAATTCGGTAACGTAGTCTAGCACCATCATGCTGCCTTGCTTGAGCTGCTGAAATTCAATAGCCCTCTTAACATGAGAGGGAATGTACTTATCCTGAAACTGCGTCTTAAACGCTACCCATGCATCTTCATTAGCCATTACCGTGTATGGATCCTTAACTGTTTGCCACCAACGATCTGCAAGCTCATAGAATAGTGAAGCTGTGAGGTTGACTTTCTGCCTCCCGATGCATGTGAAGACATCAAAGATTTTCTTAGTATTAGCTAGCCAATTGTCTGCAACTAACGGGTCCTCATTGCCCGAAAATCCCTTCGGTCCTCTCTTCCTAAACTTCTCAAATAGCACATTAGGGTCATGATCCCTATTTTGAATGACAATTTGTGGACCCAAAGGCTGTGGAGCTACGTTCCTGTTCTGAAGAACGTCCAAGAGTTGTCTCTAAACTTGTACCATTTCCTCATCCTTCTTAGTTAACTGTTCTTGAAATCTGGCTTGAGTCTCATTTGCCTGTCTTTGTTGTTCTATCATAGTTTACATGAGTTCTTGAAATTGTGTAACGGTTGGCGTATTAGTTGTGTATGACTCGTTCTGATTACTACTCGAAGCATGATTGTTTGGGCCTTTTCTTGGAGGCATGGTGCTGTAAAACAAGGAGTTAGTACACGATAAACATGGTATAAGGGTTTCTAAGGTCCTATACCAACGGATCTATCGAACTCAAGAATCCCCGCCACGTTCCTAAGACCTTTCTAGTTTCTTTTAAGTGCCTGAAACAAGTCCCGCTCTGATACCAGTCCTGTCGCGACCCCGGAACGGATCCCGGGCCCGCGACGTGGGTGATTGGTGATTGTTATGTTTTCCCACAGGTTCCCGTGGTGAGGAATCCCAAAACACACGGAATCTGTCTCACGTGGTCAAGTTTGCGGAAGCGTGTGGCAATTCACATCAAGATAAGCACCAATAAATTTTTAAGTGCTATAACAAATAATAACAAGGCATAGTATCAAAAGAAAGGAGTTAATATGGCATTCCCATCAAGATTCAAGTTATGAGACTAACACAAAAGTAAGTTAAGTTTTAGTTACATCCCATAAGAGGCTCACACAGGCCAATACAATTCTCAAAATAATAAAAGAACCCAAATGACAAAATGTCGAAACTCAAGAACCCGTCCGACGTCTAGTTGACATCGTCGGGCTGCCACTCTCTAACTGGGGGTGGCTCAAAAGCCTCCTCCGGACGCTCCTCCTCAAAGGCAACGTCACCTGCACCTGGACACCAACAAGCAAGGATCAAACACAACGGTTTGGCAGGTAATCAATTTAGGCATGAGTATAAGTAGTAAATGTTACAGGAAACATTTAAAGACATTTTTGTTGAATGGTAAACAGTTACATGACTAAGGTACATTTCAAAATACGAGTAAAACTAGCATTATTACTTATTATATCATGAATAGTTACAATCCACAAAGAGACCATCCTTTCTCCATCATTTATAATGAAAAGAGTAAGCACGCACGACAAGCACGATATACATAATATAATCACGACACGATTCCCACATATAAGGGGATTCCGGCCGCGGAACCGGACACGCACGATGTGTAATAAAATACACGACCAGTCTACAGACAGTCCACATGTTTAAGGACCCCCAGACAGTGGATCAAACTGAAAGGGCAGTCCAAGCTCAGTGGTGTTCACTTAAATTCATGAATGCACAAAACACGCGAAACACAGTCTAAACATATTGAGATAAAAGGGGAAATCACTTATCAAAACAAGACAAGGCACGACTAGCAAAAATACATAATTATATGCATAACACGCTTAAGAAGTGATCCCCATTTGATTCTTGAAACAAACCTTCGAACAAGCTTATACTTGAAATCCAAAACGAGTACACGATGGTACTTATCGTACCAAGACGGGAATTCAAATACAAAGTCTGTCAAGCATGTGTTAAGGCTATTAATTGAACTTTGTGTAATTGGGACCCCAAATGTCGGGATGTACAAGAATTGGTGTCCCCGAAGTTGAGTTGCATTCCGAAGGTCCATTTACACAATGTCAAGTCAAAAACCCATAACATAGTCTAGTTTTTTCAACCTTCAAGAAAATACATAAATGGAACAATTCTTTTTCCTGAATCTGGCAGGTTCGCTCGAGTGGAATTGACACTTCGCTTGAGCGAGACAGTTCGCTCGAGCAGACCATAAGGTCGCTCGGGCGAACAACTCTCTGTCTTGCTCCAGACCAGACAGTGGGCAGTTCGCTCGAGCGGACCATAAGGTCGCTCGAACGGACAACTCTCTGTCGGCGCCCGGACCAAGTAGTGGCCTGGTCGCTCGAGCTGACCCAATGGTCGCTCGAGCGAACAGGCTTCTGCCTGTGCTCGCTGAGTGTAGAAAAAAAAACTTTCTCTTGTACAACTTCCAATACATTTCTCTCATTCTTCTCATCCTTAAGCCACATACAATCCCTTGAGCCTTCATGCTCACCAAAAGAGTTCATTTTTCACAATTTCAAACATTCAATCCAATGAAAACATGATCATGAAGCTTATAAACAAGTTTATATGCACAATTTCTAGAACAACAATGTAATCTAGAATACACATGCAACATTGAACCTATAGAGATTACTTGCCTTTGCCCAAATGCTAAACAATCCTCTTCAAACACTCTTACTCAAGAGCTAAGCCAACACTACAAGAATCCCAAGGAAATCCATTCAAAACTCAACAAAAATGAAAACAAGGAACCCATTTTTCACATAAGGGTTTGCAATATGAAAAGTAAGATCTTTAAGAACCAAAAAGACTTCATGAAAAATATGGGTTGAAGCTCTTACTTAGAAATGGTCAAACAAGAAGAGATGAAGAAAATGAAGAGCTTTTCCCACTAGAAACTCCAAGAAATTTGTATTAATAGAAAGCTTGCAAGGAGAGGAAGAAGAGGATGGTCTTGGAATTCTATTTGGAGATCTCTAGCTAGAGCATTCAAGAGGAATAAAGTGGAAAGGAAAAAGGGGTTTTCAACCCTAAGTTAAGAAAGTTGCATGATTTGGGAAAGTGAATGAAAAGAGATGAAGGCTTTAAGTAATGCCAATGGGGCCCAATGAATCTAATCCTTGCATTGACAAAAACATGATTATGCGGGTCTCGAATGAACTCGACGAAGAAGGATAAAATGATCCTCAAAGTGTCTAGTTTCTAAAAAGTATATTTTTGACATGGTGTTGGGATCTCAAAATTTGTGTCCAGATTTGTGTATAAAAGACAACTTTACCCTTTTTGGGCTAGAACTTGGGTTTTTGGGCTGAAAACGAAAGTCGTAACACATAGTAAAATCATTCAAATGAAATCAAAATCACAATTAAAAAGGGAAACCGATACAATCCTCCCAAGCTTACACGTGCACTTAGGCCTTCCTGAGTGTGTCTGACTAACACTAAACGTCCTTAAAATTTCCAAAGCTGTATCCAGGGCTAAACTAATTATTTCTAACCCAACGATAACTAAAACCACTTAGGACTAAACTCATTCTAATCGCACAATAATCGAATTAGTTTGGGTCGGGGTCTAACTGAGCACAACCGAGCTCCAAAGGTATAATCTACTTCCTTGCATGTTCTATATTTTGTGGTTGCTTGTTGGAGTTGTTTCTATCTTCTAGATAGAGTTTATTATTGTACATGGTTGATGGATTTGAAGAATTGGATCATGGATGTATTTTACAGCCTTTTGGGTACTTGATCCCTGAGTCAAGTGGGTCAAAAGTTTTGAAAGCCTCTCCACGAGGCGTACCTACTTCCAATAGGGAATTCGTGGTAATGGCCGACGATGATTAAGCTTTGGGAATTCATGAAATAGCCGACGCTACCAAAGCCTTTCCACCGGGGGACACCCCCGAACCCCCTTTGCGAAGCGCATGTTTTATGGAAGTGGGAACTTTTGGCATCTTGTTTTTCCATTGTCCTTTGGTAACCTGGTTTTGTGAGATGCTTTGTTGTATGAGATACTAACTTGTAGGTGATAATGTCCTCTCCATATGTGTCGCGACCCCGGAACCGGTCCCGAGCCCGCGACGATTGTTTTCTGTTGTTATTTTTTCCCATAGGTTCCCGCGGTGAGGATTCCCTAGACACGCGGAATCTATCTCACATGATCAAGTTTGCGGAAGCGTGTAGCAAATCACGTCAAGATAAGCACCAATAAATTTTTAAGTGCTATGACAAAATAATATCAAGACATAGTATCAAAAGAAAGGAGTTAACATGGCATTCCCATCAAAATTCAAGTTATGAGACTAACACAAAAGTAAGTTAAGTTTAGTTACATCCCATAAGAGGCCAACAAAGGCCAATACAATTCTCAAAATAATAAAAGAAGCCAATGACAAAATGTAGCGAAACTCAAGAACCTGCCCGACGTCTAGTTGACATCGTCGGGTTGCCACTCTCTGACTAGGGGTGGCTCAAGAGCCTCCTCCGGACGCTCCTCCTCAAAGGCAACGTCACCTGCACCTGGGCACCAACATACAAGGGTCAAACACAACGGTTTGGCAGGTAATCAATTTAGGCCTGAGCATGTAAAAAGTAGATGTTTGAAGAAACAATAAGACATTTTACTGAATTGTAAACAGTTACATGACTAAGGTACATTTCAAAATACCAGCGAAACTGACATGCATACTTATAATATCATGAATAGTTACATTCCACAATGAGCCCATCCTTTCTCTATCATTTATAATGAAAAGAGCAAGCACGCACGACAAGCACGATATACATAATATAATCACGACACGATTCCCACATATACGGGGATTCCGGCCGAGGAACCGGACACGCACGATGTGTAATAAAATACACGACCAGTCTGCAGACAGTCCACATGTTTAAGGACCCCCATACAGTGGATCAAACTGAAAGGGCAATCCAAGCTCAGTGGTGTTCACTTGAATTCATGAATGCATAAAACACGGCGAAACACGTCTTAAACCAAATCAAGCTTGAAGGGGGAAAATCACTTATCAGAACTAAGCAAGACACGGCTAGCAAGAGGCATAGTATATATATGCAAACACGCTTAGGAAGTGACCCTTTTTTATTAAAACAAATCTTCAAAACGAGCTTGTACATAAACATTCAAAACGAACACACAATGATATTCATTGTATAAAAAACTAAAGTACGAACACAAAGCCTATCAAGCACATGTAAGGACCTTTGATTGATCTTTGTGTAAACGAAGCCCAAATGTTGGAAATTTAAAAGAGAATCGGTGCCCCTGAAGTTCAAAGACATCTCGGGTTTCGAGTGCACAATATCAGGCTAAAGGTCACTTAACATGTTCTAGTTTTCCTTCTTACAAATATTCTTCAAAATGGCAATGGTGTCAAATTCTGTCAGCTCACGGTCAGATGTCGGCTAGCCGAACTAGGATCTGGTGGCTAGCCGCCAGCTGACCGACAGGCTGACCGCTGGAAACCCAGGTCCAAATGCAGCTCTCTGGAAAATAAACCGAACTGACTTCGATTGGCTTGCGGTTAGCCAAAATGGGACCTGCCGGCTAGCCGTAAGATGACCGTAGGGCTGACCGCTAAACCCTGATGCACATGCCAGCTTCTGAAAAAGGAACCGCTGAGCTCAGTCAGCTCGCGGTTAGCCGAAATGGGGATTTTGGCTAGCCGCCAGCTGACTAGCAGCTGACCGAAACTGCACGGGAAGTGCAATTCAATCTAGATTTTCACATTTTATTTTCCCTTCTTCTTGTTTCTCATTCAACCTGCACTTCCCTGAGCCTACATGCTCTCCAAGGGATAAAACACACATTCCATAGCACAAATTGAGACATTACATTCCCATTCTCCAATCTAAAACAAAATCCCCAAATTTTCCAATGAAATGAGAAGAATGAAAAGAAAACAAATCAAATGCACACATGTTATCATCCATCCTAGATTGGCTACTTGCCTTAGTCCAAGATGTCACAAACTTCTCCATGTACTTCCACTCAAGCTAATCCAAACACTACAAAACCCATGAAAACCAAACAAAACTCACTCAATCTTGAAAACAAGGAACTCATTTTCACAAAAGGGTTTGCAAATATGAAATACAAGATCTTTAGGAATAAAAAAGGCTCCATTAAAAAGATGGGTTGGAGCTCTTACCTAGAAATGCACAAACAAGAGAGAAGGAAGAAAATGGAGCTCTTTCCCAACTAGAAACTTCAAGAAATTTGTATCAATGGAAAGCTTGGGATTAGAGGAAGAAGATGATGGTCTTGGAATCTCATTTGGAGTCTTCTAGCTTGATCATTCAAGAGAATAAGTGGAAAGAAAAGGTTTCTCCTCTTGGCTGCTCTAGGGTTAGGGTTTGAGAGTGAAAAGTGGGAAAGAGGGAAAATGTTGACTTAAGACCTTAGCAAATGGGCCCCAAATGGCCAAATCTTGTATCAATGAAAACATGATCTTGCGGGCCTCGAATGAACTCGACGAAGAAGGATAAAATGATCCTCGAAATATCTAGTTTCCAAAAAGTATATTTTTGACATGGTTTTGAGATCTCGAAATTTGTGTCCAGATTTGTGTAGAAAAGACAATTTTACCCCTTTTTGGGTCAAAACTTGGGTTTTTGGGGCTGAAAACGAAAGTCGTAACACATAGTAAAATCATTTAAATGAAATAAAAAACACAATTAAAAATGGAAACCGATATGATCCTCCCAAGCTTACACGTGCACTCAGGCCTTCCTGAGCATGTCTGACTAATACTAAATGTTCTCAAAATTCCCAAAGCTATGTCCAGGACTAACCTAATTATTTCTAATCCAACGATAACTAAAATCACTTAGGACTAAACACGCACTAATCGCACACTAATCGAATTTGTCTGGGTCGGGGTCTAACAATATGGCCCACAAGTCTTTTACTTTCCTTTTATGGTTGATGGTTTATTTTTGGTAACTTGTAAAGAGCATCATGGTTTCCTTGGTTTCCCGCGAAAGGGTAAGGCATGGTGAATTTCCCTATAGCCCTTTTATTTCCATGTTTAAATTACCATGTAAGTCTCATTATTGAGGCATAGGAATTTATGTAATTTTTCAAATTTGTAAATTCTAGCGATGTTTGAGACGAATAAAGAAAGTGAAGTTCGACTCCTAATCAAAGAGTTTGAAGATTACCAAAAGGCATTTTGGAGATGCCTAAAGAGTTTGAGGAATCCCAAAGTTTTGGAAAGTCTAGAAGTCCAAGAAGTCTATTCCACGTGGGCCATGTGGTGGAGAGGACTAGTTTCTAATCTTAACACTTTCTATATTTGGATGAATGCTTGTTTTTAGAGAATTTCCAAATATGATCCAAACATAGAAATTTCCAAAACTGGTGAAATCAAATTAATTTTTGGAAAGAGTTCTAATTAGAGTTGGTGGGCCGATGAGATGGATCCATTGGTAACACTAATTTAAGAAACTTGACTTTCCATAAAATAACTTGACTTGGAGCCAATCGTTGGTCGTATCATGAGATGATCTGATGTCTATATTTGTGGGCCCATATACCTATAAGGAAGTCCTCAATTCTAAAATATTCAGTGGGAGCGGGGCATTTATATTTAGAAATCCCCATGGTTTTCCACCGTAGGTCAATTATAAGGAAAGTAATAGCCTCGCGCTATCTTGAGAATGGTCGTTCCCCACGGAGGGCTTTTACTTGTCTGGTTACTAGATATGGATCTCCTATGGATAGTGTTGGTGAGACGGGGCAGGGGCCCACTCCGTAAGGAGTAGCTGCTCGCAACGGTTGTTATGCAATGCTAGTTGGTGGGTCACACTTAACTAAAATAATGATGTAGTATCCCCAAGGATTTTCCTCATGTATTTTAGAAACTGAAGCTAATCGGGAGTCATACATTATTTGGTATGAGATACCTAGATAATAACGAATGAAGGGGATCATGGATAATTAGTCTTAATCATAATTTTGACCAACTTTGATCCGCACCAATCTAAGCGGTATTCACACTCCCCAAGGAGGCACACCCCGGGGATTGGGATTCTGATGTATTCTTAATTTAGTAGTTATTAGGATTCCGTACAAATTTGGTAGAATACTAAACTCTAATGTCATTTATATTCATTAATTGAATGTATGGTTGTGTCCTGCAGTATTTCAAGCATGAATTCAAATACTTTCAATCCACTTGCGACCATCCTCAACCAGAATAAGTTGGTAGGATCCAACTATGTAGACTGGAAACGGAACCTGGATATTGTCCTGATCGTTTCAGGATATAAATATGTCCTTACCAAAACCCCCCTTGATGAGCCTGGCCCGAATGCATCAGAAGAAGAAAGGAACTTTACACCAATGGGCCAAAGACGATGAGATGGCCAGATGTTACATCCTGGCATCCATGTCTAGTGTTTTGCAACACCAACATCAATCCTATAAGACTGCATACGATATTATATCGAACTTGAAGGAGATGTTTGCGGAATAGGGCAGACTTGCTCGGCAGGCAGCTATGAGGGTGCTCATTAGCACCAAGATGGCAGAAGGTACATCAGTACAGGAACACATGTTGAAAATGATGGACTCATTAAATGAGTTAGATGTAATGGGAGCTGCGATTGATGCAGAATTGCAGATCGACATAATCCTTGAGTCATTGCCAGAGTCATTCAACAATTTCAAGGTTCAGTATAATATGAATAAGATGAATCTGACTTTGGCTAAGCTGTCTAACCAGTTGGTGGTGACTGAAGGGATTATGAAGAAGAAGCCAACTGCCCTAGTAACAAAAAAGTCAAATGCCAAGTCCAAGCCGAAAGGCAAAGGGAGGAAAGGCAAAAAGAAATCAGTTTCGAAAGGTCCTAAGGTGGAGAATGGTCCTAATGGTGGCATGGCCAAGGCTAAGGGTTCAAGGTCAAAAGGAAAGTGTTTCCATTGTGGTAAGACAGGACATTGGAAAAGGAATTGTCCAGAGTATCTGTCTAAGAAGAAGACCTCAGGTATGATTGAGTCACTTATTTCTGAAGTTAGTTTTACAACCGGTACTTCAGATCATGGTGTGTGGACTCCGGGGCAACTAATCACATACGTAATTCGTTGTAGGGGTTCAAGGAAACTAGGAGGCTCAGTGACGGAGAAATCATTATCAACCTAAGGTCTGACACTAAGGCAGAGGTTGTTTCAGTGGGAGTTCTTACTTTATGTTTTTGAAATAATAAATTGATTTGGTCAGACACGTTATATGTACCGTCTTTACGACGGCATTTAATTTCAGTTTCTAGTTTGGTGAATAAAAGTTATTCCATTACTTTTGGTACTGAAGTTGTCATAAAAAAGAATGACATTTTTATATGTTCTAGCAAAGTAACCAATGGGCTTTATTTGTTGACTCCTACATTGTTTGAGATACATGATACTGAAATAATTAATAGACCATCATTAAAGAGGAAGTCACCTTCATCTAATCCAACTAATCTTTGGCACTTGAGGCTAGGTCATATAAACCTAAAAAGGATTGACAGGCCAGTGAAAGATGGTATCTTGCCTTCATTGGTGGTAGAACCAATGCCTATTTGTCAGTCCTGTCTAGAAGGCAAAATGACCAAAAGACCCTTTTCATCTAAAGGCAATAAGGCCAAAGATTTATTGGAATTAGTGCATATTGATGTGTGTGAACCCATTAATGTCAGGGCCAGAGGAGGATATGAGTATTTCATCACTTACACAGATGATTACTTAAGATATGGATACATATACCTTATGCACCGCAAGTCCGAGGCTTTTGAAAAGTTCAAAGAGTTTCGAGCGGAAGCGGAAAAGCAATTGGGTAAGAGTATCAAGACTCTACGATAAGATCGAGGAAAGGAATATCTCTCTGCTGATTTATAGGATACCTATCAGAAAATGGGATTCTATCCCAGTTGTCTGCTCCTGGTATGCCTCAATAAACTGGAGTAGCAGAAAGAAGGAATATGACTTTTTTAGATATGATTAGGTCTATGCTGAGCTTCTCAGGATTACCTATATACTTTTGGGGATACGCCTTGGATACTGCAATGTACATACTAAACCTCTTACCATCTAAGTCTGTACCTAAGACACCTCGGGAGTTGTGGTCTGGGCAAAAGCCTAGTCTACAACATTTACACATTTGGGGTTGTCCGGCACACGTGCTAAAGGTTAAGATGGATAAGTTAGAATTGAAGTCGGAAGTGTGCACGTTTGTAGGATATCCTAAAGGAACTGTTAGACCCCGACCCAGACTAATTTGATTAGTGTACGATTAGTGTGTGTTTAGTCCTAAGTGGGTTTAGTTACCGTTGGGTTAGAATATAATTAGTTTTAGTCCTGGACATAGCTTTGGAAATTTTGAGAACGTTTAGTGTTAGTCAGACACGCTCAGGAATGCCTGAATGTATATGTAAGCTTGGGAGGATCGTATTGGTTTTCCATTTTAATTGTGATTTTGATTTCATTTGAATGGTTTTATTATTTGTTATAACTTTGAATTTCAGCCCGTTCATGTTTGAAGCACAAAATCCAAGTTTTGGCCCAAAAAGGGTAAAATTGTCTTTTATGCACAAATCTGGACACAAATTTTGAAATCTCAAAACCATGTCAAAAATATACTTTTTGGAAACTAGATATTTCGAGGATCATTTTATCCTTCTTCGTCGAGTTCATTCGAGGCCCGTGAGATCATGTTTTTGTCAATGCAAGGTTTAGGCTCATTGGGCCCCATTTGCTAGGGTTTTTAAGTCAACTCTTTCCCCTTCCCTCTTTTCACTCTCAAACCCTAGCCCTAGAGAACCAAGAAGAGAAAACCTTTTTTTTCTTTCCACATATTTCACTTGAATGCACAAGCTAGAAGACTCCAAATTAAATTCCAAGACCATCATCATCCCGAGCTTTCCATTGAAACAAGTTTCTAAAAGTTTCTAGTGAAAGATAATGCATTACAGATCTGTAATCATATTACAGAGGACGTCCATGGCTGATCTAGTTTTCAAAAACTGATACTAATCTGATTTTCCAGCCATGAATCATGCATAAAAAACTCCATGAAATCATAATCAACATGTGTACAATTAAAGGAGATACTAGAAGGCTCTTACCTTGATGATATGTAGACTTCAAATCTCTGAAATAAAGGATCCAAAAGGCTGAACTCAGACTGCAATCAGCAAACAAGTTGCTGGAATTTCCTGCAGTTGGATTGCCTTTGATCTTCTTCTCTATTTCACTTCCCAATCTGATTGGCTTTGATGGTGGGATCTCAAACTAGGTTTCTCCTTCTTGTTTCTCTTGATCTTATGTGAGAAAGACCAGACCTGATGTGCTTCTTCCTCAAGAAGAAAAACGTGGACCAGCCCAAGGTGAAATCTGATGTGCAATAAGGCAATGCAACTATGGACGTCCGAGAGACTATGTGGCTGTTTTCTCTTTCTCCAATGTATCCCACGCCCCAAGTAGTTTCTCCCCCCTTTTCTTAATATGTTGCACGCCCAATATGAAAAGGGATCAGCTATATATAATGCTGATTTCTTGGAGAGAAAGTATCTTGAAAGAACTAGGAAACCAAGGAGAAAAACTAGGAACTTTCCATAAAAAGAATAAGCAACCAGCCACATGGATGTCCACCCTTTCCCTTTCTAGTTTAGTTTCCAAAATTAATTAGAAAGCTACTAAACTTTAGGAACTTTCACAAAAAGAAATCCTTCCAAGCAACGGGACCTACACAAACTTGGGACCCAATTACTAGGGACCACATTGACTAGTCCACACACTATGGCCCATGCATCAAATAATTTATCTAGAGTTGTAATTCATGTATGCCAACATGGGCCTATTTGAATTTAAACTCAAAATTATTTCTCCACACATTTAAACAATTTAGGAAACCTCGCCAATATGGGAAAGTGACTGGAGAAGGGACCAAAAGACATATTTGCCCTTGGCTCCCAAAATGACCAAAATGTCCATGCTAAACCCATAGCAACATTAAGACCATTTTAACCTTAACTCATTCCACTAGAGAGTTATGGTTGCACTCCAAGGACAAATATTAAATTGCATATCAAGCTCATCATAAACTAACGATTGTCTTTGACCTACCAAGTATAATGACCACAATGCCCCTCCATGTAACATCCATAATCAAGTAGGTTAACCGATGTACTATCTACCTTCTTGATTACATCTCAACCTTAGAACTTCATATCCTTGACCTAATCATCATCCGGATATCATTCTCTTGATCCAGGGAGCGACCCACAAGTTCAATATCCATATGGAACATCCATATACTAAGATCTTAGATTCTGATGATTAATCGGATAATTCTAAGGGGACGATCATTCCATCACACGATGGCATAGATTCCATATTGCATTTGCACGTCCCAACTAATCAAGCCCGAGTACCCAAAACACAGAGCTGTTGACCCATGAACATGATCTCACCCATAGTGAATTAAAGTACAAGAACTCGACTTCGTCAGTTCATCCACAAATGCTCAAGATTAAGAGCACTGGTCACTCAGTAGCAAGAGGTGATTTGATCTCTCTCTGTGATAGTACTATTTTAGAGATCACACCTACAAGTGGTCCTGTTCAATGCATGACACATGCACTAATGAGATAAATCCGGAAAAGCCTCCCGTGACTTAGGTAAGTCACCCTGAATACAGGAGAGTATCTCATTATAACTTATACCAAGATGAAGTGCCCAACTCCATCTCTCAGTTATGAACAAGTTTATTGTTTCAAGTGTCCATGACTCAGACCTTACTGTGTGTAGCCACTACACACCTAAGTCATTACTAGAAAACAATGGGCCGTACACAACCATACATATACACAAGTATTAAGAGAAAGATGTCATTCCATTAAATAACCAATAAATATCCAGTAACAGAGATGTGAGTGCAGTCAGTGGGCTTTAGGGCATACACCAATCCCAACATCTAGTTGTGCAAGCCTTCCTATTTCTTCATCTATTCTTGTTTGGCCATTTCTAGGTAAGAGCTCCAACCCATCTTTTAATGGAGCCTTTTTTGTACCTAAAGATCTTGTTTTTCATGTTGCAAACCCTTTGATGAAAATGGGTTTCTTATTTTCAAGTTTAAGTGAGCTTTGAATGGTTTTCATGGGGAATTTTTTTGTAGCCTCTGGCTTAGCTTGAGTGGAAATGCTTGAAGAAGGTTTGTGACATCTTGGACTAAGGCAAGTAAACAATCTAGGATGGATGTTAGCATGTGTGCATTTGGTTTGCTTTCTTTTCATTCTCTTCATTTCATTGGAAATCTATCTCTTGAGTGGAAACTTTGGGGATTTTGTTTTATATTGGAGAATGGGAATGAGATGTTTTAAATTGTGCTTGAATATGTGTGTTTTATCCCTTGGGGAACTTGTAGGCTCAGGCAAGTGCAGGTTGAAGGAGAAATAAGAAGATGGGAAGAAGAAATGTAAAAATCTGACTTGAAATGCATTGTCCGCGCAGCGTCGGTCAACCGTCGGTCAGCTGTCGGCTAGCCAAAATTCCCATTTCGGTGGACTGACAGCCAACCGAACTCAGTTCGGCTCCTTTTCCCGAGACCTGCATTTCGTCAGGAAGATTTCGGTCTACCGACATTTCTCACATCGGTCAACCGACAGTCAACTAAAATAAGTTCGGTTCCGTTTCCCGAGAGCTAAGATTTTATGGGTAAATCTGTCGGTCAGCTGTTGGCTAACCGACATACCCCGTCTCTGTCGACTGATAGGTGACCAAGAGGTGACCGAAATTTCAAGATGATCTGTTTTAGAAGGATTTCTGCAGGGATGAAAAGCTAGAATATGTTATGGGGCTTTTAGCCTGACATTGTGTGATTGAAACTTGAGATGTTTGTAACTTCGGGGGCACCCAATTCTCTTTGTGATTCCAACATTTGGGTTTCCCTTACACAAGGGTCAACCAAAGGTCCTTACATATGCTTGATAGACTTTGCTTTCGAACTTTAGTTTTGATGCAACAAGTATTATCATGTACTCATTTTGAAGTTAAGTATAAGCTCGTTTGAAAATGGTTTCAAGGATAAAAAGGGGGTCACTTCTTAAGCGTGTTTTGCATATATATACTTATGCCTCTTGCTAGCCATGCCTTGTTTAATTCTGATAAATGATCTCCCCCTTCAAACTTGATTTGGTTTAAAACGTGTTTCGTTGTGTTTTGGGCATTCATGAATTTAAGTGAACACCACTGAGCTTGGACTGCCCTTTTAGTTTGATCCACTGTCTGGGGGTCCTTAAACATGTGGACTGTTTGCAGATTGGTAGTGCTTCTTATTACACATCATGCGTGTTCGGTTCCGCGGCCGGAATCCCCGTATATCTGGGAATCGTGTCGTGATTATATTATGTATATCGTGCTTGTCGTGCGTGCTTGCTCTTTTCATTATAAATGATAGAGAAAGGATGGGCTCAATGTGGATTGTGACTATTGATGATATTATAAGTATTTATGCTAGCTTTGCTTGTATCTCGAAATGTATCCTAGTCATGTAACTGTTTACAATTCAGCAAAATGTCTTTATATGTTTCTTTAAACATTTACTTCTTACATGCTCATGCCTAAATTGATTACCTGCCAAACCGTCATGTTTGACCCTTGTATGTTGGTACCTAGGTGCAGGTGATGTTACCTTTGAGGAGGAGCGTCTAAAGGAGGCTCTTGAGCCACCCCCAGTCTGAGTTCGACAATGTCAACTAGACGTCGGGTGTGTTCTTGAGTTGCGCTACATTTTTGTCATAGGTTTATTTTGTTATTTTGAGAATTGTATTGGCTTTTGTTGGCCTCTTATGGGATGTAACCAAATTTAACTGCCTCTTTGTGTTAGTCTCATAACTTAAATTGTAATGGGAATGCCATGTTAACTCCTTTCTTATGATACTCTGTCTTGATATTATTTTTTTATGGCATTTGAAATTTTATTGGTGCTTATCTTGATGTGATTTGTTACACGCTTCCACAAACTTGATCGTGTGAGCTAGATTCCATGTGCCTCGGGAATCTTCACCGCGGGAACCTGTGGAAAAAACACAAAAACAATGTCGCGGTCCCGGGACCCGTTCCGGGGTCACGATAGGACATGTATCAGAGCAGAACTTGTTTCAGGCACTTAAAAGAAACTAGAAAGGTCTTAGGAATGTGGCGAGGATTCGTGAGTTCGATAGATTCATTTGGTATAGGACCTTACAAACCCTTATACCATGTTTATTATGAACTAACACCTTGTTTTACAGCATCATGCTTCCAAGAAAAGCTCCAAACAATAATGCTTCAGGCAGTAATCAGAATGAGTCAGACACAACTAACACACCAACCGCTACACAATTTGAAGAACTTACGCAAGCTATGATAGAACAACAAAGGTAGGCAAATAAGACTCAAGCAAAATTTCAAGAACAGATAGCAAAGAAAGACGAGGAAATGGCTCAAGTTCAGAGACAACTCTTTGAAGTTCTTCTGAACAGGCCTCAAATTCCACAACCTCAGCCTTTGGGTCCACAGATTTTTATCCACAATAGGGATCATGACCCTACGCACTATTTGAGAGGTTTTGGAAGAGAGCACCGAAGGAGTTCTAGGGTAATGAAGACCCGTTAGTTGCAGACGACTGGTTGGCTAATACCGAGAAAATCTTTGATGTCTTTACATGCACGGGGAGACAGAAGGTCAACCTCACAACTTCACTATTTTATGGGCTTGCAGATTGGTGGTGGCAAACGTAAAGGATCCATACACGGTAATGGCTAACGAAGATGCATGGGCAGCATTCAAGATACAATTCCAGGATAAGTACATTCCCTCCCATGTTAAGAGAAAGAAGACTATTGGATCCCATCAGCTCAACCAGGGCAACATGATTGT
The DNA here is from genome assembly GCA_038049695.1 of Cinnamomum chago. Taxonomy (NCBI): domain Eukaryota; kingdom Viridiplantae; phylum Streptophyta; class Magnoliopsida; order Laurales; family Lauraceae; genus Cinnamomum; species Cinnamomum chago. Next base: position 59,565,657 of record CP142451.1, read on the forward strand.
GCTAGACTATGTCACCAAGTTTGAGAGATTCGCTAGGTATGCTACCGAGTTGATTGACACTGAGCTGAAGAAGATAACAAAGTTCTTGGAAGGATTGAATCCGATTATCATGAGAGATGCCATAGGAGTAGTTCCACCAGCTACATATGATGAGGCGGTCAAATGGGCATATAAATTTGAAGATATTAACAAGTTGATCGTTCAAGACATGAAACAGCACTATCAACAACAAAATCAGAAGCAACACCATAACAAGAAACCAAAACAAGAGCACAATCAAGTGAGGCAGGGTTGTGGCTACTGTGGCAAGAACCACGAAACACATGAATGTCGTAAGGCCACATGGGCCTGTTTCAAATGTGGGGCTATGAATCATGCAATCAAGGATTGCCCACAACTTCAGAATCAAGGAAATAGAAATCAACAACAGAGACAAGCAGCTCCTCATAATCAAGCACCAGTTCAGAATCAAGTTAGACCAACTCAGCAATAGCAGCAGGCTAGGCCACCAGCACAGAATCAGAATGCTCGTCCTCCACAACAGAACAGATATGCCCAAGGAAGGCAAAATCAAGCACCGAATAGACTACAGATGCATGGATGTTTATATTATCTCAACCGTGCGGATGCTGAAGCTGCAAGAGACGTCGTGGAAGGTAAACTTCTTGTTTGTGGGGTAGAAGCTCAGATTTTATTTGATCCAAGATCCACACATTCATTTTTATCTCCTACTTTTGCTAAGTTTATTGATACACCACATAGTGAATTAGATTATATTCTGATCGTCACCACACCAGTAGGGAAACAACTTGTATGTAGAACTTATTACCCTAGCTGTACAGTTTTGTTAGGAGATGTTAATTTACCGGCCAACCTCATTGTTTTGGACATGCATGATTTTGATATCATTTTAGGCATGGATTGGTTAGAAGCATATCATGCCACCATGGATTGTTTTAGTAAAACCATAACATTCAGATTCCAAGGACCACAAACAGAATTGATATTTCAGGGGAACAAGAGGAAAACTCAGGCAGGATTTATTTCAGTGTTGGAGGCAAGAAGATTAGTTCAGAGTGGGTGTCAGGCATTTATTGCATTTATCACGGAGGATAAACAGTCCCTTGTGGTGGAGGATATCCCCATTGTGTGTGAATTTCCGGATGTTTTTCCAGAAGAAATCCTAGGACTACCACCAATTAGAGAAGTTGAGTTCACAATTGAACTTCTTTCAGGGACGGTTCCGATCTCTATTGCACCATACTGAATGGCTCCAGCAGAAATGGGTGAATTAAAACTCCAGTTGCAGGAATTATTGAGTAATGGCTTCATTAGGCCAAGTGTTTCACCTTGGGGAGCACCAGTGTTATTTGTGAAAAATAAAGATGGAAGTCTAAGAATGTGCATTGACTACAAAAAATTGAACCATGTTGTTAGACCCCGACCCAGACCAATTCAATTAGTGTGCGATTAGTATGTGTTTAGTCCTAAGTGGGTTTAATTTTCGTCGTGTTAGAAGTAATTAGTTAGTCTTGGACATAGCAATGGGAGTTTTGAGAACGTTTAGTACTAGCCTGACACACTCAGGAAGGCCTGAGTGCACGCGTAAGCTTGGGAAGATCGTATCGGTTTCCGTGTGATTGTGATTTTGATTTCATGTGAATGATTTTTCTATGTGTTACAACTTTCGTCTTAAGCCCATTCAGGTTTGAAGCCTAAAAACTCAAGTTCTGACCCAAAGAGAGTAAAATTGTCTTTTATGCACAAATCTGAACACAATTTTCGAGATCTCAAAACCATCTCAAAAATATACTTTTTGGATACTAGATATTTCGAGGATCGTTTTATCCTTCTTCGTCAAGTTCATTCGAGGCCCGCATGATCATGTTTTGGTCATTCCAAGGTTCAAGTTAATTGGGGCCCATTGCCATCACTTAAACCCCATCTCCCTCTCTTTTCATTCATTTCCCCCAATTTCTGCAACTTCCTTGACCTAGGGCTGAAAAACCCTCTTCCCTTTCCATCTTCCTCATCTTGCATGATCTAGCTAGAGTTCTCCAAATAAAATTCTATGGCTATCACCTTCTTCCTCTCATCCTAAGCTTTCCATTGATGCAAATTGCTTGAAGTTCCAAGTTGGGTAAGAGCTCCATTTCCTTCCCTCTCTCTTGTTTGACCATTCCTAGGTAAGAGCTTCAACCCATGTTTTTCATGAAGTCTTCTTAATTCTTAAAAATCTTGTTTTCCATGTTTACAAACCCTTTTGTAAAAAAGTGAGTTCTTTGTTTTCATTTGTGTGGAGTTTGAGTGGATTTTCCCTTAGGATTCTTGTAGTGTTGGAATAGCTTGAGTGAAGTGCTTGAAGAGGATTGTTTAGCTTTTGGACAAGGCAAGTAATCTCTATAGGTTCCATGATGCATGTGTATTTTGATTACATTGATGTCTTAGAAATTGTGCATATGAATTTGTTATAAATCTCATGATCTTGTTTTCATTTGGATGGAATGTTTGAATTTGTGAAAAATAAACCCTTCGTGAGCATGAAGGCTCAAGGGATTGTATGTGGCTTAAGGAGGAGAAGAATGAGTGAAATGTGTGAGAAGTTGTACAAGAGAAAGGCATTTTCTGCACTCAGCGGGCACAGGCAGAAGCTTGTCCGCTCGAGCAACCCTTGGGTCCACTCGAGCGACCAAGCCTCTGTTTGTTCCCAGCGCAGACAGAGAGCTGTCCGCCCGAGCGACCTTATTGTCCGCTCGAGCGAACTGTCTCGCTCGAGCGAACTGTCAACACCTTACAATGTCCACTCGAGCGAACCTGCCAGATTCAAGAAGAAGAATTGTTTCATTTGGGTATTTTCTTGAAGGTTGAAAAACTAGACTATGTTAAGGGTTTTGACTTGACATTGTGTAAATGGAACTTTGAAATGCAACCCAACTTCGGGGACGCCAATTCTTGTATATTCCGACATTTGGTGTCCCAATTACACAAAGGTCAATTAGTAGCCTTAACACATGCTTGTCAGATTTCGTATTTTGAATTTCCGTCATGGTACGATAAGTACCATCGTGTACTCGTTTGAATTTCAAGTATAAGCTTGTTTTGAAGAATTTGTTTCAAGAAAAAGGGGATCACTTCCTAAGCGTGTTATGCATATTTACTATGCCTTTTGCTAGTCATGTTTGTTGTGTTTGATAAGTGATTTTCCCCCTTTTTATCTCGACATGTTTTGATAGTATTTCGCGTGTTTTGTGCATTCATGAATTTAGTGAACACCACTGAGCTTGGACTGCCTTTTCAGTTTAATCCACTGTCTGGGGGTCCTTAAACATGTGGACTGTCTGCAGACTGGTCGTGTATTTATTACACATCGTGCATGTCCGGTTCCGCGGCCGGAAATCCCCGTATATGTGGGAATCATGTCGTGATTATATTATGTATATCGTGCTTGTCGTGCATGCTTGCTCTTTTCATTATATATATGATAGAGAAAGGATGGGCTCTTTGTGGATTGTAACTATTCATGATATTATATGTACTCATGCCAGTTTGTTTTAATGTCTCAGCTTTGTTTGTATCCTCGAAAATGTAACTCAGTCATTATAGTATTTAGAATCAGGGATTTGCTTATGTGTTTTCTTAAAACGTTTATTGTTTCATGCTTGCACCTAAATTGATTCCTTGCCAAACCATTGTGTTTGACCCTTGTTTGTTGGTGCCCAGGTGCAGGAGACGCTGCCTTTGAGGAGGAGTGTCGCGACCCCGTAACGGAGCCCCGGGCCTGCGACGCATTTGTTGAATTGTACATTGGAGATATATTTTCCCACAGGTTCCCGCGGTGAGGATTCCCAAGGAAACACACGGAATCTGACTCACACGATCAAGTATGCGGAAGCGTGTAGTAAAACACAACAAGATGAGCACCAACCAATATTTAAGTGCCCTAACAAGTAATACAAGACATATGTATCAAAGGAAGAAGTTAGCATGGCATTCCCATTATAATTCAAGTTATGAGACTAACAAGAACGTAATTTAAGTTTAGTTACATCCCATAAGAGGCCAACAGAGGCCAATACACTTCTCGAAAATAATCAAAATAAACCCCAAGACAAAATGATAGCGAGACTCAAAAACCCGCCCGACGTCTAGATGACATCGTCGGGCTACCACTCTCTCACAGGGGTTGGCTCACAAGCCTCCTCCTAATGCTCCTCCTCAAAGGTAACGTCTCCTGCACCTGGGCACCAATAGACAAGGGTCAAACACAACGGTTTGGCAGGTAATCGATTTAGGTACAAGCATGAAGAAATAACGTTTTAAGAAAAGATATAAGCATTTCTCTAATTTGAAATACTACAATGACTGAGATACATTTTCGAGAATACAAATAAAACTGAGATACTAAAACCAAACTAGCATGAATACATAATATATCATGAGTACTTAACATCCACAAAGAGCTCATCCTTTCTCTATCATTTATATAATGAAAAGAGCAAGCACGCACGACAAGCACGATATACATAATATAAGCACGACACGATTTCCCACAAAGACGGGAATTCCGGCCGCGGAACCGGACACGCACGATGTGTAATAAATACACGACCAGTCTGCAAACAGTCCACATGTTTAAAGACCCCCAGACAATGGATCAAACTGAAAGGGCAGTCTAAGCTCAGTGGTGTTTACTTAATTCATGAATGCACAAAACAAGCGAAACACGATCGAAACACGTCGAGGTAAAAAAGGGGGAAATCACTTATCAAAACACGACGAACACGACCAGCAAAAGGCTTAATAAATATGCATACACGCTTAGGAAGTGATCCCCTTTTTCCTTGAAACCATTCTTCAAAACAAGCTTATGATTGAAATCCAAAACTAGTACACGATGGCATTCGTCGTACCAAAACGGAATTCAAACACGAAATCTGACAAGCATGTGTTAAGGCTGCTAATTGACCTTTGTGTAATTGAGACTCCACATGTCGAAATATGCAAGAATTGGTGTCCCCGAAGTTGGGTTGCATTTCGAAGTCCCATTTACACAATGTCAAGTCAAAACCCTTAATATAGTCTAGTTTTTCAATCTTCAAGAAAATACACAACGAAATAATTCATCTCCTGAATCTGGCAGGTTCGCTCGAGCGAACTTTATAAGGTGATGACACTTCCCTCGAGCGAGACAGTTCGTTCGAGCGGACAATAAGTGCGTTCGAACGGACAACTCTCTGCCTTGCTCCAAATTATACAGAGGGCAGTTCGCTCGAGCGTACTCTAGGGTCGCTCGAGCGGATAGCTCTCTGTCTGCGCTCGGACCAACCAGAGGCTTGGTCGCTCGAGCCAATCAGCTTCTACCTGAACTCGCAGAGTGCAGAAATTGCCTTTCTCTTATACATTTTCCTCCACTCTCTTCTCCTTCTCTTCATCCATAAAACACATACATTCCCTTGAGCCTTCATGCTCACCAAGGGTTCATTTACCACAATTTCAAGCATCCAAATCCAATGAAAACATATTCATGAAGCTTGTAAACAAATCAAATGCACAATTTCTAAAATAACAATGGAATCAAAACACATGCACATTGAATCAATAAAGATTACTTGCCTTCACCAAATGCTAAAAATACTCCTTCTCAAGCACTTCCCTCAAGCTATTCCCACACTACAAGGAAACCCAAGAACAACCACACAAACTCACTCAAAAATGGAACCAAAGAACCCATTTTAACAAAAGGGTTTGTAAACATGAAAAACATGATCTTAAGGAACCAAAAATAACTCCATGAAAAGTATGGGTTGAAACTCTTACCCAACAATGGCTAAACAAGAAGAGGTGAAGAAGATGAAGGGCTTGCTCCACAAGAAGCTCCAAGAAATTGGTGCCAGTGGAAAGCTTGCCAGGAGAGGGAGAAGGTGATACCCTTAGAATTTCGTTTGTAGATCTCTAGCTATGTCATACAAGAGGAAATGAAGAGGAAGAGAGAAAGGTTTTCCTTGCCCTAGGTTCAGAAAATTGGAGAGATTGGGGAAAATGAATGAAAGGAGAGGAAGATGGGGTTTAAGTGATGAGAATGGGCCCCAACTAGCTGAACCATGAAGTGACCAAAACACGATCTTGAGGGCCTCGGACGACCTCGACGAAGAAGGATAAAACGATCGTCGAAATATCTAGTTTCCAAAAAGTATATTTTTGACATGGTTTTCGGATCTTGAAAATTGTGTCCAGATTTGTGCATAAAAGACAATTTTACCCTCTTTGGGCCAAAACATGGGTTTTTGGGCATCAGACATGAACGTGCTTAAGACGAGAGTTGTAACACATAGAAAAATATTCAAATGAAATCAAAATCACAATCACACGGAAACCGATACAATCTCCCAAGCTTACACGTGCACTCAGGCCTTCCTAAGTGTGTCAGACTAATACTAAACGTTCTCAAAATTCCTAAAGCTATGTCCAAGACTAAACTAATTACTTCTAACTCAATGACCACTAAACCCACTTAAGACTAAACACATACTAATCGCACACTAATCGACTTGGTCTGGGTCGGGGTCTAACATCCTCCACCCCTTAGGATATTTGGTCCACCAAATAAATCAAACAATTACCTCTGGTAAAAGCTGTGGATACTTCCTCTGCACTTGCTCTCTCAATTTGCAGGTGGCTTCCTCTGGCTCATGATTTTCCCAAAATACCTTGACCCAACAGTCCAGTTTCTCAATTCTTGCTCTTTGGTGTTAATGACCTTGATTGGTCTTTCCACATACAAGGCATATTCTCGAATCTCTAAAGGTTCATGCTGTAGAATGTGTGCAGGACTAGAGACGTATTTCTTAAGCATAGAAACATGAAAAACATTGTGTACCCAGGAGAGTTCCGGCGGTAACGCAAGTCTGTAAGCGACATCTCCAATCTTGCTCAAAATCTCATACGGACCAATAAACCTTTTAGACAATTTGCCCTTTTCTCCGAACCTCAAAGTTCCTCTAGCTGGTGAGATCTTCAAGAATACCTTGTCACCCACCTGAAACTGCAATTCTCTTCGGCGAGTATCTGCATAACTCTTCTGCCTACTTTGGGCTATCTTCAACCTTTCCTGAATCAGCTTGACTTTGTCACTTGTCTCTCCAACTATCGTCGGTCCATGAAAACTACGCTCACCGACTTCTTCCCAGCAAACCGGAGTTCTGCATCTTCTACCATAAAGTGCCTCGAAAGGTGCCATACCAATGCTAGAGTGGTAACTATTGTTATAAGCAAATTCACAAAGAGGTAAGCACTCATCCCACTAAATCTTGAAATCCAATACACAAGAACACAACATGTCTTCGAGAGTTTGTATTGTCCTCTCTGACTGACCGTCTGTCTGAGGATGATAAGCTGTGCTGAACTGAAGTTTGGTACCCATCGACTCATGAAGAGTTTTTCAAAACTTTGAAACAAACCTACTGTCTCTGTCTGAAGTAATGGAGACGGGCTGACCATGTTTACTAACAATCTCATCAACAAATAACTTCGCCAAAGGTGCCATGTGCATCATGTTCCCAGTCTTCATCGGAATGAAGTGAGCAGACTTTGTCAGACGATCCACAATGATCCAAATTGCATTATTTCCCTTCTTAGTATTAGGCAAACCGGAGACGAAATCCATGGTGATGTGCTCCCACTTCCACTCTGGAATTTCCAAAGGCTGTAACAAACCTGGAGGCTTCTGATGCTCTGCCTTGATCAACTGACAAGTTAGACAACGAGACACAAAAGCTGTTATCTCTCTCTTCATGTTGTTCCACCAAAATCTATTCTTCAAATTGTGGTACATCTTCGTGCTACCCGGATGCATAGAATATCTCGTGCTATGAGCTTCATTCATTATTTCGCTCTTCAAATCATCCACATTTGGCACACACAACCAGTCACGAAAATACAATACCCCATTCACCATCTTGAAATCGGGACGTTCTGCAATAACTTGTACTATCTTGGCCAAGTCTGGGTCTTGCAACTGATTTTCCTTAATCTTCTGGATGAAGGTAGGTTCTGAAACTGTCATGTTTGCTAACATCGCACCCAATCTCAGGGTTTGCACTTCTACACCCAACTCTTCAAACTGTTGTAAGACACCCATTCCTCTCAAACTAGCCATAACCACTGATTTCCTGCTCAAAGCGTCTGCTACCACATTCACTTTGCCTGGATGATACTTGATGGGAAAGTCATAATCTTTGATATACTCCATCCACCTTCTCTATCTCATATTCAAATCCTTCTGTGAAAACAAATATTACAAACTTCGGTCGTCGGAATGAACCTCAAACTTCTCTCCATAGAGATAGTGTCTCCACATCTTCAATGCGAAACAACTGCTGCCAACTCCAAGTCGTGAGTCGCATAATTCTTCTCATGGTCCTTCAACTGTCTCGAGCCATAAACAATCACCTTGCCATCTTGCATCAATACACAACCCAGTCCCACATTCGAAGCATCTGTATAAACAATAAATCCGCCGTTGCCCGAGGGTAATGTAAGGATTGGGGCGGTGGTTAACCTTCCTTTCAACTCCTGAAAACTGGTTTCACACTGATCGGTCCACACAAATGGGACATTCTTCCTAGTCAATTTCGTCAATGGGGCTGCAATGGACGAAAAACCTTGGACAAATCTTCTGTAGTAGCCTGCTAACCCCAAAAAGCTTCTAATTTCTGTCACACTGCTTGGCCTCACCCAACTAACAACTACCTCTATCTTGGCTGGATCAACTGCTAAACCTTCTCTGGAAATGATATGGCCTAGAAAAGCAACTTGCTCTAACCAGAATTCACACTTACTGAGTTTCGCATACAACTGGTTATCCCTCAAGAGCTGTAATGCTGTCCTCAAATGTTCTTCATGCTCCTTCTTACTCTTATAATACACAAGGACATCATCAATAAACACTACTGTGGAGTGATCCAAATAAGGTGCAAAGACCTTGTTCATCAGAGCCATAAAGACTGCGGGTGCATTTGTCAAACCAAAGGGCATCACCAGTGCCCATATCTTGCTCTAAAAGCTGTCTTCTGAACGTCTGAGTCTCTAACTCTCAACTGATGGTACCCTGACCTCAAGTCTATCTTGGAAAAATAGGCTGCTCCTTGCAATTGGTCAAACAATTCATCTATCCTTGGCAGTGGATACTTGTTCTTCACGGTCACATGATTCAACTTCCTGTAATCAATGCACATTCTCAAACTTCCATCCTTCTTTTTCACAAATAACACCGGTGCTCCCCACTGTGAAACACTTGGCCTAATAAAACCTTTGCTCAACAATTCCTGCAATTGGAGCTTTAGCTCACCCATCTCTGCTGGAGCCATCCTATATGGTGCAATCGAGATCGGAGCTGTCCCTGGAAGGAGCTCAATTGTGAACTCAACTTCTCTGATTGGTGGTAAACCCGGGATTTCTTCTGGAAAAACACCCGAAAATTCACACACAATGGGGATATCCTCCACCCCTTGGGACTGTTTATCCTCCGTGATAAACGCAATAAATGCTTGGCACCCACTTTGAACTAATCTGCTTGCCTTCAAAACTGAAATAAACCCTGCCTGAGTTTTTCTCCTGTTCCCCTGAAATATCAACTCTGCCTGTGGCCCTTGGAATCTGAATGTGATGGTCTTACTAAAACAATCCATGGTGGCATGATATGCTTCTAACCAATCCATGCCTAAAATGACATCAAAATCATGCATGTCCAACACTATGAGGTTGGCCGGTAAATTAACCTCTCCTAACAAAACTGTATAACTAGGGTAATGGGTTCTACACACAACTTGCTTCCCTACTGGAGTGGTCACTACTAAAATGTAATCCAACTCACTACATGGTGCATCAATCAACTTAGCAAAACTAGGAGATGCAAAGGAATGTGTGGATCCAGGATCAAATAAAATCTGGGCTTCTACCCCACAAACAAGAAGTTTACCTTCTACCACGTCTCCCGCAGCTTCAGCATCTGCACGGTTGAGATAGTACAAACGTCCATGCATCTGTAGTATGTTTGGTACTTGGTTCTGTCTTCCTTGGACATGTTTGTTCTGCTGTAGAGCACGAGCATTCTGATTCTGTACTGGTTGCCTAACCTGCTGCTACTGCTGCTGAGGTGGTCTGACTTGATTCTGAACTGGTGCTTGGTTCTGAGGAGCTACTTGTCTCTGCTGCTGGTTTCTGTTCCCTTGATTCTGAAGTAGTGGGCAATCCCTGATTGCATGGTTCATAGCCCCACACTTGAAACCGGCACCCATGGCCTTACGACACTCGTGGGTTTCATGATTCTTGCCACAATGTCCACACCCTTGCCTCACATGACCTTGTTCTTGCCTTGGCTTCTTGCCCTGTTGTTGCCTCTGATTCTGCTGCTGATACTGCTGCTTCCTATCCTGAACAATCATGTTGTTAATATCTTCAAATGTATAAGCCCGCTTGACCGCCTCATCATATGTAGCTGGAGGAACTACTCCTATAACATCTCTCATGATGATCGGATTCAACCCTTCCAAGAACTTGGTTATCTTCTTCCTTTCAGTGTCAATAAGCTCGGTGGCATATCTAGCCAATCTTTCAAACTTGGTGACGTAGTCGAGCACCGTCATGCTACCTTGCTTAAGCTGCTGAAACTCAATAGCCTTCTGCCTCTTGACATCAGAGGGAATATATTTATCTTGAATGCTGCACATGCTTCTTCGTCAGCCATCAGTGTATAAGGATCCTCGACTGTTTGCCACCACCGGTCTGCAAGCCCGTAGAATAGTGAAGCTGTGAGGTTGACCTTTTGTATTCCTGTGCACATAAAGACATTGAAGATCTTCTCCGTATTGACTAGCCAGTCATCTGCCACTAGCGGGTCCTCATTGCCCGAAAATTCCTTGGGTGCTCTCTTCCTATACTTCTCAAACAGTGCATTAGGGTCAGGATCCCTATTTTGAATTACAATTTGCGGACCCATGGGTGGTGCCACGTTCCTGTTCTGAAGTACTTCCAACAGTTGCCTCTGAACTTGAGCCATCTCATCATCTTTCTTTGCCAACTGTTCTTGGAATCTTGCTTGGTTCTCATTAGCCTGCCTTTGCTGTGCTATCATTGCTTGCATAAGTTCCTGAAATTGTGTGGCTGTTGGTGTCTCAGAGACATCTGACTCATTTTGATTACTGCCTGAAGCATGATGATTTGGAGCTTTTCTTGGAGGCATATTGTTGTAAAACAAAGAGTTAGAACACAATAACATAGTACAAGGGTTTCTAAGATCCTATACGAACAAATCTATCGAACTCACGAATCCTCGCCACATTCCTAAGACCTTTCTAGTTTCTTTTAAGTGCCTGAAGCATGTCTATCTCTGATACCAGTCCTATCGCGACCCCGGAACGGAGCCCCGGGCCCGCGACGCATTTGTTGAATTGTACATTGGAGATATATTTTCCCACAGGTTCCCGCGGTGAGGATTCCCAAGGAAACACACGGAATCTGACTCACACGATCAAGTATGCGGAAGCGTGTAGGAAAACACAACAAGATGAGCACCAACCAATATTTAAGTGCCCTAACAAGTAATATAAGACATATGTATCAAAGGAAGAAGTTAGCATGGCATTCCCATTATAATTCAAGTTATGAGACTAACAAGAATGTAATTTAAGTTTAGTTACATCCCATAAGAGGCCAACAGAGGCCAATACACTTCTCAAAAATAATCAAAATAAACCCCAAGAAAAAATGATAGCGAGACTCAAAAACCCGCCCGACGTCTAGATGACATCGTCGGGCTGCCACTCTCTCACAGGGGTTGGCTCACAAGCCTCCTCCTGACGCTCCTCCTCAAAGGTAACGTCTCCTGCACCTGGGCACCAACAAACAAGGGTCAAATACAACGGTTTGGCAGGTAATTGATTTAGGTACAAGCATGAAGAAATAACGTTTTAAGAAAACATATAAGCATTTCTCTAATTTGAAATACTACAATGACTGAGATACATTTTCGAGAATACAAATAAAACTAAGATACTAAAAACAAACTAGCATGAATACATAATATATCATGAGTAGTTAACATCCACAAAGAGCCCATCCTTTCTCTATCATTTATATAATGAAAAGAGCAAGCACGCACGACAAGCAAAATATACATAATATAAGCACGGCACGATTTCCCACAAAGAAGGGAATTCCGGCCGCGGAACCGAACACGCACGATGTGTAATAAATACACGACCAGTCTGCAAACAGTCCACATGTTTAAAGACCCCCAGACAATGGATCAAACTGAAAGGGCAGTCTAAGCTCAGTGGTGTTTACTTAATTCATGAATGCACAAAACAAGCGAAACACGATCGAAACACGTCGAGGTAAAAAACGGGGAAATCACTTATCAAAACACGACGAACACGACCAGCAAAAGGCATAATAAATATGCATACACGCTTAGGAAGTGATCCCCTTTTTCCTTGAAACCATTCTTCAAAACAAGCTTATGATTGAAATCCAAAACTAGTACACGATGGCATTCGTCGTACCAAAACGGAATTCAAACACGAAATCTGACAAGCATGTGTTAAGGCTGCTAATTGACCTTTGTGTAATTGAGACTCCACATGTCGAAATATGCAAGAATTGGTGTCCCCGAAGTTGGGTTGCATTTCGAAGTCCCATTTACACAATGTCAAGTCAAAACCCTTAATATAGTCTAGTTTTTCAATCTTCAAGAAAATACACAACGAAATAATTCTTCTCCTGAATCTGGCAGGTTCGCTCGAGCGAACTTTATAAGGTGATGACACTTCACTCGAGCGAGACAGTTCGTTCGAGCGGACAATAAGTGTGTTCGAACGGACAACTCTCTGCCTTGCTCCAAATTATACAGAGGGCAGTTCGCTCGAGCGGACTCTAGGGTCGCTCGAGCGGATAGCTCTCTGTCTGCGCTCGGACCAACCAGAGGCTTGGTCGCTCGAGCGAATCAGCTTCTGCCTGAACTCGCAGAGTGCAGAAATTGCCTTTCTCTTATACATTTTCCTCCACTCTCTTCTCCTTCTCTTCATCCATAAAACACATACATTCCCTTGAGCCTTCATGCTCACCAAGGGTTCATTTACCACAATTTCAAGCATCCAAATCCAATGAAAACATAATCATGAAGCTTGTAAACAAATCAAATGCACAATTTCTAAAATAACAATGGACTCAAAACACATGCACATTGAATCAATAAAGATTACTTGCCTTCACCAAATGCTAAAAATACTCCTTCTCAAGCACTTCCCTCAAGCTATTCCCACACTACAAGGAAACCCAAGAACAACCACACAAACTCACTCAAAAATGGAACCAAAGAACCCATTTTAACAAAAGGGTTTGTAAACATGAAAAACATGATCTTAAGGAACCAAAAATAACTCCATGAAAATTATGGGTTGAAACTCTTACCCAACAATGGCTAAACAAGAAGAGGTGAAGAAGATGAAGGGCTTGCTCCACAAGAAGCTCCAAGAAATTGGTGCCAATGGAAAGCTTGCAAGGAGAGGGAGAAGGTGATACCCTTAGAATTTCGTTTGGAGATCTCTAGCTATGTCATACAAGAGGAAATGAAGAGGAAGAGAGAAAGGTTTTCCTTGCCCTAGGTTCAGAAAATTGCAGAGATTGGGGGAAATGAATGAAAGGAGAGGAAGATGGGGTTTAAGTGATGAGAATGGGCCCCAACTAGCTGAACCTTGAAGTGACCAAAACACGATCTTGAGGGCCTCGGACGACCTCGACGAAGAAGGATAAAACGATCGTCGAAATATCTAGTTTCCAAAAAGTATATTTTTGACATGGTTTTGGGATCTCGAAAATTGTGTCCAGATTTGTGCATAAAAGACAATTTTACCCTCTTTGGGCCAAAACATGGGTTTTTGGGCTTCAAACATGAACGTGCTTAAGACGAAAGTTGTAACACATAGAAAAATATTCAAATGAAATCAAAATCACAATCACACGGAAACCGATACGATCCTCCCAAGCTTACACGTGCACTCAGGCCTTCCTGAGTGTGTCAGACTAACACTAAACGTTCTCAAAATTCCCAAAGCTATGTCCAAGACTAAACTAATTACTTTTAACTCAATGACCACTAAACCCACTTAAGACTAAACACATACTAATCGCACACTAATCGACTTGGTTTGGGTCGGGGTCTAACAAGGAGCGTCAGGAGGAGGCTCTTGAGCCACCCCCAGTGAGAGAGTGGCAGCCCGACGGTGTCAATTAGACGTCTGGCGGGTTTCTTGAGTTCGTCATTTTGTCTTGGGGTTTCTTTTGTTATTTTGAGAATTGTATTGGCCTCTGTTGGCCTGTCATGGGTTGTAACTAAAACTTAACTTACTTTCGTGTTAGTCTCATAACTTGAATTATAATGGGAATGCCATTTTAACTTCTTACTTTGATACTATGCCTTTTCATTATTTGTCGGACCACTTAGAAATTTTGGGTGCTTATCTTGATGTGATTTGCTACACGCTTCCGCATACTTGATCATGTGAGTCAGATTCCGCGTGTCTTTGAGAATCCTCACCGCGGGAACCTGTGGGAAAACATAAAAGATCGTAAATCACAAACACACGTCGCGGGCCCGGGATCCGTTCCGGGGTCGCGACACATGTGACCATCAAGAACTAGAATCCATTGCCAAGGATAGACAAATTATTTGATCAATTGCAAGGAGCAGCTTATTTTTCCAAGATAGACTTGAGATCAGGGTACCATCAGTTGAGAGTTAAAGACCAAGATTTTCAGAAAACAACTTTTAGAACAAGATATGGGCACTATGAGTTTTTAGTGATGCCCTTTGGTTTGATGAATGCAGCTGCAATCTTTATGGCTCTTATGAACAAAGTCTTTGCGCCATATTTGGATCACTCTACAGTATTATTCATTGATGACGTCCTTGCGTATTCCAAGAGTAAGAAGGAGCATGAAGAACATTTGAGGACAGCGTTACAGCTTTTGAAGGACAACCAGCTTTATGCAAAACTTAGTAAGTGTGAATTCTGGTTATAGCAAGTTGTTTTTCTTAGCCACATCATCTCCATAGAAGGTTTAGCAGTTGATCCAGCCAAGATAGAGGCAGTTGTTAATTGAGTGAGACCGGGCAGTGTGACAGAAATCAGAAGCTTTTTGAGGTTAGCAGGCTAATACAGAAGATTTGTCCAAGGTTTTTCCTCCATTATAGCACCGTTGACGAAATTGACCAGGAAGAATGTCCCATTTGTTTGGACCGAACAGTGTGAAACAAGTTTTCAAGAGTTGAAGGGAAGGTTAACCACAACTCCAATTCTTACGTTACCATCGAGCAGCGGCGGATTTATTGTTTATACAGATGCTTCGAATGTGGGACTAGGTTGTGTATTGATGCAGGATGGCAATGTGATTGCTTATGGCTCAAGACAGTTGAAGGACCATGAGAAGAATTATGCGACTCATTACTTGGAATTGGCGGCAGTTGTTTTTGCTTTGAAGATGTGGAGACACTACCTCTACAGGGAGAAATTTGAAGTCCATTCGGATCACCGAAGTTTGCAATATTTGTTCTCACAGAAGGATTCAAATATGAGATAGAGACAGGTAAAGTGAATGTTGTAGCTGATGCATTGAGCATAAAATTAGTGGCCATGGTCAGTTTGAGAGGAATTGGTGTTTTGTTAACAGTTTGAAGAATTGGGTGTGGAGGTGCAAACCCTGAAGCTAGGTACAATGCTAGCAAACATGACAGTATCAGATCCTACCTTCATTCAGAAGATCAAGGAAAGTCAGTTGCAAGACCCAGACTTGACAAAGATAGTAGAACATATCACAAAACGTACTGATTTCAAGATAGTGAATGGGGTACTGTATTTTCGTGACCGGTTATGTGTGCCAAATGTGGATGACTCAAAGAGTGAAATAATGAATGAGGCTCACAACACAAGATACTCGATGCATCCCGGTAGCACGAAGATGTACCCCAATTTGAAGAATAGATTTTGGTGGAACAACATGAAGAGAGAGATAGCAGCTTTCGTGTCCTGTTGTCTCATTTGTCAATTGATTAAAGCAGAACATCAAAAACCCCCAGGTTTGCTACAACCGTTGGAGATTCCGGAGTGGAAATGGGAGCATATCACCACCGATTTCATATCCGATTTGCCGAATACCAAGAAAGGAAATAATGCAATTTGGATTATTATAGATCGTCTGACAAAGTCTGCTCATTTCATTCCGATGAAGACAGGGAATATGATGCATATGGCACCACTTGCAAAACTATTCGTTGATGAGATCGTTAGTAAACACGGTCGGCCCGTCAACATCACTTCAGATAGAGACAGCCGGTTTGTTTCAAAGTTTTGGAAAACTCTTCATGAGTCTATGGGTACCAAACTCCAGTTCAGCACAGCATATCATCCTCAGACAGATGGTCAGTCAGAAAGGACGATACAGACTCTCGAAGACATGTTGCGTGCTTGTGTATTGGATTTCAAGGTTCAGTGGGATGAGTGCTTACCGCTTTGTGAATTTGCTTATAACAATAGCTACCACTCTAGCATCGGTATGGCACCTTTCGAGGCACTGTATGACAGAAGATGTAGGACTCCGGTTTGCTGGGAAAAAGTCAGTGAGCGTAGTTTTCATGGACCGACGATAATTTGAGAGACAAGTGACAAGGTCAAAATGATTCAGGAACGTTTGAAGATCGCCCGAAGTAGGCAGAAGAGTTATACAGACACTCGCCGAAGAGAATTGCAATTTCAAGTGGGTGACAAAGTGTTCTTGAAAATCTCACCGGTTAGAGGAACTTTGAGATTCGGACAAAAAGGCAAATTGTCAAGAAGATTTATTGGTCCCTATGAAATTTTGAGCAAGATTGGGGATGTCGCATATAGACTTGCGTTACCGCCTGAACTCTCTGGGGTACACAATGTATTTCATGTTTCTATGCTCAAGAAATACGTCTTTAGTCCTTCACATATACTACAGCATGAGCCTTTGGAGATTCGAGAAAATGCCTCGTATGTGGAAAAGCCGATCAAGATCATTGATACCAAAGAGCAAGAATTGAGAAATCAGACTATTCATTGGGTCAACGTACTTTGGAAAAATCACGAGCCAGAGGAAACCACATGGGAATTGAGAGATCAAGTGCAGAGGAAATATCCACAGCTTTTACCAGAGGTAAATGTTCATTTTATTTGGTGGACAAAATATCCTAAGGGGTGGAGGATGTTTGGCCCCGACCCAGACTAATTTGATTAGTGTGCAGTTAGTGTGTGTTTAGTCTTAAGTGGGTTTAGTTACTGTTGGGTTGGAATATAATTAGTTTTAGTCCTGGATATAGCTTTGGGAATTTTGAGAACGTTTAGTGTTAGTCAGACACGCTCAGGAAGGCCTGAATGTACGTGTAAGCTTGGGAGGATCGTATTGGTTTTCCGTTTTAATTGTGATTTTGATTTTATTTGAATGGTTTTATTAGTTTTTATAACTTTCGTTTTCAGCCCGTTCGTGTTTGAAGCCCAAAATCCAAGTTTTGGCCCAAAAGGGTAAAATTGTCTTTTATGCACAAATCTGGACACAAATTTTGAAATCTCAAAACCATATAAAAAATATACTTTTTAGAAACTAGATATTTCGAGGATCATTTTATCCTTCTTCGTCGAGTTCATTTGAGGCCCGCGAGATCACGTTTTTGTCAAAGCAAGGTTTAGGCTCATTGGGCCCCATTTGCTAGGGTTTTTAAGTCAACTCTTTCTCCTTCTCTCTTTTCACTCTCAAACCCTAACCCTAGAGAACCAAGAAGAGAAAACCTTTTTTTCTTTCCACTTATTTCTCTTGAATGCACATGGTAGAAGACTCCAAATGAAATTCCAAGACCATCATCTTCTTCCTTTCATCCCAAGCTTTCCATTGATACAAATTTCTTGAAGTTTCTAGTTGGGCAAGCCTTCCATTTTCTTCATCTCTTCTTGTTTAGCCATTTTTAGGTAAGAGCTCCAACCCATCTTTTTAATGGAGCCTTTTTGGTTCCTAAAGATTTGTTTTTCATGTTGCAAACCCTTTGATGAAAATGGGTTTCTTGTTTTCAAGTTTGAGTGAGCTTTGAATGGTTTTCATGGGGAATTTTTTTTTTGTAGCCTTTGGCTTAGCTTGAGTGGAAATGCTTGAAGAAGGTTTGTGACATCTTGGACTAAGGCAAGTAAAAAATCTAGGATGGATGTTATCATGTGTGCATTTGGTTTGCTTTCGTTTCATTCTCTTCATTTCATTGGAAATCTAAGTCTTGAGTGGAAATTTTGGGGATTTTATTTTATAATGGAGAATGGCAATGAGATGTTTTAAATAGTGATTGAATATGTGTGTTTTATCCCTTAGGGAGCTTATAGGCTCAGGGAAGTGCAGGTTGAAGGAGAAATAAGAAGATGGGAAGAAGAAATGTAAAAATTTAACTTGAAATGCATTGTCCACACAGCGTCGGTCAACCGTCGGTTAGCTGTTGGCTAACCAAAATTCCCATTTCGGTCGACTGACAGCCAACCGAACTAAGTTCGGCTCCTTTTCCCGTGACCTGCATTTCGTCAGGAAGATTTCGGTTAGCTGTCGGCTAACCGACATTTCTCACCTCGGTCGACCGACAGCCAACCGAAATCAGTTCGGTTCCATTTCCCGAGAGCTGAAATTTTCTGGGTAAATTTGTCGGTTAGCTCGTCGGTCAGCTGTCGGCTAACCGACATACCCCGTCTCGATCGACCGACAGGTGACCGTGAGGTAACCGAAATTTCAAGATGAGCTGTTTTAGATGGATTTCTGCAGGGATGACTGTCACGACCCCGGACCAGGCCCTCGAGGGACTGATCCGGGATCGGGACTAATAATGATAATCTACATCGACAGTTTAATAATATCATACATTTATTTAATTTCGCACAGGTGTCCGCGGTGAGGATATCACAACCATAAATGAATATTTCTTTTGAGTGCGGAAGCGTGTAGCAAATCAAATAGTTAAACTATCCTTAGTCATAAAGACGATATCACAAGTATAAAATACTGTATCAAAATGAGCAATGATCATAAGCATATTTCCCAAAACTAGTTAAAGTTTAAACAAAAGATCATTTAGTTACATTTCCCCAAAAATATAGGCCAACAAAGGCCAATATAACGAAACAATAATCCAAGAATGATTAAATAGTTTTCCCCATCATGTCCCGTCTCTCGTAGCAATCCTGATGTCTACATGACATCGTCAGCACGCCACTCGACTAATGGGCTGCGGTTCACCTACCGCCTCCTCCGGCTCCTCCTCAAGGTAGCCGGCAACGGGACCTGAGTACCAAAGCAAATGGGTCAGACACGACGGTCTGGCAAGAGAGTGAAAAGATATAACAACATATAATAAAGGAAATATCTTGAAAAGCATAGAAATCTGTTTAAGCAAGAACTCTCACAAATGAGATAAATCATTTACTAGAAAACAACTAAATAAGATAGAACATGTAAGGTAACCAAGGAATCGGGAACTAACAAAATGGCAATCGCATAAAGCTAAGTCCTCTATCACTAAAGTGACAAAAGTATAACGGGACGTTGGTCTCAATCACACAAGGTAAGGAGATTTAACGAAAAGCATATATACAATATAAATATACGGGACGGGACCACGGTAGCGAACCGGGTATCGGGACGGAACCACGGTAATAAACTGGGTATCGGGATCCAAACTGCAGCTGGCGGGACGACAGAGGGATCTCGAAGTCGGTGGACCAAACCGACAAGGTTATCCAAGCTTAGTGATGCCGACTCATAGGTCAAATAACAAATCGAGACATATGCAAAATACATCAAGTTCAAGTAAATAAATGAACGAGGTAAGAATACTCAAATGCATAACTTTCATTTCATGTTGGGCAATACTCTTCGGGACAAGACAATGTTACTAGTGTAACTATCATGCTTTCGGGAAAACAAATCATGTAATGTAACTCTTGGAAATGAAAGAATATAATGAACTATTGCAATTTCGGGAAAATATTGGTTTCAAGATTTATTTAAGGTGAATAGGGGTCCCATATGTCGATTGCAATAAAGACTTGGTACTCCTTGAGTTTGAAGACATTCCGGACTCCTTATGCACTTTACGATTTTCAAAACTTAAAATGAGATTATGGATAGTACTAGATGCTATGATAGAAAAGTCAAGACTATAAACAGTCCATCCTAAGTATGATGTTAATCCGGAAACATTGAACAACCTTCTCAGTAATCGAAAGGAATAGGATTCGCGATAACCAAGGAAATAGACCTTGCGTATAGATATAAGGAAGATATCGCGTCATCCCATACCGTTCAAGATTGAAATGGATTGAACTTCAATGCCACCGAACCAACCGTGAGGAGTGTCGGCTCAAGACATCCTCACACATAGTCCAATCAGTCCAAAAAGGGTAACCAAGGTCCCACCTAAAACCATTCTAAATCAGGTTGAAAAATTCATTCCAACAGAATTTTCCCAATGGGCCCGGTTGACCGGGCCTGGGCCAAGTCGACCGGGAGTTGTAACTTTAATTGGTCCAGGAAATTTTCGTCAGTGTGTCCCAGGTCGACCGGGCACACTGCGGAACAGAACCCAGGTTCTGTTCTGCAGTGCCCTGGTCCTCCTCTTTTTCCCCTCCTTCCAGCACATATACAACCACACAAAACTAGAGATAGAAAGACATTAAACTCATGTTTCCAAGACATTAAATGAAGCTATCAAGATGCATTAAGAGCATTTATTTCAACAATAAAAATCAATAAAAGCATGAAGATCCATTAATGTTTCACCAAACCATTTAAAACTCAAAACACCCAATCATTCACTTGCCTCATGTCCAAGCTAGCAGTACCAAGCTTATAATCACCTCTATAGCTCAAATCCAAGTTGGATGACCTTCAAATGAGAAGAGCTAGCTCAAAGGAAGTCTCAAAGTTGATGGATTTCTCTACAAAAGGTATCAAAAGGAAGCTCTCAATACGAGAAAGAGAATGGTGATCTCCATGTTGATGTTGGTGCAAGGTTAGTGTGGATTGGAGATGGAGAAAGCAAGAAGAAGAAGAAGGAGTTGCAAGAAAACCCTAGGTTCAGTTGTTGTGCTGGAACAATGGAGAATGAGATGAAAAGGGAGAGTGGGTTACCCTTTGTTAACAAATGGAGTTGGGTCCCATAACTAAAGAAGCTTATTTGGCTGAAATCATCTCTTTCGGGATCTCGGATGAATTCGACGAAGAAGGAAGAATTGATCGTCGAAATATCTAGTTTCTAAAAAGTATATATTTCGTGGTTTTCGGGGATATCAAGTTTTGGGTACAGGTTTAATGTGAAAAGACTGTTTTGCCCTCAAGGCTAGTAAATCGAGTTTCGGGACCTCGAATGGACACGGGATCAACATGAAAGTTGTAGGGATCACTAAGATAATTGAAACGGGATAAGAACGTGATTCCCAAAGATTCCGGAAAATCCTCTAAGTAATTGCCAAGTCAGAAGGGGAACCCCCAAAGGGTCCCACTAGTTACCAAAGCACTCAAATTTGCCCAAAACTAGAACCAAAGCTATTCCAAACCCAACTTAGCCAAAATCACTAATCAAGCTTAGCACTAACACCCAACTTAATTAGCACTAATCGGGTTCACTCGCGTCGGGGTCTTACATCCTCCACCCCTTAGGGCATTTGGTCCTCCAAATGAAACATAAGACTCACCTCTGGTAGTAGATGTGGATACTTCTTTTGTACTTGATCTCGTAATTCCCACGTTGCCTCTTCCGGTCCATGGTTCTCCAACAGTACCTTTACCTACTGAATAGTCCGTGTCCTCAACTCTTTTTCCTTTGTATAGATGATCTCAACGGGCTTCTCAACGTAAGTAGCATCCTTTCAAATCTCCAATGGCTCATGCCGGAGCACATGGGACGGATCGTGGACATACTTCTTCAACATAGACACATGGAAGACGTTGTGTACGCCGGATAGCTCGGGTGGTAAGGCTAATCTATAAGCCACGTCACTGATCTTACTCACAATGTCGTAGGGTCCGATGTATCTCCGTGATAGCTTGCCCTTCTGTCCAAATCTCGATGTTCCCCTTGTAGGTGACACTTTCAAGAAGACCTTGTCTCCTTCCTTGAACAGTAAATCTATACGATGGGAGTCTGCATAGCTCTTCTGTCTACTCCGGACACTTTTAGACGTTCCTGAATCAACTTGATTTTGTTGCTGGTCTCACTCACTATAGTCGGTCCATGGAAACTACGAGTGCCGACTTCTTCCCAACACACAGGTGTCCTACACCTTCTGCCATACAAAGCCTCAAAAGGCGTCATCCCAATGCTCGAATGGTAGCTGTTGTTGTAAGCGAACTCACACAACGGTAGAGTCTCATCCCATTGAGTCTTGAAGTTTAACACACAAGCACGGAGCATATCCTCAAGGGTCTGAATCGTTCTCTCTGACTGGCCATCTGTCTGAGGGTGATAAGCCGTGCTGAACTGTAATCTCGTACCCATAGACTCATGTAGCGTCTTCCAGAACCTCGAGACGAATCTGCAGTCCCTGTCGGATGTGATAGAAACTGGCTGCCCATGACAACTGACAATCTCATTGACGAACAACTCTGCCAAAGGTAGCATGTGCATCTTCTTCCCAGTCTTCATAGCAAGGAAATGCGCTGACTTGGTGAGACGGTCCACAATGACCCATATCGCATCGTTGCCTCTGCTAGTCCTCGGTAATCCCGAAATAAAGTCCATGGTAATGTGCTCCCACTTCCATTCTGGGATCTCTAACAGTTGCAACAACCCTGGAGGCCTCTGATGTTCTGCCTTGATCAACTGACAGGTCATGCAACGGGAGACAAACGCTGCAATCTCTCTCTTCATATTGTTCCACCAAAATCTGTCCTTCAAATTCCGATACATCTTTGTGCTGCCTGGATGCATTGAATACTTCGTGTTGTGAGCCTCGGTCATGATGTCATTTCTCAAATCTTCGATGTTAGGCACACATAGACAGTCACGGTAGTACAAAACTCCATCAACAATACGGAAGTCGGGACGTTCTGCTATATGCTCTGAAATCTTGGCCAACTCTAGATCTTGCAACTGACTATCCTTGATCTTCTGAATGAAAGAAGGCTCTGAAACTGACATGTTTGCTAACAAAAAACCCTTCCTTAGTGGCTACAGGTCTATACTCAACTCTTCAAATTGCTCAAAGATACAAGTGCCACTTAGCTTTGCCAAGCCCACCGATTTCCTGCTCAAGGCATCGACAACTACATTAGCTTTCCCCGGGTGATACTTGATTGGAAAATTGTAATCCTTTATATCTTACATCCATCTTCTCTGCCTCATGTTCAATTCTTTCTGTGAAAACAAGTACTGTAAGCTGCGGTGGTCGGAGTGGACTTCAAACTGCTCTCCATAGAGGTAATGTCTCCACATTTTCAACGCGAACACAACCACTGCTAACTCAAGATCATGGGTGGCATAGTTCTTCTCATGATCCTTCAACTGTCGAGATCCATAAGCAATCACTTTTCCTTCTTGCATCAAAACACAACCAAGTCCAACATTCGAAGCATCGGTAAAAATGGTAAAACCGCCGCTTCCGGATGGCAAAGTAAGGACTGGTGCTGTAGTCAATCTCTTCTTTAGCTCGTGGAAACTCTCTCCACACTGATCTGTCCATACATATGGTGCATTCTTCCTTGTCAACTTCGTCAATGGTGATGCAATCGAGGAAAATCCTTGCACAAACCTCCGATAATAGCCTGCCAATCCCAGAAAACTTCTAATTTCTGTCACATTCTTCGGTCTTTCCCAATTCACTACTGCTTCAATCTTGGACGGATCCACTGACAATCCTTCCTTGGAGATAATGTGCCCCAAGAATGCTACTTGGTCTAGCCAAAATTCACACTTGTTGAGCTTCGCATACAGCTGATTCTCTCTCAAGAGTTGCAATGCTATCCTCAAATGCTCTTCATGCTCTTCCTTGGTCTTGGAGTACACCAAAATGTCATCTATGAATACTACCACAAACTGATCTAGATACTCTGCAAATATCTTGTTCATCAATGCCATGAACATTGCCGGTGCATTTGTCAACCTAAATGGCATCACTAGAAACTCATGGTGGCCATATCTTGTCCAGAAAGTTGTTTTCAACACATCTGATTCTCTGACTCTCAGCTGATGGTAACTAGATCTCAAGTCAATCTTCGAAAAGTATGAAGCACCTTGCAATTGATCAAACAATTCATCTATCCTTGGCAATGGGTATTTGTTCTTAATGGTCACTTGATTCAATCTTCTGTAATCTATACACATTCTCATCGAACCATCCTTCTTCTTAACAAACAAGACTGGAGCTCCCCATGGTGAAATGCTCGGTCTCACAAAACCTTTATCTAACAACTCTTGCAACTGAGTCTTTCACTCCCCCAACTCTACTGGAGCCATTCTATATGGTGCAATAGATATCGGAGCGGTCCCTGGTAACAACTCAATAGTGAAATCAATCTCCCTGATGGGTGGTAAGCCTGGAATCTCCTCCGAAAATTCCCAAACAATTGGGATCTCTTCCACCCCTTGGGACCGTTTATCCTCCGTGATAAACGCTAAATAGGCTTCACAACCACTTCTCAAAAGTCTGTCAGCTTTCAACGCTGAAACAAACCCTGCACTAGAATTCCTCCTCTCTCCCTGAAACAACACTCCTTCTGGTGTCTCGACTAACTTGAAAGTAAGGGTCTTATGGAAACAATCCATTGTGGCATGGGATCCAGCCAGCCAATCCATCCCTAGGATGACATCATAATCAAACATCTCCAAAGAAATGAGATCTGCGGTTAAAACCACTTCTCCTAACTGGACTGTGCAACTAGGGTAATATGTTCTACAAATAATTTGTTTGCCTACTGGGGTTGCCACAATCAAAATAAACTCAAGTTCTCTAGCATGCATATCAATCAACTTAGAAAATTCATGGGATAAGAATGAATGTGTAGAGCTAGGGTCAAATAAAATCTTAGCTTTTATCCCACAAACAAGAAGTATACCTTCCACTACATTTCCCGCTGCCTCTGCATCAACTCTATTGACCCCGTAGATTTGCCCTCGATGTTGTGGCCTATTCTGAGCTTGTTGTGGCCTGCCTTGCTGTGCATTCCTATTCTGCTGCGGTGCACGCTGATTCTGGTTCTGTCCCTACTGATAACGGGCCTGTTGCTGTGGCTGCTGCTGTCTATGCTGTTGTTGCTGTGGTGCTTGTTGCTGGAGTGGTCTTGCCTGGTTTTGGACAACCAATGCATTCTGTGGTGGTGCTGGACGTTGGGGTCCTTGCTACTGTTGCTGATTCTGCCTATCCAGTTTAGGACAATCCCTCATTTGGTGGTCCATCGAACCACACCTGAAGCATGCTCCTGTAATGGTACGACATTCAGCACTGGCATGGTTCTTCCCACAATGGATGCAAACCACTGGATTCTGAACATTTGGCCCTGTCCTTTGCTTCTTGTTCTGATGATTTCTCTGGGGTTGGTAGTTCTGCTGCTGAGCTGGACTCTTGCCTTGCACTCTAAGGATCTTGTTGTGGAAGTTCTCAAACTTACAGGCCCTCTTGACCGCTTCATCGAAAGTAGCAGGTGGCACCACTCCGGTGGCATCCCTCTCAATGAAAGGGTTAAGTCCCTCAAAGAACTTGGCAATCTTCTTCTCAACAGTATCCACCAACTCTAGAGCATATCTGGACAGTCTCTCAAACTTGGTGAGATACTCTAAGACTGTCATACTCCCTTGGACAAGCTGTTGAAATTCTATTGCCTTTTGCTTCTTGATATGAGCGGGTACATACTTATCATGAAATTGCCTCTTGAAGTTTGCCAAACCTCTGCATCAGCCATGGTCTTATATTCTTCCCGAACTGTCTTCCACCATCTGTCTGTTGTACCGCTAAATAGAGATGATGCTAGCTTCACTCTTTCTCCTCCTGTACATTGGAAGATTCAAATATATTCTCTGTATGTTCTAACCAATCATCTGCAGCTATTGGGTCCTCTATTCCAAGAAATTCCTTCGGAGCCCTCTTCCGAAACCGTTCAAACAAAGCATTCGGGTCATGCTGCCTTTGATTGATAACGATTGCGGGCTGAGGTTGAACTGGCTCGGGTCTTCTTTGTAACACTTCCAATAACTGCCTCTGCATATCTGCCAATTCTCTAGCATGGTCTTCCTCTCTTTTGAGCTTTTGTTCTTGCAACCTAGCTTGATTCTCATTAGCTTGACGTTGTTGGTCAAGCATTGCTTGCATCATCTGCTGAAATTGATTTGGAGGGTTGTTATCAACCCTATCCTCTTCAAGTGGAACTGTGTGATCACTATCGCTAGCAGAAGGGCTGCCATTCACTGGTCTCTTACGAAGTGGCATGATGTTGCAAAAAACAAATTGTTAGCACATAATAATATAAAGGGGGTCACACATTGCACACACGATACTAGCTAACGAAAGATCTAACGGATCCTCGCCACGTCCTTAGGATTTCTAGTTTCTCTTAAATGCTTGATGTGAGAACCCGACCCCTAATCTCTTGGATTAGTGTTGTTTTATTTGTGGATTAGTTCTTTTAGTGGGTTTAGTAGTTGTTGGGTTGAGTTTGTGAGCTAGAATGGTTTTTCTTCTAGTTTTGGGCTTTTGAGTGCTTTAGTAGCTAGTGGGGCCCTTTGGGGGTTCCCTTTTCGGCTTTGCATTTACTTGTAAGATTTTCCCGATTTGTTTCGTATTGTGTTTTTGGTCCGTTGCATTCATCTTGAGGAATCCTACAACTTTCATGTTGATCTCGTATCCATTTGAGAACCCGAAACCCGATTTCTTGGCCTTGAGGGCAAAACAGTCATTGCACACCAAATCTGTACCCAAAACTCGATATTCTCGAAATCCGTGAAACATATACTTTTTGGAAACTAGATATTTCGACGATCATTTCTTCCTTCTTCGTCGAATCCATCCGAGGTCCCGAATTAGATGATTTCAGCCACCCAAGTTCTTTAAGTTGTGGGACCCAAACCTCACTTGCTTATAAGAGGAACCCATCCCCTTTCATTCCATTCCATTCCTCATTTTCCAGCACAAACCAGCAGCCTAGGGTTTTCCCTTGTGCTTCTCTTCTTCTTCTTGCTTCTCCATCTCCAAGCCACACCAATAGTTCATCAATCAAGAAATGGAGACCACCTTTCTTCTTCCTCATCTTGCAAGCTTTCCATTGATACCATTTGTGAAGAGAACCCTCCATCACAAGACTTCCTTTGAGCTTACCTTGTCCATTAGAGGACCTTGCAAGGTTTGTTTTGGGGGTTTTTGTAGAGATTGTGGATCTTGAGCTTGAGAGGTGATTAGGAGCTTGATTTGGTTGATTAGAGTCAAAGGCAAGTGGATGAATGGATGGTTTTAATGTTATCAAAGTTTTATGAGAAAACCCTAAGTTTATTTCTTGTTCTTGATCATTGGATACATGTTTGCACATATGCTTCTTGTCACATATATATGGATTTCGAAATTTGCATATTAATGGTTGTTTCTATCTTGTTAATCTCTTGGAAAGGTATGCATTTCATTTGGTCAAGTTTGCTCATATGGTTTTATAAGGAATAGGATAGGTTTGGCCATCCAAGGTTATGTTTATTAGTTACATTGACTTGAAGTTGATACTCATTTAACGAGTTTTGTTAAATCATCTATTGTAATGGAATTGTGATCAATAGCTTTGTTTATCCATAGATTTTTGGCTCAATTGGACTTTTGTATACATTGGAGATTCTTCCCTTTGGTTTGGTTTTTAAATGGGAAGAAAGAAGGTGTTTGGATTTAATGTTCATTGAAGTTTTGATGGGAGTTTTTATTTTAGTTTGGATGTTTGTTGAAGAAAGGAAAAGCTCAATTTGTATAAGAGTTCAAGTGGAAGAGAAAGGAGGGAAAGGATGTAAAAAAAAAAACAACAAAATTTCGGATGCCTGGGAGGTTTCTGCCTCCTGGCGTCCAGACGCCAGGAGACAGAGACCTGGGCGCCCTTTTCTGCTTCCGGGCGTCCAGACGCCTGGTTTCTGGCGTTCGGACGCCGGGAACCTGCAGGCGGGGTAAAAATTGCCACTTTGAAACGCCTATAACTTTTGATTCCCATATCGGATTTGGAAGTTCTATATACCGTTGGAAAGCTCTTGAAGCAAGGAATCCAATAGTATACTTATCTTAGTGATAAAAGATTGAAAAGTGAAGTGGATATTTGAACCAATGAAAACTAGTATGTGATTAAGAGTTTTCAACTTGATGTTGTGCATTTTAAAATAGTAAAAGTGCATAAGGAGCCCGGAATGTCTTCAAACTCAAGGAGTACCAAGTAATTATTATAATCGACATACGGGACCCCTATTCACTTAAATAGATCTTGTAATCAATATTCTTCCCGAAATGGTATAGTGCATTATATTTCCTCATTTCCCGAGATTTGCATTACATGACTTGTTTCCCGAAAGCATTGGAGTTACACTAGTAACAGTGAATTGTCCCGAGATGTATTGCCCGACATGAAATGTTAGTGTACCCTTGAGCACCCCCGTCTTGCCCGTATATCTATTGTACTTGGTTTAATTGCATATGTCTCGATTGTATTTGACCTATGAGTCGGCACCACTAAGCTTGGATAGCCTTGTTGGTCTGATCCACCGACTTGGAGATCCCCCTCTTGTCCCGCCAGCTGCAGCTTGGATCCCGCTACCCGGTTATTACCGTGGTCTTGTCCCGATACCGCAGATTGCTACTGTGGTCCCCGATGCCCGGCTCGCTACCGTGGTCATGTATAGTATATGTATATGCATTCATGAGATCCACTGTTTCTCCTCACCTCGAGTGACTGAGATCAGTGCCGAGTGACTGAGATCAAGGCCTAGTTATTGCTCTATCGCTTTAGTGATAGAGGACTTAGCTTCGTGTGGTTGCCATCTTGCCAGTTCCCGATTCCTTGGTTACCCGACATGTTTTATATTGTTTACTTGCTTTCTGATAAATGATTCGTTTCCTTTATGAAAGTTGTTATTTAAACAAGTGCTAATATTCTCCAATGTAAATTCAGTTATTATTATATTGTTTTCTGTCCTTTGTACACGCACATGTTTTAAATGAATGCCGGTTGGGTGAATACCCATGCTTTTAGCTATGTTTCAAACGATCAATGATTTTGCTAGATTTATATGATTACACATGTTTTAAAGGAATACCCGAATTGTTAAATATCCGAGCTTGCTTTAAAGGACATTTGGTTTGTCAGAATCTATGTTTATACCTGTTTTTTTAAATGATACCCGATTTATTAAGTATCCATGCTTTGAAATATGTTTTATACGACACGTGTTTTGCCAGATTCCTATGTTTATACCTGTTTTAAATGATTACCCGATTCGTTAAATATCCATGCTTTGAAATATGTTTTATACGACACGCGTTTTGCCAGATTCCTATGTTTATACCTGTTTTAAATGATTACCCGATTCGTTAAATATCCATGCTTTGAAATATGTTTCAAATGACACTTGTTTGCCAGATCCCTACGTTTATACCTGTTTTAAACGATATCCAGTTTGTTAAATATCCGCATTTCTACATAGGTTTCAAATGGACATTGGTTTTGCTAGATTGCTATGAATACCTGGTTTGTTGTATACTTATGTTTTTACCTAAGTCTCAAATGAACGTTTGTTTCGCCCGGCCACTATATTTATGAATGTTTTAGACGAACACCCGATTGACAAATATCTATGCTTTTTACGGATGTTGTAAATGAATATATGTTTTATCAGATATTCATGTTTTACCCATGCTTGAAATGAATACAGGTCTTCCCCGACATTCCTGACCTTGCACCCGTTTAATTATATGCAGCATTTGATCGAGTATCATGATTTATCTTATGTTTTATTATTCAGTATATTTGTTATCTTTTCATCCACCTGCCAGACCGTCGTGTCTGACCCACTACTTTTGGTACTCAGGTTCAGATTTCTTCGTCCCGAGATGAGTGCTTTTGTTGGCTATGGAGCCATGTTTTGCAGGTTGTTTTGTCGGCTATGTCATGTAGACATTGAGCTTGACATCGGAGCTACGTCATATTTGGGGTAGTGATTATAGCTTTTGTTCTATGGCTTCTCTTAGCCTTTTTCTTGGGATTCTTAATTAATGTATATTGATAATTGTAACTTGAACATATTTGGGAATGTAATATCCTGTTACTGTCAGCTCTGTAATTTATTGTGATGGGTACTCCAGTCTGATATGATTCTTGATATATTAGCTATATGCTAAATGTTGAGTGCGACGCGGAATCCGATGGTCGTGGACTTCGGGTCGCAACGCCACAAAAGCTTCCGCAAAATATTCAGAATGTGTTGTCTTCACACACGCGGATCTTGGGAGAAAAATATATTTGTGCTAAATCCCATTTCCCGCCCCCAAGGTTCTGGTTCGGGGGCGTGACACTTGAAATACGTCTCGCACTGATACCAGTCTGTCACGACCCAGGACCGGGCCCCCGAGGGACTGATCCGGGATCGGGACTAATAATGATAATCTACATCGACAGTTCAATAATACCATACATTTATTTAATTTCCCACAGGTGTCCGCAGTGAGGATATCACAACCATAAATGAATATTTCTTTTGAGTGCGGAAGCATGTAATAAATCAAATAGTTAAACTATCCTTAGTCATAAAGATGATATCACAAGTATAAAATATTGTATCAAAATGAGCAATGATCATAAGCATCTTTCCCAAAAATAGTTAAAGTTTAAACAAAAGATCATTTAGTTACATTTCCCCAAAAATATAGGCCAACAAAGGCCAATATAACGAAACAATAATCCAAGAATGATTAAATAGTTTTCCCCATCATGTCACGTCTCTCGCAGCAATCCTGATGTCTACATGACATCGTCAGCACGCCACTCGACTAATGGGCTGCGGTTCACCTACCGCCTCCTCCGGCTCCTCCTCAAGGTAGCCGGCAACGGGACTTGAGTACCAAAGCAAATGGGTCAGACACGACGGTCTGGCAAGAGAGTGAAAGATATAACAACATATAATAAAGAAAATATCTTGAAAAGCATAGAAATCTGTTTAAGCAAGAACTCTCATAAATGAGATAAATCATTTACTAGAAAACAACTAAATAAGATAAAACATGTAAGGTAACCAAGGAATCGGGAACTAACAAAATGGCAATCGCATAAAGCTAAGTCCTCTATCACTAAAGTGACAAAAGTATAACGGGACGTTGGTCTCAATCACACAAGGTAAGGAGATTTAACGAAAAGCATATATACAATATAAATATACGGGACGGGACCACGGTAGCGAACCGGGTATCGGGACGGAACCACGGTAATAAACTGGGTATCGGGATCCAAACTGCAGCTGGCGGGACGAGAGAGGGATCTCGAAGTCGGTGGACCAAACCGACAAGGTTATCCAAGCTTAGTGATGCCGACTCATAGGTCAAATAACAAATCGAGACATATGCAAAATACATCAAGTTCAAGTAAATAAATGAATGGGGCAAGAATACTCAAATGCATAACTTTCATTTCATGTTGGGCAATACTCTTCGGGACAAGTCAATGTTACTAGTGTAACTATCATGCTTTCGGGAAAACAAATCATGTAATGTAACTCTTGGAAATGAAAGAATATAATGAACTATTACAATTTCGGGAAAATATTGGTTTCAAGATTTATTTAAGGTGAATAGGGGTCCCGTATGTCGATTGCAATAAAGACTTGGTACTCCTTGAGTTTGAAGACATTTCGTGCTCCTTATGCACTTTACGATTTTCAAAACTTAAAATGAGATTATGGATAGTACTAGATGCTATGATAGAAAAATCAAAACTATAAACAGTCCATCCTAAGTATGATGTTTATCCGGAAACATCGAGCAACCTACTCAGTCATCGAAAGGAATAGGATTCGCGATAACCAAGGAAATAGACTTCGCGTATAGATATAAGGAAGATATCGCGTCGTCCCATACCGTTCAAAATTGAAATGGATAGAACTTCGATGCCACCGAACCAACCGTGAGGAGTGTCGGCTCAAGACATCCTCTCACATAGTCCAATCAATCCAAAAAGGGTAGCCAAGGTCCCACCTAAAACCATTCTAAATCAGGTTGAAAAGTTCATTCCAACAGAATTTTCCCAATGGGCCCGGTCGACCTGGCCTTTGTGTGCCCGGTCGACCGGCCATGGGCCAGGTCGACCGGGAGTTGTAACTTCAATTGGTCCCAGAAATTTTCGTCAGTGTGTCCCAGGTCGACCGGGCACACTGCGGAACAGAACCCAGGTTCTGTTCTGCAGTGCCCTGGTCCTCCTCTTTTTCCCCTCCTTCCAACACATATACAACCACACAAATCTAGAGATAGAAAGACATTAAACTCATGTTTCCAAGACATTAAATGAAGCTATCAAGATGCATTAAGAGCATTTATTTCAACAATAAAAATCAATAAAAGCATGAAGATCAATTAATGTTTCACCAAACCATTTAAAACTCAAAACACCCTCAATCATTCACTTGCCTCAAGTCCAAGCTAGCAGTACCAAGCTTCTAATCACCTTTATAGCTCAAATCCAAGTTGGATGACTTTCAAATGAGAAGAGCTAGCTCAAAGGAAGTCTCAAAGTTGATGGACTTCTCTACAAAAGGTATCAAAAGGAAGCTCTCAATACGAGGAAGAGAATGGTGATCTCCATGTTGATGTTGGTGCAAGGTTAGTGTGGATTGGAGATGGAGAAAGCAAGAAGAAGAAGAAGGAGTTACAAGAAAACCCTAGGTTCAGTTGTTGTGCTGGAACAATGGAGAATGAAATGAAAAGGGAGAGTGGGTTACCCTTTGTTAGCAAATGGAGTTGGGTCCCACAACTAAAGAAGCTTGTTTGGCTGAAATCATCTCTTTCGGGATCTCGGATGAATTCGACGAAGAATGAAGAATTGATCATCGAAATATCTAGTTTCTAAAAAGTATATGTTTCGCGGGTTTCGGGGATATCAAGTTTTGGGTACTGGTTTAATGTGAAAAGACTGTTTTGCCCTCAAGGCTAGTAAATCGGGTTTCGGGGCCTCAAATGGACACGGGATCAACATGAAAGTTGTAGGGATCACTAAGATAATTGAAACGGGATAAGAACGCGATTCCCAAAGATTCCGGAAAATTCTCTAAGTAATTGCCAAGTCAGAAGGGGAACCCCCAAAGGGTCCCACTAGTTACCAAAGCACTCAAATTTGCCCAAAACTAGAACCAAAGCTATTCCAAACCCAACTTTGCCAAAGTCACTAATCAAGCTTACCACTAACACCCAACTTAATTAGCACTAATCGGGTTCACTCGGGTCGGGGTCTTACAATGAAAAACTAGAATATGTTATGGGGCTTTTAACCCGACATTATGTGATTGAAACCTGAGATGTCTTTAACTTTGGGGGCACCCTATTCTCTTTGCGATTCCAACATTTGGGTTTCAATTACACAAGGGTCAACCAAAGCTCCTTACATACGCTTGATAGACTTTGCTTTCGAACTTTAGTTTTGATGCAACAAGTATTATCGTATACTCGTTTTGAAGTTAAGTATAAGCTCGTTTGAAAATGGTTTCAAGGATAAAACGGGGGTCACTTCTTAAGCGTGTTTTGCATATATATACTTATGCCTCTTGCTAACCGTGTGTTGAGTTCATGAATTTACACATTTACGCATCATATTAAGATGAATTAGAGATTTAATTAGGTGATTTGCATCATTATTCATCTAATTTAATCATTTCATGCATTTTCACCTAGGAATCTAAATTTTCATACTTTTCATACATTTTCTGCATTAACTTAGACTGGTTTGCAAATTTTCTCCGAAGAGTCCCAGTTGGAGTAGAACTCTATCCGAATGGGTCCCGCTTCAATATGGGCTCTTCAGTATTTAATGTGTTAAATTAGAATGCGCAGAAAATGAGAATTGTAGACCTCTGTCACGGAGCCCACTTTCAAGCACACAGCCATCCTGGGCCCTGCATTGCTTAATTGAAGATTGAAAAGAAGTAAATTAAAGAATTCACCATGTGGACCCCACACACAAGCCATATGCAAATCAATCAAAGGAGGGGTCCACTCATCATGTCAGTTGAAGAATCCTAACTACAGAAGAAGACTTCTCAGAGGGCCCACTATTCAAACAGATGAAATGTCCCACATGGCAGGGTGCACAGTGGTTGCAAATTTGAAATTATTAATGGATAATTCAAAGAGTATCATTCTGAATGGAACAAAAGAAGAAGAGTTTGAATCATCCACATCTGATGTCCTTTCAAAAAAGAAAGTTGTGCAGAGATAGAATCCATTGCAAATCAAATTTTAAAAGTTAATCCCGTTTTTATCAGGACAACTAATCTTCAAATGGCCATAACTTTCAATCCGACCGTCAGATCAATGAAATTTACCTACCGTTGGAAAGCTTATTCAGAGTAGATACTCGTAGAGTCCAAGAATGTGCAAATCAGAGCTATATTGATAAAGTTATGGGTCCATAGATTTTCATGTTCATTTTTAGACGGGATTGCAATTAAATCCACACTGTTGATAATCAATTGTTGCACATCCCTTGTGGGACCCCATTTGAAGATTAGCTAAGCCACCCAGAGGTTTCTAGAAGCTTTCACCTCATTCAAATTCAAAAAGGATAAGAGATGTTAGGGATTTTGTATTTGCAATTTGATGGATGCATTTTCACTTTAGCATCATTTGAATTTTCACACATGCATTGTTTTTGAAAATCTTGAAATCTGGTTTTATACATGCATTGGTTTTTAGACTTGTAGAATTAATGATTTATGCATGTTTTGTTTTTAAACTTGGATGCATTGGTTTTAGAATCCAAACTCTTTTGAAAACCTAATTCTTTGTGCTTTACTTTTGAGAAATCATATTGAAAATTTAGGTTTATGTCTTGCATACTTTCATCACCTTCAGAATCATTTTTTTATGCATTTTTATGTGAAAAGAGCTTTTAGAAATCAAGCTAGCCTATGTTTTAAATCTTCCAAATTATTTTAGGCTTTTTGTGTTTCATGTTTTTAAACATCTTCGTTTGATTTAAAACATGTTTCCTAGCTTGGTTTAGTGGCCCAAAAATCCCCACAAAGAAACACCTTCAAATTTGCAAAATATGGATTTTTTGGTCCCAGGGGGTGGTCCGGTAGTGTCGCCGGTCGACCGGCCCAGAGGTCCCGGTCGACCGGGAATACTGCAGGCCAACTGGGCCCCTATAGCCCCAACGGTCATTTTTCTTATCGTTGTGTGATCCCGGTCGACCGAGACCTGTTTGCAGGTCGACCGAGGACTAGCCGTTGGACTGTTTTCTTGTATAAAGTCCATTCATTTCCAACCTTTTTCAAGGCTTGAAACATGAACTTTTGAGACCATATTGGAGCCAAAGAAAGGGGAAGAAGTTGGAAAGGCTAGAGGGCTATTTGGAAATCAAATGCTTAAGTTTTCAAAAGGTACATCTTACTAGTATTTTGATTTCCATTAAAATGAAATCCATGCATGCTTAAATCTTTGTATTTTCACTTATGCATGATTTCTAGAGTTGTGTTGCAAACTCAATATCATCTTTGGTAAATTAGTTTGGTTTGCAAACTCTCTTATCCTAATCACATGTGTTCTTAGACTTTAACATTCATACAACTTGTCTGTTTCATTTCTTCAAAGTTGTTTGAATCTTTTATGTGATTAGTTTTCTTTTCAATCATCATTTTATAAGCTTTGATTTTAAAATGCATCATGCATTCATTTAAGAGCTTCATTGTTGAATTTGATTGAAGAAAAGCATTCATACACTTATGCACACACTTTAGCTTGTTTTAGTGTATGTTTGTAATTTGAATTAAACTTTCATATTAGCCTATTTAAGAGGCAATTTCATTGAGCTTAAAATTGTATCTCTTAGAGTGATCTTTTGTGAAGACACTTTCTTAGAGAAATCTTCTTTTGTAAAGGTTATTGCTTAGCCTAAGAAAAGCATAGTGTAAAGGTTATTGCTTAGCCTAAGAAAAGCATTTTGTAAAGGTTATTGCTTAGCCTAGAAAAGCACATTGAGAGGTTGTTGTTTAGCCTAGAAAAACAACATTGTAAGGGTTATTACTTAGCCTAGTAAAAAGCATAAATAGTGGAAATCCGGTGGGGTGATTGGATCACAAGCCGGTAGTGGACGTAGGCATTGAGGCCGAACCACTATAAACCTTGGTGTTGTGGTGTATGCTTGTGGTGATTCATTTATTAGCTTCCGCATATTGTTTGATTAATCATCACTTGTGACTAGTTTTTGTTAAGAAGTTAAAATTGATTTAAATTGGTCACAATTGTAGCTCACCCTATTCACCCCCACCCCCCCCCCCCCTCTAGGGTTAGGATCCCAAGGACTTTCAAGAGATATACCTTATCAATGAAGATAAACCAAATCTGCAGAGAATGTGTTCAGATTCAATGTATCTGATAGATAACCGGAGAAATAAAAGGAACGAAAAGGTAGCATACGAGAGAAACTCCCTCCCCTTGGACGCCCATGATCACTCTCTCTCTCCACTTTCTCTTCTTTCTCTAATCAATAGATTTCAAGAATTATTTTTGGGTATTCTGAAGCCCTGTTCCAGAAATTAGGATTTTTAGAAAAGAGATTTCTGAGAGATCATTGTACGAGGAGATGCTATCAATGAAATTACTTATGGAGTTCTTTTCAATGGCTAGCTACATTTCTGGATTGGAGAACACAGATGAAGCTAAGTAGATCTTTGATTTAATCTATGTTATTTTTCTATTACTTTCTTGTCTCTTTTAAATGCATGCTCTATTAGAATAATAGATCTGTCTTCATGCCTTTGGCAGCCTCTGTTTTGACTTTTAATGAAAATAGTTTGATGATTTATACTTATTTTGATAGATTATGCTTAGGGCTGAGATCATTTGATAATTTATGCTTAATTTGATGAGTCATATTTATGATTTTTCATTCTTTTATGAGGGGAAGGAGATCTTGGGTTGACCTTATTCTTTTTATTAAAAATTGATTTTTGCGAAAGACAAATCCTCCGGATCCGAAACA
The DNA here is from genome assembly GCA_038049695.1 of Cinnamomum chago. NCBI lineage: Eukaryota > Viridiplantae > Streptophyta > Magnoliopsida > Laurales > Lauraceae > Cinnamomum > Cinnamomum chago. Next base: position 59,602,932 of record CP142451.1, read on the forward strand.
TTGATTTGTTTCTGATCTGAGTTATTTTGAGACAAATAGTAGAATAATTGCATGGATGGACTAATTATCTTGCTTAGTGGATTCTGGATGCTCTGATCTGTTTTAAGTAATTGATTGGTTTGTGTTTCTGTATTTTTTTAGTTTTTTTTCTTGGATCTCAATTACTTATTAATCTTTGATTAAAAAAATCAGATTTTAAATTTTAACTTAGTGCTCCTTGTGGGATTGACCTGTAATTGCCACTATCTCAACAAGATAACTGTGCACTTGCAGTAATTTTAATGGATTGATTTAATTCACATCACCGTGCCTTGTTTAGTTCTGATAAATGATCTCCCCCTTCAAACTTGATTTGGTTTAAAACGTGTTTCGCCGTGTTTTGGGCATTCATGAATTTAAGTGAACACCACTAAGCTTGGATTGCCCTTTCAGTTTGATCCACTGTTTGGAGGTCCATAAACATGTGGATTGTCTGCTGATTGGTCGTGTATCTTATTACACATCGTTCGTGTCCGGTTCTGCGGCCGGAATCCCCATATATGTGGGAATCGTGTTGTGATTATATTATGTATATCGTGCTTGTCGTGCGTGCTTGCTCTTTTCATTATAAATGATAGAGAAAGGATGGGCTCACTGTGGATTGTGACTATTGATGATATTATAAGTATTCATGCTAGCTTTGCTCGTATCTCGATATGTATCCTAGTCATGTAACTGTTTACAATTCAGCAAAATGTCTTTATATGTTTCTTTAAACATTTACTTCTTACATGCTCATGCCTAAATTGATTACCTGCCAAACCGTCGCGTTTGACCCTTGTATGTTGGTGCCCAGGTGCGGTGACGTTGCCTTTGAGGAGGAGCGTCCAGAGGAGGCTCTTGAGCCACCCCCAGTCAGAGAGTGGCAACCCGACGATGTCCACTAGACGTCGGGTGGGTTCTTGACTTTCGCTCCATTTTTGTCATGGGTTCCTTTTGTTATTTTGAGAATTGTATTGGCCTTTGTTGGCCTCTTATGGGGATGTAACCAAATTTAACTACCTTTTTGTGTTAGTCTCATAACTTGAATTGTAATGGGAATGCCATGTTAACTCCTTTCTTATGATACTCTGTCTTGATATTTGTCACGCCCCCGAACCGAAACCTCGGGGGCGGGAAATGGGATTTAGCATAAATGTATTTTACTTCTCCCAGGATCCGCGTGTGTGAAGACAACACATCCCAACACATTCTGAATATTTTGCGGAAGCATTTGTGGCGTTGCGACCCGAAGTCCGTGGCCATCGGATTCCGCGTCGCACTCAACCTTTAGCCCATAGCTATTATATCAAGAATCATATCAGACTGGAGTAATCATCACAATAAATTACAGAGCTGACAGTAACAGGATATTACATTCCCAAATATATTCAAGTTACAATTATCAATGTACATTAATTAAGAATCCCAAGAAAAAGGCTAATAAAAGCCATACAACAATAAGCTATAAACTACTACCCAAATGTGACGTAACTCCGATGTCAAGCTCAATGTCTACATGACATAGCCGACAAACTAACCTGCAAAGCATGGCTCTACAGCCAACAAAGGCACTCAACTCGGGGCGAAGAAATCTGAACCTGAGTACCAAAAGTAGTGGGTCAGACACGACGGTCTGGCAGGTGGATGAAAAGATAACAAATATACTGCAGAATAAAACATATGATAAATCATGCTATTCGATCAAATGCTGCATATAATTAAACGGGTGCAAAAGTCGGGAATCTCGGGGAAAACCTGTATTCCTTTCAAGCATGGGTAAAACATGAATGTCTAATAAAACATGTGTTCGTTTGCATCATCTATAATCATAGATATTTGACAATCGGGTGTTCGTCTAAAACATGTATAAATATAGTGGTTTGACAAAACAAACGTTCATTTGAAACTTAAGTAAAAACACAAGTATACAACAAATCGGGTATCCATAGCAGTCTGGCAAAACCAAAGTCCATTTGAAAGATATGTGAAAATACAGATATTTAATAAAACTAGGTGTTCATTTAAAACATATCTCAAAGCAGGGATATTTAACAAATCGGATATTCATTTGAAACCGGTATAAACACAGTGATCTGGCAAAACAAGTGTCATTTGAAACATATTTCAAAGCATGGGTATTTGACAATTCGGGTATTCATTTAAAACATGTGTAATCACATAAATCTAGTAAAACCATCGATCGTTTGAAACATATGTGAAAGCATGGGTATTCGCCCAACCGGTATCCATTTAAAACATATACGTGTTCAAAGGACATAAAACAATATAATAGTGACTGAATTTACAATAGAGAGCATTAACACTTACCTAAATAACAACTTTCATAAAAGCAATGAATCATTTATCTGAAAACAAGTAAGCAATATAAACCATGTCGGGTGTCCAAGGAATCGGGAACTGGCAAGATGGCAATCACAAGAAGCTAAGTCCTCTATCACCGAAGTGACAAGAGCGGGACGTTGGTCTCAGTCACACAAGGTGAGGAGACTCAACGTAAATCATATATACAATAATAAATATACGGGAACGGGAACGGGACCACGGTAGCGAACCGGGTATCGGGACGGGACCACGGTAATAACCGGGTATCGGGATCCAAACTGCAGCTGGCGGGACGGGAGAGGGATCTCCAAGTCGGTGGATCAAACCGACAAGGTATCCAAGCTTAGTGATGCCGACTCATAGGTCAAAACCAATCGAGACATATGCAAGTAAATCAAGTACAGTAAATAAACGGGTAAACCGGGGGTGCTCAAGGGCACACAGTCACTTCATATCGGGAATACATCTCGGGACAAATAACTGTTACTAAAGTAACTTCAATGCTTTCGGGAAAACAAGTCATGTAATGCAAATCTCGAGAAAAGAGGTGAAACAATGAACTATAACAATTTCGGGTAAAAATATCGGTTTCAAGATCTATTTAAGTGAATAGGGGTCCCGTATGTCGATTTTAACAATTAGTTGGTACTCCTTGAGTTTAAAGACATTCCGGGCTCCTTATGCACTTTTACGCTTTTCAAAACTTCGAATGACATCCTTGTGATATGGTTTCTTTCTCGAATGGCCTCATACCATGCTTAGTGAATCTCCTTTGATCGACAAAGCTCAACGCTCGAACGAACCGGAGAGTTCGTTCGAGCGGGGAGCTTTTCGAAATCTGGGGAATTTCGGTTACCTGGCGGTCAGTTGGCGGTTAGCCGCCGCTGGGGCAGGCAGCTAGCCGCTGGCTGACCGCACAGCTGACCGCGGCTGGGCTGCAGAAATGCAGCTTACTGGAAAGCTGACCGCCAAGTGCGGTTAGATGGCGGTTAGCCGCCGATGTGTTCGGCGGTTAGCCGCTGGCCAACCGTGGAGCTGACTGAATTTTGAGGTGGAGAAGGGTGCTCTCTGGAAAAGTAACCGTAACATTTCGGCTAGCTGGCGGTTAGCCGCCAGTCACCAGGCGGCTAGCCGCCGGGTGACCGCAGGCTGACCGCCAGGTGCGGGAATCACCCACTGTGTTCAGATTTAAGCCCTTTCTCCTCCTCAAACCATTCTCCTCACTTCCACTTAATCCTTGCCACAAAACTGAGTTAAAGCTCCTCCAATGCAACTATCTACACTTCTCCACAACTCCAATATGGGTTTATTCCATCACCTCATCCATCAATATCAAATCCAATGCAATTAAAGAAAGAAGGAAACCATTTCACAATAGGGTACATTTGATATAAGCAAGAAGAATTTAAATGACATTCACCAATACACTTATAAGACATAAATGCACTACCATGAATGCACTACCAAAGCTCTATCATGGGCATTTATTTCAAACCAATGTAATAATTAGACATGAGTGAAAAGCACCAAAAATCATGGAAAGCTTATAAAGATCAAAACATCCACTTGCATTTCTCTTCCAAAATCACTTCAAATCCTCATTAAACTCCAATGAACAATTAAATTCAAACACCTCTTTAAATGAGTATCAATTCAAGTCAATGTGACTTATAACATAACCATGAATAGCCAATCCAACCTCATTCCTTATAAAACCATATGAACAAACTTGACTAAATAAAATGCATACATTCCCAAGAGTTCCAAGAGATTTAACAAGAGAGAAAAACCAATTCATATGCATTTCGAAATCAATAGAAATGTGACAAGAAGCATATGTGCAAACGTGTATCCAATGATCAAGAACAAGTAATAAAACTTAAGATTTTCTCATAAAACTTAATAACATTCAAACCATCCATTCATCCACTTGCCTTTGACTCTAATCAAGCAAACCAAGCTCCTAATCACCTCTCAAGCTCAAGATCAACAATCTCTACAAAAACCCCCAAAACAAACCCTAAAATGGGTTAAACAATGAAATGACCATGAAACCTTTCAATAATCAAGGTGGAGCTTCTCTAAGGCTAGAAGATTACAAATCTAGAATCACTTACTTGGATGACCTTCAAATGAGAAGAACAAGCTCAAGGGAGGTCTCTAGGTTGGGAGATTTCTCCAAAAATGGTATCAATGGGAAGAATCACTTACTTGGATGACCTTCAAATGAGAAGAACAAGCTCAAGGGAGGTCTCTAGGTTGGGAGATTTCTCCAAAAATGGTATCAATGGGGAGCCATGGTGAAGAGGAAGAAGAAGATGGTCTCCATTTCTTGATTGAGGAATTATTGGTGTGGCTTGGAGATGAAGAAGCAAGAAGAAGAAGAAGTTGCACAAGGGAAAACACTAGGTTCAGCTGGAACAATGGTGAAGAATGAGCAATGAAGGAGATGGGTTCCTCTTATAAACAAGTGGGGTTTGGGTCCCACAACTTAAGGGACTTGGGTGGCTGAAATCATCTAATTCGGGACCTCGGATGGATTCGACGAAGAAGAGAAAAATGTTTCTCATAAAATCTAGTTTTCAAAAAGTATAACTTTGGCATGGTTCTGGGATCTTGAAATTTGGGTCCAGATTTGGTGTGAAAAGACTGTTTTGCCCTCAAGGCCAAGAAATCGGGTTTTCGGGTTCTCGAATGGACACGGGATCAACATGAAAGTTGTAAGAATCCACAAGATGAATGCAACGGGCCAAAAACACAATTCAAAACAAATCGGGAAAATCTCATAAGAAAATGCAAAGCCGAAAAGGGAACCCCCAAAGGGCCCCACAAGCTACCAAAGCACTCAAAAGCCCAAAACTAGAAGAAAAACCATTCTAGCTCACAAACTCAACCCAACAAATATTAATCCCACTAAAAGAACTAATCCACAAATAAAACGACACTAATCCAAGAGATCAGGGGTCGGGTTCTCACAATATTATTTTTTTATGGCACTTGAAATTTTATTGGTTCTTATCTTGATGTGATTTGCTACACGCTTCCGCAAACTTGATCGTGTGAGCTAGATTTCATGTGCTTCTGGAATCCTCACCGTGGGAACCTGTGGGAAAACAACAAAAACAACGTCGCGGTCCCGGGACCCGTTCCGGGGTCGCGACAGGAACTAAAGGTTGGTTATTCTATAGTCCCAGAGAGCAGAAAGTGTTGGTGAGCACTAATGCGGTTTTTCTGGAGGAAGATTATATGATGTACCAGAAATCTTTACAAAAGGTGATCTTGGAAGAAACTCAAGAGAAAACAATTCCAAATCCAAGTATGATCGAACTTGAGAAAGAACTGCCCTTATCAGACCCAGTAGTTACACCGGTGCCTCGTCATAGTGGGAGGATTGTCAGACCTCCTGATAGGTTCTCGTTCTTGGGAGAGTCTTACGAGGCAGTCCCGGAAGAACCGGAACAAGATCCTTGTAACTATGATAAAGCAATTAATGACATAGATTTGGGTCGTTGGCAAGATGCCATGAAAGCTGAGATAGAGTCTATGCCAATCAGGTCTAGACACTTGTGGACTTACCTGCCAATATTAAACCAATTGGGTGCAAGTGGGTCTATAAGAGAAAAAGAGGACCAGATGGTAGAGTGGAGACCTTTAAGGCCAGGCTTGTTTCGAAAGGGTATACTCAGAAATAGGGCATCGATTATGAGGAAACCTTCTCGCCGATAGACATGCTCACGTCCATCCAGATACTTTTATCCATTGCGGCTCATCAAAATTACGAGATTTGGCAAATGAATGTCAAGATGACGTTTCTCAACGACCATCTTGAGGAAGACATCTATATGGTGCATCCAGACGATTTTGTAGCTAAAAAGCAAAAGCAAATGGTTTGCAAGCTGCAGAAGTCTATTTATGGACTGAAGCAAGCATCCCGAAACTAAAACATCTGTTTTGACCAGGCAATCAAGTCATTTGGTTTTTGTCGAAATCCGGATGAGTCGTGTGTACATGGAAAGTGAAGGTGACAGGGTAGTCTTTCTAGTTTTATATGTCGATGACATCCTTCTCCTCGAGAAAGACATATGAATGTTATCAACAGTGAAAGTTTGGTTAGCCAAGACTTTTGATATGAAGGATTTAGGAGAAGCTAGTTACATCCTAGGGATCAAACTCCATCGAGACCGAAAAAATAGGATTATTGGCTTATCCCAAGCCGCATACATAGATAAGGTACTGGTACATTTGCTCTGTAAGACTCCAAGAAGGGTATTACACCTTTTAGGCATGGAGTGCACCTTTCCAAGGATCCGTGTCCCAAGACACCTGAGGAAAAGGAGCAGATGAGGTCGATACCATATGCTCCGGCTATTGGTAGTCTCTTGTATGCTATGGTTTGTACTAGACCAGATATCTGTCATGCAGTGGGCCTACTCAGCAGATATTAGTCTAACTCATGACCTGAACATTGGACTGCTGTGAAATGTATTCTTAAATACTTAAGAATGACTAGAGATTACATGTTGATTTTGTTAGATTGTATGAACTCAATCCATCAGTTGATGTAATAAATTGATTAATTTCTTTATTTATCAATAAAATCATGCTTTCCGTTCATGAGATGAATGGTGTTTTTATTACTTTATGCACATGACCAATACATATGACATGATGGTACATGAGATGAACCTTGTTCCATTAGTATATTAGATGTGATATATGTACACTACAACAAACTGCACATTTCCCGACACTATTTGCCGATGCAGTGAAAATTTGCGTTGGCAAAAGTCTGATTTCCAACGCATATTTGGACTGCGTTGGCAATTAGTGTCGGAAAATGATAGTTTTACCGACGCAAGTAAGACCGCGTTGGCAAAAGCTATTGAAACCACATTGGCGCCAACAAAAAAAACACCAAAAGAGAGGGAAAGTTTTGCCAACGCGTTTTTCTCTAATGGCGACGCAATAATGCGTTGGCAATTATCTTGTTTACTGGCGACGCACAAGTGTGCGTTGGGAAATGTCTGAGTTTTTATTCGTACAATTGCCAACATATGAGTTGCGTCCCCAAAACCCCATTTATGACAAACTTACCTTTTCAGACACTATTTTCCGACACAGTGAAAGTTGCGTTGGCAAAAGTCACAGAAAATTGCTGCTTTTACTGACTCAAGTAAGACTGCGTTGGCAAAAGCTTTGGAAAAACTTTCCCGACACTATTTGCCGACGCAGTGAAAATTGGCATTGACAAAAGTCTTATTTCCGATGCATATTTGGACTGCGTTGGCAAAAGTCACATAGTATTGTTACTTTTAGCAACACAAGTAAGACCATGTTGGCAAAAGTTATGGAAAACATACAATTATTTTGCTTACTGGCGATGCACAGGTCTATGTCTGCAAAGCCCCATTTAGTAAAATTCATTTTGCCAAAATAATATGAGCACTCCGTTTTAATCGCTTTTATATATTCCAAACTCTCTACCTTTTTCATGGGTTTTTACTTTTTAATTTTTTATTCAGGGGGCAACTACAATAGCTTCTAGTGGAGTATGGTGGGAACTTTTTTGGATGGGTCCCACTCGTGCCCATATATGGATAATCAGAGTCGTTCAAAAAGTCCATACACATTTAATTATGGGGTATCCCAATTTTTTGTTTAGAATTGAGTTGGAACCACTGTAAAATTGACCAGAAAACCATGGCTAAAAAAATATTGTTTTATTAACTTTTTTTTGTGTGTTCAATCGTATGATAAGATAACCTCCATTCAAAATGAGATTTTGGTGGAAATTAAAAATTTTTAGTTTATAGCATCTAACTTTTTGTGGCGGCCTATGCTATTGAGGCTAAAAATATATTTTTAGCGGCTAGTATTATATTGGGTGAACTAAACCTAATTTTTGGTGGTCATAGGATCTCCCGCTAAACCTCCTAGCATTATAAAAGACTCACGCCAAAACCTTATTCCCCTGTTCTTAAACCCTTTCGAATTTCTTCATCGTGTTTCTTCTTCTCGCAGTTCCTGCAAGCGAAATCCTCCTTCGGAGTCGGCTTCTTGTTGCAACTGCAGCAAGCGAAATCCTCTTTCGCCATCGTCTTCTTCTTGCAACTGCAGCAAGGCAAACCTTTCTTCGGAATCATCTTCTTCTTGCAAGTACAACAAGCAAAGGTATGATCTCTCCCTCTCCATCTCTCTTTATGCCGTCCAGTCCTCCCTATTCTCCCACCGCCCCTGCATCCACCCGCCCAGACCCTCTGCCCGCCAGCAACCCTCTCGCCAAGCAGCCCTCTAGTTGACTTCTTTGTTTGTTATTGTATTGGTAAATAGAAGAAGGAAAAGGGGCCTTCATGCGAAGGAAATCTAGTATTGATTTCTTGCACTGTTTGTATGTGATTTCTCTTGATCTGAAGTGGTCTGTGATTAGGGTTTTTGGGATTGTTTTTTTCTCTCTTTTTTTAATTGATTTCTATTTGAGTTGGAGTGGTATGTGATTTCCTAATCTACTTTTTTTTCTCCCCGGATAAGAATAACATCATGCCAGTGCTACAAGAATTCCAATTGTCAATCTCTTATGTGCTATGGATTTCATTGCAATGGGTGGATCTTTGTTCCAAAATCAAACGATTGACAGAATTTTTTTGTTGTTGTTATTTTTGTACTTTCTGAAGTTATAAGGATTTGGTATGCTTCAAGTGGAACTATTGATGTTCCCATTGATTAGAAAGGAAAAACCAAGTGAAGCATAAATAATTCCAAAGTTTTTACTTTGATTTTAAACTCGGTTGAGTTAATAACAAGTTTTCCTTAAAAATCCTTCTTGTCTGCTGGGAGTAAGGAATCTCATGTCACCAGTTATTAATATCTTTTGAACTAGAACAATTTCAGGCTGCTTGAATGAACTGAGAACCCCTGTACGAGGGAACTAGATTACACCTACAGGTTCTTTTAGTGGGACAGACAAGCGAGAAAAAGATACAAAATTAGTGAGAAAAAGAACAACAGAGTAATGTTCAATGTTATCAGTGGAAAGGGTATGGACAAATTTGTAAATCAATGCAAGAAACAATGCAGCTATTGGAAATGAACAGGTCATATTATCTTTGAAGATATAGACAACCCAAAGAAGAAAAACATGTTCTAATGACAAAGCAAGCATGAATGTTTTTACAAGATACGATAGAATGCATCATAGGCACCGAGCATGTTTGGAAACTTGAAATGCTTCTCAGCTAAGAGAAGTTTAATGACTGTCGTATAAGAATACATTCCACCAAACCTTTATCATATTCAAATGATAAAGAATTGCGAAAAGAATGCTATATTGGTGTTATCTTTGATGCAGGCTTAAGGTCAAGCCTAACAGAGAGGCCTGAGACTTTGATCTCCTCAAAAATAGCTTTTCTGTGGAAAGGATGAGCAATGAGATTTCCGTACACGCCAGTGGCTCAAGAAAGGAAAAAAAAATGGAGAAACAGGGGCAGCATTTTTGGTTCCACACCTTGATCAAGAGTAGCAAAAACAGTTTTCGATGTACCTTGAAAACCCGAAAGCAAAGACTAAAAGGAATCAATTCAATTCTGCCTCGTCTTTTTTATTTCTCACCAATATCCTATGTAACATTCTAATGTGTTCTGGTAACACTTATTATAACATAACCTTACAAAGACACCCCAAAGAAAATGGATGGAGGGCCATACTGCTTATATAAGCTTTCATGATATTCTGCAGTATTCAGCAATGCCAAAGTTTCTCTGTGATGTGATCAGCTTTGATACCTTTGAATCCACTTTCTGATGCAAAAGTTTTGAAATTCTCAGTAGAAAGCCATGACTGATGAGTCTTGATCCGTTTCCACAGCTTGCCAATTCATTGTGGCTTGTCAGTTAATAAATTTAATTTGTATTAAGTTTTTCTCGCAACAATAAGAGCCCTGGAATCATCACTTGCATTCTCATTCGAAGCAGCATCTTTTGCAGTTGCTTTGAATGAGTTGCTGCCATTGCTTTAGTTTCCATGGGCAATTGAAACCTACACCTCCAATTGTTTGGGCATTGGAAATTCATAAGCACCCAGAGACAGACACGAGAGAGCAGAGTATGGATGTAGTTATTGCAGTGATCGTTGATGGCAGACACTGCTATCTTCCAGGAGGGCCCATGCACAGTTAGAGTCTAGGTAACTGAACACCAATATTGTTCCCAGAATGGTAACCAATGGTCTACATTTATGCTACTAGCAACATACTATAGAGTTATCTGAGATTATCCAATTGGCTTTTTTTTTCCTCTGTTTGAAAGAACCCCTTCCCTTTCTATGACTGTAAGCACCGATCAATTACCACTGCCACATCTCAAAGTAATGATAAATCTTCATCACTGATCTAATGCCAGCGAGTGGAAAACTCAATCAAAAGACCAGTTTCCAAACCAAAAATCTTCCCAGAATCAAGTTCCATCCCACCCAACCATTCGATATTTCCCCATTTCTCCCTCTATGGCTGTAAGCACCAATCAACTACCACCTCTCAAAGTAATGATAAGTCTTCAAAACTGAACTAGCACCAATGAATGGAAAACTCAATCAAAAGTGAACATTAAGATAAAAAATCTTCATGTCTTGTTGGATATTCCAATGCAGATCTGTTGCTTTGTTCTCTCTCTCTCTCTATCTGTTTTTTTTTTATTGAGTCCCTGTTTTTCATGCATCCTAATGATACTTTTTACCACTAGCCCATGGTGCCAAGTCCTTAAACAATGTTTTGTTTTTTGAAGTCCCTCGGCATCTTGGCTTGTTTTTCGTTATTTTGTGATGTGGACTGTGTTGTTCTCTTTTGTTAGGTGCTAAATGAAATATCCATGTTAGCCCAAAAAAAAAAAAAGATTTCTTATCGATTTTTGTTCGTGGAGCTTATATTTATGTTGTTCTGATGAATCAGCTTATATTTTTGACAAATTATGCTTGTTCATGAGTTTGCTTTTGGTGCAATTTGCTTGTTGGGAGCTTCTGTTTAACTGTTCAATATATTAGATGCTGATTGATGAATTTGTCACGGGAGAATTTATGCATTCAGTAGCAAAAGAGGGGAGAGTCTGAGTAGTGGTCTGTTTATTTTCTTTCATCCAATAGACTTTTGAGTTAAAATTATCTGTCTGCATCAGTGCATGTTTGGATGTTCGTGAAATTTGTTTTGATGGGGATACTGTAATGACTGGTTTTATCACGTTAAACATTCCGGCAACGCATGATGCAAAATGGTCTTTTTTTCCACCACCTAAAATTGCAAGTCATGATGTTTCAGGTTGTACCTGAAGTGGCTGAAATTTGGGGAGATTGTCCTGCCATGCCAAATTTCTGTGGACAACTGGACATTCAAAGAAAAAAAACTGGAAATTTAAATACGGCCTTGAATGTTTGATTTTGTGACTTGGTCAACTCATAGATATCTATTTATTAATTGGATGGAAAACTTGCATGTGTGCAGGTCATGATCTGACTCCCATTGTTTTGTTCACGAAGAGGTAATGAAGTGAGGGAGATAATACTCTCTCCTTATTTATGTATCTTTATAAATCATACTTATATGAGATTATGTATTTTATTGTGGAGAATGGAGATCTTGGCTGCTATTATTCATTTACTTTTCTGACATGCTGATGCTCATGCAGTTACAATGTCACTGTGAGAGCTTTTGATGGGACATTGTTCAGCACAATATGCCTGATCTCTTTTCAAAGTTGACATTCCTTTGAATTGATTGGTACTTGTGATCTCTGTTTTATAAATATTTACTTACTCAATTCATTATCTATTACTTGTAATTTTTAGCGCAGTCACAGAGGAATAAAGAGAGCCGGAGCAAATTGAAGACGCTTCATACATCTGGATCTCGATCATTTGCAGCTCAGTTCTCGATCATGCAGGCAGATGAGCAAGAGGCTCCTCGATCTCAACCTGATTTATATCGACAACGACACTATAGCAAGAAGAACAAATGGATCACAGATCATGCTGAGGAGACACATGTGAGTTGTTTCATTAACAATTATATATATATGAAGCGAACTGGATTCGATTGTGAAATCAGTCGCTTCATTTGAATTTAATTTTGACTATATAAAATTGTTGACTTTGGGGTGTGGTTAATTTTCTAAAACTTTATGAATTTAACTTTTCACAATTCTTATAATATATTTAATGTTAGAAATTATATTTCGTGCTTAGCACGGGGCACTCTTCGCTAGTATTGTAGATCCCAGATTATTTCAGTTGCCTGACATATATTAATTACATGACATATTTGAATGCTTTGATAATGCAGCGAAGAATGGAAGATGCACTGTCGCAGCCTGAAATTAACTCTCCAGTGGCTGAGCAACAGGTGTTCGAGAATCTGCTTGGGAAAAGGGTCGCAAGGAGGCAAGGGTACCGCTCGAGGGGCCCATCATCATCTTCTACTGGTATCTTGATGTCTTCTGAGATAAGCACCCTACGGCAGCAACTAGCTGATTCTTTGAAAGCACAAGAAGAGTTGAGAGAAGAGTTGCGGCAACAGTATGAGGACTCGCAGAAGCAAATGCAAGATCAGGCAGCTATGCAGGTTCAAATGCAGAGTCAGATTCAGTTGCTGCTTTCCCGGGTCGGTATGGATGGTTCGGGCTCCTCCGAAAGATAAGGATTTGATGGTTTTATGAATTGGCATGGGTCATCCCTCTAACAAGTTCATTTTACTCCTTGCTGGCCTTGTTTCATGGTGTACTTTGGATATTTGATGATGATTAGATTTTAGTTAAGATTTAATTTATTGAGATATTTGACTTTTTTTTACGCGGGATATTACGTTTTATGTGGCATGGACAAGTTTTATGATTGGTTTTAGTTTATTGATGACTCATTATTTTTTATTGTTACATGATGAATGTGGGATTATTTGGTGTTTATCAATGCTTATGCTTGTGCAATGTTGAAAATGTAGATTTGAACAGGAAAATATTGTACAGGAATTTTTCCTAATTTTTTTCAATTATTTCTTAATTGATAAGAGAAGTTATTTCCCAATGCACTCTCTGCGTCGCCAAAAGTAAATTTCCTGCCCGCGTTAGAGACTTTTCTCGATGCATCAACATGTCAGAATATGTATGACTGGCGCTGTGTATGCGTCGTCAAATATGTATTCCGACACTAGTATGTGTGTTGGGAAATGTATAACCGACATTATTATGCGTCGGCAATGACGTAAATCTATATTCCGACGCACTCTTCGCGTAGCCAAAAGTAATTTTCCTGCATCGTTAAAGACATAACCCGATGCTTCAACACGTCGGGATATGTATTACCTGTAAGTCCATGGGGATCCGAACCCTAGAGGGGGGGTGAATAGGGTGAGCTTCTTTTATGACCAATTTTAACAATTTTAACTTCTTTAAAACAAACTAGTCATAAGTGATGATTATCAAACAACATGCGGAAGCTTAAAGAAAACAATCACCACAAAGCAAGCACCATCACACAAGTATTTATAGTGGTTCGGCCTCAATGCCTACATCCACTACCGGCTTGTGATCCAACACCCCACCGGATTTCCACTATTTATGCTTTTCAATAGGCTAAGCAATAACCTTTACACTATGCTTTCCAAGGCTTAGCAATAACCTTTACAATGATGTTTTTCCAAGGCTAAACATCAACCTATACACTATGCTTTTAAAGGCTAAGCAATAACCTCTTCAACCACAAGGTTGGTTATCTCACTAATTAGTGTCTATCGTACACTTGATGGAGATTCTATTAAGCTCATTACAATGCCTCTTAAATAGGCGGATATGGAAGTGAAAAGCTAATACACACTCACACTATGAATGCAAAGATGAAAACAAATGAAGTGTGTGTGTGTGTGGTCCTCAATCATTTAGAAAATGAAAGTTCATAAATGTATGCCTAAGGCTTTTGAAAGTTTTAGCTCAAAAACATTTATGATTGAGGAAGGAATGCAATCACATGTTAAAAGTAACAACTTGTTAATGATATCAAAGTTACACAAGTTGTATGAAATTAATTAGCTCTAAACATGTGAAGCATAGGGATGTCAATCAAATCAACATGAAGCTCAAAACATAAAAATAGATTTGATTGAAAAGAGGGGACAAATCATATGTGATTATAAATACAACTTGAATAAGATATACCAATCAAAGTAAGGCAAGTTGTGAAACTTTAAAACAATAATACACATATGATTTGTAAAGATGTTGAATCCAAAACATAAGATACATTTGAAAGAGATTTTCTTATGATGGAAAACAACAACCAAAGATTCAACAAAGTATATGAATCATGTTACATATTTCATTAACATGATCTACTTAGATTTACCAAAGATAAAGTACTACTTTGATGAATCAATGGTGATGTATCCATAACAATAGATCTATTCAAAATATAACACATGCTAAGGATACAACAAATCATAGATTAACATGTTACAAAGATTTACCAATGATAAAACAAAACATGAAAACATATGATTTGTAAAGAAGTTGAATCCAAAACATAAGTTAGTTTTGAGAGAGATGTTCTTATGATGGAAAACAACAATCAAAGATTCAACCAAGTATATGGATCATGTTACATATGATTTACCAAAGTTCTTTCATTAACATGATCTACTTAGATTTACCAAAGTTAAGTACTACTTGGATTGAATCATGTGATGTTGTATCCAAAACAATAAATCAACTCAAAACATAAAATATGTTAAGGACACAACACAAACATAGTTTAACATGCTAGAAATGATTTACCAAAAATAAAACAAAGCATGAAAACATATGATTAAGGAAGGAAGAGCCTACTTGGTGGTTTAACTTCATTAATCCAAGCTTTAGCTTTCCTAATCATCCCCTTCATCCCTTGGTTCTTTTCCCTTTTGATATGCCTCAATTCCTCTCAAGGAGGGGTTAAAAATTCCCTACTTTTGGCAAGGGAAAGAACTCATATTTATAGCAAAAAGTGGCCAACGGCTAGTCCTCGGTCGACCGGCAAACAGGCCTCGGTCGACCGAGAACACACAACGGTCATATTTCTGACCGTTGGTGCTCCCAGGCAATTTTTGCCTGCAGTTGTCTCGGTCGACCGAGACCTGCCTCTCGGTCGACCGACGACACTGCCGGGACAACCCCCCTTTGACAAAAAATCCAACTTTTGCCATTTCAAAGTTATTTCTTTGGGGGACCTTTTGGCCACTAAATCAAGCTTGGAAAACATGTTTTAAAGATTCTAATGGTTTTTAAAACATGAACATAAAAAGCCTAAAAAGTTTATGAAAACTTTAAAACCATAGGCTAGCTTGATTTCTAAAACTTTTTCCAAAAACTAATGCATCCAAGTTTTAAAAACAAATCATGCATAAATAGAAACTTTTACTAATCTTAAAACCAATGCATGAATAAATCAAGATTTCAAGTTTAACTAAAACAATGCAAGTGTGTGAGAATCAAATGATGCTAGAATGAAATGCATCCATCAAATTGCAATCTACAAAATTCCTAACAATCTCCCCCTTTGCAATTTGATGGCAACACACTCACCACTGAACATACACACTTAGTCTTCAGCTCCCCCTCAGCTGGACAAGGCTTGAAATCTTCTTGGATGCTCCTTCTCATAGCTTGGGCTCTTGGGCTTCAATCTTCATGATGCTTGGTGCTTGATCATTCTTCAATCTTTCTTTCTTTATGGGCAAGCATCTTCTTTAGCTCCAAGCTTTCTTTCTTCTAGTTGCTCTCCCCCTTTGACCATGCCTCTTTCTCCCTTTGGCAAGGTATGTATTCTCTCCCCTTGTAGAAGATCATACAAAAACCTCCCCTTAGGAAGCTTGGACATTCTCTTCACCCTTTTGAGAACTTGCATAATTTCTCCCCCTTTGCCATTAAATTGCAAAGGTACCTACACACATGAAATAAGGAAAATACCTTTAGTAGCACCTGTTAACAAATGAAATCGAAAATGAAATACATAACAGGCTATCATGTGAGGTAGTAGTCTCTAAGGGCTCAAAGGCAATCCTAGGGTCAATTTGATCAAAACTAATACTTCCTATGAAGGTTTACACTCCCCCTCAATCCATTCTCTTCTTTTGTCAAACTCTTGACAAAGATTTAACTATTAGGTACAAGTAGAAGATGGTTTAACCAAGTGAGGGTCAACTTCAAAGAAAGGATTAGATTCATTTAACTATAAAGCACAATATGATCAAATTACCAAAAGAGAGCTAGGTCAAATGGGAAAAGCAATCATGGATATCAATTGGAAAAACAAAGAATACCAATTGAGATTTAAGGATATGACTATTAACACAATCACTCTAAAATGGATGTAAGAATATACCTATTAGGAAGAATCCAAATTAGAGCTATCCATGATGCAATGGGGTTAAATAATCATAGCATCAAATAATTTAACTAAGAAAAACATATGCTATGAAGGTTTTGAAAATCATTTCATTCAATCATTAAATATGACTTATTAAAGTGCAAATTGAGTGAAATGACATTCAAACATGAAGCCAACCTCAACTAATAACCAACCAATATTATGAACACATAAACATGGTGGTCATGAGATATACCTATTAGAGCAAAAGAGGTGGCAACATGAACATTATGATGCTAATGGTGTGTGACATGGAACAATCATATTACTTATCAAGTTCAATCCAATGCACACAAGATTTATCACATTCACAAGAAATCAAATCAATCAAACATTATACCAATTGAAACTAATTGAATTTGATAACATGATAAAGAGCAAGAATGTGACAAAATTCCATCAAGCATCATAAATGCATATTCATCACTTTTAAAGATATGACTATTGAGCATAGTGATGAACAAGATAAATTGCAATGCAAAAGAATATGACTTGGTAAAGCATGCAATTTACAAAGTGACTAAATCATATGAATTCAACATCTAAGATATCCATCAAACATATAGAAATATGAGAAATGGGTTTCAAAGAGTTTCATATGATTAAGAACACTACTATGAAGTTGAAACATGTATAAGAATGACATCACTTAGAGTAAATACATGAATCAACATCATAACCATCCAAAAAGAATATGACTAGAAAGCATAGAGGATGGATTTTAGTTCTAGTATGGTTTCAACAAATATAAGAAATACCACAACCATACAAAGAACCATTTGACATTTGCATAGAGAGGATCAATCAACACTCAAGATCTAACTCATACCAATCATAAAAAAGAATATAACTATTTAAGCACAAGAAGGTATGAAGTTAAAAGAATCAATCTATCATGTAACATCTCCACTCTTAGCAAATGTACAAAGCTTACAATGCAATGGAAAATGGATATGAGGTCTATACCAAATGAACTTAGCACATAAAATCACATATGTACTTAAAAAGCTCAAATACAAGATTTTACTATAAAGCACATAAACAATCATCAAAATGCATTAATGAGAATATACCAAGTTAGGCACAAACATGCAAATCAATGAAACATATCCAACCATGCAATGTAAGTCAACAAAATCAATTTGCATAAAGAATGTAACTAATAGAGCAAAGATGCAAATAGATTGAAAAAATTATTTCCTCTCAAATGATAAAAACATAATAAAGCACAAGGAAATAACTTCAAGGAAAATGCTTCTATAAATATAACTAATAAAGCTTAGAACATTTTCCAAAGTTTTTCAAATCACTTCAATGTATGAAATTCCAACAAAGAATCATTTATAGAATTATGAGCAAGTGAATTTGAAAAACAAGAAGTGTACTATTGTAAATTTTCAAATTGTAAAACAATAGACACTCACAAATTTTCCATACAAAGAGATATAACTTTGAAAACTCAATGGAAAACTTAAATTTGCTTCAAATCATTTGATTTCCAAAAAGGATATAACTATGACAATCATCAAATGATTTTACAACATCAATTGATCATGAAAAAACTAGCTAAGAAAGCTTATGTAATCACAATCAATTTATCATGACTAGATATGCACTACAAGAGATATAACTATATGATCAAAATGAAAATCCATCATGAAAAGGTTGCAATCAAAGGATTTTGAAAACCATGAGATATAACTATAAAAGTTCATGAAGACAAAATCAAATGATCACAAAGAAACATTGCATTTTAAAAGATGTGACTATAAAGCAACAAAATGCAAATGTACAAAGACCAACAAATAGATATAACTAAAAAGAGTAGGTTGGTCTAGGGGTATCAAGGCCTAAAGGTTACTCCAAATGAGTACCAATGAAGATTCACCTAAGGTCTTGAAAAGGATGTCCTTGAGAGAACACTTTGAGGACTCACCAACTCTAGAAGATATAACTTGGAAAAGTCTTAGAGTGGTGCAATGAGGCTAGGGAAATATCAATTTCAAACATAGTGGAAATCTTTAAAAAGATATGCAATAAATCACAACACTAGGGTTCAAATCTAGCAAGGATCAACTCCGGGTTGTTAAGCCCTAAAATGGAGTAACCCTCTCTGATACCACTTGTAAGTCCATGGGGATCCGAACCCTAGAGGGGGGGTGAATAGGGTGAGCTTCTTTTATGACCAATTTTAACAATTTTAACTTCTTTAAAACAAACTAGTCATAAGTGATGATTATCAAACAACATGCGGAAGCTTAAAGAAAACAATCACCACAAAGCAAGCACCATCACACAAGTATTTATAGTGGTTCGGCCTCAATGCCTACATCCACTACCGGCTTGTGATCCAACACCCCACCGGATTTCCACTATTTATGCTTTTCAATAGGCTAAGCAATAACCTTTACACTATGCTTTCCAAGGCTTAGCAATAACCTTTACAATGATGTTTTTCCAAGGCTAAACATCAACCTATACACTATGCTTTTAAAGGCTAAGCAATAACCTCTTCAACCACAAGGTTGGTTATCTCACTAATTAGTGTCTATCGTACACTTGATGGAGATTCTATTAAGCTCATTACAATGCCTCTTAAATAGGCGGATATGGAAGTGAAAAGCTAATACACACTCACACTATGAATGCAAAGATGAAAACAAATGAAGTGTGTGTGTGTGTGGTCCTCAATCATTTAGAAAATGAAAGTTCATAAATGTATGCCTAAGGCTTTTGAAAGTTTTAGCTCAAAAACATTTATGATTGAGGAAGGAATGCAATCACATGTTAAAAGTAACAACTTGTTAATGATATCAAAGTTACACAAGTTGTATGAAATTAATTAGCTCTAAACATGTGAAGCATAGGGATGTCAATCAAATCAACATGAAGCTCAAAACATAAAAATAGATTTGATTGAAAAGAGGGGACAAATCATATGTGATTATAAATACAACTTGAATAAGATATACCAATCAAAGTAAGGCAAGTTGTGAAACTTTAAAACAATAATACACATATGATTTGTAAAGATGTTGAATCCAAAACATAAGATACATTTGAAAGAGATTTTCTTATGATGGAAAACAACAACCAAAGATTCAACAAAGTATATGAATCATGTTACATATTTCATTAACATGATCTACTTAGATTTACCAAAGATAAAGTACTACTTTGATGAATCAATGGTGATGTATCCATAACAATAGATCTATTCAAAATATAACACATGCTAAGGATACAACAAATCATAGATTAACATGTTACAAAGATTTACCAATGATAAAACAAAACATGAAAACATATGATTTGTAAAGAAGTTGAATCCAAAACATAAGTTAGTTTTGAGAGAGATGTTCTTATGATGGAAAACAACAATCAAAGATTCAACCAAGTATATGGATCATGTTACATATGATTTACCAAAGTTCTTTCATTAACATGATCTACTTAGATTTACCAAAGTTAAGTACTACTTGGATTGAATCATGTGATGTTGTATCCAAAACAATAAATCAACTCAAAACATAAAATATGTTAAGGACACAACACAAACATAGTTTAACATGCTAGAAATGATTTACCAAAAATAAAACAAAGCATGAAAACATATGATTAAGGAAGGAAGAGCCTACTTGGTGGTTTAACTTCATTAATCCAAGCTTTAGCTTTCCTAATCATCCCCTTCATCCCTTGGTTCTTTTCCCTTTTGATATGCCTCAATTCCTCTCAAGGAGGGGTTAAAAATTCCCTACTTTTGGCAAGGGAAAGAACTCATATTTATAGCAAAAAGTGGCCAACGGCTAGTCCTCGGTCGACCGGCAAACAGGCCTCGGTCGACCGAGAACACACAACGGTCATATTTCTGACCGTTGGTGCTCCCAGGCAATTTTTGCCTGCAGTTGTCTCGGTCGACCGAGATCTGCCTCTCGGTCGACCGACGACACTGCCGGGACAACCCCCCTTTGACAAAAAATCCAACTTTTGCCATTTCAAAGTTATTTCTTTGGGGGACCTTTTGGCCACTAAATCAAGCTTGGAAAACATGTTTTAAAGATTCTAATGGTTTTTAAAACATGAACATAAAAAGCCTAAAAAGTTTATGAAAACTTTAAAACCATAGGCTAGCTTGATTTCTAAAACTTTTTCCAAAAACTAATGCATCCAAGTTTTAAAAACAAATCATGCATAAATAGAAACTTTTACTAATCTTAAAACCAATGCATGAATAAATCAAGATTTCAAGTTTAACTAAAACAATGCAAGTGTGTGAGAATCAAATGATGCTAGAATGAAATGCATCCATCAAATTGCAATCTACAAAATTCCTAACATTACCGACATTGTGTATGCATCGTTAAATATGTATTCCGACGCTAATATGTGCGTTGGCAAATGTATAACCGATGTTATTATGCATTGGAAATTAGGTACATCTATTTCCCGACGCACTATCTGCGTCTCTAAAAATAATTTTCCTGCGTCGTTGAAGACATTTCCCGATGCTTCAATACGTCGGGATATGTATTACCGGCGTTGTGTATGCGTCGTCAAATATGTATTCCGATGATCGTATGTGCGTCGGCAAATGTATAACCGACGTTGTTATGCGTCGGCAGTTAGGTAAATCTATTGCCCGACGCATTCCCTGCGTCACTAAAAGTAATTTACATGCGTCGTTGAAGACATTTCTCGACGCTTCAACTCGTCGGGATATGTATTACCGGCGTTGTGTATGCGTCGTCAAAGACGTATTCCGACGCTACTATTAGCGTCGGCAAATGTATAACAGACGTTGTTTAGCGTCGGCAGTGAAGTGAGGTTGTGTAAGACCCCGACCCGAGTGAACCCGATTAGTGCTAATTAAGTTGCGTGTTAGTGCTAAGCTTAATTAGTGATTTCTGGTTAAGTTGGGTTTGGATTAGCTTTGATTATGGTTTCGGGCTAATTCGATTGTCTTGATTTGCTTTGGTAGCTTGTGGGGCCCTTTGGGGGTTCCCTTTTCGGCTTTGTATTTTCTCGAGGAATTTCCCTATTTATTGTGGATTATGTTTTGGCCCGTTGCATGCATCTTGTAGATCTCAACAACTTTCATGTTAATCCCGTATTCATTCGAGATCCCGAAACCCGATTTTCATAGCCTAAAGGGCAAAACAATCATTGCACACCAAGTCTGTACCCAAAACTCGATATCCCCGAAACCTGCGAAACATGTACTTTTTTGAAATTAGATATTTCGACGATCATTTCTTCCTTCTTCGTCGAACCCATCCGAGGTCCCGAAGTAGATGATTTCAGCTAATATAGTTCCTTAAGTTGTGGGACCCAAGCTCCCTTTGTTAACAAAAGAGAACCCATCTCTTCTTTCTCATTCACTCTCCATTCTTGTTCCAGCACAACTGAGCCTAGGGTTTGCTCTTGTGCTTTTCTTCTTCTTCTTCTTGTTTCTTCATCCCCAAGCCACACCTAGGGCTCATCAATCAAACATTGGAGATCACCAATCACTCCCTCATCTCTCAAGCTTTCCATTGGTACCATCTGTGAGGAGAACCCTCCATTCCAAGACCTTCATTGAGCTTACCATTGCCATTAGAGGACCTTCAAGGTAAGTGATCATTCTCATCTTCTAGATTTGTTGTCTCCTAGGCCATGAGGTACTACATTTGCATTATTGTTGGTTTGTTCATTGTCATTCCTTGTGTAACCCATTTTAGGGTTGTTTTTGGGATTTTTGATTTGTAGCTTGGCTTTGAGCAATAGAGGTGATAAAAGGCTTGATTTCAACTAGCTTGGACTAGAGGCAAGTGAATGTTTGGATGTTTTTAAGTTTGAAATGGGTTGGTGAAGTATTTATAGATTTTCCATACTTTCATTTAATGAGGTTTGTTTGAAATAAATGCTCATAATGTATCTTGATAGTTCCATTCAATGTTTTGTAATCATGTTGGTCGAGTATTTATTGTCCTTGTGATAGCTTAAATGAATGTTTGTGAAATGGTTTACTTCCCGTCTTCTTTGCATTGGACTCGACATGGAAGAAGTGATGGAGAGCACTCATAATGGGGATTTGGAGAAGTGTAAAGAGGTGCATTGGAGGAGCTATTAGCTCAATGTTATTGTAAGGACCTTGTGATGTGAGGAAGATGCTTTTGAGGAGGAAAATGACTCAAAAACTGAACACAGTGAGCATTTTCGTAACTGGCGGTCAGCGCTGGCTAACCGCCGAACACATCGGCGGCCAACCGCCAGCTAACCGCGCACCGCGGTGACTTTTCCAGAGAGCATCGTTTTCCCCCTTAAACACGGTCAGCCTCACGGTTAGCCAGCGGCTAACCGCCGAACACATCGGCGGCTAACCGCTAGCCAACCGCCCACTCACGGTTACTTTTCCAGAGAGCATCAGATATCCCCCTTGAAAACTCGGTCAGCTCCACGGTTACCCAGCGGCTAACCGCCGAATGCATCGGCGGCTAACCGCCAGGCAACCGCATTTGACGGTCAGCTTTCCAGTAAGCTGCATTTCTGCAGCCTAGCCGCGGTCAGCTGCACGGTCAGCCAGCTGCTAGCCGCCTGCCCCAACGACGGCTAACCGCCAGCTGACCGCCAGGTAACCGAAATTCCCCAGATTTCGAAAAGCTCCCCGCTCGAACGAACTCTCCGGTTCGTTCGAGCGTTGAGCTTTGTCAATCGAAGGGGATTCACTAGGCATTGCTTGATGCCATCCGAGAAAGAAACCATATCACAAATATGTCATTCAAAATTTTGGAAAAATCGTAGGAGTGCATAAGGAGCCCGGAATGTCTCAAAACTCAAAGCGTACCAAGTAAGGGCTATAATAGACATACGGGACCCCTATTCACTTAATTGGATTTCTAAATTGATATTTACCCGAATTTCATTATAGTGTATTGTTTCACCTCATTCCCAGGAATTTCATCGCATGACTTGTTTTCTCGAAAGCTTTGGAGCTACAATAGTAACAGTGAATTGCCCCGAAATGTATTGCCCGATATGGAAAGACAGTGTGCCCTTGAGCACCCCCGTTTTACCGTTTATTTACTGTACTTGAATACTTGATATGCCTCGATTGGTTTTATCCTATGAGTCGGCATCACTAAGCTTGGATACCTTGTCAGTCTGATCCACTGACTTGGAAATCCCTCTCCCGTCCCGCCAGCTGCAGTTTGGATCCCGATACCCGGTCTAATACCGTGGTCCCGTCCCGATACCCGGTTCGCTACCGTGGTCCCGTTCCCGTATAATTATATTGTATATATGTATACATTGTTTCTCCTCACCTTGTGTGACAGAGATCAACGTCCCGTGATACTGTTGTCACTTTAGTGACAGAGGACTTAGCTTTATGTGATTGCCACCTTGTTAGTTCCCGAATCCTTGGATACCTGATATGTTTTATATTGTTTACTTGTTCATCGCAAATGATTTATCTATTTTATGAGAGTTCTTGCTTAACTCAGATTTATACGCTTTGCCAGAGATTTTCTTGTATTAGATATTGTTGTATCCTTGCTTTCTCTTGCCAGACCGTCGTGTCTGACCCTTTGCTTTGGTACTCAGGTCCCGTTGTCGGCTTCCTTGAGGAGGAGCCGGAGGAGGCGGTAGGCGCGCCGCAACCTCTAGTCGAGTGGCGTGCTGACGATGTCATGTAGACATCAGATTGCTTTGAGAAGCGTAACATTTTGAGGGGAACTATTTAACCATTCTTTTGGGTTGTTGTTTTGTGTACATTGGCCTTTGTTGGCCTCTATTTTTGGGAATGTAATTAAATGATATTTTGTCTAACTTTAACAACCTTTGGGAAACATGCTATAAATCATTGCTCATTCTGATACAGTATTTTAGTCTGGTGTTATTGTTTTTATGACCAAGGATGGTTTGACTATTTGATTTGCTACATGCTTCCGCATTTAACAGAAATATTCAATTATGGTTATGATATCCTCACCGCGGATACCTGTGGGAAATTAAATAAATCATATGGTATTATTAAGCAGTTGTGGATCATCCTAACATCAATATTAGTCCCGATCCCGGATCTCTCGGTCCGGGGTCGCGACAGGTTGACCACTAAGTTTGACGTTTTGCCGACGCTGTTGGAATTGCCGACGTTTGGGATGACGCACCATTGCGTCGGTGAATGACCATTTTTTCCCGACGCTAAACATTATTACGTCGGGAATGGTTTTCTAGGCATTTGGTTGCCGACGTGGTGCCGACGCATTGTATTACGTCGGTAAAGCCTGTCCCGACGCAATTTCGATTTTTCCAGACGCGGTGACCGCGTTGGAAAAACTGTATTTTGTTGTAGTGGTATATGGATGAGATCCACATACGGGAGACATGTGTCACAAATCTTTTACTTAAATATTTTCACAACCAGTGATGAGACTGGGCATCTCATCTGATAAGGTTGCAGCACTTTGATCACTATGAGATAGTGTGATTTGTCTCGATCATCAGAATGTAGGATTCTGGATCACAGTACTGGTACATTGGATGTATTGAAGGATCATGAGAAGCACCTTATTGAATACTATCTCAAGTTTAAGGTCTGCTCTCATAATTCCCTAGCAATAGGCTCTCAATCCTGAGACATTGATGAACTCAAGTTTCTATCTATTCATTTGCTTTGAGTCATCAATGGGTGAGGCCAACTGTAGGTCAACACCTCGGTGTCTTGGGTACGTGGTAGTAGGACTGTGGGAGCATCCAATGGTCAAGATGGAATCTATCTATATTATCGTCTTGTGCCAATTAATGGATTTGTCATTAGTAAGTGAACACTTATCTCAATTAACAGTTAATTGGATGGTACTGATGATCAATGTGATTAATTGGGTTCAAGGATAATAAGATGTGTATCTAGAATTGGATGGGACAAATTTATTCCAATTGATCAATGGATTTTGATAGAGGAGCTTACTTGTGGTATTTGGGAAGTTTAGGGTCTTCATTGTAATTTATTCCTAAGACTGGAGTACGATTTCATTTATATAGTGGTGTTATTTACAATTAACTGTGGGCCCGGATTGCACATGAGATGTGGGGTCGCGGTGTCCTAGTTGGAGCCAGCTTTCTATGGAATGCCTAGTGGTCCCCACGCTAGCCCAAGATATTAGAAAGATACTAATCCTACTTAAACTCTAAAATGAAGGAATTTGAAAGTTACTATTTTTATTTGAAGTAGGACTTCTAATAGTGGTAATAGTTAACTTACTAATTGTTGTGAAAGTGAGACTTCTATAGTAATTACAAAGGGAGAAAGTTACTAATTTGTAATGGGAGTTTGACTTCTATTTCAAATAAGAAAAGAGGAGTTTTGAGAGGCTATATAAGGGAATCCAACCCCTCTTGGACGTCCACCATTGGAGAAAACCCCCAGCCCCTATTTTGTGCAATTGTTGCAGTCCTCTCTCTTCTCACTTTCTCTTCTAGTTCATTGGAGTTTCTGGTAGGGTTTTCTCTTGAAGTTTTCATCAATCTTCTTGAGAAAAGAGATCTGATAACGGGTCATAGCATGGAAGACAACAAGGTCTTGAAGATCCCAAATTGCTTCAAGAAGAGTTCTTGATCAAGTTAATTGTCTTCTCCTCCATTAGAGCACTCCCAGGCTCCAAAGGTATAATCTGTTTCTTTATATGTTGTGGATTATTTTGGTTGCATGGTGTTGCTGATTTCTATCTTTTAGATAGGTTTTATTGCTGTACTTGATTGATGAGATGGAGGGATTGCATCCTGGATATGATTTATGGCCTTATGGGCACTTGATCCTTGAGTCAAGTGGGTCAAAAGTTTTGAAAATCTGTCCACAAGGCCCACCTACTTCCAACAGATTTATGGCAGTGATGAACTGATTCCATTCGCTTACATAGATTCTGACTTCATGTCAGATAAGGATTCCAGAAAATCCACATCTGGTTATGTATTTAAGTATGGTCTCAATCCATTAGTTGATGTAATAAATTGATTAATTTCTTTATTTATCAATAAAAACATGCATTCCTTTCATGAGATGAATGATGTTTTATTACTTAATGCACGTGACCAATACATATGACATGATGGTTCATGAGATAAACCGGGTCCCATTAGTATATTAGATGTGATATATGTAAGTGGATGAGATCCTATAGGCTAGGAAAACACAATATCAAAAGATGGGAATGATTACTTACATGAGAGTTCTTCAAAGACACAAGATTAGCTAAAGGAAGGTCTTGGGATGGATGTTAGGGATTTTGTATTTTGCAATTTGATGGATGCATTATCATTTTAGCATCATTCGAATTTTCACACGCATTGTTTTTGAAGTACTTGAAATCTTGATTTACACATGCATTGTTTTCTAGACTTGTAGAAATATTGATTTATGCATGTTTTGATTTTAAACTTGGACGCATTTAAATTTCAAAAGAAGATTTTCGAATCAAGCTTGCCTATGGTTTTAAAAGTTTCAAATCATCTTTGGCATTTTAGGTTTCATGTTTTTAAAACTCTTATAATGATTTAAAACATGTTTCCAGGCTTGATTCAATGGCCTAGACCTCCAAGACCAAGTTTCCCTTTCAAAAATCATTTTTACGAATCTTTATAATCAGGGAAAGTTCGGTCAACCGAACCTTTGTCGGTCAGCTGTTGTTCCGATTCCAGAATATGAAATCTGTGTTTTCTGGGAACTTCGGTCAGCTGTCGGTCAAGTGTCAGTCACCTATCGGTCGACCAAACTTCAGTTCGATTAACGGACAAGTGTATTCCGGTCAGCAAATTTTTGAAATATATGACTATTGAGTTCAGTCGACCGAACCCCAATTGTCGGTCGACCAACAAGCTAGCTGTTGGAAAAAATTTTCTATAAATTGAAGTTAATTCCTTAGCCAAATTTGAGGATCCAAGGGATACTCCTTGAGGTATTATGAGACCAAAAAAAGGGGAATTAGTTAAGGGAGGCTAGTTGGTCAAAAAGGGAAGCTAAAGCTTGGAATCATAAGTAAATCTTCTATGTAAGCTTGATTTTCCTTTTCATATGTTTTCATGCTTTGCTTAAATTATTAGTAAATCTTTTTAGGCAAGTTAACTATGATTTGTTGTGTCCTTAACATATATATGTGTTGAATTGATTTATTGTTTTTGGATACATCACCTTGATTCAAACCAAGTAGGACTCAAATTAGTATATCTAAGTGAATCATGTTTTGGAATCATCTTTGAAATTTTATGTAACATGATTCTTATACTTGGTTGAATCTTTGGTTGTTGTTTTTCATCATAAGAAAATCACTTTCAAATTTATCTTATGTTTTGGATTCAACAACTTCACAAATCACATGTATTTTGTTTTAAAGTTTCACACAACTTACTTAGCATTGATATACATCTTTTTCAAGTTGGTTTTTAAATAACATGTGATTTGTTCATTCACTTCAATCAAATCTATTTTTGTGCTTTATACTTTCAAATGCTTTTAGCATACATATATTGAGCTACATTGTTAATTTGATTGAAACCCTTATGCATCACATGTTTTGTTCTTAGAATTTCACAACTGGTTTAGAATACATTGGTATATCTTTTAAAAGTTATTTTCAACATGTGATTAGCATTTTTTTCTCAATCATAAATGTTTTTATGAGCTAAGACTTTTAAAAGCCTTTGGCATACATTTATGTGCGTTCATTTTCAAATTGATTGAGGACATCATACATACATATTGTGCATTCCTCTTTGCATTCATAGTGTGTGTGTGTGTGTGTGTCTGAATTAGATTTTCACTTTCATATCCGCCTAATCAAGAGGCATTGTAATTGATCTTAAACTGTATCGCCATCAAGTGTATTCTAGACACTACTCAAAGAGAGAACCAACCTTCTGGTTGCATAAGTTATTGCCTAGCCTAGAAAAGCATAGTGTATAGGTTATTGCTAAGCCTGAGAAAAGCATAATGTAGAGATTATTGCTTAGCCTTGGAAAGCATATTATAAAGGTTAATGCTTAGCCTACTGGAAAACATAAATAGTGGAAATCCGATGGGGTGTTAGATCACAAGCCGGTAGTGGATGTAGGCATTGAGGCCGAACCACTATAAATCATTGTGTGATGATGGTGAATGCTTTGTGATGATTATTTTTGTTAGCTTTCGCATTTTAGTTCTATATCATCACTTGTGACTAATTGAATTAAAGAAGTTAAAATTGGTCATAATTGGTCACTAATTTGAAGCTCTCCCTATTCACCGCCCTCTAGGGTTCGGATAATGGACTTTCAATTGGTATCAGAGCGAGGTTACTCCATTATAGGGCTTAACTACCCGGAGTTGATCCTTATTAACTAAATTCTAGATTAGAACCTTAGTGTTGTGTTTTATTGCATATCATTTACATGATTTCCACTATGGTCGAAAATGAAATTATCCTTCCTAGATCTCTATTTCCCCAAAGAATCATTTCACCACTCTATGACTTTTTCGAGTTAAATCTCCAAGAGTTGGTGGGATATCAAAAGTGAACCCTCAAGGACGACCCTCTCAAGACCTTAGGTGAATTTTCAAAGGTTATCATTTAAACAAACCTTAAGGCCTTGAACCTCATTGGACTAACTTTTTTTTATCTTCTCATCATATTGTTGGTCATGTTACATTTGCATTCTGTTTCTATATAGTCACATCTCTTAAAATGCAATGTTTCTTTGTGATCATTTGATTTTGTCTTCATGAACTTTTAAGTTATATCTCTTGGTTTTCAAAATCCTTTGATTGCAATGTTATTATGATAGATTTGCATTTTGTTTATATAGTCATTGTTAGGAATTTTGTAGATTGCAATTTGATGGATGCATAATCATTCAAGCATCATTTGATTTACACACTTATGCATTGTTTTATAAAAACTTGAAATCTTTTTTTAAACATGCATGGCTTTTAAGATTTGTAAAAGTATCAATTTATGCATGATTTGCTTTTAAAACTTGGATGCATTTGCTTTTTAAAAGAGTTTTAGAAATCAAGCTAGCCTTTGGTTTTAAAGTTTTGAATCTTTTTAGGCTTTGTGTGTTTCATGTTTTTAAACCTCTTAAAATGATTTAAAACATGTATTCAAGCTTAATTTAATGGCCCAAAAAGTTCCACCAAGAAAATCTTTGAAATATGCAAAAAATATGCAATTTTGGGGATTTTGGTCCCGGGCCAGAAACGCTGTGTTCCAGGTCGACCGGGAAGGGCCAGGTCGACCGGGAACACTGCAGGCAGAATTTGCCCTGGTGCACCAACGGTCATATTTCTGACCGTTGTGTGTTCCCGGTCGACCGAGACCTGTTTCCAGGTCGACCGGGGACTAGCCGTTGGGCACTTTTTGCTATAAATATGAGTTCTTTCCTTTGCCAAAAGTTGGGAATTTTAAGGCCCTCCTTGAGGGGTTTTGAGGCATATTCAAAGGGAAATGAACTAAGGGATGAAGGGGATCATTAGGAAAGCTAAAGCTTGGATTAATGAAGTTAAATCACCAAGTAGGCTCTACTTTCCTTAATCATATGTTTTCATGCTTTGTTTTATTTTTGGTAAATCATTTGTAGCATGATAAACTATGTTGTGTTGTGTCCTTAACATGTTTTATGTTTTGAATTGATTTATTGTTTTGGATACATCACCATTGATTCAATCCAAGTAGTACTTTATCTTTGGTAAATCTAAGTAGATCATGTTAATGAAAGAACCTTTGAAATTATATGTAACATGATTCATATACTTGGTTGAATCTATGGTTGTTGTTTTTCAACATAAGAAAATCACTTTCAAAACTATCTTATGTTTTGGATTCAACTTCTTTACAAATCATATG
This sequence comes from Cinnamomum chago, assembly GCA_038049695.1. NCBI lineage: Eukaryota > Viridiplantae > Streptophyta > Magnoliopsida > Laurales > Lauraceae > Cinnamomum > Cinnamomum chago. The sequence continues at coordinate 59,633,579 of CP142451.1, forward strand.
TTTTCATGTTTTGTTTTATCTTTGATAAATCTTTAGCAGCATGTTAACCTATGATGTGTTGTATCCTTAGCATGTTTTATATTTTGAATTGATCTATTGTTTTGGATGCATCACCATTGATTCAACCCAAGTAGTACTTTATCCTTGGTAAATCTAAGTAGATCATGTTAATGGAAACATCTTTGAAATTAGATGTAACATGATCCATATACTTGGTTGAATCTTTGGTTGTTGTTTTCCATCATAAGAAAATCTTTTTCAAATATATCTTATGTTTTGGATTCAACATGTTTACAAATCATATGTAACTTTGTTTTAAAGTTTCACAACTTGCCTTGCATTGATTGGTATATCATATTCAAGTTGATTTTATAAGTTCATATGATTTGTCCCCTTATTTCAATCAAATCTATTTTTATGTTTTAAGCTACATTGTTGATTTGATTGACATCCCTATGCAACACATGTTTAGAGCTAATTAATTTCATACAACTTGTGAATCTTTGACATCATTAACAAGTTGTTTCTTTTAACATGTGACTTGCATTCTTTCCTCAATCATAAATGTTTTTATGAGCTAAAACTTTCAAAAGCCTTAGTCATACTTTATGAGCTTTCATTTTCAAAATGATTGAGGACATCACACACACATACATCATGAGCATACATCTTTGCATTCATTAAGTGTTTGTGTGAGTTAGTTTTTCACTTCCATATCCGCCTAATTAAGAGGCATTGTAATGAGCTTAATTGAATCTCCATCAAGTGTATTATAGACACTAACTTAGTGAGATAACCAACCTATGGTTGAAGAGGTTATTGCTTAGCCTATAAAAGCATAGTGTATAGGTTGATGTTGAGCCTTGAAAAACATCATTGTAAAGGTTATTGCTAAGCCTTGAAAAGCATATTGTAAAGGTTATTGCTTAGCCTATTGAAAAGCATAAATAGTGGAAATCCGGTGGGGTGTTGGTTCACAAGCCGGTAGTGGATGTAGGCATTGAGGCCGAACCACTATAAATCCTTGTGTAATGGTGATTGCTTTGTGGTGATTCTTTTGTTAGCTTCCGCATCTTGTATGATTAATCATCACATGTGACTAGTTTGTTTTAAAGAAGTTAAAATTGGTTATAATTGGTCATAAATGAAGCTCACCCTATTCACCCCCCCTCTAGGGTTCGGATCCCCAGGACTTACAGTCATATCTCTTGTAGTGCATTTCTATTAATGATCAATTGATTGAGATTACAAATGCTTTCATAGCTAGATTTTTCATGATTAATTGATGTTGGAAAATCATTTGATGAATGTCATATTAGATCTTTTTGGTAAATCAAATGATTTGAAGCAATTTAAGTTTTCCATTGATTTTTCAAGTTATATCTCTTGGTATGGAAAATGTGTGTTCAATTTTGTATGAGAGTCCATTGTCACATTTAGAATAAAATTTTAAAATTTATAGTAGTTCACTTCATGTTTTTCAAAATCGCTTGATCACAATTTTATAAATGATTCATTGTTGGGATTTTGAATATTGAAGTGATTTGAAAAACTTTGGAAATTGTTCTAAAGCTTTATTGGTTACATTCATAGAAGCATTTTCCTTGAATTTATTTCCTTGTGCTTAATTATTGATTATATCTTATGGAAGGAAATAATTTTTACAAGCAATTTGCTTCTTTGCTCTTCTAGTTACATTCTTTTTATGAGCAAATTGATTTGTATGTTTTTGTGGATCATGAAATAGATTTACATTTTACACATAGTCTTGTGCATCTTTTTCAATGCATAGTGTTAATGTTTCATGATTTTCTTAGTACATTTGCTAGAGTGGAGATGTTGCGTAATAGATTAATGGATCATTTTAGATGAATTGGAATTAAACCATTGTTCTTAATAGGTATACCCTTATATGAGATCCATTTTCATCTATACGCGTCCATGATATCCTTCTAACTCCATACCTTCTTGTGCTTGCATGGTTATTTTCTTTATTGATGATGTGCTATGAGTTAGATCTTCAGTGTTGATTGATCCTGTCTATGCAAATGTCAAATCGTTCCATGTATGGTTGTGATCTTTGTTATATTTGTAGAAACCATACTAGAACTCAAATCCATCCTTTATGCTTTCTAGTCATTTTTTTTCTTGGATGGTTATGATGTTGATTCATGTGTATTTTCTTAGTAATGTCATTCTTATACATGTTTCAACTTCAGAGTAGTGATCTTGATCATATGAATCTCTTTAAAATCCTTTCTTTGTATCTCATATGATTTTGACACTTTGAAAATTGCATGCGTCACCAAGCTATATCCTTTTATGCAATTTCTCTTGTTCATCACTATGCTCACTAAATTACTATATCTTTAGAGTGATGAATATCCATTTATGATGCTTGATGGAATTTTGTGTTTAACACATCCTTGCTTTTAATCACTTTTTGATATTCAATTAGTATCAATTGGTATCATGATCAATTGGTATCATATTCAATTGGCATATCTTGAGAATGTGATAGACCTTGTGTACATTGGATTGAACTTGACTTTATTTAGGAAATATGTTTTTATTGCATGTCACATTCCATTAGCATCATAATTTTCATGTTTGCCACCCCTCTTGCTCACATGGGTAAATCTCATAACCACCATTTGTATGATCATAATCTTGAAAGTCCTTGGGATCCTAACCCTAGAGGGGGGGGTGAATAGGGTGAGCTACAATTATGACTAATTAAGACCAATTTTAAATCTTAACTAAAACTAGTCACATGTGATGATAAATCAATCAATATGCGGAAGCTAAAACAAAAACAATCACCACATAGCAATCACCACAACACAATATTTATAGTGGTTCGGCCAACGTGCCTACATCCACTACCGGCTTGTGCATCCAACACCCCACCGGATTTCCACTATGTATGCTTTTTACTAGGCTAAGCAATAACCCTTACAATGTTGTTTTTCTAGGCTAAACAACAACCTCTCAATGTGCTTTTATAGGCTAAGCAATAACCTTTACAAAATGCTTTTCTTAGGCTAAGCAATAACCTTACAAGATGCTTTTCTTAGGCTAAGCAATAACCTTACACAATTCAAGAATTCTCTAAGAAAGTGTCTTCACAAAAGATCACTCTAATAGATACAATTTAAGCTCAATGAAATTGCCTCTTAATTAGGCGGATTTAAAAGTTTAAAACAAACTCACACAAACACTATATGAATGCAAAGATGAATGCTCATGATGTGTGTGTGTGATGACTTCAATCAAGTTTAAAAAGAAAGCTTAATCAAATATATGCTTGAAGCATTTCAAAGTTCAAAGCTCATGAAAGATTTGATTGAAGTCTAATGCAAATCACATGTATGAAAAATAACTTGTTAATGATATGAAAATCAAAGAATCACAAGTTGTATGAAAATGACTAACTTAGAACATGTGATGCATGTGCAATGTTGTTTTCAAAACCAAATTAATTTTACTAAAGTTCAAATGAATGAAAACAACAAATTATGTCTCAACCAAGAAAATGAATCATGCCATAAAAAGGAAATCAAAGATTTATACTAAGCATGATTAAGAAGGTTTTAGAAACTACTTGGATTGAAACCAAAGTGAAGAATCCAATCTTAATTAGATCAAAGATTAGGAGAAGAATGGATTCAACACATCATAGTTATCATGTACAAAATCATTTACCAATAGCTTAAATAAAACATGAAAACTATGATTAACAAAGGTAGAGCTTACTTGGTGGTTTAACTCATTGATCCAAGCTTTAGCTCTCCTAATGACCTTCTAGCCTTTCCAACTTCATCCCCTTTCAATGGCTCCAAAATGCTCTCAAAGGTTCATGAGTCAAGCCTTGAAAAAGGTTGGAAAAGAAAGGATTTTATAGCCAAAAAGTGTCCAACGGCTAGTCCTCGGTCGACCGGCAAAGGGGTCCCGGTCGACCGGGATCACACAACGGGCAAAAAAATGACCGTTTGAAAAACTGCTTTTAGCGGCGGACACAGAAACCGCCGCTAAAAGTGGTTTTTCCGCCGCTAAAGGTCCTGTTTTCCCAAAAATGTATTTTTCTAAAGTAATTTTGGTTGGGAATTTTTTGGGCCATTAAACCAAGTTAGAATACATGTTTTAAGACATTCTAAGATGTTTAAAAACATGAAACACCCAAAGCCTAAAATGATTCAAAAGATTAAAACCAAAGGCTAGCTTGATTTGACAAAACTCTTTTCAAATGAAAATGCATACAAAAATGATTCTTTTTGTGAAGAATGTATGCAAGGCTCAAACCTAAATTCTCAACATGATTTTCCAAACATAATGCACAAAGAAATAGGTTTTCAAAAGAGTTTGTATTCTAAAACCAATGCATCCAAGTTTAGAACCAAAACATGCATAAAACAAATACTTTTCCAAAACTTAAAAGCTATGCATGTATAAAACCAGATTTCAAGGTTTTCTAAAACGATGCAAGTGTGCGTAAATCAAATGATGCTAAAGAGCAAATGCATCCATCAAATTGCAAATTACAAAATCCCTAACAATCTCCCTGTCGCGACCCCGGACCGGGAATCCCCAATCCGGGATCGGGACATTAGTGTGTGATGATTATTCAAGAGGATTACCTACATCCTCAAGATAATCTTATTTAATTTCCCACAGGTGTCCGCGGTGAGGATATCAAAACCTTGCATGGATATTTCTTTTTAATGCGGAAGCGTGTAGCAAATCAAATAGTTAGACTATCTCTAGTCATGCAAGCATTTACATCAATATCAAACTGTATCAGAAAGAGCAATGATATATAGCAATGTTTCCCAAAAGTTGTTAAAGTTAGACAAGTTATCATTTAGTTACAATCCCCAAAATTAGAGGCCAACAAAGGCCAATATTACAAAATAATAACCCAAAGAATAGTTAACAAGTCCTTCCCAAAATGTTACGCCTCTTGGCAACCCGATGTCTACATGACATCGTCAGCACGCCACTCAACTAGAGGCTGCAGCTCACCTACCGCCTCCTCCGGCTCCTCCTCAAGGAAACCGGCAACGGGACCTGAGTACCAAAGCAAAGGATCAGACACGACGGTCTGGCAAGAGAATGACAAGATACAACAACAATAATAGAGGAAATCTCTTGAAAAGCATATAAATCTGTTTAAGCAAGAACTCTCATAAAGCAGGTAAATCATTTGCTATAAAACAAGTAAACAAGATAAAACATATGAGGTAACCAAGGAATCGGGAATAACAAGGTGGCAATCACATAAAGCTAAGTCCTCTGTCACTAAAGTGACAACAGTATCACGGGACGTTGATCTCAGTCACACTAGGTGAGGAGAAACAACGTATACATATATACAATATAACTATACGGGAACGGGACCACGGTAGCGAACCGGGTATCGGGACGGGGCCACGGTGGTAAACCGGGCATCGGGATCCAAACTGCAGCTGGCGGGACGGGAGAGGGATTTCCAAGTCAGTGGATCAGACTGACATGGTATCCAAGCTTAGTGATGCCGACTCATAGGATAAAACCAATCGAGACATATGCAAGTAAATCAAGTACAGTAGATAAATGGGTAAAACGGGGTGCTCAAGGGCACACTATCATTTCATGTCGGGCAATGCATTTCGGGACAATTAACTGTTACTAATGTAACTCCAATGCTTTCGGGAAAACAAGTCATGTAATACAAGTCTTGGAAACGAGGTGAAATAACGAGTTATAACACATTTCGGGTAAAATACTAATTTCAAAATCTATTTAAGTGAATAGGGGTCCCGTATGTCTATTATAGTCCTTACTTGGTACTCCGTGAGTTTGAAGACATTCCGGGCTCCTTATTCACTTTTATGATTTTTCAAAGTTTCGGATGACATCTTTGTGATATGGTTTCTTTCTCGGATGGCGTCAACAATGCCTAGTGAATCCCTTTCGATTGACAAAGCTCAACGCTCGAACGAACCGGAGAGTTCGTTCGAGCGGGGAGCTTTTCGAAATCTGGGAAATTTCGGTTACCTGGCGGTTAGCTGGCGGTTAGCCGCCGATGCATTCGGCGGTTAGCCGCTGGGTAACCGTGGAGCTGACCGAATTTCAGGTGAGAATTCTGATGCTCTCGGGAAAAGGAACCGTGATTGTGCGGTTGGCTGGCGGTTAGCCGCCGATGGGTTCGGCGGTTAGCCGCTGGCTAACCGTGAGGCTGACCGCGTTTTCAGGTGGAAAATGATGCTCTCTGGAAAAGTCACCGCGGTGCGCGGTTAGCTGGCGGTTAGCCGCCGATGCATTCGGCGGTTAGCCGCTGGCTAACCGTGAGCTGACCGCCAGTTACGAAATTGCTCACTGAGTCCAGTTTTGAGTCATTTTCCTCCTCAAAACCATCTTCCTCACATCCACAAAGTCCTTACAATAACATTGAGCTAATAGTTCCTCCAATGCATCTCTTTATACTTCTCCAAATCCTCCTTAAGAGTTCTCTCTATCACCTCTTCCATGCCAAATCCAATGCAAGAATAGGAAGGAAAACAAACCATTCCACAAACATTCATCTAAGCTATCACAAGGACAATAAATGCTTTACCAACATGCTTATAAAACAATGAATGAGGCTATTAAGATATCTTATGAGCATTTATTCCAAAACAAAACACATTAATGATAATATGGAAAATCCATAAATACTAAGCCAAACCATTTCAACTTAAAAACATTCAAGCATTCACTTGCCTCTAATCCAAGCTAGCTGAAAACAAGTCTTTGATCACCTCTATTGCTCAAAGCCAAGCTACAATCAAAAATCCCCAAAACAACCCTAAAATGGGTTACACCAAGCTTGAAAATGAAAGAGCTTCCAATAATGCACATGTAGAATCTCAATGACTAGAGGAACACTAATCTAAGAGATGGAAATGATCACTTACTTGGATGACCTTCAAATGAAGAGGACTAGTTCAAAGAAGATCTCAATGTTGATGAATCCCTCCACAAATAGTATCAATGGAAAGCTTGTGAGATGAGGGAGTGATTGGTGAGTTCCAATGCTTGATCTATGAATTATTGATATGGCTTGGAGATGAAGAAGCAAGAAGAAGAAGAAGAAGCAAGGGAAACCCTAGACTCAAATGTGTGCTGGAGCAAGGAAGAGTGAAATGAGAAATGGAGGGTTGGGTTCTCCTTTGTAAACAAATGAAGCTTGGGTCCCACAACTCAAGGTACTACATGGACTGAAATCATCTAATTCGGGACCTCGGATGAATTCGACGAAGAAGGAAGAAATGTTCGTCGAAATATCTACTTTCCAAAAAGTCTATGTTTCGCGGGTTTCGGGAATATCGAGCTTTGGGTACAGACTTGGTGTGCAAATGACTGTTTTGCCCTCTAGGCTATGAAATCGGTTTTCGGGGTCTCGAATGAATACGGGATCAACATGAAAGTTGTTGAGATCTACAAGATGCATGCAACGGGCCAAAAACACAATTCACAACAAATCGGGAAATTCCTCGAGAAAATACAAAGCCGAAAGGGGAACCCCCAAAGGGCCCCACTAGCAATCCAAAACATACTAAGTAACCCAAAACTACAATCAAGGTTATTCTAAACTCAAATCAAACACAACACATCTATCGAGCTTAGCACTAATACGCAACTTAATTAGTACTAATCGGGATCACTCGGGTCGGGGTCTTACACTCCCCCTTTGCAATTTGATGGCAACTTACTCATCATTGATATTACACACTCTGTCTTCAGCTCCCCCTTAGCTAGACATGTCTTGAAATCTTCTTGGAAGCTCCTTCTCTTAGCTTGTGCTCTTGGGCTCTTTTCTTCAATCTTCCTGATGCTTGGAGCTTGATCATTCTTCAAGCTTTCTTTTCTTCTTTTCCTCTATGGCCAAGCATCTTCTTTAGCTCCAAGCTTTCTTTCTTCTATTTGCTCTCCCCCTTTGACCATGCCTCTCTCTCCCTTTGGCAAGGTATGCATTCTCTCCCTTTGTAGAAGATCATACACAACACTCCCCTTAGGAAGCTTGGACATTCTCTTCACCTCTTGAGAACTTGAAAGCTTTCTCCCCCTTTGATGGATAGGAGATCTTCGAGTAATTGAACTCTCGAACTCTCTCCCCCTTTGACATTAAATTGCAAAGGTACCTACACACATGAAACAAGGAAAATACCTTTAGTAGCACCTGTTAACAAATGAAATCGAAAATGAAATACATAACAGGCTATCATGTATGGAAGTTATCTCTAAGGGCTCAAGGGCAATCCAAGGGTCAATTTGATCAAAACTAATACTTCCTATGAAGGTTTACACTCCCCCTCAATCCATTCTCTTCTTTTGTCAAACTTTTGACAAGATATAACTATTAGATGCAAGAAGAAGATGGTTTTACCAATGAGGGTCAACTTCAAGGAAAGGATTAGGTTCATTTGACTATAAGGCTCATATGATCAAATTACCAAAAGAGAGCTAGGTCAAGGTGAAAAGCAATCATGGATACCAATTGGAAAAACAAAGAATACCAATTGAGATTTAAGGATATGACTATTAAATCAATCACTCTAAAATGGATTTAAAAATATAACTATTATGAGAAATCCAAATTAGAGCTATCCATGATGCATGGGGTAAACTAAACATAGCATCAATCAATATAACTTATGAAAATTATATGCTATGTAAGTTTTGAAATCATTTCATTCAAACAATAAATATGACTATTAATGTGCAAGAATGAGTGAAATGAATTTCAATCATGAAGCCAACCTCAACTAATAACCAACCAATATTATGAACACATAAACATGGTGGTCATGAGATATACCTATATGAGCAAAAGAGGTGGCAATCATGAACATTATGATGCTAATGGTGTGTGACATGGAACAAATATATTACTATCAAGTTTAATCCAATGCACACAAGGTCTATCACATACACAAGATAAGTCATCAATTGGATATGAAATCAATGGAAAGTTATACCAAATGAAACTAATTGAATATGATAACATGATTAAAGAGCAAGGATGTGACAAACCCATAATCCCAACAAGCATCATAAATGCATATTCATCACTTTTAAAGATAAAACTATTGACATAGTGATGAACAAGGTAAATTGCAATGTAAAATGATATGACTTGGTAAGGCATGCAATTTCCAAAGTGTCAAAATCATATGAATTCAACATCTAAGATATCCATCAAACATATAGAAATATGAGGAAAGAGTTTCAAAGAGTTTCATATGATTAAGAACACTATTATGAAGTTGAAACATGTATAAGGATGACACCAATAGAATCTACATGAATCAACATCATAACCATCCAAAAAGATATGACTAGAAGGCATAGAGGATGGATTTGGGTTCTAGTATGGTTTCTACAAATATAACTAAGATCACAACCATACATGGAACCAATAGTCATTTGCATATAAAAAGAATGTAAACAAATAAGCAAGGATGCAAACAACATTCATTTCCATTTCTAAGATAATGAAACCAAAGGAAAAGGAAATGAGAACATGGAACATGCTTATAAGATTATAACTAATGAGGTTATAGAGCATTTCCAATCAAACAATCTTCAAATCATTTTGATAAACAAAATCCAACAATGAGCATAAAAGAATGATTTTGAAGATCAATTTTCAACATTGTATTTTAAAAGATATAACTTAATTGAAACACATACAAGTTGATTTTTCAAAACAATGTTCTCCATATAAAAGTATAACTTAGAAATCCATGGAAAACTTAAGTTGATTCAAATCATTTGTTCAAATAATATTACTATGACATCTACACAAATGATTTTGCAACTACAATTGATCATGAATAAATTAGCTATGAAAGCTTTTTTTTTTTTTTTAAAAAAAACATAATCAATTAATCATGTAAAGAAATGCAATGCAAGACATATGTGTGCAAAAAGCAAATCAAACATGATGAAATTATAATCAAGAGATTTTGAAAACCATGATGTGTAACTTAGAATGGTGTATGAAAACAAAATCAATTGATCATAAAGAAACAATGCATTTTATGAAATGTAACTAAGAAAGAACAAAATGCAAAGCAACAAGACCAACAAAATGATTTAACTATTAAAGAATAGGTTGGTCAAGTAGGTTCAAGGCCCTAAGGTTTGTCTAGGTAAATAACTTTAGGAATCCACCTAAGGTCTTGAGAGGGTTGAACTTTGAGGTCTTGATTGGAATTCTCACCAACTAAAGGAGATTTGACTTGATAAATTTTCAATTTAAACTTATCACCAAGATATTTAGATTTTACTAAATTTGGCTTAGAATGGTGATTAGTCTTTTGATGTTGGTGAGTTTGTTTCTTTGGGGATTGTTTCACTTTTCTTTTCTTCTTACTTTCTCCCTTTACTAGACTTTTGAATTTTAGATTTAACTTAGCAACTTTCTTCAAAAGTTCTTTCATGTTTTGACTTAAGGGAGGTAGGTTGAGAAGCTTTTTGTTAATAGATTCTTTGATTTTTGGTTTAACTTGTTTAAGCCTTTTAGAATCTATCTTGGGAGACTCCTTGTTAATTTGTTTAACTTGTTTAAGCTTTATGGAGTCTTCCTTGGTTTTTAGTGTCTTACCCTTCAAGTTTGATTTTACTTTCTTTGGTTCAAAGATGGGTTTAGACACATGGCTTCTTCTTCTTAGTTTGCACTCAAACCTAAAATGCCCTTCATTGCCACAATAATCACATTTGGTTTTGGGCAAGGGAGAAAGAGTGCTAGAGAAAGAGGACTCACCTTTCACAAATGTGTTGGTGAATTTAGGGTCATGAGACATATTTCTATCAAATCCAATACCCGTCCTATCTCCATGAGGTTTACCCAATTTAAATAATTTTTCAAGTCTTTCTTCACTTTGGGTAAACTTGCACTCATACTTTGTTTTATATCCTTCAAGTTGAGTGACTTTGGTTATAAGGATTGAATTTTCATGTTTGACTTTTGAAAGTTCATTTTTAATTTCCTTATATTTGCTTAGCTCTTCATTGGCAAGTTTTAATTCAAGCTTTAGTTCATTAACAACATTAGATCCAAGCTCTTGGGTTTTTAACTTACTTTTAATCAACTTGGCTTCTAAATTGTTAAAGTCTTTGTCTTGCCTTTTTATTTGATCTCTTAGAATTAAATTTTCCTTATTGACATTATCATAATCCATCTTTAATTCTTTTAGTTCATCTTGAATGTTAGATAGATTATTTAAAGAGATCATGAACTTAGATTCTACACAATTTATAAATTCATCTTTTTCTCTAAGTTCATTTTTAGAAGAGTCTAATTCTTGGTTTAGCCTTATAGATTCTTCTTTTAATCTTTTATTTTTCTTGGAAACCTCTAAGGACCATGTGTACAATTCCTCATAGGCTTCAAGTTCATCATATTCTTCTTCTTTTAATTCAAGTTGAGATTCCTTAATTTCAATGTTTGAATCCCCATAAGATGGAAGAATGAGGGGTCTAGAAGAATCTACAAAGTCTAGCATAGTGGAGTCCATTCTAATGATTTTCAATAAAAGGACAACTCTAGGGTTTTAACTCTAGGTTTTTACACCTAATCAAGAGTTCCAAACACTTGATCCTAAGGGATAGAGCACTTGGCTCTGATACCAATTGAAAGTCCTTGGGATCCTAACCCTAGAGGGGGGGGGGGTGAATAGGGTGAGCTACAATTATGACTAATTAAGACCAATTTTAAATCTTAACTAAAACTAGTCACATGTGATGATAAATCAATCAATATGCGGAAGCTAAAACAAAAACAATCACCACATAGCAATCACCACAACACAATATTTATAGTGGTTCGGCCAACGTGCCTACATCCACTACCGGCTTGTGCATCCAACACCCCACCGGATTTCCACTATGTATGCTTTTTACTAGGCTAAGCAATAACCCTTACAATGTTGTTTTTCTAGGCTAAACAACAACCTCTCAATGTGCTTTTATAGGCTAAGCAATAACCTTTACAAAATGCTTTTCTTAGGCTAAGCAATAACCTTACAAGATGCTTTTCTTAGGCTAAGCAATAACCTTACACAATTCAAGAATTCTCTAAGAAAGTGTCTTCACAAAAGATCACTCTAATAGATACAATTTAAGCTCAATGAAATTGCCTCTTAATTAGGCGGATTTAAAAGTTTAAAACAAACTCACACAAACACTATATGAATGCAAAGATGAATGCTCATGATGTGTGTGTGTGATGACTTCAATCAAGTTTAAAAAGAAAGCTTAATCAAATATATGCTTGAAGCATTTCAAAGTTCAAAGCTCATGAAAGATTTGATTGAAGTCTAATGCAAATCACATGTATGAAAAATAACTTGTTAATGATATGAAAATCAAAGAATCACAAGTTGTATGAAAATGACTAACTTAGAACATGTGATGCATGTGCAATGTTGTTTTCAAAACCAAATTAATTTTACTAAAGTTCAAATGAATGAAAACAACAAATTATGTCTCAACCAAGAAAATGAATCATGCCATAAAAAGGAAATCAAAGATTTATACTAAGCATGATTAAGAAGGTTTTAGAAACTACTTGGATTGAAACCAAAGTGAAGAATCCAATCTTAATTAGATCAAAGATTAGGAGAAGAATGGATTCAACACATCATAGTTATCATGTACAAAATCATTTACCAATAGCTTAAATAAAACATGAAAACTATGATTAACAAAGGTAGAGCTTACTTGGTGGTTTAACTCATTGATCCAAGCTTTAGCTCTCCTAATGACCTTCTAGCCTTTCCAACTTCATCCCCTTTCAATGGCTCCAAAATGCTCTCAAAGGTTCATGAGTCAAGCCTTGAAAAAGGTTGGAAAAGAAAGGATTTTATAGCCAAAAAGTGTCCAACGGCTAGTCCTCGGTCGACCGGCAAAGGGGTCCCGGTCGACCGGGATCACACAACGGGCAAAAAAATGACCGTTTGAAAAACTGCTTTTAGCGGCGGACACAGAAACCGCCGCTAAAAGTGGTTTTTCCGCCGCTAAAGGTCCTGTTTTCCCAAAAATGTATTTTTCTAAAGTAATTTTGGTTGGGAATTTTTTGGGCCATTAAACCAAGTTAGAATACATGTTTTAAGACATTCTAAGATGTTTAAAAACATGAAACACCCAAAGCCTAAAATGATTCAAAAGATTAAAACCAAAGGCTAGCTTGATTTGACAAAACTCTTTTCAAATGAAAATGCATACAAAAATGATTCTTTTTGTGAAGAATGTATGCAAGGCTCAAACCTAAATTCTCAACATGATTTTCCAAACATAATGCACAAAGAAATAGGTTTTCAAAAGAGTTTGTATTCTAAAACCAATGCATCCAAGTTTAGAACCAAAACATGCATAAAACAAATACTTTTCCAACACTTAAAAGCTATGCATGTATAAAACCAGATTTCAAGGTTTTCTAAAACGATGCAAGTGTGCGTAAATCAAATGATGCTAAAGAGCAAATGCATCCATCAAATTGCAAATTACAAAATCCCTAACAAATCTTGGTTGGTTAATAGTTGAGGTTGGCTTCATGATTGAATTTCATTTCATTCTCATTGCACATTATTCTTAAATTTAATGATGGATGAAATGAATTCAATACATTGCATATGATTTTCATGAGCATATTAGTTGATGTTATGCTATGTAACCCCCATCGCATCCCCTTGACCTTGCTCTTAATTTTGATAATTTGATCATATAAAGCAAGACTAGTCGTTCCCTTGAAGCTTACCCTCAATTGGTAAAATCACCTTCTCTTTGTACCCATCATTGTCAAAGTGTTGATAAAAAGAGAGAATGGATTAAGGGGGAGTATAAATATTCAAATGAAGCATTAACTTTGATCAAATTCACCCTTGTATTGGCTCCTTACCCTTATAGCTTGCTAACCATACATGATAACTTATTACGTATTTCATTTTCGATTTCTTGTGTTAATAGGTGCTACTAAAAGGTATTTACCTTATCTCATGTGTGTAGGCACCTTTGCAATTTAATGTCAAAGGGGGAGAGAGCAATCAAGTTGTCTAAAGGGGGAGAGAATGTTCAAGCTTCCTAAGGGGAGATATTGTATGATCTTCTACAGGGAGAGAATGCATATCTTGCCAAAGGGAGAGAGTGCATGGTCAAAAGGGGAGAGTTGAAAAAAGAAGAGAAAGCTTGGGAGTTAAAGAAGATGCTTGGCCAAAGAGAGAAAGACGAAAAGGAAGCTTGAAGAATGATCAAGTTCCAAGCATCAAGAAGAATGAAGAAAAAGGAACTAGAGCCCAAGCTAAGAGAATGAAGCATCCAAGAGATTTCAAGACTTATCCAGCATAGGGGGAGCTGAAGACTTAGTGTGTAAATTTAGTGTTGAGTAAGTTGCCATCAAATTGCAAAGGGGGATATTGTTAGGGATTTTGTGTTTTACAATTTGATGGATGCATTATCATTTTAGCATCATTCGAATTTTCACACATGCATTATTTTTTAAATACTTGAAATCTTGATTTACACATGCATTGTTTTCTAGACTTGTAGAAATATTGATTTATGCATGTTTTGACTTTAAACTTGGATGCGTTTAAATTTCAAAAGAAGATTTTCGAATCAAGCTTGCTTATGGTTTTTAAAGTTTCAAATCATCTTAGGCATTTTAGGTTTCATGTTTTTAAAACTCTTAGAATGATTTAAAACATGTTTCCAAGCTTGATTCAATGGCCTCGACCTCCAAGACCAAGTTTCCCTTTCAAAAATTATTTTTACGAATCTTTATAATCAGGGAAAGTTCGGTCAACCAAACCTTTGTCGGTCAGTTGTTGGTTCCGATTCCAGAATATGAAATCTGTGTTTTCTGGGAACTTTGGTCAGCTGTCGGTCAAGTGTCAGTCACCTATCGATCGACCGAACTTCAGTTCGGTTAACCGACAAGTGTATTTCGGTCAACAAATTTTTGAAATATATAACTGTTGAGTTCGGTCGACCGAACCCCAATTGTCGGTCAACCGACAAGCTAGCCGTTGGACAAAATTTTCTATAAATTGAAGTTCATTTCTTAGCCAAATTTGAGGATCCAAGGGATACTCCTTCAGGCATTTTGAGACCAAACAAAGGGGAATGAGTTAAGGGAGGCTAGTTGGTCAAAAAGGGAAGCTAAAGCTTGGAATCATAAGTAAATCTTCTATGTAAGCTTAGTTTTCCTTTTCATATGTTTTCGTGCTTTGGTTAAATTATTAGTAAATCTTTTTAGGCATGTTAACTATGATTTGTTGTGTCCTTAACATATATATATATATGTGTTGAATTGATTTATTGTTTTGGATACATCACCTCGATTCAAACCAAGTAGGACTCAAATTAGTATATCTAAGTGAATCATGTTTTGGAATCATCTTTGAAATTTTATGTAACATGATTCCTATACTTGGTTGAATCTTTGGTTGTTGTTTTTCATCATAAGAAAATCACTTTCAAATCTATCTTATGTTTTGGATTCAACAACTTCACAAATCACATGTATTTTGTTTTAAAGTTTCACACATCTTGCTTAGCATTGATATACATCTTTTTCAAGTTGGTTTTTAAATAACATGTGATTTGTTCATTCACTTCAATCAAATCTTTTTTTGTGCTTTACACTTTCAAATGCTTTTAGCATACATATATTGAGCTACATTGTTAATTTGATTGAAACCCTTATGCATCACATGTTTTGTTTTTAGAATTTCACAACTGGTTTAGAACACTTAGGTATATCTTTTACAAGTTATTTTTAACATGTGATTAGCATTCTTTCCTCAATCATAAATGTTTTTATGAGCTAAGACTTTTAAAAGCCTTTGGCATACATTTATGTGCTTTCATTTTCAAATTTATAGAGGACATCATACATACATATTGTGCATTCATTTTTGCATTCAGTGTGTGTGTGTGTGTGTGTGTGTGTGAGTTAGATTTTCACTTTCATATTCGCCTAATCAAGAGGCATTGTAATTGAGCTTAAAATGTATCTCCATCAAGTGTATTCTAGATACTATTCAAAGAGAGAACCAACCTTCTGGTTGCATAGGTTATTGCTTAGCCTAGAAAAGCATAATGTATAGGTTATTGCTAAGACTGAGAAAAGCATAATGTAGAGGTTATTGCTTCGCCTTAGAAAGTATATTGTAAAGGTTATTGCTTAGCCTATTGAAAAGCATAAATAGTGGAAATCTGGTGGGGTGTTAGATCACAAGCTGGTAGTGGATGTAAGCATTGAGGCCGAACCACTATAAATCATTGTATGATGGTGAATGCTTTGTGATGATTATTTTTGTTAGCTTCCGCATTTCAGTTCTATGTCATCACTTGTGACTAATTGAATTAAAGAAGTTAAAATTGGTTATAATTGGTCACTAATTTGAAGCTCACCCTATTCACCACCCCCCCCCCTCTAGGGTTCGGATCACGGACTTTCAATGGAAGGTATCCTCCGCAAATAGTAACAATGGAGAGCTTTAGTAGTGAGGAAGAAGAAGACAACCTCCATTTTCTTATAGGTGTAAAATTTGGTAGTGATTGAGGTGGAAAATCTGGAGGAAGAAGAGAAAAGAGAAAACCCTAGTTGGTGGTTGGAGCTTGAGCTAGAAAAGGGAAAAGAGAATGAGAGTTCTCCTTTTATACAAGTGAAGATGGGCTCCACCATTTGGAAATCTTATTGGGCTAAAAACATGACTTTCAGGACTTTGGATGAGTTAGACGAAGAAGGGAAAAACGATCGTTGAAATTTCTAGTTTCCAAAAAGTATACATTTCAAGGGTTTCGGGAATATCAAATTTTGGGTGTAGATTTAGTGTAAAAAGACTGTTTTTCCCTCAATGCTAGGGAAGTCGGGTTTCGGGGTTTCGAATGGGAACGGGGTCAACATGAAAATTGTAGAGATTAACGAGATAAGAAAAACGGGGTTAAAACACTAATTACTGGTGTCACAGCCCCACCAAACTCAGCATGAAATTGTCCGCTTTGGCCCACGTGCACGCGCGAGGACTTCCTAGGAGGTCACCCATCCTAGTATTGCTCCTGCCCTAGCACGCTTAACTTCGGAGCTCTTACGATTTCCGGGGCCGCATTGTTTTAAAAGGCCTCATGCTAAATTAATATGGGGTTTGACTTATAAGCCTAGGGTCAGGAATTGGATATTTCCGATAAAGGCTAACGGAGACTCATCGTTTGAAGCCCGTGGTTGACACGTTATGCCCCGTGGTTAAGGGTGCCGCTCGGACCAAGTTCTCACAACTGGAATCTTGGATAATCCCCCAAGTACACGCAAGGTCAAGAAAAGGAACCCCCAAAGGGTCCAGCTAATCACAAAGGCACTCAAGATTCCCCAAAGCTATAACAAAAGCTATTATAATTCCAATTTAACCATCATTCACTAATCAAGCTAAAAAAACTAAAACACGACTTAATCAGAACTGATCAAGGTCACTTGGTTCGGGGTCTAACAGTGGAGAGGTTCAATTGATCCATGGATATGGATGGAGGGGCCTATTTGTGGTCATTGGGAGGTTTAGTGTCTTCTTTGTAATTTGTTCCTAAGACTGGAGTGCAATTGCATTTATATAGTGGAGTTATTTGCAATTAACTGTGGGCCCGGATTGCACATGAGATGTAGGGTCGCGGTGTTAGATTGTATAGTCTTAATCCATCAATTCATGTAATAAATTGATTAATTTCTTTATTTATCAATAAATTCATGCTTTCCTTTCATGAGATGAATGGTGTTTTATTACTTAATGCATGCGACCAATACATATGACATGATGGTTCTTGAGATGAAACGGGTTCCATTAGTTTATTAGATGTGATATATGTATATGGATGAGATCCACATAAGGGGGACATGTACCACAAATCTTATACTTAAATATGTTCACAACCAGTGATGAGATTGTGCATCTCATCTGATAAGCACTTTGATCAGTATGAGATAGTGTGATTTGTCTCGATCATCAGAATGTAAGATTCTGGATCACAGTGCTGGTACATTGGATGTATTGAAGGACCATGAGAAGCACCTTATTGAATACTATGTCAAGTTTAAGGTCTGCTCTCATAATTCCCTAACAATAGGCTCTCAATCTTGAGACATTGATGAAATCAAGTTTCTATCTATTCATTTTCTTTGACTCATCAATGAGTGAGGCCAACTGTAGGTCAACACCTCGGTGTTTTGGGTACGTGGTTGTAGGACTGTGGGAACATCCAATGGTCAAGATGGAATCTATCTATATTCTCGCCTTATGCCAATTAATGGATTTGTCATTAGTAAGTGCACACTCATCTCAAATAAGAGTTAATTGGATGGTACTGATGATCAATGTCATTTATTGGGGCTCAAGGATAATAAGATGTGGATCCAAGATTGGATGAGACAAATTTATTCCAATTGATCCATGGATATTGATAGAGGGGCCTACTTGTGGTATTTGGGAAGTTTAGGGTCTTCATTGTAATTTATTCCTAAGACTAAAGTGCAATTGTATTTATATAGTGGTGTTATTTGCAATTAACTATGGGCCCGGATTGCACATGAGATGTGGGGTCGTAGTGTCATAGTTGGAGCCAGCTTTTTATGCAATCCCTAGTGGTCCCCACGCTAGCCCAAGATATTAGAAAGATTCAAATCCTACTTGAACTCCAAAAGGAATGAATTAGAAAGTTATTATTTCTATTTGAAGTGGGACTTGTAATAGTAGTAATAGTATACTTACTAATTGTTGTGGAAGTGAGACTTTTATAGCAAATAGAAAGGGAGAAAGTTACTAATTCTTAATGGGAGTTGGACTTCTATTTAATTAGTAAAAGGAGGTGTCTTAGTGCTATAAATAAGGAAGAAAAAACCTCTTGGACGTCCAGCCATAGAGATCCACGCCCAAGACCTCTAAATTGTAAGAGTTGCATTCTCTCTTTCCTCCTAATTCTCTTATAGTTCCTTGGAGTTTCTAGTAGGGTTTTCTCTTTAAGTTTTCACCAATCTTCTTGAGAAAAGAGATCTGATAGTGGGTCATAGCGTGGAAGACAACAAGGTCTTGGAGATTCCAAATTGCTTCAAGAAGAGTTCTTGATCTAGTTAATTGTCTTCTTCTCGATTAGAGCACTACCGGGCTCCAAAGGTATAATATAATTCCCTATTTATTGTGGATTATTTTGGATGCATGTAGTTGCTGATTTCTATCTTTTAGATAGGTTTTATTGCTGTATATGATTTATGTGATGGAGGGATTGCATCCTAGATATGGTTTATGGCCTTATGGGTACTTGATCCCTGAGTCAAGTGGGTCAAAAGTTTTGAAAATCTGTCCATGAGGCCCACCTACTTCCAACACACGGTGTCTCAGTTGTAACCAGCATTCTATGGAATCCCTAGTGGTCCCCACTCTAGCCCAAGTTATTAGAAAGTTACCAATTCTACTTGAACTCTTAAGGAAGGAATTAGAAAGTTAATATTTCTATTTGAAGTGAGACTTCTAATAGTGGTAGTAGTAAGTTACTAATTATTGTGGAAGTAAGACTTCTATTTTAATTAGCAAGAGGAGTTCTCTTAGAGGAATATAAAAGGGTGCATGGAGTTGGACGTTTAACACCTTGGAATTCACGCACAACCCCTCTTGTACAAGTTGTTGCACGCCCCTCTCTCCTTTCTCTTCTAGTTTCTCTTTTGGATTCCTTAAGAGCTTTTAGTTGTTTTGTTTAGGAGATCCCTCCCATCTCCTTTAGAGAAGAGATCTGATACGGGACATAGCGTGTAAGACTAAGAGGTCTTGGAGTTCTTATTTTGCTACTAAGAAAGAATTTCTTCATCTAGCAAGTCTTCTTCTCCATTAGAACACAACCGAGCTCCAAAGGTATAATCTACTTCCTTGCATGTTCTAGATTTTGTGGTTGCTTGTTGGAGTTGTTTCTATTTTCTAGATAGAGTTTATTATTGTACATGGTTGATGGATTTGAAGAATTGGATCATGGATGTATTTTACGGCCTTATGGGTACTTGATCCCTGAGTCAAGTAGGTCAAAAGTTTTGAAAGCCTCTCCACAAGGCGCACCTACTTCCAACAGGGAATTTGTGGTAATGGCCGGTGTTGATTAAGCTTTGGGAATTCATGAAATAGCCGACGCTACCAATGCGTTGGGAATGCATGAAATAGCCGATGCTACCAATGCGTTGGAAATGCGCTATATCTTTGGGCTAACGCATTGGGAAATGTAACTTCGCCGACGCACAAATCACGTCGGGAAATGTTGTAATACATTTTCTTTTTTGCAGCACACACTGGTGCATCGGGAAAGATTATTATTTTTATTTAAATTTTCATTTCTCCCTGTATACTACAAATAAAAATCTGAATACCTGTTCAAACCACCAAACTTGATGCACAACCCAATTTAAAATAGATTTATCAACAAATCAAAAATAACATCCACAACCAAATATCCTACATCCAAAAACCAAACTAAACCCACAAATCTCTAAAATACACAAATATTACTACTTGATAATTTCCAAAATTCTTTAACATATACAAATGTTTGTGCTCAAAATAAAAAGGTAATCCCTCAGAGCCCACAACCAGCATAATAAAATTCAAAATAAATTTGCAAAACCAAAAAAGAACACCGTCAGAATACAAGTAGCAATAAATTCTTGCAAGGCAAAGCATTCACTCCAAAAAAAGATCTTGGGATAATGAGGCAATATTAAATTAGCATAATAATTTTATATAATCATTTTGAAATATCCATATGACAATAATGTTGAATGGATGTTGATGGTGATTGTGATATTTCTTAGAAACATGAACTAGTCCTATCTGGATGTCGTTGGTGATATTGATTATAGAAGTTTTTATTTTTATTTTTATTGTTGTTATCGTGTTTGTTTTTACGAAGACAATGTAGATACAATATATTGATAATGGTTTTGTTTAAAGCAAATGGTGTGTCCTTTTCATCAGTTTGGTTTTGGAGATTATAAGCTTTGCTATTTTAATTTACAATTTATGACACTTAGGCGGTTTTTTTTTTTTTTTTGTAAAGAGAATGAGGTTTCTGAGATGGGTTTCTTAAGTAATCTCAAAACTTCTATGGAAGCTATGTTTTCACCTGGTTTGGTTTGTGAATATTTGAAAACATACATGTTACATAGGGAAAGAAAAGGAAGAAAAACATACATGTTACATGGGCCTGAATACTTAGTAGTAGTATTACATCTAGTTGAGTCATGATCACCATGACACCACCCATTACTCTACTCAGTGAAACAATGAACTGATGTTCAGAATGTAGCCCATTAAGAGAGAAACTATAGGTGGTTGATTCAATGAACCCACTGAATTCATTCAAGCTGACTAGTGTGATGATTCAATTCCTTCATATTATTATATTTAATGAACTTCTCATATTTAAAACTAAAGCATATAAGTTGGGTGCCTTGAGAAATATCATTTTAGCACTTGTTCTGTGCCCTTCGGGTTTCTTAAACTAATAATATATCTAGAATGTCTGAATGTGAGGTCCAAAATTAGGTAACTCCCAAACTGAGGCCAAATACTTGTCCGCTTAA
The DNA here is from genome assembly GCA_038049695.1 of Cinnamomum chago. Taxonomy (NCBI): domain Eukaryota; kingdom Viridiplantae; phylum Streptophyta; class Magnoliopsida; order Laurales; family Lauraceae; genus Cinnamomum; species Cinnamomum chago. The sequence continues at coordinate 59,655,210 of CP142451.1, forward strand.
GCTACAGAACATGCTACAAAACATCAAAGTGGGTTTCAAACAACCTGAACAATGTGCCACAATACCTTTCCAAACAACGTGTACGCCAATAACCAATGTGTTTTATGCTAAACAGGCAATCTAATAGTCTTCCAAACAGCAACCTGAACAATCAAATAACAACCTGAACACATGGCTAACCTATTGCACCATCCCTAAATTCATGACGCCAACAACCAATAATCACCATTCATAACATCGGTTAAAGACATGATTTTAAATAATTTTTTATTTTTATAAGGAATACTACTACTGACACTCAATTTGTAAATAAAATTTTAAACTACAACACCTAAATCGCAAATCCTTAAGAAAGTAGCACATCAATTGACAAACAACTACAACTATAATAAAGAAAATCTAAAAGTAATAGACTTTATCATGAAAAATTAGTACCTCTTTGTTCTTTTTGATGCTCCAAATAGTTCCTTTGTCATATGAATCAAAATGAGAGCCCACTGCCCACTGCAAAATGAATTAGTACTTCTTTTTAGTTGATATTCTTCACATATAGCAAAATAAATAGCTACATAAATGTCCATAATGTTGAGTCTAACTCATGTAGAGCCCACTGCCCACTTATAATTTCCTTCATCTACATGGTAGGTAACATCTCACTACACCAAAAATCGGAAATTGGAACGGAAAAGCGTTCCTAATCCTTCCGTTCCTAATCCGTTAAAGTGTTCCAATTTCCGTTCCAATTTGGATTAGGAACGGTTGGTACCAAATTGGAACGGAAATTGGAACACTTTAACGGATTAGGAACGGAAGGATTAGGAACGCTTTTCCGTTCCAATTTCCGATTTTTGGTGTAGTGTCTGCTGACTGCTGTCTCCCATGAATTAGGACAAGCCTAATTCAAACTCATGTAGAATGTATGATGTATCTAATGTTAAAGAAAAATAAAATTGTATAATTAACTATCACATTCTTTGATGCCAGTAAATTAAGTGTTATAATCAGTAGATGATCATAATTTACTAGAGGTGCAAAAAATTGTCCATGGTTCAACTTTGTTCATTTTTCTCGACATCTAAAACATACCCAAGTCCCTCAACCACGAGGTTGCCAGCAAGTAATGTAATCAATCAAAACACAAAATAACGATGAGGATCACAACTGGGTTCAGCATTAGGCCTGATGCAATTTCAAATGAACAAATACTAATTGTTGAATGATAATCACAACTCTACTATCAAGTACTTATGGGAAGACACCAACTCCAATCAAGAAAGAAAAATAAACAAAGTTAAAATTGATCATAAACTTTACCTGTCCTGTATTAGCGGGATGATTAAAGCAACAATTGTTTCCATATCTGTGTCTATCATACTAGCCAGCATAGGTTAGAACTCTGTTATTTTAATGGCCATGTGAGTTAAATTGGCAACCTTGTGGTTAGGACTTTTTGCCCTCAATCATTCAGTTAAATGTAGTTAATAACATACAAATATATATCCATCGAGCATGACCCCTGGTTCCAATAAATGGTAAGCCTAGCGAATAAAGAAAATCTCCAAAAATTTGTGAGATTCTGAATAGGAAGTACTACTTTAAGGCTTAAGCAGCTACATAGAAATGAAGGCCGACTCTTATGTTCATTTCCAAAAGGCAAAACTTTGCAGCACCAATGTGCATGTAGCAAACAATCATGAATATTCAAGACCTGAATGATCTAATAAGAAGCTTAAAATTCCAAAGAGTGGCAATCTTAAAACAAGATCCATGCACACAAAACCGAACATCCATCTATACAAATACTGTATAGAAGATTTATGCAACTAAAACACGGATAAATGCACAAATCCCATGCACATGCAAGGGTAGATAAATAACTACAATCATTTGGGAAGATAAGGTTCTGAACCAGATTAGGTTGATCTACAACTAGTTTGGTCTACTAGATAAATCAACAACTGGTCAAAGTTCTCATAACACCCTGAATCATAGATGTTTAGAACATTCAACTGAACAACAAAAGGCATTATAATAAAAAGGAGGCAAGGATGAATATTATTAAACAATAAACCAATCTAAATGCATGCTGAGAAAATGGGGGAAATCTCCTATAACCTAATTAATTATGAAATAAACTGTGGTTTAAAACTTTGCTCTAGAACATAGGAGTTCCCGCACTCAGATGCAAAACCTGAAATTAGATGAAACTAAGTAGAAACATAGTTTTAAAAGAACCATTTCTGGGACATAAGAGTTACCATGCTCAGATGTAAAAACTGAAATTAGATAAAACTAGGTAGCAATGTAGTTCTAAAAGAACCAGTTCCAGAAGAAATACTCAAATCAGATGAAACTAGGCTGTAAGACCCCGCCCCGAGTGACCTCGAATAGTGTTAATTAAGTCGTGTTTTAGTTCTAAGTGTGATTGGTAGATTTTGGTTTATTGGGGAATAGAATAGCTTCAGTTATAGCTTTGAGGAATTTTGAGTGCCTTTGTGACTAGTGGGGCCCTTGGGGGGTTCCTTTTATGACCTTATGTTTACTTGGGGGATTATCTGAGATTCACGCATGTATTGTTTTAATCCCATTTTACTTATCCCATTAATCCCTATAACTTTTATGTTGATCCCGTGCTCATTCGAGATCCCAATACCCGACTTTCCTAGCATTGAGGGCAAAACAGTCATTGTGCACTAAATTTGTACCCAAAATTTGATATCCCCGAAACCCATGAAATATATATGTTTTGGAAAGTAGATATTTCGGTGATCATTTCTTTCTTCTTCGTCGAATTCATTCGAAGTCCCGAAAGACTTGATTTCAGCCCAACAAGTTTCTTAAGTGGTGAGACCCAACTCCAATTGCTTATAAGAGGAGAACCCATCTTCTCTTTTCCCTTTTCCAGGACAAGAACCATTAACTTAGGGTTTTTCCCTTTTCCCTTTTCTTCTTGCTCTTCCATCTCCCAATCCACTACCAAACCCTTGCCATTGGAGAAATGCTTGTCATCATTTTCTTTCCTCATCACCATAGCTTCCCATTAATACCATTTTGAGAGAAAACCTCCCATTCCAAGATCTTCATTGAACTACTCTTTCTCATTTGGAGAACCTACAAGTAAGAAACCCTCCCCATCTCTTAGATTTGTGTTCCTTTAGCCTTTAAGAGGTTCCATTTTCATTATTGTAAGATTTTCGTTTCTATTTCTTATTTTGACCCATTTAGGGTTTGTCTTGGGGATTTTGGTTCATAGCTTGGATTCTTGGCTTGGAGAGGTGATTAGAGCTTGATTTGCTTATTAGAGACCTAAGGCAAGTGGATGAAATGTTATTTGAACTTTGCATGGTTTTCATGAGAAATGTGGTTGATTTGTCATTTCTATTCATATTTATTGACTTGCATTGATTTTTGAAATAAATGCTCTTGAGTGAACCTTGCTAGCTCATTTAATGTTTTCGAAATATGTTTGTTTATAGACCTTATTGTCTTTTGAGGTATATCTTAAATGAGTACTTGTGATTTTCTTTTCTTTTCTTTTGTGGTTGTTGTGGTTAAGAAGGAGGTGATGGAATGAATACTTATTGGAGTTTTGGAGAAGTACTGAAAGATGTATCGGATGAGCTTTTAGCTCATTTTATTGCTGGAAATGAATGAGAAGTGAGGAGAGTGGTTTTGAGGAGGAAAAGAGCTCCAATCTGAACACAGTGGGAGTTTCCCGCACCTGGCGGTCAGCTGATAGTCACATGTCGGCTAGCTGCCAAGTGACTGGCAGCTAACCGCCAGCTAACCGAGTTGTCGGGGTTATAATTCCAGAAAGCACCATTTTCTTTCTAAAGACGCGTTCAACTCCACGGTTATCCAACGGCTAACCGTCGAACCCTTCGGCAGCTAACCGCCAGATAACCGAGCTCATTTCGGCTACATTTCCAATGTTTTGTATCTAGGTTGGCAAATCCACGGCCAGCCTCGTGGTCAGCCAGCGGCTAACCTCTGAACCCATCAGCGGCTAATCGCCAGCTAACCGCCAGGTGACCGACCTTACCCAGGAATTTTGAAATGAAGAGGGTTTTGAAAGTCTATGATCCCAACACTAGGGGGGGTGAATAGGGTGAGCTACAAGTTAGTGACCAATAATGCCCAATTTTAAAGTTCTTTAAAATCAGTTAGCCACAAGTGATGATTATCAAACTAAATGCAGAAATTAACAAAATCAATCATCACAAAGCATTCACCATCACATAACGATTTATAGTGGTTCGGCCTCAATGCCTACTACATCCACTACCGGCTTGTGACCCAACACCCCACCGGATTTCCACTATTTATGCTTTTCAATAGGCTAAGCAATAACCTTTACAATACGCTTTCCAAGACTAAGCAATAACCTTTAGCAATGATGTTTTTCAAGGCTTAACATCAGCCTATTACACTATGCTTTTCTTAGGCTAAGCAATAACCTCTTGAACCAAAAGGTTGGTTATCCCTCTAAGTAGTGTCTAGAATACACTTGATGGAGATACAATTTATAGCTCATTACAATGCCTCTAAATTAGGCTGATATGAAAATGAAAAACAAACTCACACAACACTCAATGTAATGCAAAGATGAATGCTCAAGGTGTGTGTGTGTGAAAACTTCAATCAAGTTAAAAATGATAGCTCAATGAATGTAAGCTTCAAGCTTTTGAAAGTGTAAAACACACAAATAGATTTGATTGAAGTGAAGAAACAAATCACATGTAATTAACAAACCAACTTAAAAATGAAGTATACCAATGCTAAGCAAGTTGTGTGAAACTTTAAAACAAAATACATGTGATTTGTGAAGTTGTTGAATCCAAAACATGAGACAGATTTGAAAGAGATTTTCTTATGATGAAAAACAACAACCAAAGATTCAACCAAGTATTAGAATCATGTTACATATAATTTCAAAGATGATTCCAAAACATGATTTACTTAGATATACTAATTTCAGTACTACTTGGTTTGAATCAAGGTGATGTATCCGAAACAATAAATCAATTCAACACATATATATGTTAAGGAAACAACAAATCATAGTTAAAATGCCTAAAAAGTTTTACTAATAATTTAAGCAATGCATGAAAACATATGATAAGGAAAACTAAGCTTACATAGATGATTTACTTATGATTCCAAGCTTTGGCTTCCCTTTTTGACCAACTAGCCTCCCTTAGCTCATTCCCCTTTATTTGGCCTCAAAACACCTCAAGGAGTATCCCTTGGATCCTCAAATTTGGCTAAGGAATGAACTTCAATTTATAGAAAATGTTGTCCAACGGCTACCTTGTCGATCGACCGACATTTGGAGTTTGGTCGACCGAACTCAACGGTTATATTCCAACGGTCATATATTTCAAAAGTTTGCTGACCGAAATACACTTATCGGTTAACCGAAATGAAGTTCGGTCGACCGACAGGTGACCGACACTTGACCGTTAGCTGACCGAAGTTCCCAGAAAACACAGATTTCATATTCTGGAATCGGAACTGATAGCTGTCCAACAAAAGTTCGGTTGACCGAACTTTCCCTGATTATAAAGATTCGTAAAAATGATTTTTGAAAGGGAAACTTGGTCTTGAAGGTCTAGGCCATTGAATCAAGCCTGGAAACATGATTTAAATCATTCTAAGGGTTTTAAGAACATGAAACCTAAAATGCCTAAGATGATTTGAAATTTTAAAACCATAGGCAAGCTTGATTCGAAAATCTTCTTTTGAAATTTAAATGCATCCAAGTTTAAAATCAAAACATGCATAAATCAATATTTCTACAAGTCTAGAAAACAATGCATGTGCAAATCAAGATTTCAAGATTTTCTAAATCAATGCATGTGTGAAAACTCAAATGATGCTAAAATGATAATGTATCCATCAAATTGCAATAACAGAAAATCCTTAACAATCTCCCCCTTTGAAATTTGATGGCAACTTACTCAACACTGAATTTTACACACTAAGTCTTCAGCTCCCCCTAAGATGGACAAGTCTTGAAATCTCTTGGATGCTTCCTTCTCTTAGCTTGGGCGCTAGTTCCTTTTTCTTGATTCTTCTTGATGCTTGGAGCTTGGTTATTCTTCAAGCTTACTTTCATCTTTCTCTCTTTGGCCAAGCATCTTCCTTAACTCCCAAGCTTTCTCTTCTTTTAGCTCTCCCCCTTTGACCATGCTCCCTGTCCCTTTGGCAAGATATGCATTTTCTCACCCTGTAGAAGATCATTTAATAAAACCCCTGAGGAAGTATGTACATACTCTCCCCCTTTAGACAACTTGATTGCTCTCTCCCCCTTTGACATTAAATTACAAAGGTACCTACACACATGAAATAAAGAAAATACCTTTTAGTAGCACCTGTTAATAAACGAAATCGAAAATGAAGTACATAATAGGTTATCATGTTTGGTTAGCAAGCTATAAGGGTAAAGAGCCAACACAAGCGAATATTTGATCAAAGTTAATGCTTCCTTTGAATATTTGTACTCCCCCTCAATATCCATTTTCTCCTTTTGTGAACACTTTGACAATGATGGGTACAAAGAGAAGGTGAATTTACCAATTGAGGGTAAACTTCAAGGGAACGATTAGTTTTGCTTAATATGATCAAATTATCAAAATTAAGCGCAAGGTGAAGGGGATGCGATGGGGGTTAGATAGCATAAAATCAACTAATATGCTCAAGAAAATCATATGCTATGTATTGAACTCATTTCATCCATCATTAAATTTTAAGCATAATGTGCAATGAGAATGAAATGAAATTCTATCATGAAGCCAACCTCAGCTATTAACCAACCAAGATTATGATAATAAAAATGGTGGTTATGAGATTTACCCAAGTGCTCATGAGAGATGGCAAACATGAAGATTGTGATGCTAATTGAATGTGTCATGGAATAAAAACATATTTCCTAAATAAAATCAAGTTCAATCCAATGAACACAAGGTCTATCACATTCTCAAGATATACCAATTGAATATGATACCAATTGATCATGATACCAATTGATACTAATTGAATATCAAAACATGATTAAGAGCAAGGATGTTACAAACACAAAATTCCATCAAGCAACAAAATGGATATTCATCACTTTAAAGATATATTAATTTAGTGAGCATAGTGATGAATAAGAGAAATTGCATTTTGAAAACATATGACTTGGTAGAGCATGCAATTTTCAAAGTGACAAAACCATATGAATTCAACATCTAAAAGATATCCATCAAACAATTGATATAACTATGAAATACAAGGAATGGATATTAAAAAGGTTCATATGATCAAGATCACTACTATGAAGTTGAAACATATATAAGGATGACATCACTTAGAGAATATACATGAATCAACATCATAACCATCCATAAAAAAAATGACGAGAAAACATAAAGGATAGATTTGAGTTCTTGTATGGTTTCTACAAATATAACAAAGATCACAACCATACATGGAACGATTTGACATTTGCATATAAAGAATGTAATCAAATGGGCAAAGATGCAAATATCTTAAAAACAACATTCATTTCCATTTCTAAGATGATATAACCAAATGGATAAGGAAATGAGAACATGGAACTTGCTTTGATGATTATAACTAATGAAGTTTTAGAGCATTTCCATTCATATAATCTTCAAATCATTTCAATAATCAAAATCCAGCAATGAGTATAAAAAGAAAGATTTTGAAGATAACACATTATCAATTTTCAACTTTGCATTTTAAAAGATATAAATAAATGATCAAAATGCAAATCTCTCATGATAATATTGCAATCAAAGGATTTTGAAAACCATGAGATATAACTTAAAAGTTCATGAAGACAAAATCAAATGATCACAAAGAAACATTGCATTTTAAGAGATGGGACTTTATAGACACAAAATGCAAATGTAACATGACCAACAATATGATGAGAAGATAAAAAATAGGTTGGTCCGAATCGGTTCAAGGCCTTAAGGTTTGTTTAATTGATAACCTTTGAAAATTCACCCAAGGTCTTCATAAGGTTGTCCTTGATGCTTCACTTTGAGGTCTCACCAACTCTTGGAGATATAACTCGAAAAAGTCTTAGAGTGGTGAAATGATACTCTGGGGAAATTTCATTTTCGATCATAGTGGAAATCATTAAAAAGATATGCAATAAAACACAACACTAGGGTTCTAATCTAGATCATAGCGAATAAGGATCAACTCCGGGTTGTTAGGCCCTAAATTTGTGTAACCTCGCTCTGATACGAATTGAAAGTTCGTGATCCGAACCCTAGAGGGGGGGTGAATAGGGTGAGCTACAACTTAGTCACCAATAATGCCCAATTTTAAAGTTCTTTAAAATCAACTAGTCACAAGTGATGATTATCAAACTAAATGCGGAAATTAACAAAATCAATCATCACAAAGCATTCACCATCACACAATGATTTATAGTGGTTCGGCCTCAATGCCTACATCCACTACCGGCTTGTGATCCAACACCCCACCGGATTTCCACTATTTATGCTTTTCAATAGGCTAAGCAATAACCTTTGCAATACGCTTTCCAAGGCTAAGCAATAACCATTAACAATGATGTTTTTCAAGGCTTAACATCAACCTATTACACTATGCTTTTCTTAGGCTAAGCAATAACCTCTTGAACCAAAAGGTTGGTTATCCCTCTAAGTAGTGTCTAGAATACACTTGATGGAGATACAATTTATAGCTAATTACAATGCCGCTAACTTAGGCTGATATGAAAATGAAAAACAAACTCACACAACACTCAATGTAATGCAAAGATGAATGCTCAAGGTGTGTGTGTGTGAAAACTTCAATCAAGTTAAAAATGATAGCTCAATGAATGTAAGCTTAAAGCTTTTGAAAGTGTAAAACACACAAACAGATTTGATTGAAGTGAAGAAACAAATCACATGTAATTTAAAAACCAACTTCAAAATGATGTATATCAATGCTAAGCAAGTAGTGTGAAACTCTAAAACAAAATACATTTGATTTGTGAAATTGTCGAATCCAAAACATGAGATAGATTTGAAAGAGATTTTCTTATGATGAAAAACAACAACCAAAGATTCAACCAAGTATAAGAATCATGTTACATATAATTTCAAAGATGATTCCAAAACATGATTCACTTGGATATAGTAATTTGAGTACTACTTGGTTTGAATCAAGGTGATGTATCCAAAACAATAAATCAATTCAACAGATACATATATGTTAGGGACACAACAAATCCTAGTTAACATGCCTAAAAAGATTTACTAATAATTTGAGCAAAGCATGAAAACATAAGATAAGGAAAACTAATCTTACATAGAAGATTTACTTAAGATTCCATGCTTTGGCTTCCCTTTTTGACCAACTAGCCTCACTTAGCTCATTCCCCTTTATTTGGCCTAGAAACACCTCAAGGAGTATCCCTTGGATCCTCAAATTTGGCTAAGGAATGAACTTCAATTTTTAGAAAATGTTGTCCAACGGCTAGCTTGTTGGTCGACCAACATTTGGAGTTTTGTTGACCAAACTCAATGGTCATATTCCAACGGTCATATATTTCAAAAGTTTGCTGCCGAAATACACTTGTCGGTTAACCGAACTGAAGTTCGGTCGACCGAAAGGTGACCGACACTTGACCGTTAGCTGACCGAAGTTCCCAGAAAACACAGATTTCATATTCTGGAATCGGAACTGACAGCTGTCCGACAAAAGTTCGGTTGACCGAACTTTCCCTGATTATAAAGATTCGTAAAAATGATTTTTGAAAGGGAAACTTGGTCTTGAAGGTCTAGGTCATTGAATCAAGCCTGGAAACATGATTTAAATCATTCTAAGGGTTTTAAGAACATGAAACCTAAAATGCCTAAGATGATTTGAAATTTTAAAACCATAGGCAAGCTTGATTCGAAAATCTTCTTTTGAAATTTAAATTCATCCAAGTTTAAAATCAAAACATGCATAAATCAATATTTCTACAAGTCTAGAAAACAATGCATGTGTAAATCAAGATTTCAAGATTTTCTAAATCAATGCATGTGTGAAAACTCAAATGATGCTAAAATGATAATGTATCCATCAAATTGCAATAACAGAAAATCCTTAACAATCTCCCCCTTTGAAATTTGATGGCAATTTACTCAATACCGAATTTTACACACTAAGTCTTCAGCTCCCCCTAAGATGGACAAGTCTTGAAATCTCTTGGATGCTTCCTTCTCTTAGCTTGGGCTCTAGTTCCTTTTTCTTGATTCTTCTTGATGCTTGGAGCTTGGTTATTCTTCAAGCTTACTTTCATCTTTCTCTCTTTGGCCAAGCATCTTCCTTAACTCCCAAGCTTTCTATTCTTTCAGCTCTCCCCCTTTGACCATGCTCCCTGTCCCTTTGGCAAGATATGCATTTTCTCACCCTGTAGAAGATCATATAATAAAACCCCTGAGGAAGTATGTACATACTCTCCCCCTTTAGACAACTTGATTGCTCTCTCCCCCTTTGACATTAAATTACAAAGGTACCTACACACATGAAATAAAGAAAATACCTTTTAGTAGCACCTGTTAATAAACGAAATCGAAAATGAAGTACATGCCAGGTTATCATGTTTGGTTAGCAAGCTATAAGGGTATAGAGCCAACACAAGCGAAAATTTGATCAAAGTTAATGCTTCCTTTGAATATTTATACTCCCCCTCAATATCCATTTTCTCCTTTTGTGAACACTTTGACAATGATGGGTACAAAGAGAAGGTGAATTTACCAATTCAGGGTAAACTTCAAGGGAACGATTAGTTTTGCTTAATATGATCAAATTATCAAAATTAAGAGCAAGGTCAAGGGGATGCGATGGGGGTTTCATAGCATAAAATCAACTAATATGCTCAAGAAAATCATATGCTATGTATTGAACTCATTTCATCCATCATTAAATTTTAAGCATAATGTGCAATGAGAATGAAATGAAATTCAATCATGAAGCCAACCTCAGCTATTAACCAACCAAGATTATGATAATAAAAATGGTGGTTATGAGATTTACCCAAGTGCTCATGAGAGATGGAAAACATGAAGATTGTGATGCTAATTGAATGTGTCATGGAATAAAAACATATTTCCTAAATAAAATCAAGTTCAATCCAATGAACACAAGGTCTATCACATTCTCCAGATATACCAATTGAATATGATACCAATTGATCATGATACCAATTGATACTAATTGAATATCAAAACATGATTAAGAGCAAGGATGTTACAAACACAAGATTCCATCAAGCAACAAAATGGATATTCATCACTTTAAAGATATATTAATTTAGTGAGCATAGTGATGAATAAGAGAAATTGCATTTTGAAAACATATGACTTGGTAGAGCATGCAATTTTCAAAGTGACAAAACCATATGAATTCAACATCTAAAAGATATCCATCAAACAATTGATATAACTATGAAATACAAGGAATGAATAATAAAAAGGTTCATATGATCAAGATCACTACTATGAAGTTGAAACATGTATAAGGATGACATCACTTAGAGAATATACATGAATCAACATCATAACCATCCATAAAAAAAATGACAAGAAAACATAAAGCATAGATTTGAGTTCTTGTATGGTTTCTATAAATATAACAAAGATCACAACCATACATGGAACGATTTGACATTTGCATATAAAGAATGTAATCAAATGGGCAAAGATGTAAATATCTTAAAAACAACATTCATTTCCATTTCTAAGATGATATAACCAAATGGATAAAGAAATGAGAACATGGAACTTGCTTTGATGATTATAACTAATGAAGTTTTAGAGCATTTCCATTCATATAATCTTCAAATCATTTCAATAATCAAAATCCAGCAATGAGTATAAAAAGAAAGATTTTGAAGATAACACATTATCAATTTTCAACTTTGCATTTTAAAAGATATAACTAAATGATCAAAATGCAAATCTATCATGATAATATTGCAATCAAAGGATTTTGAAAACCATGAGATATAACTTAAAAGTTCATGAAGACAAAATCAAATGATCACAAAGAAACATTGCATTTTAAGAGATGTGACTTTATAGAAACAAAATGCAAATGTAACATGACCAACAATATGATGAGAAGATAAAAAAATAGGTTGGTCCGAAGAGGTTCAAGGCCTTAAGGTTTGTTTAATTGATAACCTTTGAAAATTCACCCAAGATCTTCATAAGGTTGTCCTTGATGCTTCACTTTGAGGACTCACCAACTCTTGGAGATATAACTCGAAAAAGTCTTAGAGTGGTGAAATGATACTCTGGGGAAATTTCATTTTCGATCATAGTGGAAATCATTAAAAAGATATGCAATAAAACACAACACTAGGGTTCTAATCTAGATCATAGCGAATAAGGATCAACTCCGGGTTGTTAAGCCCTAAATTGGAGTAACCTCGCTCTGATACCAATTGAAAGTTCGTGATCCGAACCCTAGAGGGGGGGTGAATAGGGTGCGCTACAACTTAGTGACCAATAATGCCCAATTTTAAAGTTCTTTAAAATCAATTAGTCATAAGTGATGATTATAAAACTAAATGCGGAAATTAACAAAATCAATCATCACAAAGCATTCACCATCACACAATGATTTATAGTGGTTCGGCCTCAATACCTACATCCACTATCGGCTTGTGATCCAACACCCCACCGGATTTCCACTATTTATGCTTTTCAATAGGCTAAGCAATAACCTTTACAATACGCTTTCCAAGGCTAAGCAATAACCTTTAACAATGATGTTTTTCAAGGCTTAACATCAACCTATTACACTATGCTTTTCTTAGGCTAAGCAATTACATCTTCAACCAAAAGGTTGATTATCCCTCTAAGTAGTGTCTAGAATACACTTGATGGAGATACAATTTATAGCTAATTACAATGCCGCTAAATTAGGCTGATATGAAAATGAAAAACAAACTCACCCAAAACTCTATGTAATGCAAAGATGACTGCTCAAGGTGTGTGTGTGTGTGTGAAAACTTCAATCAAGTTAAAAATGATAGCTCAATGAAAGTAAGCTTAAAGCTTTTGAAAGTGTAAAACACACAAATAGATTTGATTGAAGTGAAGAAACAAATCACATGTAATTTAAAAACCAACTTGAAAATGATGTATATCAATGCTATGCAAGTTGTGTGAAACTATAAAACAAAATATATGTGATTTGTGAAGTTGTTGAATCCAAAACATGAGATAGATTTGAAAGTGATTTTCTTATGATGAAAAACAACAACCAAATATTCAACCAAATATAAGAATCATTTTACATATAATTTCAAAGATGATTCCAAAACATGATTCACTTAGATATACTAATTTGAGTACTACTTGGTTTGAATCAAGGTGATGTATCCAAAACAATAAATCAATTCAACCCATATATATGTTAAGGACACAACAAATCATAGTTACCATGCCTAAAAAGATTTACTAATAATTTAAGGAAATCATGAAAACATATGATAAGGAAAACTAAGCTTACATAGATGATTTAGTTTTAAGTCCAACTTTGGCTTCCCTTTTTGACCAACTAGCCTCACTTAGCTCATTCCCCATTATTTGACATCAAAACACCTCAAGGAGTATCCCTTGGATCCTTAAATTTGGCTAAGGATTGAACTTCAATTTATAGAAAATGTTGTCCAACGGCTAGCTTGTCGGTCGACCGACATGGAGTTTGGTCGACCGAACTCAACGGTCATATTCCAACGGTCATATATTTCAAAAGCTTGCTGCCGAAATACACTTGTCGGTTAACCGAACTGAAGTTCGGTTGACCGACAGGTGACCGACAGTTGACCGACAGCTGACCGAAGTTCCCATAAAACACAGATTTCATATTCTGGAATCGGAACCGACAGCTGACCGACAAAGGTTCGGTTGACCGAACTTTCCTTGATAATAAAGATTCGTCAAAATGATTTTTGAAAGGGAAACTTGGTCTTCAAGGTCTAGGCCATTGAATTAAGCCTGGAAACATGATTTAAATCATTCTAAGGGTTTTAAGAACATGAAACCTAAAATGCCTAAGATGATTTGAAATTTTAAAACCATAGGCAAGCTTGATTCGAAAAGCTTCTTTTGAAATTTAAATGCATCCAAGTTTAAAATCAAAACATGCATAAATCAATATTTCTACAAGTCTAGAAAACAATGCATGTGTAAATCAAGATTTCAAGATTTTCTAAATCAATGCATGTGTGAAAATCCAAATGATGCTAAAATGATAATGTATCCATCATATTGCAATAACACAAAATCCTTAACAATCTCCCCCTTTGCAATTTGATGGCAACTTACTCAACACTGAATTTTACACACTAAGTCTTCAGCTCCCCCTAAGCTAGACAAGTCTTGAAATCTCTTGGATGCTTCCTTCTTTTAGCTTGGGCTCTAGTTCCTTTTTCTTCATTCTTCTTGATGCTTGTAGCTTTATTATTCTTCAAGCTTACTTTTCATCTTTCTCTCTTTGGCGAAGTATCTTCCTTAACTCTCAAGCTTTCTCTTCTTTCAACTCTCCCCCATTGACCATGCTCTCTCTCCCTTTGGCAAGATATGCATTTTCTCCCCCTGTAGAAGATCATACAATATCTCCCCTTAGGAAGTATGGACATACTCTCCCCCTTTAGACAACTTGATTGCTCTCTCCCCCTTTGACATTAAATTGCAAAGGTACCTACATACATAAAATAACGAAAATACCTTTTAGTAGAAATTGTTAATAAATGAAATCGAAAATGAAGTACATAACATGTTATCATGTATGGTTAGCAAGCTATAAGGGTAAAGAGCCAACACAAGGGTAAATTTGATCAAAGTTAATGCTTCCTTTGAATATTTATACTCCCCCTCAATATCAACTCTCTCTTTTTGTCAACACTTTGACAATGATGGGTACAAAGAGAAGGTGATTTTACCAATTGAGGGTAAACTTCAAGGGAACGAATAGGTTTTGCTTAATATGATCAAATTATCAAATTTAAGAGGAAGGTCAAGGGGATGTGATGGGGGTTACATAGCATAAAATCAACTAATATGCTCAAGAAAATCATACGCTATGTATTGAATTCATTTCAACCATCATTAAATTTAAGAATAATGTGCAGTGAGAATGAAATGACATTCAATCATGAAGCCAACCTCAGCTATTAACCAACCAAGATTATGATCATAAAAATGGTGGTTATGAGATTTACCCATGTGCCCATGAGAGATGGAAAACATGAAGATTATGATGCTAATTGAATGTGTCATGGAATAAAGACATATTTCCTAAATAAAATCAAGTTCAATCCAATGAACACAAGGTCTATCACATTCTCAAGATATACCAATTGAATATGTTACCAATTGATCAATATACCAATTGATATTAATTGAATATCAAAACATGATTAAGAGCAATGATGTGACAAACACAAAATAACATCAAGCAACATAAATGGATATTCATCACTTTAAAGATATATTAATTTAGTGAGCATAGTGATGAATAAGAGAAATTGCATTTTGAAAACATATGACTTGGTAGAGCATGCAATTTTCAAAGTGACAAAACCATATCAATTCAACATCTAAAAGATATCCATCAAACAATTGATATAACTATGAAATACAAGGAATGGATATTAAAAAGGTTCATATGATCAAGATCACTACTATGAAGTTGAAACATGTATAAGGATGACATCACTTAGAGAATATACATGAATCAACATCATAACCATCCATAAAAAAAATGACGACAAAACATAAAGGATAGATTTGAGTTCTTTTATGGTTTCTACAAATATAACAAAGATCACAACCATACATGGAACGATTTGACATTTGCATATAAAGAATGTAATCAAATGGGCAAAGATGTAAATATCTTAAAAACAACATTCATTTCCATTTCTAAGATGATATAACCAAATGGATAAGGAAATGAGAACATGGAACTTGCTTTGATGATTATAACTAATGATGTTTTAGAGCATTTCCATTCATATAATCTTCAAATCATTTCAATAATCAAAATCCAGCAATGAGTATAAAAAGAAAGATTTTGAAGATAACACATTATCAATTTTCAACTTTGCATTTAAAAAGATATAAATAAATGATCAAAATGCAAATCTCTCATGATAATATTGCAATCAAAGGATTTTGAAAACCATGAGATATAACTTAAAAGTTCATGAAGACAAAACCAAATGATCACAAAGAAACATTGCATTTTAAGAGATGCGACTTTATAGACACAAAATGCAAATGTAACATGACCAACAATATGATGAGAAGATAAAAAATAGGTTGGTCCGAAGAGGTTCAAGGCCTTAAGGTTTGTTTAATTGATAACCTTTGAAAATTCACCCAAGGTCTTCATAAGGTTGTCCTTGATGCTTCACTTTGAGGACTCACCAACTCTTGGAGATATAACTCGAAAAAGTCTTAGAGTGGTGAAATGATACTCTGGGGAAATTTCATTTTCGATCATAGTGGAAATCATTAAAAAGATATGCAATAAAACACAACACTAGGGTTCTAATCTAGATCATCGCGAATAAGGATCAACTCCGGGTTGTTAGGCCCTAAAGTTGAGTAACCTCGCTCTGATACGAATTGAAAGTTCGTGATCCGAACCCTAGAGGGGGGGTGAATAGGGTGAGCTACAACTTAGTCACCAATAATGCCCAATTTTAAAGTTCTTTAAAATCAACTAGTCACAAGTGATGATTATCAAACTAAATGCGGAAATTAACAAAATCAATCATCACAAAGCATTCACCATCACACAATGATTTATAGTGGTTCGGCCTCAATGCCTACATCCACTATCGGCTTGTGATCCAACACCCCACCGGATTTCCACTATTTATGCTTTTCAATAGGCTAAGCAATAACCTTTGCAATACGCTTTCCAAGGCTAAGCAATAACCATTAACAATGATGTTTTTCAAGGCTTAACATCAACCTATTACACTATGCTTTTCTTAGGCTAAGCAATAACCTCTTGAACCAAAAGGTTGATTATCCCTCTAAGTAGTGTCTAGAATACACTTGATGGAGATACAATTTATAGCTAATTACAATGCCGCTAAATTAGGCTGATATGAAAATGAAAAACAAACTCACACAACACTCAATGTAATGCAAAGATGAATGCTCAAGGTGTGTGTGTGTGAAAACTTCAATCAAGTTAAAAATGATAGCTCAATGAATGTAAGCTTAAAGCTTTTGAAAGTGTAAAACACACAAACAGATTTGATTGAAGTGAAGAAACAAATCACATGTAATTTAAAAACCAACTTCAAAATGATGTATATCAATGCTAAGCAAGTAGTGTGAAACTCTAAAACAAAATACATTTGATTTGTGAAATTGTCGAATCCAAAACATGAGATAGATTTGAAAGAGATTTTCTTATGATGAAAAACAACAACCAAAGATTCAACCAAGTATAAGAATCATGTTACATATAATTTCAAAGATGATTCCAAAACATGATTCACTTGGATATAGTAATTTGAGTACTACTTGGTTTGAATCAAGGTGATGTATCCAAAACAATAAATCAATTCAACAGATATATATATATGTTAGGGACACAACAAATCCTAGTTAACATGCCTAAAAAGATTTACTAATAATTTGAGCAAAACATGAAAACATATGATAAGGAAAACTAAGCTTACATAGAAGATTTACTTAAGATTCCATGCTTTGGCTTCCCTTTTTGACCAACTAGCCTCACTTAGCTCATTCCCCTTTATTTGGCCTAGAAACACCTCAAGGAGTATCCCTTGGATCCTCAAATTTGGCTAAGGAATGAACTTCAATTTTTAGAAAATGTTGTCCAACGGCTAGCTTGTCGGTCGACCAACATTTGGAGTTTTGTTGACCAAACTCAATGGTCATATTCCAACGGTCATATATTTCAAAAGTTTGCTGCCGAAATACACTTGTCGGTTAACCGAACTGAAGTTCGGTCGGCCGAAAGGTGACCGACACTTCACCGTTAGCTGACCGAACTTCCCAGAAAACACAGATTTCATATTCTGGAATCGGAACTGACAGCTGTCCGACAAAAGTTCGGTTGACCGAACTTTCCCTGATTATAAAGATTCGTAAAAATGATTTTTGAAAGGGAAACTTGGTCTTGAAGGTCTAGGCCATTGAATCAAGCCTGGAAACATGATTTAAATCATTCTAAGGGTTTTAAGAACATGAAACCTAAAATACCTAAGATGATTTGAAATTTTAAAACCATAGGCAAGCTTGATTCGAAAATCTTCTTTTGAAATTTAAATGCATCCAAGTTTAAAATCAAAACATGCATAAATCAATATTTCTACAAGTCTAGAAAACAATGCATGTGTAAATCAAGATTTCAAGATTTTCTAAATCAATGCATGTGTGAAAACTCAAATGATGCTAAAATGATAATGTATCCATCAAATTGCAATAACAGAAAATCCTTAACAATCGCCCCCTTTGAAATTTGATGGCAACTTACTCAACACCGAATTTTACACACTAAGTCTTCAGCTCCCCCTTAGATGGACAAGTCTTGAAATCTCTTGGATGCTTCCTTCTCTTAGCTTGGGCTCTAGTTCCTTTTTCTTGATTCTTCTTGATGCTTGGAGCTTAGTTATTCTTCAAGCTTACTTTCATCTTTCTCTCTTTGGCCAAGCATCTTCCTTAACTCCCAAGCTTTCTCTTCTTTCAGCTCTCCCCCTTTGACCATGCTCCCTGTCCCTTTGGCAAGATATGCATTTTCTCACCCTGTAGAAGATCATATAATAAAACCCCTGAGGAAGTATGTACATACTCTCCCCCTTTAGACAACTTGATTGCTCTCTCCCCCTTTGACATTAAATTACAAAGGTACCTACACACATGAAATAAAGAAAATACCTTTTAGTAGCACCTGTTAATAAACGAAATCGAAAATGAAGTACATGCCAGGTTATCATGTTTGGTTAGCAAGCTATAAGGGTATAGAGCCAACACAAGGGAAAATTTGATCAAAGTTAATGCTTCCTTTGAATATTTATACTCCCCCTCAATATCCATTTTCTCCTTTTGTGAACACTTTGACAATGATGGGTACAAAGAGAAGGTGAATTTACCAATTGAGGGTAAACTTCAAGGGAACGATTAGTTTTGCTTAATATGATCAAATTATCAAAATTAAGAGCAAGGTCAAGGGGATGCGATGGGGGTTTCATAGCATAAAATCAACTAATATGCTCAAGAAAATCATATGCTATGTATTGAACTCATTTCATCCATCATTAAATTTTAAGCATAATGTGCAATGAGAATGAAATGAAATTCAATCATGAAGCCAACCTCAGCTATTAACCAACCAAGATTATGATAATAAAAATGGTGGTTATGAGATTTACCCAAGTGCTCATGAGAGATGGCAAACATGAAGATTGTGATGCTAATTGAATGTGTCATGGAATAAAAAAATATTTCCTAAATAAAATCAAGTTCAATCCAATGAACACAAGGTCTATCACATTCTCCAGATATACCAATTGAATATGATACCAGTTGATCATGATACCAATTGATACTAATTGAATATCAAAACATGATTAAGAGCAAGGATGTTACAAACACAAAATTCCATCAAGCAACAAAATGGATATTCATCACTTTAAAGATATATTAATTTAGTGAGCATAGTGATGAATAAGAGAAATTGCATTTTGAAAACATATGACTTGGTAGAGCATGCAATTTTCAAAGTGACAAAACCATATGAATTCAACATCTAAAAGATATCCATCAAACAATTGATATAACTATGAAATACAAGGAATGAATAATAAAAAGGTTCATATGATCAAGATCACTACTATGAAGTTGAAACATGTATAAGGATGACATCACGTAGAGAATATACATGAATCAACATCATAACCATCCATAAAAAAAATGACAAGAAAACATAAAGGATAGATTTGAGTTCTTGTATGGTTTCTACAAATATAACAAAGATCACAACCATACATGGAACGATTTGACATTTGCATATAAAGAATGTAATCAAATGGGCAAAGATGTAAATATCTTAAAAATAACATTCATTTCCATTTCTAAGATGATATAACCAAATGGATAACGAAATGAGAACATGGAACTTGCTTTGATGATTATAACTAATGAAGTTTTAGAGCATTTCCATTCATATAATCTTCAAATCATTTCAATAATCAAAATCCAGCAATGAGTATAAAAAGAAAGATTTTGAAGATAACACATTATCAATTTTCAACTTTGCATTTTAAAAGATATAACTAAATGATCAAAATGCAAATCTATCATGATAATATTGCAATCAAAGGATTTTGAAAACCATGAGATATAACTTAAAAGTTCATGAAGACAAAATCAAATGATCACAAAGAAACATTGCATTTTAAGAGATGTGACTTTATAGAAACAAAATGCAAATGTAACATGACCAACAATATGATGAGAAGATAAAAAAGTAGGTTGGTCCGAAGAGGTTCAAGGCCTTAAGGTTTGTTTAATTGATAACCTTTGAAAATTCACCCAAGGTCTTCATAAGGTTGTCCTTGATGCTTCACTTTGAGGACTCACCAACTCTTGGAGATATAACTCGAAAAAGTCTTAGAGTGGTGAAATGATACTCTGGGGAAATTTCATTTTCGATCATAGTGGAAATCATTAAAAAGATATGCAATAAAACACAGCACTAGGGTTCTAATCTAGATCATAGCGAATAAGGATCAACTCCGGGTTGTTAAGCCCTAAATTGGAGTAACCTCGCTCTGATACCAATTGAAAGTTCGTGATCCGAACCCTAGAGGGGGGGGTGAATAGGGTGCGCTACAACTTAGTGACCAATAATGCCCAATTTTAAAGTTCTTTAAAATCAGTTAGTCACAAGTGATGATTATCAAACTAAATACAGAAATTAACAAATCAATCATCACAAAGCATTCACCCTCACACAACGATTTATAGTGGTTTGGCCTCAATGCCTACATCCACTACCGGCTTGTGATCCAACACCCCACCGGATTTCCACTATTTATGCTTTTCAATAGGCTAAGCAATAACCTTTGCAATACGCTTTCCAAGGCTAAGCAATAACCATTAACAATGATGTTTTTCAAGGCTTAACATCAACCTATTACACTATGCTTTTCTTAGGCTAAGCAATAACCTCTTGAACCAAAAGGTTGGTTATCCCTCTAAGTAGTGTCTAGAATACACTTGATGGAGATACAATTTATAGCTAATTACAATGCCGCTAAATTAGGCTGATATGAAAATGAAAAACAAACTCACACAAAACTCTATGTAATGCAAAGATGACTGCTCAAGGTGTGTGTGTGTGTGTGAAAACTTCAATCAAGTTAAAAATGATAGCTCAATGAAAGTAAGCTTAAAGCTTTTGAAAGTGTAAAACACACAAATAGATTTGATTGAAGTGAAGAAACAAATCACATGTAATTTAAAAACCAACTTGAAAATGATGTATATCAATGCTATGCAAGTTGTGTGAAACTATAAAACAAAATACATGTGATTTGTGAAGTTGTTGAATCCAAAACATGAGATAGATTTGAAAGTGATTTTCTTATGATGAAAAACAACAACCAAATATTCAACCAAGTGTAAGAATCATTTTACATATAATTTCAAAGATGATTCCAAAACATGATTCACTTAGATATACTAATTTGAGTACTACTTGGTTTGAATCAAGGTGATGTATCCAAAACAATAAATCAATTCAACCCATATATATGTTAAGGACACAACAAATCATAGTTACCATGCCTAAAAAGATTTACTAATAATTTAAGGAAATCATGAAAACATATGATAAGGAAAACTAAGCTTACATAGATGATTTAGTTTTAATTCCAACTTTGGCTTCCCTTTTTGACCAACTAGCCTCACTTAGCTCATTCCCCATTATTTGACATCAAAACACCTCAAGGAGTATCCCTTGGATCCTTAAATTTGGCTAAGGATTGAACTTCAATTTATAGAAAATGTTGTCCAACAGCTAGCTTGTCGGTCGACCGACATGGAGTTTGGTCGACCGAACTCAACGGTCATATTCCAACGGTCATACATGTCAAAAGCTTGCTGCCGAAATACACTTGTCGGTTAACCGAACTGAAGTTCGGTCGACCGACAGGTGACCGACAGTTGACCGACAGCTGACCGAAGTTCCCAGAAAACACAGATTTCATATTCTGGAATCGGAACCGACAGCTGACCGACAAAGGTTCGGTTGACCGAACTTTCCTTGATAATAAAGATTCGTCAAAATGATTTTTGAAAGGGAAACTTGGTCTTGAAGGTCTAGGCCATTGAATTAAGCCTGGAAACATGATTTAAATCATTCTAAGGGTTTTAAGAACATGAAACCTAAAATGCCTAAGATGATTTGAAATTTTAAAACCATAGGCAAGCTTGATTCGAAAAGCTTCTTTTGAAATTTAAATGCATCCAAGTTTAAAATCAAAACATGCATAAATCAATATTTCTACAAGTCTAGAAAACAATGCATGTGTAAATCAAGATTTCAAGATTTTCTAAATCAATGCATGTGTGAAAATCCAAATGATGCTAAAATGATAATGTATCCATCATATTGCAATAACACAAAATGCTTAACAATCTCCCCCTTTGCAATTTGATGGCAACTTACTCAACACTGAATTTTACACACTAAGTCTTCAGCTCCCCCTAAGCTAGACAAGTCTTGAAATCTCTTGGATGCTTCCTTCTTTTAGCTTGGGCTCTAGTTCCTTTTTCTTCATTCTTCTTGATGCTTGTAGCTTTATTATTCTTCAAGCTTACTTTTCATCTTTCTCTCTTTGGCGAAGTATCTTCCTTAACTCTCAAGCTTTCTCTTTTTTCAACTCTCCCCCATTGACCATGCTCTCTCTCCCTTTGGCAAGATATGCATTTTCTCCCCCTGTAGAAGATCATACAATATCTCCCCTTAGGAAGTATGGACATACTCTCCCCCTTTAGACAACTTGATTGCTCTCTCCCCCTTTGACATTAAATTGCAAAGGTACCTACATACATAAAATAACGAAAATACCTTTTAGTAGAAATTGTTAATAAATGAAATCGAAAATGAAGTACATAACATGTTATCATGTATGGTTAGCAAGCTATAAGGGTAAAGAGCCAACACAAGGGTAAATTTGATCAAAGTTAATGCTTCCTTTGAATATTTATACCCCCCCTCAATATCAACTCTCTCTTTTTGTCAACACTTTGACAATGATGGGTACAAAGAGAAGGTGATTTTACCAATTGAGGGTAAACTTCAAGGGAACGAATAGTTTTTGCTTAATATGATCAAATTATCAAAATTAAGAGCAAGGTCAAGGGGATGCGATGGGGGTTACATAGCATAAAATCAACTAATATGCTCAAGAAAATCATACGCTATGTATTGAATTCATTTCAACCATCATTAAATTTAAGAATAATGTGCAGTGAGAATGAAATGACATTCAATCATGAAGCCAACCTCAGCTATTAACCAACCAAGATTATGATCATAAAAATGGTGGTTATGAGATTTACCCATGTGCCCATGAGAGATGGAAAACATGAAGATTATGATGCTAATTGAATGTGTCATGGAATAAAGACATATTTCCTAAATAAAATCAAGTTCAATCCAATGAACACAAGGTCTATCACATTCTCAAGAAATACCAATTGAATATGTTACCAATTGATCAATATACCAATTGATACTAATTGAATATCAAAACATGATTAAGAGCAATGATGTGACAAACACAAAATAACATCAAGCAACATAAATGGATATTCATCACTTTAAAGATATAATAATTTAGTGAGCATAGTGATGAATAAGAGAAATTGCATTTTGAAAACATATGACTTGGTAGAGCATGCAATTTTCAAAGAGACAAAACCATATGAATTCAACATCTAAAAGATATCCATCAAACAATTGATATAACTATGAAATACATGGATTGGATGTTAAAGAGGTTCATATGATCAAGATCACTACTATGAAGTTGAAACCTATATAAGGATGACATCACTTAGAGAATATACATGAATCAACATCATAACCATCCATAAAAAAATTTACTACAAGCATGAAGGATAGATTTGAGTTCTTGTATGGTTTCTACGAATATAACAAAGATCACAACCATACATGGAACGATTTGACATTTGCATATAAAGAATGTAATCAAATGAGCAAATATGCAAGTATCTTAAAAACAACATCATTTCCATTTCTAAGATGATATAACCAATTGCATAAGGAAATGAGAACATGGAAAATTCTTTGATGATTATAACTAATGAAGTTTTAGGGCATTTCCATTCATATAATCTTCAAATCATTTCAATAAACAAAATCCAACAATGAGTATAAAAAGAATGATTTTGAAGATAACACATTATCAATTTTCAACTTTGCATTTTAAAAGATATAACTAAATGATCAAAATGCAAATCTATCATGATAATATTGCAATCAAAGGATTTTGAAAACCATGAGATATAACTTAAAAGTTCATGAAGACAAAATCAAATGATCACAAAGAAACATTGCATTTTAAGAGATGTGACTTTATAGAAACAAAATGCAAATGTAACATGACCAACAATATGATGAGAAGATAAAAAATAGGTTGGTCCGAAGAGGTTCAAGGCCTTAAGGTTTGTTTAATTGATAACCTTTGAAAATTCACCCAAGGTCTTCATAAGGTTGTCCTTGATGCTTCACTTTGAGGACTCACCAACTCTTGGAGATATAACTCGAAAAAGTCTTAGAGTGGTGAAATGATACTCTGGGGAAATTTCATTTTCGATCATAGTGGAAATCATTAAAAAGATATGCAATAAAACACAACACTAGGGTTCTAATCTAGATCATAGCGAATAAGGATCAACTCCGGGTTGTTAAGCCCTAAATTGGAGTAACCTCGCTCTGATACCAATTGAAAGTTCGAGATCCGAACCCTAGAGGGTGGTGAATAGGGTGCGCTACAACTTAGTGACCAATAATGCCCAATTTTAAAGTTCTTTAAAATCAATTAGTCATAAGTGATGATTATCAAACTAAATGCGGAAATTAACAAAATCAATCATCACAAAGCATTCACCATCACACAATGATTTATAGTGGTTCGGCCTCAATACCTACATCCACTATCGGCTTGTGATCCAACACCCCACCGGATTTCCACTATTTATGCTTTTCAATAGGTTAAGCAATAACCTTTACAATACGCTTTCCAAGGCTAAGCAATAACCTTTAACAATGATGTTTTTCAAGGCTTAACATCAACCTATTACACTATGCTTTTCTTAGGCTAAGCAATTACATCTTCAACCAAAAGGTTGATTATCCCTCTAAGTAGTGTCTAGAATACACTTGATGGAGATACAATTTATAGCTCAATACAATGCCTCTAAATTAGGCTGATATGAAAATGAAAAACAAACTCACACAACACTCTATGTAATGCAAAGATGAAATCTCATGGTGTGTGTGTGAAAACTTCAATCAAGTTAAAAATGATAGCTCAATGAATGTAAGCTTAAAGCTTTTGAAAGTGTAAAACACACAAATAGATTTGATTGAAGTGAAGAAACAAATCACATGTAATTTAAAAACCAACTTGAAAATGATGTATATCAATGCTATGCAAGTTGTGTGAAACTTTAGAACAAAATACATGTGATTTGTGAAGTTGTTGAATCCAAAACATTAGATAGATTTGAAAGTGATTTTCTTATGATGAAAAAGAACAACCAAATATTCAACCAAGTATAAGAATCATTTTACATATAATTTCAAAGATGATTCCAAAACATGATTCACTTAGATATACTAATTTGAGTAGTACTTGGTTTGAATCAAGGTGATGTATCCTAAACAATAAATCAATTCAACACATATATATGTTAAGGACACAACAAATCATGGTTAACATGCCTAAAAAGATTTACTAATAATTTAGGCATAGCATGAAAACATATGATAAAGAAAACTAAGCTTACATAGATGATTTACTTATGATTCCAATCTTTGGCTTCCCTTTTTTACCAACTAGCCTCACTTAGCTCATTCCCCTTTATTTGGCCTCAAAACACCTCAAGGAGTTTCCCTTGGATCCTCAAATTTGGCTAAGGAATGAACTTCAATTTATAGAAAATGTTGTCCAACGGCTAGCTTGTCCGTCGACCGACATTTGGAGTTTGGTTGACCGAACTCAACAGTCATATTCCAATGGTCATATTTTTCAAAAGTTTGCTGATCGAAATACACTTGTCGGTTAACCGAACTGAAGGTTCCAAAAAACACATATTTCATATTCTAGAATCTGAACCGACAGCTGACCGACAAAGGTTCGGTTGACCGGACTTTCCCTGATTATAAAGATTCGTAAAAATGAGTTTTGAAAGGGAAACTTGGCCTTGAAGGTCTAGGCCATTGAATCATGCCTGGAAACATGTTTTAAATCATTTTCAGGGTTTTAAGAACATGAAACCTAAAATGCCTAAGATGATTTAAAACTTTTAAAACCATAGGCAAGCTTGAAGCGAAAATCTTCTTTTGAAATTTAAATGCATCCAAGTTTAAAATCAAAACATGCATAAATCAATATTTCTACAAGTCTAGCAAACAATGCATGTGTAAATCAAGATTTCATAGATTTTCTAAATTAATGCATGTGTGAAAATTCAAATGATGCTAAAATGATAATGTATCCATCAAATTGCAATAACACAAAATCCCTAACAGGTTTCTGTCCCAATCATTCGTGAACCCTTTTAGGGAATGATGAGGACTGTTCACCTGGAGATATGTATGAAGCCCGTTTGAAAAGGAAACAATGTCACAAAGATTCATTGAAGTTTTGATTTCACCAAAGTGTATAAGGAGCCCAAAATGTCTTCAAATTCAAAGAGTACCAAGTCTATGTTGGAATCGACATACGACGACAGCCTTATTCACCTTGAACTAGTTTCGAACCCAGATACTTGTCTTGAGATTTCGAAAGTTGCATTATGATTTATCATTCCCAAAAGTATTGAAATAGTGTTTTAGCATTTTTCTAGCCCGGTTATATATTGCCCGAATTGAAAGGAGACTTGTGCCTTGAGCACCCCGTCCCACTTGTTTATGTACTTGTACTTGATGTATTTTTATACATGTTTTGATTGTGTCATTTGACTTCTGAGTCGGCACCACTAAGCATGGATAACCCTGTTGGTCTGATCCACTGACTCGGAGATCCCCCTCTTCTCCCGCCAGCTGCAGTTTGGATCCGGTTACCCGGTTATTACCGTGGTCTTGTCCCGATACCCCGGATTGCTACCGTCGTTCCCGATGCTCAACTCGCTACCGTGGTCATGTCCCGTATATTATATGTATATGTATATATTCCGTTGTTTCTCCTCACCTCGTGTGACTGAGATCAACTCTTTGATATTGCTCTGTCACTTCGGTGATAGGGGACTTAGCTTCGTGTGGTCGCCATCTTGCTCGTTTCCCATTTCCTTGGTTACCTTTATATGTTTTACAATGCATACTTGTATTTGAATAAATGATTTATCTCTTTTATGGAAATTGTTATTTAAACAGGTTTTGAATGCTTTTGAAGGTAAATTCATTTATTGTTATATTGTTATGTCTTTTCACCTATATACCAAACCGTCGTGTTTGACCCACTCTTTGGTACTCAGGTCCGGACATTGTCTATCCTGAGGCGGAGCTTGAGGATACGGTCGGTGAACCGCAACGTCTAGTCGAGTGGCGTGCTGATGATGTCGTATAAACATCGATTGCTATGAGAGACGTAACATTTTGGGAGACTTTTAACCATTCTTTTGGGGATTGATATTTTGTTTTATATTGGCCTTTGTTGGCCTCTATTTTTGGGGAATGTAACTAAATGATCTTTTGTATAAACTTTAACTTTTCTTCTAGGAAAGCACTAATGATCATTGCTCATCCTGATACTTGGTTTATACGTACGATTTTATTTTATGACTAGAATTGAAATCATCAATTTGATTTGCTACACGCTTCCACATTAAAAGAAATGTACTATGTTTTTGAGATATCCTCACCGTGGACACTTGTGGGAAATTAAATAAATGTACACACATTACGAGTCCCGATCCCAGATTAGGACCTCAGTGGACCTGGTTCAGGGTCACGACATAGGCCCAGCAAAACGAAAAATTATGATCGCATGAGTAACCTTGAGCAACAAATCCAGCATCAATGGGCCAATAGTTAACTAATGTGCTTGGCCTATGCACATGACCTGTGGGCTGGTTTTGGAACTGATGCTGTTAGACACCAACCTAGGTTAGCCCGATTAGTGCGTACATAGTGAGTTCTTAGTCTTAAGTGGTTTTAGTGATCATTGTTTTAGAATATAATTAGTTCTAGTCCTGGATATAGCTTTGGGAATTTTGAAAGCGTTTAATGTTAGTAAGACAAACTCAGAATGGCCTGAATGTACGTGCAAGAGTGGGAGGATCGTGTGAATTTCCATTTTGATTCTGATTTTGACTTCACTTGGATTATTTTATTATTCCTTACAAACTTTCGTTTTCAGCTTGTTTGTGTTTGAAGTCCAAAAACCCAAGTTTTGGCCCAAAAGGGTAAAATTGACTTTTCACACCCAAATCTGGACACAAATTTTGAAATCTCAAAACCATGCCAAAGTTATACTTTTTGGAAACTAGATTTTTCAAGGATCATTTTACCCTTCTTCGTCGATTTCATTCGGGGCCCGTAAGACCATGTTTTAACCTTTGCAAGTTTCAGTGCACTGTGGGGCCCACTTTCCACTTAACTCAAAACCTCTTCTCCCTCCCCTTCGTTTAGTTCATTTGTACAACTGTTTCAAAAGAAAAAACTAGACCTGGGAGAGAAAACCTCTTTTCTCTCCATCTTTCTCCTCTTGCATGCCCAAGCTAGAGATCTCCAAATGGAAATCTAAGACCATCACCTTCTTCCTCTTCTTCCAATCTTTCCAAAACTGTAATTTTCTTGAAGTTTCAGCAGGGAAACCCTTTTCATTTTCTTTCTTGCTTCTTGTTGGGACACCTCTAGGTAAGTGCTTCAACCCATCTTTTCAATGGAGTCTTTTTAACTCCTAATAGCTTGTTTTTTTTTTCTAACGTGCAACTCCCATTTCGAAATGGGTTCTTGTTTTTCAAATTTGGATGAGTTTTGAATGAATTTTCATGGGGTTTTTGTAGCTTCTTGGCTCAGCTCTTGAACAAGATTTGCTTGAGTAAGAGTTTGTTAGCATTTGGGCAAAGGCAAGTAATCTTTATAGGAAATGTGAATGCATGTTGATTTGGATTTCATCTTTGCTCTAAATATTCTTTTAGCTTTGTTTTGATCTTTCATTCAACATGTTATAGACTCATTAAGTGGATTTCATTTATCTTCATGCAAGTATGTTAATCATTCTCCAAGCTTCTGAAATTCTGTTTTTGAATTATAAGCATGTGTTTTATGTAGAAATCTGATTTGAGTTTTTTTATGGAGAATGGAGGAAATTTCTTGTTTAGATTGTGGATTGAATGATGTTAAATGTGTGGAATGGACCCTTGGAGAGCACGAAGGCTCAGGGAAGTGTCGGTAATCAGTTGTGAGAAGAAGGGAGGAAACATTATGGAGAAATCTAACTTGAAATGCACTGTCCGTGCAGCGTCGGTCAGCTGTCGGCTAACCAAAATTCCCACTTCGGTCGACCGACAGCCAACCGAACTCAGTTTGACTCCATTTCCCGAGACCGGCATTTCGTCAGGAAAGATTTCGGTCAGTTGTCGGCTAACCGACATTTCCACTTCGGTTGACCGACAGCCAACCAAAATCAGTTTGGTTCCATTTCCCGAGAGCTGAGATTTCCTGGATAAATCTGTCGATCAACTAGTCGGTCAACTGTCGGCTAGCCGACATACACCGCCTCGGTCGACCGACAGGTGACCGAGAGGTAACCGAAATTTCAATATGGGTTGTTTTAGAAGGATTTCTACAGGAATGAAAACTGAAATATGTTATTGGGCTTTTAGTCTGCCATTGTGCAATTGAAATACAAAATGAAATCTAACTTCAGGGGCACCAATCCATTTTATTTTCAGGCATTCAAGTTTCAATTACATAGGGGTCAATGAATGGTCCTTACATATGCCTGATAGACTTTGCTTTCGAACTTTAGTTTTGAAGCAACAAGTATTATTGTGTACTCGTTTTAAAGTTAAGTATAAGCTCATTTGAAAATTATTTCAAGGATAAAAGGGGATCACTTCTTAAGCATGTTATGCATATATATCCTTATGCCTCTTGCTAGCCGTGTCTTGTTTAGTTCTGATAAGTGATTTCCCCCTTCAAGCTTGATTTGGTTTAAGACGTGTTTTGCCGTGTTTTGTGCATTCATGAATTTAAGTGAACACCACTGAGCTTGGACTACCCTTTCAGTTTGATCCGCTGTCTGGGGGTTCTTAAACATGTGGACTATCTGCAGATTGGTTGTGTATTTTATTACACACCGTGCGTGTCCGGTTCCGCGGCCGGAACCCCCGTATATGTGGGAATCGTGTCGTGATTATATTATGTATATCGTCCTTGTCGTGCGTGCTTGCTCTTTTCATTGTATAAATGATAGAGAAAGGATGGGCTCTTTGTGGATTTACTATTCATGATATATGTAAGTATTCATGCTAGCTTGTTTTGTATCTTGTTTTGGTTCATATTTTGAAATATACCTCAGTCAAGTAATTGTTTCAAATTCAGCAAAGGTTTCAACATGTTCTTTAACATCTATTGTCTATGCTCATGCCTAAATTGATTACGTGCCAAACCGTCGTGTTTGACTCTTGCTATTTTGGTGCCCAGGTGCAGGCGACGTTCCCTTTGAGGAGGAACGTTAGGAGGAGGCTTTTGAGCCACCCCCAGCTCGTGAGTGGCAGGCCGATGACGTCAACTAGACGTTGGACGGAGTCTTGAGATTTGTTTCACATGTTTTGGATTGTTGTTGAACTTTTAGTTTTGTATTGGCCTTTGTTGGCCACTTATTTTGGGATGTAACAACTTAACTTACTTTTGCTTAACTTTCAAACTTGAATTATGTTAGGAATGTATGTTATAATCCCTCCTTTTGATACATTGTCTTGGAAATGTTATACTTGCACTTCAGATATTACTCGTGCTTGTCTTGATGTGATTTGCTACATGCTTCTGCATACTTGATCGTGTGTGTAAGACCCCGACCCGAGAGAACTCGATTAGTGTAAATTAAGTCGTGTGTTAGTTCTAAGCTTGATTAGTGATTTTGGCTAAGTTGGGTTTGGAATAGCTTTTGAAATAGTTTTGGGGAATTTTGATTGCTTTGTGATAGTGGGACCCTTTGGGGGTTCCTTTTTATGACCTTGCATGCGCTTGAGGATTTATCGGAGATTTTGCATTCATTGTTTTAATCTCATTTCATTGGTATTGTTAATCCCTACAACTTTTATGTTGTTCCCGTCCCCGTTCGAGATCCCGAAACTCGATTTCATAACCTTGAGGGCAAAACAGTCATTGTGCACAAAAATCTGTACCCAAAACTTGATATTCCCGAAACCCTCGAAACATATACTTTTTGGAAACTATATATTTCGACGATCACTTTTCTCTTCTTCGTCGAATTCATTAGAAGCCCCGAAAGCCATGTTTCCAGCCCAATTAGATTGTTAGTAGTGGAGCCCACTCCCCACTTGTTTATAAGGAAACCCTTTCCTTTCCATTTCCTTTTTCCAGCACAAGAGTGAAAACTTAGGGTTTTCCATTGCCTTCTTCTTGCTCTTGCTTTCCATCACCAAACTCACCACCAACCCTTGCACAAATTGAGAGGAGGAGATCATCACCTTCTTCATCATCACCATAGCCCTCTATTGGTACCATTGCTAGAGAAAACCCTCCATTACAAGACTTCCTTTGAGCTCACCTTGTCCATTAGAGGACCTTACAAGTAAGTAATCCTTCTCTTCTTCTAGAATTGTGTTCTCCTAGCTTAAGGGAATCTCCATCTTGTTATTGAAGCTTCTTTCTTCCTATTCTATGTTTTGACTCTTTAGGGTTTTATTTTGGGATTTTCCTTGTAGCTTGGACATTTGATTTAAAGGACTTGTTAGAGCTTGATTTGCTTACTAGAGACCAAGGCAAGTGGATGAATGATTTTTCCTAAGCTTTCATTGACTTTGGATATTTTCCATTAATGCATATTTATTGCTTTGTTTTAAAATGAATGCTCATGATAGAGTATTAATGGTACATTTATGGTCCAAGAGATGTGTTGGTTCATAGCATTTAATTCCTCTTGTTTTGTCTCAAATATATATCTTATGTGAAATGGTTTCCTTCTTTCTTTCCTTGTATTGAATGTGATATGGATGGAGGAGAATGGGATGGATGTGGTGAAAGATTTGATGTTATTTGAATGGAGTTTTAGACCCCTCATCTGATGTATAAAAGTGGCTAAAAAGGGATTGTAGAAGGAAGAGATAGAGAGGAGCTGAACTGGTCTGGAATCAGTTTCTGGATAGTTCGCTCGAGCGAACATGACACTTCGCTCGAGCGACCTGTCCAGAGAAGGGTTCAGAGCATTCCAGTAGCTTGGTCGCTCGAGCATACCCTTGGTCGCTCGAGCGGACATCCCAGAACCTGTTCCAGAGAGTTGTTCGTTCGAACGCACTAAAAAACTTCGCTCGACCCAATGAGTTTGTTCGAGCGACCTCAACTTCGCTCGAGCGAACCCACCCAGACAGCCATTCCAGAGAGCTACTCACTCGAGCGAACCCTCCAGTCCGCTCGAGCTATGAGCCTTGTGGGTCAAGGCTATGTTTGGGACCCTGTTTAACTATTTCAACGTATTGGGACTATTCTTTGGGAACCCCTCTATGTCAAGGAGATTTGCTGAGCAATGTATGAGGCCATTCGTGAAAGAAACCATATCACGAAGATGTCATTTGAGGTTTTGAAAATTCGGAGTGTTTAAGGAGTCCGGAATGTCCCCAAAATCAAAGAGTACCAGATTGTTAGTAGACTGACATACGGAGTCCCTATTCACTTCAAATAGATATTTTACCCGAAATGTCAATTGTTTACTGTACTTTATCGATCCCGAGGTTTATACGACGTGCCTTGTTTTCCCGAAAGCATTGAATTACACTTTATATAGCTACTTGTCTTTGTTAGACCCTGACCCAGACCAATTCGATTAGTGTACGATTAGTGTGTGTTTAGCTCTAAGTGGGTTTAGTTATCGTTGTGTTAGAAGTAATTAGTTTTAGTCTTGGACATAGCACTGGGAGTTTTTAGAACGTTTAGTACTAGTCTGACACACTAAGGAAGGCCTGAGTGCACGTGTAAGCTTGTGAGGATCGTATCGATTTCCGTGTAATTGTGATTATGATTTCAAATGGATGATTTTACTATGTGTTACAACTTTTGTTTTCAGCCCAAAAGCCCAAGTTCTGGCCCAAAAAGGGTAAAGTGGTTTTTTTGCACAAATCTGGACACAATTTTTGAGATCTCAAAACCATGTCAAAAATATACTTTTTGGAAACTAGATATTTCGAGGATCGTTTTATCCTTCTTTGTCGAAGTCATTCGAGGCCCACAAGATCATGTTTTCGTCACTTCAAAGTTCAAAGTTCATTGGGCCCCATTGTCATCACTTAAGCCTAACCCTCATCTCTTTCATTCATCTCCCCAAAATTCCTACAACTTTCTTAACCTAGGGATGAAAATCTCTCTTTCCTTTCCATCTTCCTCACCTTGCATGTTCTAGCTAGAGATCTCCAAATAAAATTCCAAGACCATCATCTTCTTCCTCTCCTTGCAAGCTCTCTATTGGTACAAATTTCTTGGGGTTTCTTGTGGGACAAGCTCTACATTTTCCTCATCTCTCCTTGTTTGGAAATTTCTAGGTAAGAGCTTCAACCCATACTTTTCATGAAGTCTTTTTAGTTCCTTAAAAATCTTGTTTTTCATGTTACAAACCCCTTTGGTAAAATGGGTTTCTTGTTTTCAAGATTGAGTGAGTTTTGTGTGGTTTTCATGGATTTTTGTAGTTCTTTGGATTAGTGAGTGAAGTGCCTGGAGAAGTGTGAGACATCTTGGACTAAGGCAAGTAATCTCTATAGGTTCAATGTTGCATGTGTATTTTGATTTCATTGTGATTTTTGGAATTTTGCATATAAACTTGTTTACAAGCTTCATGATCATGTTTTCATTGGATTGGATGTTTGAAATGGTGAAAATGAACCCTTGGTGAGCATGAAGGCTCAAGGGATTGTATGTGACTTAAGGATAAGAAGAAGGAAAAAAATGTGTGGGAAGTTGTACAAGAGAAAGGCTTTTTTTGTACTCAGCGAGCACAGGCAGAAGCTTGTCCGTTCGAGTGACCAAGCCACTGCTTGGTCCGAGCGCAGACAGAGAGCTGTCCGCTTCGAGCGACCTCATGTCCGCTCGAGCGAACTGCCCACTGTTTAATCTGGAGCAAGACAGAGAGTTGTCCGCCCAAGCAACCTTATTGTCCGCTTGAGCGAACTGTCTCGCTCGAGTGGAGTGTCAATAACTTACAAGATCCGCTTGAGCGAACCTGCCAGATTCAGGAAGAAGAATTATTTCATTTGTGTATTTTCTTGAAGGTTGAAAAAACTAGACTATGTTAAGGGTTTTGACTTGACATTGTGTAAATGGAACTTCGAAATGCAACCCAACTTCGGGGACACCGATTCTTGTATATTCCGACATTTGGGGTTCCAATTACACAAAGGTCAATTAGTAGCCTTAACACATGCTTGTCAGATTTCGTATTTTGAATTTCCGTCTTAGTATGATAAGTACTGTGAGAACCCGATCCCTAATCTCTTGGATTAGTGTCGTTTTATTTGTGGATTAGTTCTTTTAGTGGGATTAGTAGTTGTTGGGTTGATTTTGTGAGCTAGAATGGTTTTTCTTCTAGTTTTGGGCTTTTGAGTGCTTTGGTAGCTTGTGGGGCCCTTTGGGGGTTCCCTTTTTGGCTTTGCTTTTCTTGTGAGATTTTCCCGATTTGTTTCGTATCGTGTTTTTGGCCCGTTGCATTCATCTTGAGGAATCCTACAACTTTCATGTTGATCTCGTATCCATTTGAGAACCCAAAACCCGATTTCTTGGCCTTGAGGGCAAAACAGTCTTTTCACACCAAATCTGTACCCAAAACTCGATATTCTCGAAATCCGTGAAACATATACTTTTTGGAAACTAGATATTTCGACGATCATTTCTTCCTTCTTCGTCGAATCCATCCGAGGTCCCGAATTAGATGATTTCAGCCACCCAAGTTCTTTAAGTTGTGGGACCCCTTCTCACTTGCTATAAGAGAACCCACCTCCCTTCTTCCCCATCTTCATTTCCAGCACAAATCAGCAACTATTGAGCCTAGGGTTCCTTGTGCTCTCTTCTTCTTCTTGCTTCTTCATCTCCAAGCCACACCAATAGTTCACCAAACTCGAAATGGAGACCGTCTTCTTCTTCCTCATCTTACAAGCTTTCCATTGGTACCATTTGTGAAGAGAACCCTCCATCACAAGACTTCCCTTGAGCTTGTTCTTCTCATTTGAAGGTCATCCAAGTAAGTGATTCTTCCCATCTTCTAGAATTGTAATCTACTAGCCTTAAGAGAAGCTCCACCTTGATTATTGAAAGGTTTCATTGTCATTTCATTGTTTAACCCATTTTAGGGTTGTTTTGGGGGTTTTTGTAGAGATTGTGGATCTTGAGCTTGAGAGGTGATTAGGAGCTTGATTTGCTTGATTAGAGTCGAAGGCAAGTGGTTGATTGGATCGTTTTGATTATTAACATGTTTTGGTGAAAATCTTGATTTCATTGATGGTTTTGGAAATTTTAATAGTTGTTTTTGATATGATAAATATTGATTATGAGATGTGCTTATTGATGAGTTATTCTTTCTTGTTAAGCTCTTGAAAGTGCATGCATCCTATTGTCAAAATTTCAAATGGTTTCACATGAATGAGTTTTCTCCACTTTGAGTTTTATTGTGGATGGAATAGATGGAAAGGATGGAAATGGAGGAACTTGGAATGAGGAGCTCTTTAGCTCATTTTAATGTCTTGGAAACATGTGATTAAGTCCCCTTGTTTATAGTTTTATGTGATTGATTATATGTTGGAAGGAAAGGAAAGAAAAATGAAGAAAATCCAAGTCCCGGACCTGCACTGCGCCCAGGACCGATCGATCGGACGTGCAGACCGATCGATCGGTCTGTCAGTAACTGTAAGGGTTTTTGGACCGATCGATCGGGCCCTGTGTAGAAATTTCGGCCGATCGATCGGTCCCTGTTCAGAAAATTGTGGCCGATCGATCGGACCTTCGGTCCGATCGATCGGTGGACTCAGTTTGAGTCCGGTGGATTTTGAGATTTTTATTTTTTTTGTTTCCTTAGTGCTAGGTGGGACCTTGGCTACCCTTTTTGGACTAATTGGACTATGGGTGAGATGTCTTGAGCCGACACTCCTCAAGGTTGGTTTGGCTACATTGAAGTTCAATCCATTTCAATCTTGAACGGGGCGGAATGACGCGATAACTTCTTTATATCCAAATATAAGTCTTTTGCCTTGGTTATCGCGAATTCTATTCCTTTCGATGACTGAATAGGTTGGTCGATGTTTCCGAATTAATGTCATGCCTAGTATGGACTGTTTCTAGTCTTGATTTTCCTAGTATAACACCTAGTTATAACCATAAGCTCATGTTAAGTTTTGAAAACCGTCAAGTGCATAAGGAGCCCGGAATGTCTTCAAACTCAAGGAGTACCAAGTAATGATCATAATCGACATACGGGACCCCTATTCACTTAAATGGATCTTGAAATTAATACTTTACCCGAAATTTGTTATAGTTCATTGTTTCACCTCATCTCCAAGATTTGCATTACATGACCCGTTTTCCCGAAAGCATTGAAGTTACTCTAGTAACAGTTATTGTCCCGAAATGTATTGCCCGATATGATATGACAGCGTGCCCTTGAGCACCCCCGTTTTACCCGTTTATTACTGTACTTGATTACTTGCATATGTCTCGATTGGTTTTAACCTATGAGTCGGCATCACTAAGCTTGGATACCTTGTCAGTCTGATCCACTGACTTGGAGATCCCTCTCCCGTCCCGCCAGCTGCAGTTTGGATCCCGATACCCGGTTATTGCCGTGGTCCCGTCCCGATACCCGGTTCGCTACCGTGGTCCCGTTCCCGTTCCCGTATATTTATTATTGTATATGATTTACGTTGAGTCTCCTCACCTTGTGTGACTGAGACCAACGTCCCGCTCTTGTCACTTTGGTGATAGAGGACTTAGCTTCTTGTGATTGCCATCTTGCCAGTTCCCGATTCCTTGGACACCCGACATGGTTTATATTGCTTACTTGTTTTCAGTTAAATGATTCATTGCTTTTATGAAAGTTGTTATTTAGATAAGTGTTAATGCTCTCTATTGTAAATTCAGTCACTATTATATTGTTTTATGTCCTTTGCACACGTACATGTTTTACAGGAATGCCGGTTGGGCGAATACCCGTGCTTTTACATATGTTTCAAACGATAAATGATTTTGCTAGATTTATATGATTTCACATGTTTTAAAGGAATACCCGAATTGTTAAAATATCCATACTTTGGAATAGGTTTAAATGAACATTAGTCTTGTTGGATTTCTTTGGTTACACCTGTTTTAAACGATACCCGATTTATTAAACATCCATACTTCTACATAGGTTTCAAATGGACATTGGTTTTGCTAGACTGCTATGAATACCTGGTTTGTTGTATACTTGTGTTTTTACTTAAGTTTCAAATGAACGTTGTTTTGCCATACCGCTATATTTATACATGTTTTAGACGAATACCCGATTGTCAAATATCTATGATTATAGATGATGTAAATGAATACATGTTTTATTAGATATTCATGTTTTAACCATGCTTGAAATGAATACAAGTTTCCCTTGAGATTTCCGACTTTACACCCGTTTAATTATATGCAGTACTTGATCGATTAGCATGATTTATTATATGTTTTATTCTTTAGTATATTTGTGATCTTTTCATCCACCTGCCAGACCGTCGTGTCTGACCCACTACTTTTGGTACTCAGGTTCAGATTTCTTCGCCCCGAGTTGAGTGCTTTTGTTGGCTGTAGAGCCATGCTTTGCAGGTTAGTTTGTCGGCTATGTCATGTAGACATTGAGTCTGACATCGGAGCTACGTCACATTTGGGTAGTAGTTTATAGCTTATTGTTGTATGGCTTTTATTAGCCTTTTTCTTGGGATTCTTAATTAATGTACATTGATAATTGTAACTTGAACATATTCGGGAATGTAATATCCTGTTACTGTCAGCTCTGTAATTTATTGTGATGTTTACTCCAGTCTGGTATGATTCTTGATATAATAGCTATGGGCTAAAGGTTGAGTGCGACGCGAAATCCGATGGCCACGGACTTCGGGTCGCAACGCCACAAATGCTTCCGCAAAATATTCAGAATGTGTTGTCTTCACACACGCGGATCTTGGGAGAAGTAAAAATACATTTATGCTTTAATCCTATCTCCCGCCCCCGAGGTTTCGGTTCGGGGGCGTGACAAGTACCCTCGTGTACCCATTTTGAATTTCAAGCATAAGCTCGTTTTGAAGATTTGTTTCAAGAAAAAGGGGATCACTTCCTAAGCGTGTTATGCATATTAATTTTGCCTTTTACTAGTCGTGTTTGTTGTGTTTGATAAGTGATTTTCCCCCTTCTTATCTCGACATGTTTTGATAGTGTTTCGCGTGTTTTGTGCATTCATGAATTAAGTGAACACCACTGAGCTTCGACTGCCCTTTCAGTTTGATCCACTGTTTGGGGGTCCTTAAACATGTGGACTGTCTGCAGACTAGTCGTGTATTTTATTACACATCGTGCGTGTCCGGTTCCGCGGCCGGAATCCCCGTATATGTGGGAATCGTGTCGTGATTATATTATGTATATCGTGCTTGTCGTGCGTGCTTGCTCTTTTCATTATATATATGATAGAGAAAGGATGGGCTCTTTGTGGAATGTAACTATTCATGATATTATGAGTATGCATGTTAGCTTTACTTGTATTTTGAAATGTATCTTAGTCTTGTAACTGTTTACAATCCAGCAAAATGTCTTTATATGTTCTGTAAAGGTTTACTATTTTATGTTCATACCTAAATTGATTACCTGCCAAACCGTTGTGTTTGACTCTTGTTATTGGTGCCCAGGTGCAGGAGACGTTGCCTTTGAGGAGGAGCGCCCGGAGGAGGCTTTTGAGCCAACCCCAGTTAGAGAGTGGCAGCCCGACGATGTCAATTAGATGTCGGGCGGGTTCGTGAGTTTCGCCATTTTTGTCATGGGGTTCTTTTATCATTTTGAGAATTGTATTGGCCTGTGTTGGCCTCTTATGGGATGTAACTAAAACTTAACTTACTTTCATGTTAGTCTCATAACTTGAATTATAATCGGAATGCCATGTTAACTCCTTTCTTTGGATACTATGTCTTGTTATTATTTTGTCATAGCACTTAAAGATTTATTGGTGCTTATCTCGATGTGATTTGCTACACGCTTACGCATACTTGATCATGTGAGTCAAATTCCGCGTGTCATTGGGAATCCTCACCGCGGGAACCTGTGGGAAAACATAACAACACCATCAACAACATGTTGCAGGCCTGGGATCCGTTCTGTGGTCACTACAGTCTTGAAGTGCATTGCACCACATGAAATGATAGTGTGCCCTTGAGCACCCCCGTCTTGCCCGTGTATTATTGTACTTGACTAATTACATATGTCTCGATTGTATTTGACCTATGAGTCGGCACCACTAAGCTTGGATAACCCTATTGGTCTGATCCACCGACTTGGAGATACCCCTCTTGTCCCGCCAGCTGCATTTTGGATCCCGCTACCCGGTTATTACCGTGGTCTTGTCCCGATGCCGCAGATTGCAACTGTGGTCCCCGATGCCCGGCTCGCTACCGTGGTCATGTATAGTATATGTATATGTATTTATAAGATCCACTGTTTCTCCTCACCTCGAGTGACTGAGATCAGTGCCTAGTTATTGCTTTATCACTTTAGTGATAGTGGACTTAGCTTCATGTGGTTGCCATCTTGATTGTTACCCGTTCCCTTGGTTACCTTTATATGTTTTATGATGCATACTCGTATTTTGAATAAATGTTTTATCTTGTTTAGAGAAATTGTCATTTAAACAGGTTCAAATGTTTTTGGAGGTAAATTCTGTTAGGAATTTTGTTTTTGCAATTTGATGGATGCATTTGCACTTTAGCATCATTTGATATTTCACACATGCATTGTTTTTAGAAACATTGAAATCTAGTTTTATACATGCATAGCTTTTAAGATTTGGAAAAGTATTTGTTATATGCATGTTTTGGTTTTAAACTTGGATGCATTAGTTTTAGAACCCAAAACTCTTTTGAAAACCTAATTCCTTGTGCATTATATTTGGAAAATCATCTTGTGAATTTAGGATTGAGCTTTGCATACATTCATTACAAAAAGAATCATTTTTGTATGCATTTTCATTTGAAAAGAGTTTTATCCAATCAAGCTAGCCTTTGGTTTTAAACTTTTGAATCATCTTAGGCTTTGTGTGTTCATGTTTTTAAACATCTTAGAATGTCTTAAAACATGTTTTCCAAGCTTGATTTAGTGGCCAAAAGGTCCCCCAAAGAAATACCTTTGAAATGGCAAAAGTTGCATTTTTTGCAAAAAGGGGGTGTCCCGGCAGTGTCGCCGGTCGACCGAGACACAGGTCTCGGTCGACCGAGACAACTGGAAGTCATTTTTTCCAGAACCTGTTCTGTAGCTCCAACGGTCAGAAATTTGACCGTTGTGCTTTCTCGGTCGACCGAGACCTGTTTGCCGGTCGACCGAGGACTAGCCGTTGGCAACTTTTTGCTATAAATATGAGTTCTTTCCCTTGCCAAAAGTTGGGAATTTTTAACCCCTCCTTGAGAGGATTTGAGGCATATCAAAAGGGAAAAGAACCAAGGGATGAAGGGGATGATTAGGAAAGCTAAAGCTTGGATTAATGAAGTTAAACCACCAAGTAGGCTCTTCCTTCCTTAATCATATGTTTTCATGCTTTTGTTTTATTTTTGGTAAATCATTTCTAGCATGTTAAACTATGTTTGTGTTGTGTCCTTAACATGTTTTATGTTTTGAGTTGATTTATTGTTTTGGATACAACATCACATGATTCAATCCAAGTAGTACTTAACTTTGGTAAATCTAAGTAGATCATGTTAATGAAAGAACTTTGGTAAATCATATGTAACATGATCCATATACTTGGTTGAATCGTTGGTTGTTGTTTTCCATCATAAGAACATCTCTCTCAAAACTAACTTATGTTTTGGATTCAACTTCTTTACAAATCATATGTTTTCATGTTTTGTTTTATCATTGGTAAATCTTTGTAACATGTTAATCTATGATTTGTTGTATCCTTAGCATGTGTTATATTTTGAATAGATCTATTGTTTTGGATACATCACCATTGATTCATCAAAGTAGTACTTTATCTTTGGTAAATCTAAGTAGATCATGTTAATGAAATATGTAACATGATTCATATACTTTGTTGAATCTTTGGTTGTTGTTTTCTATCATAAGAAAATCTTTTTCAAATGTATCTTATGTTTTGGATCCAACATCATTACAAATCATATGTGTATTATTGTTTTAAAAGTTTCACAACTTGCCTTACTTTGATTGGTAAATCATTTTCAAGTTGTCCTTATAATTACATATGATTTGTCCCCTAATTTCAATCAAATCTATTTTTATGTTTTGAGCTTCATGTTGATTTGATTGACATCCCTATGCATCACATGTTTAGAGCTAATCCATTTCATACAACTTGTGTAACTTTGATATCATTAACAAGTTGTTACTTTTAACATGTGATTGCATTACATCCTCAATCATAAATGTTTTATGAGCTAGAACTTTCAAAAGCCTTAGGCTTACATTTATGAGCTTTCATTTTCTAAATGATTGAGGACCACACACACACACTTCATGTGCTTTCATCTTTGCATTCATAGTGTGAGTGTGTATTAGTTTTTCATTGTCATATTCGCCTATTTTAGAGGCAAATGTAATGAGCTAAATAGAATCTCCATCAAGTGTATGATAGACACTAAATTAGAGAGATAACCAACCTTGTGGTTGAAGAGGTTATTGCTTAGCCTATAAAAGCATATTGTATAGGTTGATGTTAAGCCTTGAAAAACATCATTGTAAAGGTTATTGCTAAGCCTTGGAAAGCATATTGTAAAGGTTATTGCTTAGCCTATTGAAAAGCATAAATAGTGGAAATCCGGTGGGGTGTTGGATCACAAGCCGGTAGTGGATGTAGGCATTGAGGCCGAACCACTATAAATACTTGTGTGATGGTGCTTGCTTTGTGGTGATTGTTTTCTTTAAGCTTCCGCATTTTGTTTGATAATCATCACTTGTGACTAGTTTGTTTTAAAGAAGTTAAAATTGTTAAAATTGGTCATAAAAGAAGCTCACCCTATTCACCCCCCCTCTAGGGTTCGGATCCCCATGGACTTACAAATTCATGTATTTTCATATTGTCATTGTGTTTTACCATTTGCCAAACCGTCGTCTTTGATCTACTCTTTGGTACTCAGGTCCCGTTGTTGTTTATCCCGAGGAGGAGCACGAGGAGGTGCTCGTAGAACCGCAACAGTTAGTTGAGCGGCGTGCTGATGACGTCATGTAGACGTTTGGTTGCTATGAGAGACCTTATATATTTTAGGAAACTATTTAACCATTCTTTGGATTGGTATTTTGGTTATATTGGCCTTGTAGGCCTCTATTTTGGGGAAATGTAATTAAGTGTTATTTGTATAAACTTTAACTTACTTTGGGTAACATGCTAACGATCATTGCTCATTCTGATGCTTGATTATACATGCGACTATCTGGTGGTTAGAAGTAAATTATATTTGATTTGCTACACGCTTCCGCACTTAATAGAAATGTTCATTTATGGTTGTGATATCCTCACCGCGGACACCTGTGGGAAATTAAATAAATGTATGGAATCATTAAACCGATGTGGTAACGTCATCATCAATCATTAAATGTCCTGATCCCGGATCAGTCACGTGGGGGCCCGGTCCGGGGTCGTGACAGTGTGAGCTAGATTTCACGTGTCAAGGAATCCTCACCGTGGGAACCTATGGGAAATTAACTAAAGGATAAAATTATCAATCAGATGGATGATCATTCGCGCGTCGCGAGCCCGGGCCTGGGGATCTCTGTCCTGGGTCGCGACACGACTGGTATCAGAGCGGAACTTGTTTCAAACACTTAAAAGAAACTAGAAAGATCTTAGGATCGTGGCGAGGATTCATGAATTCGTTAGAATCATTTAGTGTGAGACATACAGAGAATCCTCAAACCATGCTTATTATGAACTAACGTTTTTTTTTACAGCATCATGCCTCCAAGAAAATCCTCAAGTAACAATGCTTCTGGCAATAATTAGAATGAGTCGGATCCGATCAATGCACCCATAGCTACTCAGTTTCAAGAACTCATGCAAGCCATGTTAGAACAACAGAGGCAAGCAAATGAGACTCAGGCAAGGTTCCAAGAACAGATGGTAAAGAAAGATGAGGAAATGGCCCAAGTTCAAAGGCAACTATTGGATGTTCTGCAGGACAGGCCTCAAGCTCCACAAGCTCAAACTTTGGGTCCACGGATTGTTTTCAACAATAGGGATCATGACCCTAATGTGCTCTTTGAGAGGTTTAG
Source organism: Cinnamomum chago (assembly GCA_038049695.1). Classification (NCBI taxonomy): domain Eukaryota; kingdom Viridiplantae; phylum Streptophyta; class Magnoliopsida; order Laurales; family Lauraceae; genus Cinnamomum; species Cinnamomum chago. The sequence continues at coordinate 59,699,214 of CP142451.1, forward strand.
GAAAATAGGACCAAAGGAATTCTCAGGCAATGAGGACCCGCTAGTGGCAGATGTTTGGTTGGCAAATATCGAGAAAATATTTGATGTCTTCATATGCACAGGACGACAAAAGGTCAATCTTACAACCTCTTTGTTCTATGGTCTTGCAGACCAATGGTGGCAAACGGTCAAGGAACCGTATATGACTATGGCTAACGAAGATGTTTGGGCAGCAATCAAGACACAATTCCAAGACAAGTACATCCCTAACCACATCAAGAGACAGAAAGCTATTGAGTTCCAACAACTCAAACAGGGCGGCATGATAGTCTTGGAGTATGTTACAAAGTTTGAAAGATTGGCTAGATATGCCACTGAACTGATTGACACAGAGCAGAAGAAGATCACCAAGTTCTTGGAAGGACTGAACCCAATTATCATGAGAGATGCTATCCGAGTAGTTCCACCAGCTACCTTTGATGAAGCTGTCAAACGGGCATACACATTTGAAGATATTAATAACATGACCATTCAAGATAGGAAGCAGAACTACTAGCAGCACAACTAGAGGCAGCAACAGAATAAGAAACAGAGACAAGAGCAGAATCAAACAAAGCAAGGGTGTGCTCACTATGGCAAGAACCATCAAACTCAAGAATGTAGAAAGGCCACAGGTGCTTGCTTCAAGTGAGGGGCTATGAACCATTCAATCAATGATTGCCCACAACTTTCTAATAAAGGAAATAGGTACCAGCAACAGAGACAAGCAGCTCCTCAGAATTAGGCACCAGTTCAAAACCAAGCTAGACCACCTCAGCAGCAGCAGCAACAACAAGGCAGACCACCAGCACAGAATCAAAATGCTCGTCCTCCGCAACAGAACAGAAATGCCCCAGGGAGGCAAAATCAAGCATTAAATAGGCAACAACAGCATGGACGTCTATTTAACCTCAATCGTGTGGATGCTGAAGCTGCATGCGACGTGGTAGAAGGTAAACTTCTTGTTTGTGGAATAGAAGTACAGATTTTATTTGATCCTAGATCCACACATTCATTTATATCTCCTTTATCTGCCAAGATGATTGATGCACCATATAGTGAATTAGATTACACCCTGATTGTCACCACACTAGTAGGTAAGCAGGTCGTTTGTAGCACCTATTATCCTAGTTGTTCAGTTTTGTTAGGAGATGTTAAATTTCCAGCAAATCTTATTGTTTTGGATAGGCATGATTTTGATATCATCTTGAGCATGAATTGGTTAGAAACATATCATGCTACCATGGATTGTTTTGGAAAAACCATAACATTCTGATTGCAAGGAGAATAGACAGAGTTGATGTTTCAGGGAAACAAGAAGAAATCTAGAGCAGGATTCATCTCAGTATTGTTATTGCATTTATCACGGAGGATAAACAGTCCCAAGGGGTGGAGGATTTCCCCGTTGTGTGCGAATTTCCAGATGTTTTTCCAGAAGAAATCCAGGGATTACCACTAATTAGAGAAGTTGAGTTCACAATTGAGCTTCTCCCAGGGACAACTCCTATCTCTATTGCACCATACAGAATGGCTCCAGCAGAAATGGGTGAATTAAAACTTCAATTGCAAGAATTATTGAACAAAGGTTTCATCAGACCAAGTATTTCACCATGGGGAGCACCAGTTTTATTTGTGAAGAAGAAAGATGGAAGCTTGAGAATGTGCATTGACTACAGAAGATTGATCAATGTGACAGTCAAAAACAAGTATCCGTTGCCAAGGATGGACGAGTTGTTTCACCAGTTGCAAGGAGCAGAGTATTTTTCCAAGATAGACTTCAGGTCCGGGTATCATCAGTTGAGAGTTAGAGACTCTGATGTACAGAAAACAACTTTTCGAACAAGGTATGGGCATTACAGGTTCTTTGTGATGTCGTTGGGTTTGACAAATGCACCCGCAGTCTTTATGGCTCTCATGAACAAAGTCTTCGTACAATACTTGGATCACTCTACAATCGTATTTATTGATGACGTTCTCATGTATTCAAAGAGTAAGGAGGACCATGAAGAACACTTGAGGACATCATTACAGTTTTTGAGGAACAACCTGCTTTATGCAAAACTTACCAAGTGTGAATTTTTGCTAGAGCAAGTTGCTTTTCTAGGCCACATCATCTCGAGGGAAGGTGTCACGCCCATAAAAGTGAAACCGGGGTTATACATGAGATTAGGGTCAATTAAAACTTTTTCCAACATTAATCATATGCCACTTTCCCTAATCATGTCCCATCTGGATCGTAGACCGTTGTGAGGTTTAAACATTTCCTTGAATATATAAAACAATTAGCGGAAGCTTCATAATTGGTATCTTAAAGATGTATAGTTAAGAGAAAAATAATGAATAATATAATTAAAGATAGAGTTTGAGACTGTTAACGAAATATTAATTACAAAGAAGAAGGCCACACTAAAACTAGGCCTAAACAAAAGTATAAAGAACCAAAAGATGAAGCTAGTAAGATGAATCATGAGGCTCTCATGTACGGGGTCGCCACGGCTAGACAATGTCCTCCGTACTATATTCTAGGAAGTCATCAGGTTGATCTGCTTGAACTTCTTCCGTCACCTCCTCCTCCTTGGGGTAGAAAGGCTCGGTACCTATGCACCAAGAGTAGCATCATCAACACAATGGATGGCAAGAAGACAAATATATAGATCAACATAGATATGCAGTACTAAAGAGAGTAAACAATAAACATGATTATAAGAGATGCATAGCATTCTGATCGTAAGAGATGCATTGCATTCGAATCATAAATAAACTATCAAAGTAGGAGGTCCACATATGCTTATATATCATCAATCAGGATAAAAGCCCAGTATCCAATAACAAACAACCCTTAGCTCAAGTAGCTCAGGCTCCGTGAGCTCTGACTCTGTCTTGCTTCGAGGAACAAACAACTTGAGGAACAAAAACCTCTTAGCTCAAGTAGCTCGGGCTCCGTGAGCTCGGGCTCTGTCTTGCTTTGAGGAACAAACAACTCGAGGATAAGTATCAGTCCTCTTACAGATGGTGCCCAAACTGTGATGAACATTAAAAGCTGAGTGGTGCTGACACAAAGAATCCTAAAGACATCGATGAAGGGCTAGGCTTTCTTGCGCAAACAATATTCAATAATATTAGAGGAACTACTTTATTCCAAATCAAATCGAACCTCAAACAAACTTCAATAGTAGTTCTCTTCAAGCCTTACATTCAAAGCTTCCTAGCCTCAACACTTCAAATGATCATCAAAGCAAACGAAACAACAAAGGGGATCCTAAGTCCAACATCTAAGTACTCAAAGGGATCCTCTAATAAAATAAAGCAAACAGAACTAAAGAACATGCTCGTCACATGTATATAGCACCGGACGGTACAATTCAGACTAAAAAATGATAAACAATCCAATCCTAAGCACAATGTCAATCCTGAAGCATCGTACAACCTATTTAGTCAACGAAGGGGTTAGGGTTCACGATACTCGGACGAACAATGTTCGTGTATAGATTTAAAGAAGAGTATCCCGTTGTCCCGTACTATTCAAGATTCAACTAGGTTGGATCCCGATACAACCGAATCAACAATGACGAATGTCAGCTCAAGACATCCTCACAATAAGTCAAATGAGTCCAAAAATGGGTAGCCAAAGTCCCATCTAACTCCATTCAAAATAGGGTTAAAAATCCCTTCCTAGAAGGAATTCACAGTTGTCCCGATCGAACCTGCCCCTGGCCGGTCGACCGCGGACACAGGGAGTCCGGTCGACCTAAGGAAGCCAGGTCGACCCCTCCCATGTATGCCCGGTTGACCGAGGTCATGGTCGGTCGACCCGCAGTTGTAAGCAGAAATTGAGAACAATGTTTTGATCAGGTTCCAGGGAACCTGACCCTGTGTGGTCGGTCAACCGAGGTCCCTGGCCGGTCGACCACAAGCATTGCGGAAACAGAGTCCAGGTTTTGTTTCTGCACTGAAATGGGTCCATTCCATTTCCGAACTCCTTGAACCTAATGAATAGTCTATGCAGTGATAAAAACAACCTAACTACATTATACAAAACTAACTAATCAGGTCATTAACTTCTAAATCCATTCCATTCAACCAATAAACCAAATTATCATGTTTTCCACCGTCTAAGGTATCAATTGAGCAAGGATCTAAAACATGATTTTCTCATACAAATCAAGGAAGGCAAACATATCAAGCATTGATATAGCTATTTACTTGCCTTAAGTGATGTGCTAGACCAAAATCAAGAAGAACTTGGAGAAGAAAACTCTTAGAAGCTCCAAAGGAAAGCGACAACTCTCCAAACCCAAATCACTCCTACAAATGTATGCCAAGGGTTGAGGTGAGTCTCCCTAATCCATTTCTAACCAATAAAGACTAAGAAGAATTGGTTTACAAGCTTTCGGAGCTTACCTTTGAATAGGTTGAGGTTGAAAAGCTTAGAAAAGTATATGGTTGAAGTCTTGGAAGCTTGAGGAAGGAGATGGACGGATTGGATGTCCACGCCGGAGCTCCGGTGATCGTCAGAAGTGAAGAAGAATTGAACGAAAAAGAAGAAGAAAATGAAGAAGGAGGTTGCTGCTGTATTGTTGTTGTTGAGTGAAATGAAAGAGAGAAAGAGAGATGGGGTTTTGACGTAATATAAGGAATTGGGCCTTGGGCCTTGGGTTGGGTTTGGGTCAAGTTCCGGGTCGGTCCTTGTTTACAATCGATGATTTACGGGCCTCTTCGATGCGTCGAATCGAAATGCGACCGAAGACTAAAGTTCATGAAATACCGAGACCTACCCGATGCACCCAAACTCACAAAGCTCATAATCTCATAAATCCCCTGAAAACTTACCCAATTAGCAAAACAACTCTCTATCCTATACCCAAACGCACTCTGAATCGTGCGAAACTTCGCACACGAGATTCAAAGTTAAACCCGACTGCTTAGACTCTAAATGCACTTTCTAACTAATCACACAATTAATTACAAATAATAGAAGATTAGTAGACGGGATGTTACATCCTCCCCCGCTTAGGCTATTTGGTCCTCCAAATTTCTAACACACCTCTGGCAATAGCTCTGGATACTTCTCCTGGACTTGATCTATGAGTTCCCACGTCGCTTCCCTTGGACTATGATGCTCCCACTGTACCTTGATCCACTGAATCGTCCTCGTCCTCAACACTTGCTCCTTTGTGTCAATGATCTTCTTCGGTCTCTCTACGAACGTAATATCTGGCTGAACATCCAAAGGTTCGTGATGTAGCATGTGTGCAGGGTCTGGAATGTACTTCCTCAGCATAGAAATGTGAAAAACTCTGTGAACTCCTGCTAACTCTGCTAGTAGTATCAATTTGTAAGCTACTTCGCCGACGTGCATATCGATCTCGAACGGTCCAATGTATCTCCGAGCCAATTTTCCTTTCTGACCGAATCTCATAGTTCCTCTAGTCAGTGAGACTTTGAGAAACACATTGTCTCCAACTTGAAATTCCAAATCTCTCCTCTTGGGGTCTGCGTAGCTCTTCTGACGGTCTCTTACAATCTTCAGCCTATCAATGATTTGTTTCACTTTCTCGGTGCTATCACTGATGATCGAAGGTTCGTGAAAACTCCGAACAACAATCTCTTCCCAACAAATCGGGGTCTTACACTTCCGTCCGTACAATGTCTCGAACGGTGCCATCCTGATACTAGAGTGATAATTGTTGTTGTAGGCAAATTTGCACAAAGGAAGACTCTTCTCCCAGTCTTTCCCGAAGTCAAGAACACATGCCCGCAACATATCCTCCATAGTCTGATTGGTTCTCTCAGTTTGTCCATCAGTCTGAGGGTGATACGTAGTGCTGAAGTTCAATGTAGTACTTGTTGGAAATAGGTGGGCCATTCAGATAGGTTTTAAAAACTTTTGACCCACTTGATGCAAGGATCAATTATCTAGAAGGCAACAAACCCAATCTAGGATGCAATCCCTTAAACTCATAAATCATGTACATCATTATAACCTATCTAGAAGATAGAAAACAACACCTAAATATGCAACCACGAAATCTACAACATACAAGGATGTAGATTATACCTTTGGAGCTTAGTAGTACTCTAATGGAGAAGTTATGACTTTCTTTGATGACGAAACACTTTCACTAATCAAATCAGAATCTCCAATACCTTTTGATCTTCCATGCTATGACCTGTATCAGATTCTCTTTTCTCAAGAAGATGGTGGAATCTCCAAAAGAAACCCCTAAAGGAAACTATAAGAGAACTAGAAGAGGGAGAGGAAGAGAAGTAGGCAACACTTACACAATCCTAGGCTTGGGCGTGAATTCCAATAGTGGAATTGTGCATAGGGGACGTCCAAGGCACTCCTCCTCTAATTTATAGCTCTTAAGCAACCTCCTCCTACTAATTGAAATAGAAGTCTTACTTCCACAATAATTAGTAACATACTAAATCACAACTAGAAGTCTCACTTCAAATATGATTAGTAACTTTCTCTTTTTCTAATTAAAATAGAAGTCTCACTTCCATTAATAATTAGTAACTTACTATTACCACTATTAGCAGTCTCACTTCAAATAGAAATAGTAACTTTTTATTTCCTTTTAGAGTTCTACTAGAATTAGTATCTTTCTAATAACTTGGGCTAGCGTGGGGACCACTAGGGATTCCTTAGAAAACTGGCTTCAATTGGGACACGCGACCCCACATCTCATGTGTAATTCGGGCCCAAAGTTAGTTACAAATAACTCCACTATATAAATGCAATTGAACTCCAGTCTTAGGAATAAATTACAATGAAGACCCAAAACTTTCCAATTACCACAAGTAGGCCCCTCCATCTATATCCATGGATCAATTGGATATATCCACCAAATTAGATCCATATCTTTTTATCCTTGAGCCCCAATTAATTATAATGATCATTTGGTACCGATCTAATTAACTCTTAATTGGAATGGGTGCGCACTTACCAATGATAAATCCATTAATTGGCACAAGGGGACATTAAAGATAGATTCAATCTTGACCATTGAATGTTCCAACAGCTCTACTACCACATACCCAAATCACCGAGGTGTTGACCTACAATTGGCCTCACTCATTGGTGACTCAAAGCAAATGAATAGATAGAAACTTGAGTTCATTAATGTTTCAGGATTATGAGCCTATTGCTAGGGAATTATGAGAGCAGACCTTAAACTAAAGACAGTGTATAGAAGGTGCTTCTCATGGTCCTTTAATACATCCAATGTACCGGCACCATGATCCAAAATCTTACATTCTGATGATCGAGATAAATCACACTATCTCATAGTGATCAAAGTGCTGCAACCTTGTCAGATGAGATGCCCAATCTCATCACTAGTTGTGAAGATATCTAAGTATAAGATTTGCAATACATGTCTCCTGTATGTGGATCTCATCCACGCACATGTATTACATCTAGTATACTTGTGGACTCCGGTTCATCTCATGAACCATTATATCATTCGTATTGGTTATGTGTAAGTATGTAATTAAACACCATTCATCTCATGAAAGGAAAGCATGACTGTATTGATAAATAAAGAAATTAATCAATTTATTACATCATATACTTGGCATTGAGACCATAAAACTAATAATCTCCCAGTTGGGTTCAGTGCCAGTCAGGATTGCATCTCATGCCCATCCCGTCTACATGCTGCTCAAAGACTTTGGGGGTCAAAGGCTTAGTAAAGGGATCTGCCAGATTGTCCGCAGAAGCTATCTTGGTGATTGCAATATCACCTCTCTGTACAATCTCTCTGACCTAGTGATACTTCCTCTGTACGTGCTTTCGGTTTTTATGGCTCCTGGGTTCTTTGGACTGAGCGACTGCCCCGCTGCTGTCACAGTAAACTGTGAGCGGCTGTCGCACCAAAGGTACCACTCCAAGTTGCAAAAGGAATCTTTTGAATTATACTGCTTCCTTAGCTACTTCACAAGCCGCTACATATTCAGCCTCAGAAGTGGAATTAGCGGTACATTCCTGTTTAATACTCCTCCAGCTGATGGCTCCTCCGCCAAGCATAAACACATAACCAGAGGTAGATTTCCTAGAATCCTTGTCTGACATGAAGTCAAAATATGTGTATCCGATTGGAATCAGCTCATCACTGCCGTAAATCAACATGTAATCTCTAGTCCTTCTCAAGTACATGAGGATACATTTTACAGTAGTCCAATGGTCAGGACCTGGGTTAGACTGATATATGCTGACTAAGCCCATTGCATGACAGATATCTGGTCTAGTACATAGCATAGCATACATGAGGCTACCAACAGCCGATGCGTATGAAATAGCTCTCATCTGCTCCTTTTCCTCCGGGGTCTTGGGACCCTGATCCTTGGAAAGGTGCACTCCATGCCTAAAGGTGTGATATCCTTTTTGGAGTCCTACATAGCAAACTGTACCGGTACCTTATCTATGTAAGCAGCTTGAGATAAGCCACCCATCCTATTTTTCCAGTCTCGATGGAGTTTGATCCCTAGGATGTAACTAGCTTCTCCCAAGTCCTTCATATCAAAAGTCTTTGCTAACCAAGATTTTACTGTTGACATCATTCCTATATCCTTCCCAAGGAGAAGGATGTCGTCCACATATAAAACCAGAAAAACTACTCTGTCACCTTCATTTTTCATGTACACACGTGACTCATCCGGATTTTGACTAAAACCAAATGATTTGATTGCCCGGTCAAAACGGATGTTCCAGCTTTGGGATGCCTGCTTCAGTCCATAAATAGACTTCTGCAGCTTGCAAACTCTTTGCTTTTAGTTACTAGTTATAAAATCATCTGGCTACATCATATAGATGTCTTCCTCAAGATGGCCATTGAGAAACGCCGTCTTGACATCCATTTGTCAAATCTCGTAACCGAGATGAGCCGCTATGGATAAGAGTATCCGGATGGACTTGAGCATGGCTACCGGCGAGAAGGTTTCCACATAATCGATACCCTCTTTCTGAGTATACCCTTTCGCAATAAGCCTAGCCTTAAAGGTCTCAACTCTTCCATCTGGTCCTCTCTTTATCTTGTAGACCCATTTGCACCCAATAGGTTTGATATTAGCAGGCAAGTCCACAAGTGTCCAGACCTGATTAGAGTACATAGACTCCATCTCAGCTTTCATAGCATCTTGCCAATGTCCCGAATCTATGTCATTAATTGCTTCATCATAGTTACAGGGATCCTGTTCTAGTTCTTCTGGGATTGCCTCGTAAGAATCTCCCAAGAACGAGAACCTGTCAAGAGGCCTGACTATTCTCCCACTACGACGACGCACTGGTGTAACTACTTGGTCTGGTAAGGGCGGTTCTTCCTCAAGTTCGGTCATACTTGGATTTGGAATTGATTGCTCTTGAATCTCTTCCAATATCACATTTTCTAAAGATTTCCGGTCCATCATTTGATCTTCCCCAGAAAAACCGCATTGGTGCTCACCAGCACTTTCTGCTCTCTGGGATTATAGAATAACCAACCTTTAGTTCCTTTCGGATATCCTACAAACGTGCATACTTCCGACTTCGTTTCCAACTTATCTGTCTTAACCTTTAGCACGTGTGCCGGACAACCCCAAATGTGTAAATGTTGTAGACTAGGCTTTCGTCCGGACCACAACTCCCGGGGAGTCTTAGGTACAGACTTAGATGGTACGAGGTTTAGTATGTACATCGCAGTATCCAAGGCGTATCCCCAAAAGGATATAGGTAATCTTGAGAAACTCAGCATAGACCTAATCATATCTAAAAGAGTCTAGTTCCTTCTTTCGGCTACTCCATTTTGTTGAGGCATACCAGGAGCAGACAATTGGGATATAATCCCATTTTTTTATAAGTGTCCCATAAAATCACTAGAGAGATATTCCCCTCCACGATCTAATCGAAGAGTCTTGATACTTTTACCTAATTGCTTTTTCGCTTCCGCTCGAAACTCTTTGAACTTTTCAAAAAGCCTCTGACTTGCGGTGCATAAGGTATATGTATCCATATCTTGAATCATCATCTGTGAAAGTGATGAAGTACTCATATCCTCCTCTGGCTCTAACATTAATGGTCCACATACATCAGTATTCACTAATTCCAATAAATCTTTGGCCCTATTGGCCTTTGATGAAAAGGGCCTTTTGGTCATTTTGCCTTCCAAACTGGACTCACAGACATGCATTGGTTCTACCACCAATGAAGGCAAGATACCATCTTCCACTAGCCTGTCAATCATATTTAGGTTTATATGACCTAGCCTCAAGTGCCAAAGTTTTGTTGGATTAGATGAATGTGATTTCCTCTTTAATGATGGTCTATTAATTGTTTTAGTATCATGTATCTCATACATTGTGGGAGTTAACAAATAATCCATTGGTTACCTTGCCAGAACAACAAAAATACCATTCCTCTTTATGAAAACTTCAGTACCAAAAGTAATGGAATAACTTTTATTCACTAAACTAGAAACTGAAATTAAATTCCGTTGTAAAGACGGTACATATAATGTGTCTGACAAAACCAATTTAATATTTGAAAAACATAAAGTAATAACTCCCACTGAAACAACCTCTGCCTTAGCGTCAGTTCCTAGGTTAACAATGGTTTCTCCGTCACTGAGCTTCCTGGTTTCCCTGAACCCCTGCAACGAATTACATATGTGATTAGTTGCCCCGGAGTCCAGACACCAAGATTCTGAAGTACCAGTTGCAAAACAAACTTTAGAAACAAGTGACTCAGTCATACCTGAGGTCTTCTTCTTAGACAGAAAATCTGGACAATTCCTTTTCCAATGTCCTGTCATACCACAATGGAAACACTTTCCGTTTGTCCCCAACCCCTTAGCCTTGCCAACACCACCATCAGGACCATTCTCCACCTTAGGACCCTTCGGAGCTGATTTCTTCTTGCCTTTCCGCCCTTTGCCTTTTGGTTTGGACTTGGCAAATGACTTCTCTATCATAAGGGCAGTTGGCTTCTTCTTCATAATCCCTTCAGTCACCACCAGCTGGCTAGAAAGCTCAACTAGAGTCAAATTCATCTTATTCATATTATAATTGACCTTGAAATTGTTGAATGACTCTGGTAGTGACTCAAGGATTATGCCAATCTTCGATTCTGCATCAGTCGCAGCCCCCAGTACATCTAACTCATTCAATAAGTCCATCATTTTCAACATGTGGTCAGGTATTGGTGTGCCTTCAGCCATCTTGGTGCTTATAAGCACCCTCATTGCAGCTGTCTAGCAGGCCTACCCTGCTCCACAAACATCTCCTTTAAGTTTGATATAATATCATATGCAATCTTATATGATTGATGTTGGTGTTGCAAAACACTAGACATGGATGCCTGTATGTAACATCTGGCCATTTCATCGTCTTTGGCCCATTTGGTGTAAAGTTCCTTTTCTTCCTGTGATGCTTCCGGCACTGGCTCATCAAGGGGGGGGGGGTTTGGTAAGGACATATTTATGTCTTGAAGTTGTTAGGACTATACCCAGGTTTCGTTTCCAGTCTACATAGTTGGATCCCACCAACTTATCCTGGTTGAGGATGGTCGCAAGTGGATTGAAAGTATTTGAATTCATGCTTGAAATACTGTAGCACATAACCATACATTCAATTAATGAATTTAAATGACATTAGGGTTTAGTATTCTACCGAATTTATATGGAATCCTCATAACCACTAAGTTCAGAATACATCGAAATCCCAATCTCCGGGGTATGCCTCCTTGGGGAGTGTGAATACCATCTATATTAGTGCGGATCAAAGTTGGTCAAAATTAGGATTAAGACTAACTTTAAATGATCCCCTTCATTCATTATGATCTAGATATCTCATACCAAATAATGAATGACTCCCGATTAGCTTCGGTTTCTAAAATAAATGAGGCAAATCCTTGGGGATACTACTATTAGTTTTATGGTCTCAATACCAGTATATGATGAATAAATTGATTAATTTCTTTATTTATCAATATATATATTATTGATTTCCTTTCATGAGATGAATGGTGTTTTACTACTTGTTTGCACATAATTAATACGAATGACATAATGGTTCATGAGATGAACCGGAGTCCACAAGTATAATAGATGTACTACATGTGTGTGGATGAGATCCATATACAGGAGACATGAATTGCAAATCTTATACTTAAATATCTTCACAACCAGTGATGTGAGAACCCGACCCCTAATCTCTTGGATTAGTGTTGTTTTATTTGTGGATTAGTTCTTTTAGTGGGATTAGTATTTGTTGGGTTGAGTTTGTGAGCTAGAATGGTTTTCTTCTAGTTTTGGGCTTTTGAGTGCTTTGGTAGCTTGTGGGGCCCTTTGGGGGTTCCCTTTTCGGCTTTGCATTTTCTTGTGAGATTTTCCCGATTTGTTTCGTATTTTGTTTTTGGCCCGTTTCATTCATCTTGAGGAATCCTACAACTTTCATGTTGATCTCGTATCCATTTGAGAACCCAAAACCCGATTTCTTGGCCTTGAGGGCAAAACAGTCTTTTCACACCAAATCTGTACCCAAAACTCGATATTCTCGAAATCCGTGAAACATACACTTTTTGGAAACTAGATATTTCGACGATCATTTCTTCCTTCTTCGTCGAATCCATCCGAGGTCCCGAATTAGATGATTTCAGCCACCCAAGTTCTTTAAGTTGTGGGACCCAAACCTCACTTGTTTATAAGAGGAACTCATCTCCTTCATTGCTCATTTCTTCACCATTGTTCCAGCTGAGCCTAGGGTTTGCTCTTGTGTTTTCTCTTCTTCTTCTTGCTTCTTCATCTCCAAGCCACACCAATATTTCATCAATCAAGAAATGGAGACCACCTTCTTCTTCCTCATCTTGCAAGCTTTCCATTGATACCATTTGTGAAGAGAACCCTCCATCACAAGACTTCCTTTGAGCTTACCTTGTCCATTAGAGGACCTTCCAAGTAAGTGATTCTTCCCATCTTCTAGATTTGTAATCTTCTAACCTTAGAGAAGCTCCACCTTGATTATTGAAAGGTTTCATGGTCATTTCATTGTTTAACCCATTTTAGGGTTTGTTTTGGGGGTTTTTGTAGAGATTGTGGATCTTGAGCTTGAGAGGTGATTAGGAGCTTGATTTGCTTGATTAGAGTCAAAGGCAAGTGGATGAATGGATTGTTTTGATTATTAACATGTTTTGTGAGAAAAATCTTGTTTCATTAAGGGTTTTGGTGATTTTAGTAGTTGTCTTCACTATGATTAATATTGATTTCGAAATGTGCTTATTGATGAGTTATTTCCCTCTTGTTCATGCTTGGAAAATGTATGCATCATATTGTCAAGGTTTCAAATGATTTCACCTGAATGAGTTTTCTCCACCTTGTGATTAATTGTGAATGGAAAGAATGGAAAGGGAGAAACTTGAAATGAGGAGCTCTTTAGCTCATTTTAATGTCTTGGAATCATGTGTTTAAATCATCTTGTTTATAGTTCTAAGTGGGTGTTGAAGTGTTGGAAAGGAAAGGAAAAAGAGGAGGAAAAATCAGTGTCCCGGACCTGCTGCACGCCCAGGTCCGATCGATCGGACCTACAGGCCGATCGATCGGCCTGTCTTTTAACAGTAAGGCTTTTTGGGCCGATCGATCGGACCCTGTACATTTCTGGTACAGAAATTTCGACCGATTGATCGGTTCGAAAGTGAAATTTGATATTGTGTTTTTTTTTGGAAACCTTTGGGCTTTCTATGAGTCCTAGAGGTATATACCTTAGTGTTAAGACCAATTGTACCCTAATCTAAGGTCCCTAAGACTAGGGAACTGAAAGTAAAGAATGGTGTTGATTAGACACTAATTCTTGGTTTTAGGTGGGACCCTGACTACCCCTTTTTGGACTGTTTGGACCAAGTGTGAGAATGTCTTGAGCCGACATGCCTCACAGTTGGTTCGGTGGCATCGGAGTTAATCCATTTCAATCTTGAACGGGATGGAACGACGCGATATCTTCTTTATACCTAAACACAAGTCTATTTCCTTGGTTATCGCTAATTCTATTCCTTTCGATGACTGAATCGGTTGCTCGATGTTTCCGGATTAATGTCATGCGTAGGATGGACCGTTTATAATCTTGATTCTTGCTATTGTAACATCTAGTACTACCCATAAGCTCATTTTAAGTTTTGAAAGTAGTAAAAGTGCATAAGGAGCCCGGAATGTCTGCAAACTCAAGGAGTACCAAGTGACTATAATTGACATACGGGACCCCTATTCACTTATATAGATCTTGAAATCAATATTTTCCCGGAATTGTTATAGTTCATTATATTTCCTCATTTCCTGAGATTTGCATCAAATGACTTGTTTCCCGAAAGCATTGAAGTTACACTAGTAACAGTTATTTCTCCCGAAATGTATTGCCCGATATGAAGTGACAGTGTGCCCTTGAGCACCCCCGTTTTACCCGTTTAATTATTGTACTTGATTTACTTGCATATGTCCCGATTTGTTATTTGACCTATGAGTCGGCATCACTAAGCTTGGATACCTTGTCGGTTTGATCCACCGACTTGGAAATCCCTCTCCCATCCCGCCAGCTGCAGTTTGGATCCCGATACCCGGTTATTACCGTGGTCCCGTCCCGATACCCGGTTATTACCGTGGTCCCGTCCCGATACCCGGTTCGCTACCGTGGTCCCATTCTCGTATATTTATATTGTATATATGATTTACGTTGAGTCTCCTCACCTTGTGTGACTGAGACCAACGTCCCGTTATACTCTTGTCACTTCGGTGATAGAGGACTTAGCTTCTTGTGATTGCCATCTTGCCAGTTCCCGATTCCTTGGATACCCGACATGTTTTATGTTGTTTACTTGCTTTCCGATAAATGATTCGTTTCCTTTATGAAAGTTGTTATTTAAACAAGTGCTAATATTCTCCAATGTAAATTCAGTTATTATTATATTGTTTTCTGTCCTTTGTACCCGCACATGTTTTAAATGAATGCCGGTTGGGTGAATAACCATGCTTTTACATATGTTCCATACGATCAATGATTTTGCTAGATTTATATGATTACACGTGTTTTAAAGGAATACCCGAATTGTTAAATATCCGTGCCTTGTTTTAAAGGACATTTGGTTTGTCAGATATCTATGTTTATACCTGTTTTTAAATGAATACCCGAATTGTTAAATACCCATGCTTTGAAATATGTTTTAGATGACACTTGTTTTGCCAGATTCCTATGTTTATACCTATTTTACATGATACCCGATTTGTTTAAATATCCATACTTTGGAATAGGTCTAAATGAACATTAGTCTTGTCAGATTTCTTTGGTTACACCTGTTTTAAACGAACACCCGGTTTGTTAAATATCCGTATTTTTCATATATGTTTCAAATGGACATTGGTTTTGCCAGACTGCTATGGATACCTGATTTGTTGTATACTTGTGTTTTACTTAAGTTTCAAATGAACGTTTGTTTTGTCAAACCACTATATTTATACATGTTTTAGACGAATACCCGATTGTCAAATATCTATGATTATAGATGATGTAAATGAATACATGTTTTATTAGATCTTCATGTTTTACCCATACTTGAAACGAATACAGGTTTTCCCCGAGATTCCCGACTTTTGCACCCGTGTAATTATATGCAGCATTTGATCGATTAGCATGATTTATCATATGTTTTATTCTTCAGTATATTTGTTATCTTTTCATCCACCTGCCAGACCGTCGTGTCTGACCCACTACTTTTGGTACTCAGGTTCAGATTTCTTCGTCCCGAGTTGAGTGCTTGAGTTGGCTGTGGAGCCATGTTGTGCAGGGTGTTCTGTCGGCTATGTCATGTAGACATCGAGCTTGACATCGGAGCTACGTCACATTTGGGTAGTAGTTTATAGCTTATTGTTGTATGGCTTTTATTAGCCTTTTTCTGGGGATTCTTAATTAATGTACATTGATAATTTGTAACTTGAATGTATTTGGGAATGTATCATCCTGTTACTGTCAGCTCTGTAATTTATTGTGATGGTTTACTCCAGTCTGATATGATTCTTGATATGATAGCTATATGCTAATGGTTGAGTGCGATACGGAATCCGATGGCCACGGACTCCGGGTCGCAACGCCACGAAAGCTTCCGCAAATATTCAGAATGTGTTGTCTTCACACACGCGGATCCTGGGAGAAGTAAAATACATTTATGCTTAATCCCATTTCCCGCCCCCGAGGTTTCGGTTCGGGGGCGTGACAAGTGATGAGATTAGGCATCTCATCTGACAAGGTTGCATCACTTTGATCACTATGAGATAGTGTGATTTGTCTCGATCATTAGAATGTAAGATTCTGATTCATGGTGCCGGTACATTGGATGTATTGAAGGACCATGAGAATCACCTTATATACACTGTCTTTACTTTAAAGTCTGCTCTCATAATTCCCTAGCAATAGGCTCATAATCCCGAGACATTAATGAACTAAAGTTTCTATCTATTCATTTGCTTTGAGTCACCAATGAGTGAGGCCAATTGTAGGTCAACACCTCAGTGATTTGGGTACGTGGTAGTAGAGTTGTGGGAACATTCAATGGTCAAGATGGAATCTATCTTTAATATCCCCTTGTGCCAATTAATGGATTTATCATTGGTAAGTGCGCACCCATTCCAATTAAGAGTTAATTGGATCGGTACCAAATGGTCATTATAATTAATTGGGGCTTAAGGATAATAAGATATGGATTTATTTTGGTGGATAGGTCCAATTGATCCCTGGATATAGATGGAGGCCTACTTGTGGTACTGAGGAAGTTTAGGGTCTTCATTGTAATATATTCCTAAAACTGGAGTTCAATTGCATTTATATAGTGGAGTTATTTCCAATTAACTGTGGGCCCGAATTGCACATGAGATGTGGGGTCGCGTGTCCCAGTTGGAGCCAGCTTTCTAAGCAATCCTTAGTGGTCCCCACGCTAGCCCAAGATATTAGAAAGATACTAATTATAGTAGAACTCTAAAAGGAAATAGAAAGTTACAATTTCTATTTGAAGTGAGACTTCTAACAGTGGTAATGGTAAGTTACTAATTATTAATGGAAGTGAGACTTCTATTTTAATTAGAAAAGAGGAAGTTACTAATCATATTTGAAGTAAGACTTCTAATTGTGATTTAGTAAGCAACTAATTATTATGGAAGTAAGACTTCTATTTCAATTAGTAAGAGGAGGTTGCTTAAGTGGTATAAAAGAGGAAAAGTGGCTTGGACGTCCTACACTTAGCCATCATAGTGATTCACGCCCAGCCTGCCAAACCGAGAAAACTCCTGATATCTGACACTGACTTCGGGCTCTGCCAACTGACTACTGCTTCAATCTTCGCTGGATCCACTGATAAACCTTCCTTAGAGATGATGTGTCTAAGAAAAGACACTTGCTCAAACCAAAACTCGCACTTACTAAGCTTAGCATAGAGCTGATTCTCTCTCAAAATCTGCGATGAACTCCTCAAATGCCCTGCATGTTCATCTCTGGACTTCGAATAGACTAGGACAACGTGTATGAATGCAACTGTGAACTTGTCTAAGCATGGTGCAAAGATTTTGTTCATCAAGGCCATAAATACTCCTAGCGCATTGGTCAACCCAAATGGCATAACCAAGAACTCATAATGTCCATATCTGGTCTTGAAGGCTGTTTTCTGTACATCTTAATCTTTGACTCGTATCTGGTGGTAACCTAATCTCAAATCTCTCTTGGAGAAATGTTGTGCTCCCTGCAACTGATCAAACAACTCATCTATCCTGGGTAACGGATACTTGTTCTTGATCGTAACCTGATTCAGCTGCCTGTAGTCTATATACATACGCATCGATCCATCCTTCTTCTTCACAAATAGAACTGGTGCACCCCAAGATGATACACTTGGTCTCATAAATCCTTTATCTAAGAGGCCCTGCAATTGAGCTTTCAACTCTCTTAACTCTGCTGGCGCCATGCGATAAGGTGCTTTCGATATCGGTGTTGTCCCTGGCATAAGCTCAATCGTGAAATCAATCTCTCTGACTGGTGGTAATCCAGGTATCTCCTCCGGAAAGACATCCGGGAATTCACACACCACTGGAATATCCCCCATCGCTTTGGGCAATGTATCCTCAGTGATAAATGCCACATAGCCCTCACATCCACTCTTAATCAATCGATCGGCTCTCAAAGCTGAAATGACTCTAGTGGACATGGGTTTCCTCTCTCCAATAATCTCAACACTGTCTGTCAATACTTGCAATCTGACTATCTTGTTGAAGCAATCCATAACGGCTCTGTAGGTGGATAACCAATCCATACCTAGTATCATATCAAAGTCCTTCATCCCGAGGATGATCAAATCTACAGATAAGATAAAACTCCCCACCTACACTTTGCAAGCTGGATAATAGGATTCACACTGCACAGTCTTCCCTAAGGGAGTGCTAACAAATAAAATACAATGCAATGAAACTGTCTCCCACCAAGCATGCAGCAAAAATAGGTGACACGAAAGAATGCATGGAACCAGAATCAAATAGGACTCTAGCAGGTACGTCTAAAATAGAGAGTGTACCTTCCACCACTCCCCTTGTTTCCTCGCCTTCCTGCTGATCTAAAACGAAAAGTTTCCCATGCATGTGAGGCTTCTGTTGCTGCCATTGTTGTCCCTTCTGCTATTGCCCCCGAGGTCTGTGCAGTGCATACTGATGGCCTTGTGGCCTCTGCTGCCCCTGGGGTCTGTACTGTCCTCTAGTCTGTTGTGGTGTTAGAAGTCTAAGCTGTTGTGGCTGCTGAGGTGCCTGCCTCAAAGGCTGTGCAGCCAATGGTGGTCGAGGAGCTGCGTTTTTCACACCTTGCTCTTGAGCCTGAAGGCAATCTCTTCTCTGGTGGTCCATCGAACCACACTCGAAACATGCTCATGTCTTCCATCTACAATTCACAGTCGTATGCGAATTCTTACCACACTGCTCACAGTAAACTCTGTGTGTCTGATCAAATCTAGGCCTCTTGCCTTGCTGCTGGTACTACTGGTACTGATATTGTTGTTGTGGACGCTGCTGAAATTGTCCCGAACTTAGATTCTTAGCTGGTACGGGTACGAGTTGAAGTTGTTGTGCATAGAGGGTCTTCTTCCGAATGGACTCTTCGACCCAATACGCACGCTTGAGGTTCTCCTCATATGTGATTAAGGTAACAAATGTCACCTCCATCTGAATATCGGGTCTCAGTTGCCGAATGAACCTCATAACTTTGTCAGCCTCAAGATGAACCAAGGTCGGTGCAAACCTAGAGAGGTTGGTGGATTTTTGCTCGTAGATATGGACTGGATCCTCTCCTTGAACCAAGGATTTGAACTCTATAAGTTTATGGGCCTGAATGTGGGGTGGGATATACTTAGCTCGAAAGAGTGTCTGAAATGATGTCCAAGCTTCGGTATCCTCTATAGTGTCATAAGGTGTCATGATCAATTTCCACCACAACTCTGTTGCTGCTCGGAACATGTAAGATGCCAACTGAACACTCTCCCTCCCTGAACAATGGAAAACCATGAAGATCTTCTCCATCTGTCTTCATTCCCAAAGTACGCTAGTGGGTTCTTCTTCTTGAATTTATCATATATATCATTCAAGTCTGTCACCCTAGGAGGCATGATGACTTGAGGTACCGGGACTGGCCTTTGTGAAAATTGCAGCATCTGATTCTGGAAAGTAGCCTGATCTTCCCTCTGCTTGTGCTGATCTTCCCTCTGCTGTGTCTGATTCTGAGCTTGTGTCGTTTGAGAATCCACAAAGGCTTGCATCAACTGATTGAATCTAGTCTCAGCTGATTCATTTGCACTAGAACCGGTATGGTCGTTGTTTTGGGTGGAGCGAGTGTGTTCCCCAGCCATTCAGAAACATAAGAAACGTTAGTCATATGGGACTCAATCTAGCATAGAAACTATACAATCTACACAAGCTAAGATACCCAAAGAAAACCATTCCTCACACGTCTTAGGTTTCTACTTGATTTTAATCTAGAAACCAGTAATGCTCTGATACCAACTTGTCAGGCCCCCAAAAATGAAACTGGGGTTGTACGTGAGATTAGGGCCAATTAAAACTTTTTCCAACATTAATCATATGCCACTTGCCCAAATCATGTTCCATCTGGATCGAAGACCGCTGTGAGGTATAAACATTTCCTCGAATATATAAAATAATTAGTGGAAGCTTCATAATTGGTATCTTAAAGATGTATAGTTAAGAGCAAAATACTGAATAATATAATTAAAGTTAGAGTTTGAGACTGTTAACGAAATATTAATTACAAAGAAGAAGGCCACACTAAAACTAGGCCTAAGGAAAAGTATAAAGAACCAAAAGATGAAGCTAGTAAGATGAATCGTGAGGCTCTCATGTACGGGGTCGCCACGGCTATACAATGTCGTCCGTACTATAATCTAGGAAGTCATCAGGCTAATCTTACTGAACTTCTTCCGTCGCCTCCTCCTCCTCAGGGTAGAAAGGCTCGGTACCTATGCACCAAGAGTAGCATCATCAACACAACGGATGGCAAGAAGATAGATATATAGATCAACATAGATATGCAGTACTAAAGAGAGTAAACAATAAACATGATTATAAGAGATGCATAGCATTCTGATCGTAAGAGATGCATTGCATTCGAATCATAAACAAACTATCAACGTAGGTGGTCCACATATGCTAATATACCATCAATCGGGATAAAAACCCAGTATCCAATAACAAACAACCCTTAGCTCAAGTAGCTCAGGCTTCGTGAGCTCTCGCTCTTTCTTGCTTCGAGGAACAAACAACTCTTAGCTCAAGTAGCTCGGGCTCTGTGAGCTCTGGCTCTGTCTTGCTTCGAGGAACAAACAACTCGAGGATAAGTATCAGTCCTCTCACAGATGGTGCCCCAATTGTTTTGAACGTTAACAGCTGAGTAGTGCATGACACAAAGAATCCTAAAGACATCGGTGAAGGGCCGGGCTTTCTTGCACAAACAAGATTCAAAAATATTAGAGGAACTACTTTATTCCAAATCAAATTGAACCTTAAACAAACTTCAATAGTAGTTCTCTTCAAGCCTTACAATCAAAGCTTCCTAGCCTTAACACTTCAAACGATCATCAAAGCAAACGAAACAACAAAGGGGATCTTAAGTACAACATCTAAGTTCTCAAAGGAATCCTCTAATAAAATAAAGCAAACAGAACTAAAGAACATGCTCGTCGCATGTCTATAGTACCAGACGGTACAATTTAGATTCGAAAGCGATAAGCAATCCAATCTTATTGATATAGCTATTTACTTGCCTTAAGTGATGTGCTAGACCAAAATCAAGAAGAACTTGGAGAAGAAAACTTTTAGAAGCTCCAAAGGAAAGAGGCAACTCTCCAAACCAAAATCACTCCTACAAATGTATGCCAAGGGTTGAGGTGAGTCTCCCTAATCCATTCCTAACCAATAAAGACTAAGAAGAATTGGTTTACAAGCTTTCGGAGCTTACCTTTGAATAGGTTGAGGTTGAAAAGCTTAGAAAAGTATATGGTTGAAGTCTTAGAAGCTTGAGGAAGGAGATGGGCGCATTGGATGTCCACGCCGGATCTCCGGTGATCGTCGGAACTGAAGAAGAATTGAACGAAAGAGAAGAAGAAAATGAAGAAGGAGGTTGATGTTGTATTGTTGTTGTTGAGTGAAATGAAAGAGAGAAAGAGAGATGGGTTTTTGACCTAATATAAGGAATTGGGCCTTGGGAATGGGCCTTGGGCCTTGGGTTGGGTTTGGGTCAAGTTCCGGGTTGGTCCATGTTTACAATCGATGATTTACGGGCCTCTTCGACGCGTCGAATCGAAACGCGACCGAAGACTAAAGCTCATGAAATACGGAGACCTACCCGATGCACCCAAACGCATAGAACTCATAATCTCATAAATCCCCTGAAAACCTACCCAATTAGCAAAACAACTCTCTATCCTACCCAAACGCACTCCGAATCGTGCGAAACTTCGCACACAAGATTCGATGTTAAACCCGACTGCTTAGACTCTAAACGCACTTACTAACTAATCACACAATTAATTATAAATAATAGAAGATTAGTAGACGGGATGTTATTGAAGGTTTAGCAGTTGATCCAGCCAAGATAGAGGCGGTTGTTGATTGGAAGAGACCGAGCAGTGTGACAGAAATCAGAAGCTTTTTGGGGTTAACAGGCTGGTATCGAAGATTTGTCCAAGGTTTTTCGTCTATTGCAGCACCATTGACGAAATTGACCCTGAAGAATGTTCCTTTTGTTTGGACAAAACAGTGTGAAGAAAGTTTTCAAGAGTTGAAAAGAAGGTTAACCACAGTTGCAATCCTCACATTACCATCAAGTATCGGTGGATTTATTGTTTACACAAATGCTTCGAATGTAGGATTGGGTTGTGTATTGATGCAAGATGGCAAAGTGATTGCTTATGGATCAAGACAGTTGAAGGATCATGAGAGGAACTATGCAACTCATGACTTAGAACTGGCAGCAATTGTATTTTCCTTGAAAATGTGGAGACACTACCTCTACGAAGAAAAGTTCGAAGTCCATTCAGACCACCGGAGTTTGCAATACTTATTCTGACAGAAGGATTTAAATATGAGACAGAGACGGTGGATGGAGTATATCAAGGATTATGACTTCCCAATCAAGTATCACCCAGGCAAAGTGAATGTAGTAGCTGATGCATTGAGCAGAAAATCAGTGGCCATGGCTAGTTTGAGAGGAGTTAGTGTTTTGCATTAGTTTGAAGAGTTAGGTGTGGAAATGCAAACCCTAGAGTTGGGTGTAATGTTGGCAAATATGACAGGTTCTGAACCTACCTTCATCCAGAAGATCAAGGACAGTCAGTTGCAAGATCCAGATTTAGCAAAGTTTGTTGAGCATATCGCAGAACGTCCAGAGTTAAAGATGGTGAATGAGGTGTTGTATTTTCGTGACTGGTTGCGTGTGCCAAATGTGGACGACTTGAAGAATGAAATAATGACTGAAGCTCATAGTGCAAAATATTCCATGCATCCGGGTAGTACGAAGATGTATCACAATTTGAAGAATAGATTTTGGTGGAACAACATGAAGAGGGAAATAACAGCTTTTGTGTCCCGATGCTTAACTTGCTAGTTGATTAAAGCAGAACATCAGAAGCCCCCAGGTTTGCTACAACCGTTGGAGATTTCGGAGTGGAAGTGGGAGCACATAACCACGGATTTCGTTTCCAGTTTGCCAAATACTAAGAATGGGAATAATGCAATTTGGATCATTGTAGATTGTCTTACAAAGTCTGCTCATTTCATTCCGATGAAGACAGGGAATATGATGCATATGGCACCACTTGCAAAATTGTCTGTTGATGAGATTGTTAGTAAGCATGGTCAGCCGGTGTCCATCACTTCTGTAAGACCCTGACCTGAGAGAACCCGATTAGTGTTAATTAAGTCGTGTGTTGGTCTTAAGCGTGATTAGTAGTCTTTGACTAAGTTGGGTTTGGAATAGCTTTTGATATAGTTTTGGGGAATTTTGAGTGCTTTGGTGACTAGTGGGGCCCTCTAGGGGTTCCTTTTGTGACTTTGCGTTTACTTAGGGGATTTTTCTGGAATTGTTTTGATTTGTGTATTTAATCCCATTTGTTTATCTTGTTAATCCCTACAACTTTTTTGTTGATCTCGTGCCCGTCCGAGATCCCGAAACCCGATTTCCTAGCCTTGAAGGCAAAACAGTTTTTTTACGCTAAATTTGTACCCAAAACTTGATGTCCCCGAAACCCGTAAAACATATACTTTTTGGAAACTAGATATATCGGTGATCATTTCTTCCTTCCTCGTCGAATTCATCTGAGATCCCGATAGACATGATTTCAGCCCTTGAATAATTCTAGTGGTAAGACCCAACCCCATTTTGTATATAAGGAGGACTCCCTTCCCTTTTCCCCTTTTCTAGCAAACTACAACTTCTCAAACTAGGGTTTCCCTTCCTTCTTCTTCTTATTGCTTCTCCATCCTCAATCCACTCCCAAACTTGCACCAATAGGAGATTTGAAGCCATCATCTTCTTCATCTCTTTGAGAGCTCTCTCTTAATAGCATTTGTAGAGGAAACCACCTACTCCAAGACCTCCTTTGGTACTAACCTAGCATTTTGAAGAACTCTCATGTAAGTAATCCTTCCCCTCTTTTAATATTGTGTTCTCCTAGCCTAAGGGAATCTCCATCTCTATTATTGAAGCTTCTTCCTCCCCATTCTATGTTTTGACTCTTTTAGGGTTTTGTTTTGGGGGTTTTTGCTTCTAGCTTGGACCTTTGACTTGAAAGGCTGGATTAGAGCTTGACTTGCTTGAATAGAGACCAAAGGCAAGTGGATGAATTGATTTTATGAGTTTTCAATGGTTTTATAAGAAATGTGGTTGATTTCATTGCTTTTCCATACATGTTTATTTATTACTTTGACTTGAAATGAATGCTCATGAAGAGCCTTGATAGTGCATTTATTGCCATAGAGATATATTGGTTCATAGCATTTAATTTTATCTTGTTTTATCTCAAATGTACCCTTGTGTGTAGTGATTTCCTTCCCTCTTTTCCTTGTTTTTGGACGTGATATGTTGGAGGACGTTAGAATGGATGTTGGAAAAATGATGTTGATTTGGATGAAGTTTTGAACCCCTCTCTTGGTGTATACAAAGGAGCTGAAAAGGATTGTAAAAGGAAAAAAAAGAGAAGAGAAGAACTGTCCCGGAATCAGTTTCTAGACAGTTCGCTCGAGCGAACCCTCTCAGAACTCGTTCTAGAGAGCGGTTAGCTCTAGCGAACTGAACCTTCGCTCGAGCCAACTTGATACTAGATGAGTTCGCTCGAGCAACCTCAGCTTCGCTCGAGCGAACCCACCCAGACAACCATTTCAAAGAGTTCACCACTCGAGCGAACCTCCAGCCCGCTCGAGCTATGGGTACTTTTTACCTGGGATTGTTTTGGGAGCACTAACTAAATGTTTAAACGATTGAGAAAGGTTTAATGGGAGCCCTATTTTAGTGAGAAGAATCGTTCCTATGATTTGACATCCATTTGAGAAGAAAACCATATCCCGAAGATTTCATTCGAAGCTTTGAAAATTTTGAAGTGTATAAGGACCCCGGAATGTCCCCAAACTCAAGGAGTACCAAGTCTTTACCTATTTAGATATACAGGATCCCTATTCACTTCAAACAAATCCTGAACCCCGATACTTGTCTTGAGATTTCTAAAGTTCATTTGTATTTCATTACTCCCGAATTTCTTATGCATTCCCAAAAATGCTGATATTGCAATTATAGCATTTTGATAGTCCCGATATACATGCCCGGATTGATGCTATAGTTGTGCCTTTGTGCACCCCGTCCCGCTTGTTCATGTACTTGCACTTGATGTATTTCCTACATGTTTTGATATTGTCATTTGACCTATGAGTCGGCACCACTAAGCTTGGATAACCATGTTGGTCTGATCCACCGACTTGGAGATCCCCCTCTTGTCCCGCCAGCTGCAGTTTGGATCCCGCTACCCGGTTATTACCGTGGTCTTGTCCCGATGCCGCATATTGCTACTATGGTTCCCGATGCCCGACTCACTACCATGGTCATGTATAGTATATTATATGTATGAGAAAGTTGACTTTGACTTACTCAGGGGACCGAACCCTGGCCCGGTCCCCCATGTGGACCACAGGATCCCAGGCTGACCGGGCCAGGGTTCGGTCCCCCAGTCGGTCCAAGTAGCACCCCTGTATTTGTATATGTATATTTCGTTATACCTCATCACTACGGTGACTGACGTCAACGCCTTGATCTTGCTCTGTCACTTCGGTGATAGAGGATTTAGCTATGTGTGGTTGTCATCTTGCTTGTTTCCCGATTTCCTTGGATACCCATACATGTTTTACATTGTGCTTATGTTTTCATTAAATGATTTGATTCTTTTATGAAGTTATCGATCGAATGGGTTTAAATGCTTTTAAAGGTAAATGTATTTATTATTGAATTGTTGTGTCTTTTCACCCTTTTGCCAAACCGTCATATTTGACCCACTCTTGGTACTCAGGTCCGTTGTCGGTTACCTTGAGGAGGAGCCAGAGGAGGCGGTCGGTGAACCGCAGCGCCTAGTTGAGTGGAGTGTTGATGAAATCGTGTAGACATTCGATTGCTATGAGAGACATAATATTTTGGGAACGTTTAACCATTCTTTGGGGATTGGTATTTTGTTTATATTGGCCTTTGTTGGCCTCTATTTTTGGGAACATAATTAAATGATCTTTTGTATAAACTTTAACTTACTTTTGGAAAACATGTTAATGATCATTGCTCACTCTGATACAGTATTATGAAAGTCCAAGATCGAATCCTAGAGGGGGGGGGGGTGAATAGGGTGAGCTCAAAGTCCTAGACCAATTTTAATTCTTTTAGCTTTTAAGTCTCTTATGCTTTGAAGAAGAATAATGAAATCAACCAAGAGAGCATAATCCATAAAAAGAAAGCATAAAGACAATCACCATAACACAAGCACATATAGTGGTTCGGCCAAATTGCCAACATCCACTCCCGGTACACCTACCGGTATTCACTAACTTCAATTAAGGTTTAGGATCACCTCAAACCTTACAATCAACACTATGCTTTTCAAGGCTAAGCATAAACCATTACAACATATGCTTTTCAAGGCTAAGCATGAACCTTTACAACAAGGAACTTTTCTCTTAAGAATTATGCCTAACAATGCATGGATAAAGAGAACAATGAAGTGCAATTGAGTGCCTCTAAATAGGCTAATTAGAATGTGAAAACTCAACTCCTAGAAATATGCATAACTATGACAAAGTGTATGAATGATGCATTTTCTAGAAATAACTCTTTCTCTTTGAAAAGATAAAAACTAGAATGATGCAAAGAAGTTAATCAAATATTTGAGAAAGAGTTGTATGTCTAACACATGTGATTAACAATGAAAAATAACTTGTTTTCAAGAAAGATGTTCTAAAGTCTAACAAGTTGATTTTTGAAACAAGAAAGTAAAATCATGTGTAACATAGACCATATGTTGTATTCATAGCATATGAGATTACTAAAGTGTTAAGCATGTTATGAAAGACAACATTCTAAAAGAAAAGCAACTTGTTAATCATGTTTAGAAAAAGATCAAAGATTTGAAACAAAACATGATTTTAAAAAGACTAGGATTAAAGAAAGCACACCCATTTGAGGATCAAAGGTTTACTTAATGGAATGGCTTCATAATCCCCTTAGAAATGCTCTTGAGAAGTTGCTAATCCTTGGCCTCAATAGTCCCTCTAATGTCAGCAACTTTCTTCAACCAAAAAGCCACTTTATATAAGGAAAAAGTTGCCAACGACTAGTTCCCGGTCGACCGGGAAAGCACAACGGTCATATTTCTGACCGTTGGAAAATTCTGCTCAAAACTGCATTTAAAAGTTGCAGTGATCCCGGCCGACCGGCAAGCTTGGCCCGGTCGACCGGCAACACTGGGAAATGCCCAGTTTTTGAAAAAATGCAAGAAACATGCAACTTTTGAGGGCATCTTCCAAGGGACTTTGAGACACAATAACCAAGCATTAAATCATGACTGAAAGAAGATGGAAACTGAATTTAAAAAGTCATGAAAACTCCAAATCAAAATAATGATTTTAAAGTTAGAAACTTTGGAAAGCTTGGATGATTTTTGAAACCAAAAACTCCAACAACTTAAGAGTCAAACTGAAATGAAAATCATGCATATCAAAAGATAAATACAAAGATCAAGAATGAGAAATATGCATGATGATCCTATGAATAAAACCATGAATGAATGAGAGGACAAGCTTTATGAAAGTGAATGTATCCTATCAAATTGCAACAAAACAAAAACTCTAACAATCTCCCCCTTTGCAATTTGATGGCAACTCTTGAAGCTTGAACTCTCTCTCAATCTCCTTTAAATCTTGACCAGCAACAACTTTGGATATTTAAGAAGCTTTGGATAATTAAGGAGCTTTGGATATTTAAGGAGCTTTGGATTTTCCTTGCAGGAGCGACGACACAAGACGACCATCCTAGAAGCTATATGCACTCAAGGCAAAGCTACTCCACCTCAATCAAAGCAACCCTTGAATCTTCTCCCCCTCAATTGGAGAACTCTCTCCCCCTTTGACATCTAATTGCAAAGGAGCCTGCCCATCAAAGAGAAAACACATAACCTTGTTAGTAGCACCTGTTTATAAGAGATATAAAAACAAGATGAGGAACAGGTGATTAGCCAACAAGAATTTAATAAACAGGGCAAGGGCCAATGCCCAATTGATGTCTCAAATTTATGAAACGATCATTTCCAAGGGGTTTAGTAAACAGATCAACCAATTGGGTATCTGTAGGAACAAACAATAACTCAATAGTGCCTTGGTCAGCATGATCACGCAAGAAATGATAGCAAATGTCAATGTGCTTGGTACGTGAGTGCTGAACATGATTTTTTGAGATACTGATGGCATTGGAGTTGTCACACATGATAGGCATGCATTGTTGTGGAACATTATAATCTAATAAAGTTTGTTTCATCCACAACAGCTGGGCACAGCAGCTACCTGCAGCAATATATTCAGCTTCTGCAGTAGACAAGGATACAGAATTTTGCTTTTTGCTATGCCAGGCTACTAAGCAGTTCCCTAAGAAATAGCAGCAGCCACTAGTGGTTTTCCTATCATCTATTGATCCTGCCCAATCTGCATCACTATATCCAATTAATTGCAGAGTTGAGTCATGAGGGTACCAGAAACCATAATGAGAAGTCCCATTAATATATTTTATGATACGTTTAACAGCTTTAATGTGAGACTCTCGGGGATCAGATTGATATCTAACACATATTCCAACGCTAAAAGAGATATCAGGGCGGCTAGCTGTGAGGTAGATAAGGCTTCCTATCATGCTCCTATAAAGTTTTTGGTCAGCTTTCTTACCCTGAAGGTCACTAGAGATTTTAGTAGTGGATCCCATAGGATTGCAACTAGTCTTAGATTCTCCTAAGCCAAACTTTTTCACTATTTCTAGAGCAAAATTGGATTGACTAAGAAAGATACCTTGATCAGTCTGACTAACTTGTAATCCTAGAAAGAACTGAAGGGGTCCTACCAAACTCATTTCAAAAGTGGAGTTCATTAACTTAGAAAATCCTTGAGCAAGATGATCAGATGTTGATCCAAAAACAATGTCGTCAACATATATCTGAGCAATGAGAATATCTTTATCAACCTTTTTAATGAATAGAGTCTTGTCCACATTCCCACACTCATATCCATTTTCAAGTAAGTGACTTGTCAGCTTTTCATACCAGGCTCTTGGGGCTTGTTTCAATCCATAAAGAGTCTTTTTCAACTTAAAAACATATTCTGGGTGATGAGGATCCTCGAAGCCTTGAGGTTGAGTAACATACACATCTTCCTCAATTTCACCATTTAAAAAGGCACTCTTCACATCCATTTGAAACAGTTTAATCTTCATGCTGCTGGCATAAGCTAATAGTATTCGAATAGATTCCAATCGAGCTACTGGGGCAAAGGTTTCCTCAAAATCAATTCCTTCAACTTGAGCATACCCTTTGGCTACAAGTCTAGCTTTGTTCCTTATAACATTTCCTGATTCATCCAGCTTGTTCTTGAAAATCCATTTGGTGCCAATTTGGCTTTTTCCTTCAGGAAGAGGTACAAGATCCCACACATCATTCTTTCTAAACTGATTTAATTCATCTTGCATGGCATCAATCCATTCAGACTTGGTTTCTGCTTTAGAGAAGTTCTTGGGCTCAATTTGTGAAACAAAGGAATAGTGAGCACACAGATTATGAACCTGTCTTCTTGTCATGACTCCTTTTGAGATATCTCCAATGACATTATCCAAGTTGTGATTTCTTAATAACTTTATGGGCATGGTAGGGATTGAGGGAATCTCTTCTTCAATTTCAAATGAAATAGGCTGCTCAACTGAGGTCTCTTCTTCATCATGAGGAGCTTTCTTAATTTGATTAGTCTCATCGAAGACAACATGAGCTGATTCCATGACAGCCATTGATCTGAGGTTGAACACTCTATAAGCCTTGCTTTTATTAGAATATCCTAAGAAGATCCCTTCATCAGATTTGGAATCGAACTTTTCAAGCTGCTCTCTATCTCTTAAAATATAGCACTTGCTACCAAACACTTTAAGATAACCCAGATTTGGTTTTCTTCCAAAATACAGCTCATAAGGGGTTTTGTTAGTGTTCTTTGTCAAATAAACACGGTTAATAAGGTAGCATGCTGTATTGATAGCTTCTGCCCATAAGTTGCGCGGGAGATTTTTCTCATTAAGAAGGGTTCTGGCCATTTCTTGAATAACTCTGTTTCTTCTTTCAGCTACTCCATTTTGCTGGGGAGTTTTTGGAGCAGAGAATTGATGACTGATCCCATGGCTTTCACAGAAGTCTGCAAATCTTTCATTTTCAAATTCGCCTCCATGATCACTTCTTATCTTCTTAATTTTGCAGTCCTTCTCAACTTGAATTTTCTTGCAAATCCTTATGATATTATCTACTGCATCTGATTTTGCATGAAGAAAGGCTACCCATCCAAATCTCGAATAATCATCAACCATCACTAGGATATACTTTCTCCCACCAATACTCTGAACAGGTGCAGGTCCAATGAGGTCCATATGAATGAGTTCAAGGGGACGAGCAGAGGATATATCTTTTATACCTTTAAAACTTTTCTTGATCTGTTTACCCATTTGACAAGCCTTGCACAATTTAGATTTGTAATCATCTAATTTGGGTATTCCTCTGACAATTTCTTTCTTTGATAAGATCCTCATTAGTTTGTAATTTATATGTCCCATTCTTTGATGCCACAAATGATTTTCTTGAGCTTTAGACATTAAACACATGGATTCATTCTCACAACATTCTTCTATGGTGTAGATGTTATCTTTAGTACGTAATCCAGTGAGTAGTACTTTGTGAGATTTCTCATCCAGAACTTTGCAAGATTTGCTATCAAAAACAACTTTGTTTCCTTTGTCACACAACTGACTTATGCTCAAGAGATTATGCTTTAAACCATCCACAAGGAAAACATCTTTTAATGTAGGCATTTGATCTCCTCCAACACAGCCTTTTCCTATAATCTGAGCTTTCCGATTATCTCCAAAAGACACATTACCTCCATCATAGTCCTCAAGAGTGATAAATCTAGAACGGTCTCCAGTCATATGCTTGGAGCAACCACTGTCAAAAAACCATCTAGAGTTTTCTTTAACTTTAAGAGCGGTTTGAGCAAAAAACTTCTTGACACTTTTCTCTTTTTCAATCCAAGTAGCCTTAATGAAGGTAGAGGTAGAAGTCTTGGGAACAAACTTGAAATGAGCTCTAGAACTATGATTTTGAGACATCCTAAACTTAAAAGGACAGTTTGGAACTAGATGACCTATTTGATTGCAAAAATGACAAGTCCATCTAGAGGAAAAGAAGATTTTACCTAGAGGTTTGAGATGAGTCCTAGTATTATGATGAAAGCTATTCTTCTTGCTACTAGAGGAGCATTCAAAACCTATACCATTCTTGTTACCAAAGACTTTATTCAAGCCTAACATTTGATAGAATTTGTCATTGCCTAAGGTAAATTTTTCAACAACATGTTTTCCCTTTTCAAGTTTCATTTGAAGAGACTCTGATTCTTGTTGACTAGATTCTAGCAGACATTGTAATTTATGAATTTCTTTATCAGCTTTAGCCAGATTGTCATTAGAGGTAGTCAACTCAGATTGAACATTTTTTATCTCATTGTCTTTCAAGATTAATTGATCTTTTAAAGCATTTAGATCATTCACAAGCCTTTTAGATTCACTTTTTAAACTTTTATTTTTCTTGGTTATGACTTCACATAGTTCATATAGTTCCTCATAGGCTTGATGAATATCATTGTCACTATTTTCTTCATTTTCTTCTTCTATTAACACATTATGATCATTGTTTTCTTCAATGGGAGTGAAGAGAAGCCAAGAAGTGGAATTATCATTATCTTCATCATTTTGAGGTTCATTATTGTCACTACTTTCATCTTCATCATCATCCCAAGTTATGTTCAAGACTTTCTTTCCTTTCTTATCTTTCTTTTCAGATTCTTTAGGGGAGGGACAATTTTGAGAGATGTGACCAAAGCCTTTATAGTTGTAACATTGCACATCCCGTTTGGTAAAAGATCCCCTTGAGTTCCTTTGAAAATTTTCATTTCTAGAATCCTCAAAATGTTTATAGTTCTTTTTGTTTCTAAGGATATTCTTAAACTTTTTAACAAGCAAGATGGCATTTTCATCCTCATTCTCATTCTCATTATCATTTTCTTTGTGTTGGGAGCTAAGAGCTACACCTTTCTTCTTGCTAGGGACTTCAAAATCCAATTCATAAGTGAGAAGATTTCCTCTAAGTTCTTCTATTTTGATCTTGTCAACATCTTTGCTTTCAGTTATAGCTACTATCTTAGGTTTGATCCTTTTGGGGAGAGATCTTAATATTTTTCTAACAGCTTTGGACTCATCCATCTTCTCTCCTAGACCTATGAGGGAATTAACAATCTCCATGAATTTAGTATAGAACTCATCAAAGGTTTCTTCCTCTTGCATTTTGAGTTCTTCATACTTAGTAGACAACATTTGGATTTTAGCTACTTTGACTTGATTGGTCCCTTCATGAGTGGTCTCTAAGGTATCCCACACTTCCTTAGCAGTAGTATAATTTACTACCCTATTGAACTCTTCTTGGGACAAGGCACAAAATAAGGAAATTTTAGCTTTAGCATTTAGATTTTCCCTTTCTTTCTCTCCTTGAGTCCAATCTTTCTTAGGCTTATCCTTGATAGCTATGACATGTCCTTCCGAATCTTTTTCCGTGAGAATGGGTTCATGATATCCTTCTTCAATGATACTCCAAATATCTAGACTTTGAGATTCTAGAAAGACTTGCATCCTAATCTTCCAATACCGGTAATGCGAGCCATTAAACAAAGGTGGTCTATTAGTAGCATGACCTTCTCCTAATTGGGATTGCATGGTGACTACAAAAGCAAAAACTCACTCTAAGGATTCTAACTCTAGGTGGTTAGACCTAAACAAGAGCACCTAGGCTCTGATACCAATTGAAAGTCCAAGATCGAATCCTAGAGGGGGGGGGGGTGAATAGGGTGAGCTCAAAGTCCTAGACCAATTTTAATTCTTTTAGCTTTTAAGTCTCTTATGCTTTGAAGAAGAATAATGAAATCAACCAAGAGAGCATAATCCATAAAAAGAAAGCATAAAGACAATCACCATAACACAAGCACATATAGTGGTTCGGCCAAATTGCCAACATCCACTCCCGGTACACCTACCGGTATTCACTAACTTCAATTAAGGTTTAGGATCACCTCAAACCTTACAATCAACACTATGCTTTTCAAGGCTAAGCATAAACCATTACAACATATGCTTTTCAAGGCTAAGCATGAACCTTTACAACAAGGAACTTTTCTCTTAAGAATTATGCCTAACAATGCATGGATAAAGAGAACAATGAAGTGCAATTGAGTGCCTCTAAATAGGCTAATTAGAATGTGAAAACTCAACTCCTAGAAATATGCATAACTATGACAAAGTGTATGAATGATGCATTTTCTAGAAACAACTCTTTCTCTTTGAAAAGATAAAAACTAGAATGATGCAAAGAAGTTAATCAAATATTTGAGAAAGAGTTGTATGTCTAACACATGTGATTAACAATGAAAAATAACTTGTTTTCAAGAAAGATGTTCTAAAGTCTAACAAGTTGATTTTTGAAACAAGAAAGTAAAATCATGTGTAACATAGACCATATGTTGTATTTATAGCATATGAGATTACTAAAGTGTTAAGCATGTTATGAAAGACAACATTCTAAAAGAAAAGCAACTTGTTAATCATGTTTAGAAAAAGATCAAAGATTTGAAACAAAACATGATTTTAAAAAGACTAGGATTAAAGAAAGCACACCCATTTGAGGATCAAAGGTTGACTTAATGGAATGGCTTCATAATCCCCTTAGAAATGCTCTTGAGAAGTTGCTAATCCTTGGCCTCAATAGTCCCTCTAATGTCAGCAACTTTCTTCAACCAAAAAGCCACTTTATATAAGGAAAAAGTTGCCAACGACTAGTTCCCGGTCGACCTGCAAACAGGTCTCGGTCGACCGGGAAAGCACAACGGTCATATTTCTGACCATTGGAAAATTCTGCTCAAAACTGCATTTAAAAGTTGCAGTGATCCCGGCCGACCGGCAAGCTTGGCCCAGTCGACCAGCAACACTGGGAAATGCCCGGTTTTTGAAAAAATGCAAGAAACATGCAACTTTTGAGGGCATCTTCCAGGGGACTTTGAGACACAATAACCAAGCATTAAATCATGACTGAAAGAAGATGGAAACTGAATTTTCAAAGTCATGAAAACTCCAAATCAAAATAATGATTTTAAAGTTAGAAACTTTGGAAAGCTTGGATGATTTTTGAAACCAAAAACTCCAACAACTTAAGAGTCAAACTGAAATGAAAATCATGCATATCAAAAGATAAATACAAAGATCAAGAAT
The DNA here is from genome assembly GCA_038049695.1 of Cinnamomum chago. Classification (NCBI taxonomy): domain Eukaryota; kingdom Viridiplantae; phylum Streptophyta; class Magnoliopsida; order Laurales; family Lauraceae; genus Cinnamomum; species Cinnamomum chago. Next base: position 59,733,909 of record CP142451.1, read on the forward strand.
GAGAAATATGCATGATGATCCTATGAATAAAACCATGAATGAATGAGAGGACAAGCTTTATGATAGTGAATGTATCCTATCAAATTGCAACAAAACAAAAACTCTAACATATTATACATGTGTTGTTGTCTTTATGACTAGAGATGGTCTGAATATTTGATTTGCTACACGATTCCGCACTTAATATAAAAGTTCATATATGGTCGTGATATCCTCACAGCGGACACCTGTGGGAAATTAGACAAATGTGCACACCTTAAACTCATCACCTAACATCTCACCAATCAATTAGTTCTGATCCCGGATTTGTTCGTTAGACCCAGTCCGGGGTCGAGACAGACTGGTATCAGAGCGAGACGTGCTTCAAGCAATTAAAAGAAACTAGAAATCTTGAGGACGTGGCGAGGATTCGTTGGACTCTTCGTTGGCTAAAACCGTGTGAGCAATGTGTGACCCTTTATTTGATTATTATGCGCTAACAACTTGCTTTGCAGCATCATGCCACCTCGTAAGAGACCGATAAATGGCAACCCCTCCGGAAGTAATAGTGATCACACAAGGCCAGTTGAAGAAGATATAGTTAATAACATCATGCCCAATCAATTCCATCAAATGATGCAAGCAATGCTTGACCAACAGCGTCAGGCCAATGAGAATCAGGCTAGATTGTAAGAACAAATGCTTAAGAAAGATGCAGATCATGCTAGGGAATTGGCAGAAATGCAGACACAGTTGTTAAAGGTGTTACACAGAAGGCCCAAACCAGTTCAACCTCAACTTGTTATTGTCATCAATCAGAGGCAACATGACCCGAACACTTTGTTTGAGCGGTTTCGGAAAAGAGCTACAAAGGAATTCCTAGGCATAGAAGATCAATTATCTACAGACGATTGGCTGGAGCATACCGAGAACATCTTTGAGATCTTCCAATGCACCGGAGGAGATAGAGTAAAACTTGCATCATCTCTCTTTAACGGTGCAGCAGACATTTGGTGGAAAACAGTTAGAGATGAATACAGGACTATGGCAGATGCAGTGGCTTGGGCAAATTTCAAGAGGCAGTTTCATGATAAATAAGTACCCGCCCACATCAAGAGAAAGAAGGCAATGGAATTCCAGCAGCTTGTTCAAGGGAACATGACAGTCCTCGAATACCTCACAAAGTTTGAGAGATTGTCTAGATATGCTCCAAAATTGGTGGACACGGTAGAGAAGAAAATTGCAAAGTTCCTAGAGGGACTAACCCCATTATTGAGAAAGATGCCACCGGAGTACTACCACCTATTACCTTAGAGGAAGCTGTCAAGAGACCCTACAAGTTTGAGAACTTTCACAACAAGATCCTTAGAGTTCAAGGAAAAGGACAATCTCATCAGTAAAACTACCAGCAGAAGAATCATCAGAACAAGAAGCAGAGGACAAAACAAAATGGGCAGAATCCATTGGTTTATACCCATTGTAGGAAGAACCATGAGAGTACACAGTGTCGTACACTGATAAGAGCGTGCTTCAGATGTGGTTCCATGAACAATCGGATGAGAGACTGTCCAAGGCAGAATAGACAGAATCAGCAATAGCATGGGGCACAACGTTCAGCACCACCACTGTTAGACCCCGACCTAGACCAAGTCAATTAGTGTGCGATTAGTATGTGTTTAGTCCTAAGTGGGTTTAGTTGTTGTTGGGTTAGAAGTAATTAGTTTTAGTCTTGGACATAGCTTTGGGAATTTTGAAAACGTTTAGTATTAGTCAGACACACTCGGGAAGGCCTGAGTGCGCATGTAAGCTTTGGGAGATCGTATCGGTTTCCGTGTGATTGTGATCTTGATTTCATTTGAATGATTTTTCTATGTGTTACAACTTTCGTTTTAAGCCCATTCATATTTGAAGCCCAAAAACTCATGTTTTGGCCCAAAGAGGGTAAAATTGTCTTTCTTGCACAAATCTGGACACAATTTTTGAGATCCCTAAATCATGTCAAAAATATACTTTTTGGAAACTAGATATTTCGACGATCGTTTTATCCTTCTTCGTCGAAGTCATCCGAGGCCCTCAAGATCGTGTTTTGGTCACTTCAAGGTTCAGCTAGTTAGGGCCCAATTTCATCACTTAAGCCCCATCACCCTCTCTTTCCATTCACTTTACCAAATCTCTGCAACTCTCTTGACCTAGGGTTGAAAAACCCCTTTTCCCTTCCCACTTCCTCACCTTGCATGAGCTAGCTAGAAGACTCCAAAGACGATTCCAAGGCTACCATTTTCTTCCCCTCACCTTAAGCTTCCTATTGATATCTTCTTCTTGAAAGCTAAGGTTGAGAAAGCCCTCCATTTGTCTTCATTTCTCTTGTTTGACCTTCTCTAGGTAAGAGCTTCCACTCATATCTTTCATGGAGTTATTTTGGTTCCTCAAGATCATGTGTTTCATGTTTGCAAACCCTTTTGTTAAAATGGGTTCCTTGGTTCCATTTTTGAGTAAGTTGCGTGGTTTTCTCTTGGGTTTTCTTATAGTGTTGGATTAGCTTGAGAGAAGTGCTTGAGAAGGATTGTTTAGCATTTGGGCAAGGCAAGTAATCTCTATAGGACCATTGTGCATGTGTATTTTAAGCTACATTGTTGTTTTGGAAATTTTGCATATGATTATATGAATATGTTTACAAGCTTCATGATCATGTTCTCTTCGGATTGGATGTTTAAGATTTGGAAAAATATGTGTTTTGTCCCATGGAGAGCATGTAGGCTCAGGCAGTGCAAGTGGAATGAGAAACAAGAAGAAGGGAAGAAGAAATGTGCAAAAATCTGCACTGGGCTGCATTTCCCGTGCAGTTCGGTCGGCCGTCGGTCGGCTGGCGGCTAACCGAAATCCCCATTTCGGTTAACCGCGAGCTGACCGAGCTCGGCGGTTCCCTTTCCAGAAGCTGACATTTCGCCAGGGAGTTGCGGTCAGCTTGACGGTCAGCGAGCGGCTAGCCACCATACCCCATCTCGGCTAACCGCTGGCCAACCGTGCATTGTCGGTTCCTTTTCCCGAGAGCTCCATTTCAGACTGGGTTTCAGCGGTCAGCCTTACGGTCAGCTCACGGCTAACCGCCAGGTCTCAGTTCGGCTAACCGTAAGCTAACCGTAGTCATTTCGGTTCCTTTTCCAGAGGGTTGTGTTGGACCTGGATTTCCAGACCTTAGTTCGACTAGCCGACACCTGACCGCGAGGTGACCGAATTTGACAGATTTCCTGTTTTGAAGAGTTTTTGCAAGAATGAAAACTAGAACATGTTAAGTGGCCTTTAGCCTGATATTATGCACTCGAAACCCGAGATGTCCTTGAACTTCGGGGGCACCAATCCTTTATTAATTCCAACATCTGGGCTTCGGCTGCACAACGATCAACCAAGGGTCCTTGCATGAACTTGATAGGCTTTGTATTCGTACTTTGGTTTTTGATATGATGAATATCATCGTGTACTTGTTTTGAAGTTAAGTACAAGCTAGTTTTGAATATGTGTTTCAAGAAAAAGGGGATCACTTCCTAAGCGTGTTATGCATATTAATTATGCCCTTGCTAGTCGTGTTCATCGTGTTTTGATAAGTGATTTCCCCCTTTTTATCTCGACAAGTTTTGTTAATATCTCGCGTGTTTTGTGCATTCATGAATTAAGTAAACACCACTGAGCTTAGACTGCCCTTTCAGTTTGATCCACTGTCTGAGGGTCTTTAAACATGTGGACTGTCTGCAGACTGGTCGTGTATTTATTACACATCGTGCGTGTCTGGTTCCGCGGCCGGAATTCCTGTCTTTGTGGGAAATCGTGTCGTGCTTATATTATGTATATCGTACTTGTCGTGCGTGCTTGCTCTTTTCATTATATAAATGATAGAGAAAGGATAGGCTCTTTGTGGATTGTAATTATTCATGATATATTATGTACTCATGCTAGTTTGCTTCAATACCTCAGTCAGTATAGTGTTTCAAATCAAGGATTTGTTTACATGTTTTCTAAAACGTTATTGTTCATGCTTATGCCTAAATTGATTACCTGCCAAACCGTTGTGTGTAAGTCCGGGGATCCGAACCCTAGAGGGGGGGTGAATAGGGTGAGCTTCAATTATGACCAATTTTAATCAATTTTAACTTCTTTAAAACAAACTAGTCACATGTGATGATTAATCATACAAGATGCGGAAGCTAACAAAAGAATCACCACAAAGCAATCACCATCACACAAGGATTTATAGTGGTTCGGCCTCAATGCCTACATCCACTACCGGCTTGTGAACCAACACCCCACCGGATTTCCATTATTTATGCTTTTCAATAGGCTAAGCAATAACCTTTACAATATGCTTTTCAAGGCTTAGCAATAACCTTTACAATGATGTTTTTCAAGGCTTAACATCAACCTATACAATATGCTTTTATAGGCTAAGCAATAACTTCTTCAACCAAATGGTTGGCTGTCTCTCTAAGAAGTGTTTATCATACACTTGATGGAGATTCTATTTAGCTCATTACATTTGCCTCTAAAATAGGCGGATATGAAAATGAAAACCTAATACACACACACACTATGAATGCAAAGATGAAAGTACATGATGTGTGTGTGATGTCCTCAATCATTTTGAAAATGAAAGCTCATAAATGTATGCCTAAGGCTTTTGAAAGTTTTAGCTCATAAAACATTTATGATTGAGGAAATGCTAATCACATGTTCAAATTAACTTGTAAAAGATATACATTAGAATCCTAAACAAGTTGTGAAAATTCAAAGACCAAAACATGTGAAGCATAGGGATGTCAATCAAATCAACAATGTAGCTCAAAACATAAAAATAGATTTGATTGAAATAAGGGGACAAATTATATGTGATTATAAATACAACTTGAATATGATATACCAATCAATGCAAAGCAAGTTGTAAAACTTTAAAACAAATTCACATATGATTTGTAAAGATGTTGAATCCACAACATAAGATATATTTTGAAAGAGATTTTCTTATGATGAAAAACAACACCCAAAGATTCAACCAAGTATATGGATCATGTTACATCTAATTTCAAAGATGTTTCCATTAACATGATCTACTTAGATTTACCAAGGATAAAGTACTACTTGGGTTGAATCAATGGTGATGCATCCAAAACAATAGATCAATTCAAAATATAAAACATGCTAAGGATACAACACATCATAGGTTAACATGCTACTAAAGATTTATCAAAGATAAAACAAAACATGAAAACATATGATTTGTAAAGAAGTTGAATCCAAAACATAAGATAGTTTTGAAAGTGATTTTCTTATGTTGAAAAACAACAACCATAGATTCAACCAAGTATAGGAATCATGTTACATATAATTTCAAAGGTTCTTTCATTAACATGATCTACTTAGATTTACCAAAGATAAAGTACTACTTGGATTGAATCAATGGTGATGTATCCAAAACAATAAATCAATTCAAAACATAAAACATGTTAAGGACACAACACAACATAGTTTATCATGCTACAAATGATTTACCAAAAATAAAACAAAGCATGAAAACATATGATTAAGGAAAGTAGAGCCTACTTGGTGATTTAACTTCATTAATCCAAGCTTTAGCTTTCCTAATGATCCCCTTCATCCCTTAGTTCATTTCCCTTCTATTTGCCTCAAAACCCCTCAAGGAGGGCCTTAAAATTCTCAACTTTTGGCAAAGGAAAGAACTCATATTTATAGCAAAAAGTGTCAAACGGCTAGTCCCCGGTCGACTTGGAAACAGGTCTCGGTCGACCGGGAACACACAACGGTCAGAAATATGACCGTTGGTGCCCCAGGGCATTTTCTGCCTGCAGTGTTCCCGGTCGACCGGGACCCCTGGGCCGGTCGACCGGCCACACTGCTGGGACCAAAAATTCCAACTTTTGCATTTTTCAAAGTTTTTCTTGGTGGAGCTTTTTGGGCCATTAAATCAAGCTTGAATACATGTTTTAAATCATTCTAAGGGGTTTAAAAACATGAAACACACAAAGCCTAAAACGATTCAAAACTTTAAAACCAAAGGCTAGCTTGATTTCTAAAACTCTTTTCAAAAACAAATGCATCCAAGTTTAAAAACAAAACATGCATAAATCAAAACTTTTACAACTCTTAAAAACAATGCATGTTTAATACAAGATTTCAAGTTTTTATAAATCAATGCATATGTGTGTAAATCAAATGATGCTAGAATGATTATGCATCCATCAAATTGCAATCTACAAAATTCCTAACATTGTGTTTGACCCTTGTTTGTTGGTGCCCAGGTGTAGGAGACGTTACCTTTGAGGAGGAGCGTCAGGAGGAGGCTTGTGAGCCAACCCCTGTGAGAGAGTGGCAGCCCGACGATGTCATCTAGACGTCGGGCGGGCTCTTGAGTCTCATCACCTTTTTGTCATGGGGTTTCTTTTGGTTATATTTTGGAGAAGTGTATTGGCCTCTGTTGGCCTCTTATGGAACTGTAACTAAACTTAAATTACTTTCTTGTTAGTCTTATAACTTAAATATTAATGGGAATGCCTTGTTAGCTTCTTTCTTTGATACTATGCCTTGTGATTATATGTCATGGCACTTAAATATTTTATTGGCGCTCATCTTGTTGTGTTTTCCTACACGCTTTCGCATACTTGATCGTGTGAGTCAGATTCCGCGTGTCTTTGGGAATCCTCACCGCGGGAACCTGTGGGAAAGCAAAAATCTGTAATAGTAATATGATCTTCAACGCAATCAACGTCGCGGGCCCGGGGGTCCCGTTCCGGGGTCGCGACAGGACTGGTATCAGAGCGAGACATGTTTCAGGCACTTAAAAGAAACTAGAAAGGTCTTAGGAACGTGGCGAGGATTCGTGAGCTCGATAGATTCGTTGGTATAGGACCTTAGAAACCCTTGTACCGTGATTATTGCGTACTAACTCTTTGTTTTACAGCAATATGCCTCCAAGAAAAGCTCCCAACCATCATGCTTCAGGCAGTAACCAGAATGAGTCAGATGCATCTGATACACCAACAGCCACGCAATTTCAGGAACTGATGCAGGCCATGATAGCACAGTAAAGGCAAGCTAATGAGAACCAAGCCAGATTTCAAGAGCAGTTAGCTAAGAAGGATGATGAAATGGCACAAGTTCAAAGGCAGTTGTTGGAAGTACTTCAGAACAGGAATGTAGCACCACCCGCAGGTCCGCAGATTGTTATTCAGAATAGGGATCCTGACCCTAATGCACTGTTTGAGAAGTTTAGAAAGAGGGCACCGAAGGAATTTTCGGGCAATGAGGACCCGTTGGTGGCAGATGACTGGCTAGTCAATACAGAGAAGATCTTTGATGTCTTCATGTGCACGGGTATATAGAAGGTCAACCTCACAGCTTCTTTATTCTATGGGCTTGCAGATAGGTTGTGGCAAACAGTCAATGACCCATATGCAGTGATGGCTGACGATGAGGCATGGGCAGCCTTCAAGATACAGTTCCAAGATAAATATATTCCCTCTCATGTCAAGAGGCAGAAGGCTATCGAATTTCAGTAGCTCAAGCAGGGTAACATGACGGTGCTAGATTACGTCACCAAATTCGAAAGATTGGCTAGGTATGCCACCAAGTTGATTGATACGGAACGGAAGAAGATAACAAAGTTTTTGGAAGGGCTGAATCCGATCATCATTAGAGATGTCATAGGAGTAGTTCCTCCCGCTACATATGATGAGGCAGTCAAGCGGGCTTACACTTTTGAGGATATTAACAACATGATTGTTCAGGACAGGAAGCAACAATATCAACAGCAGAATCAGAGGCAACAGCAGGGCAAGAAGCCAAGGCAAGAACAAGGCCAAGTGAGGCAAGGGTGTGGACATTGTGGCAAGAATTATGAAACCCACGAATGTCGTAAGGCCATGGGTGCCTGTTTCAAGTGTGGGGCTATGAACCATGCAATCAAGGATTGCCCACTACTTCAGAACCAAGGGAACAAAAACCAGCAGCAGAGACAAGTAGCTCCTCAGAATCAAGCACCAGTGCAAAATCAGATTAGACCACCTCAGCAGCAGCAACAGGCTAGGCAACCAGTGTAGAATCAGAATGCTCGTCCTCCACAGCAGAACAAACATGGCCAAGGAAGGCAGAACCAAGTACCAAATAGACTACAGATGCATGGACGTTTGTATTATCTCAACTGTGCATATGTTGAAGCTGCAGGAGACGTGGTAGAAGGTAAACTCCTTGTCTGTGGGGTAGAAGCCCAGATTTTATTTGATCCTGGATCCACACATTCATTTGCATCTCCTAGTTTTGCTAAGTTGATTGATGCACCATGTAGTGAGTTGGATTATATTTTGGTAGTTACCACTCCAGTAGGGAAACAAGTTGTGTGTAGAACCCATTACCCTAGTTGTATAGTTTTGTTAGGAGATGTTAATCTACCGGCCAACCTCATAGTTTTGGACATGCATGATTTTGATGTCATTTTAGGCATGGATTGGTTAGAAGCATATCATGCCACCATGGATTATTTTAGTAAGACCATCACATTCAGATTCCAAGGACCACAGGCAGAGTTGATATTTCAGGGGAACAAGAGAAAAACTCAGGCAGGGTTTATTTCAGTGTTGAAGGCAAGCAGATTAGTTCAGAGTGGATGTCAGGCATTTATTGCGTTTATCACGGAGGATAAACAGTCCCAAGGGGTGGAGGATATCCCCATTGTGTGTGAATTTCCGGACGTTTTTCCAAAAGAAATCCCGGGTTTACCACCAATTAGAGAAGTTGAGTTTACAATTGAACTCCTTCCAGGGACAGCTCCGATCTCGATTGCACCATACAGGATGGCTCCAGTAGAGATGAGTGAGCTAAAACTCCAATTACAGGATTTGTTGAGCAAAGGTTTTATTAGGCCAAGTGTTTCACCGTGGGGAGCACCGGTGTTGTTTGTGAAGAAGAAGGATGGGAGTTTGAGAATGTGCATAGACTACAGGAAGTTGAACCATGCGACGGTGAAGAACAAGTACCCTTTGCCAAGGATAGATGAATTGTTTGACCAATTGCAAGGAGCAGCCTATTTTTCCAAGATAGACTTGAGGTCAGGGTATCATCAGTTGAGAGTTAGAGACTCAGATGTTCAGAAGACAGCCTTTAGAACAAGATATGGGCACTATGAGTTCTTAGTGATGCCCTTTGGTTTGACAAATGCACCAGCAGTCTTTATGGCTCTGATGAACAAGGTCTTTGCACCTCATTTGGATCACTCCACAGTAGTGTTTATTGATGATGTCCTTGTGTATTCTAAGAGTAAGAAGGAGCATGAAGAACATTTGAGGACAGCGTTGCAGCTCTTGAGGGACAACCAGTTATATGCAAAACTCAGTAAGTGCGAATTCTGGTTAGAGCAAGTCGCTTTTCTAGGCCACATCATCTCTAGAGAAGGTTTAACAGTTGATCCAGCCAAGATAGAGGCAGTTGTTAGTTGGGTGAGGCCAAGCAATGTGACAGAAATTAGAAGCTTTTTGGGGTTAGCAGGCTACTACAGAAGATTTGTCCAAGGTTTTTCGTCCATTGCAGCCCCGTTGACAAAATTGACCCGGAAGAATGTTCCATTTGTATGGACTGAACAGTGTGAAACAAGTTTTCAAGAGTTGAAAGGAAGGTTAACCACAGCCCCAATCCTTACGTTACCCTCGAATAACGATGGATTTATTGTTTATACAGATGTTTCGAATGTGGGACTGGGTTGTGTATTGATGCAAGAAGGCAAGGTGATTGCCTACGGCTCGAGACAGTTGAAGGACCATGAGAAGAATTATGCAACTCACGACTTTGAGTTGGCAGCAGTTGTTTTCGCATTGAAGATATGGAGACATTACCTCTACGGAGAGAAATTTGAAGTCCATTCAGATCACAGAAGTTTGCAATATTTGTTCTCGCAGAAGGATTTGAATATGAGGCAGAGAAGGTGGATGGAGTATATCAAGGATTATGACTTTCCAATCAAGTACCATCCGGGCAAAGTGAATGTGGTAGTAGATGCTTTGAGTAGGAAATCAGTGGTCGTGGCCAATTTGAGAGGAATGAGTGTTTTACAGCAGTTTGAAGAGTTGGGTGTAGAAGTGCAAACCCTGAGATTGGGTGCGATGTTAGCGAACATGACAGTATCAGAACCTACCTTCATCCAGAAGATTAAGGAAAATCAGTTGCAAGACCCAGACTTGGCCAAGATAGTAGAAGTTATCGCAGAACGTCCCGATTTCAAGATGGTGAATGGGATATTGTATTTTCGTGATCGGTTGTGTGTGCCAAAGGTGGATGATTTGAAGAATGAGATAATGAATGAAGCTCACAGCACGAGATATTCTATGCATCCGGGTAGCACGAAGACGTACCATAATTTGAAGAATAGATTTTGGTGGAACAACATGAAGAGAGAGATAGCAGCTTTTGTGTCTCGTTGTCTAACTTGTCAGTTGATTAAGGCAGAGCATCAGAAGCCTCCAGGGTTGTTACAGCCTTTGGAAATTCCGGAGTGGAAATGGGAGCATATCACCATGGATTTCGTTTCCGGTTTGCCTAATACCAAGAAGGGAAATAATGCAATTTGGATCATTGTGGATCGTCTGACAAAGTCTGCTCACTTCATTCCGATGAAGACGGGGAATATGATGCATATGGCACCGCTTGCGAAGTTGTTTGTTGATGAGATTGTTAGTAAACATGGCCAGCCCGTCTCCATTACTTCAGACAGAGACAGTAGGTTTGTTTCAAAGTTTTGAAAAACTCTTCATGAGTCGATGGGTACCAAACTTCAGTTCAGCACAGCTTATCATCCTCAGACCGATGGTCAGTCAGAAAGGACGATACAGACTCTCGAAGACATGTTGCGTGCTTGTGTGTTGGATTTCAAGATTCAGTGGGATGAGTGCTTACCTCTTTGTGAATTTGCTTATAACAACAGTTACCACTCTAGCATTGGTATGGCACCTTTCGAGGCACTTTATGGTAGAAGATGCAGAACTCCGGTTTGCTGGGAAGAAGTCGGTGAGCGTAGTTTCCACGGACCGACGATAGTTGGAGAGACAAGTGACAAGGTCAAGTTGATTCAAGAACGGTTGAAGATCGCCCGTAGTAGGCAGAAGAGTTATGCAGATACTCGCAGAAGAGAATTGCAGTTTCAAGTGGGTGACAAGGTGTTCTTGAAGATCTCACCAGTTAGAGGGACTTTGAGGTTCGGACAGAAGGGCAAATTGTCTAGAAGATTTATTGGTCCGTATGAGATTTTGAGCAAGATTGGAGATGTCGCTTACAGACTTGCGTTACCGCCGGAACTCTCCGGGGTACACAATGTTTTTCATGTTTCTATGCTCAAGAAATACGTCTCTAGTCCTGCACACATTCTACAGCATGAGCCTTTAGAGATTCGGGAAGATGCCTCGTATGTGGAAAGACCGATCAAGATCATTGACACCAAGGAACATGAATTGAGAAACCGGACTATTCATTGGGTCAAGGTACTTTGGGAAAATCACGAGCCAGAGGAAGCCACCTGGGAATTGAGAGAGCAAGTGCAAAGGAAGTATCCACAGCTTTTACCAGAGGTAATTGTTTGATTTATTTGGTGGACCAAATATCCTAAGGGGTGGAGGACGTTAGACCCCGAACCAGACCAAGTAGATTAGTGTGCGATTAGTATGTGTATAGTCCTAAGTGGGTTTAGCTGTTGTTGGGTTAGAAGTAATTAGTTTTAGTCTTGGACATAGCTTTAGGAATTTTGAGAACGTTTAGTATTATCAGACACACTCAGGAAGGCCTGAGTGCGCGTGTAAGCTTTGGGAGAACGTATCGGTTTCCGTGTGATTGTGATCTTGATTTCATTTGAATGATTTTTCTATGTGTTACAACTTTCGTTTTAAGCTCATTCATGTTTGAAGCCCAAAAACCCATGTTTTGGCCCAAAGAGGGTAAAACTGTCTTTCTTGCACAAATCTGGACACAATTTTCGAGATCCCTAAATCATGTCAAAAATATACTTTTTGGAAATTAGATATTTCAACGATCGTTTTATCCTTCTTCGTCGAAGTCATCCGAGGCCCTCAAGATCGTGTTTTGGTCACTTCAAGGTTCATCTAGTTGGGGCCCATTTTCGTCAGTTAAGCCCCATCTCCCTCTCTTTCCATTCACTTTACCAAATCTCTGCAACTCTCTTGACCTAGGGTTGAAACCCCCCTTTTCCCTTCCCACTTCCTCACCTTGCATGAGCTAGCTAGAAGACTCCAAAGAAGATTCCAAAGCTACCATTTTCTTCCCCTCACCTCAAGCTTCCTATTGATATCTTCTTCTTGAAAGCTAAGGTTGAGAAAGCCCTCCATTTGTCTTCATTTCTCTTGTTTGACCTTCTCTAGGTAAGAGTTTCCACTCATATCTTTCATGGAGTTATTTTGGTTCCTCAAGATCAAGTTTTTCATGTTTGCAAACCCTTTTGTTAAAATGGGTTCCTTGGTTCCATTTTTGAGTAAGTTGTGTGGTTTTCTCTTGGGTTTTCTTGTAGTATTGGATTAGTTTGAGAGAAGTGCTTAAGAAGGATTGTTTAGCATTTGGGCAAGGCAAGTAATCTCTATAGGACCATTGTGCATGTGTATTTTAAGCTACATTGTTGTTTTGGAAAATTTGCATATGATTATATGAATATGTTTACAAGCTTCATGATCATGTTCTCTTCGGATTGTATGTTTAAGATTTGGAAAAATATGTGTTTTGTCCCTTGGAGTGTCGCGACCCCGGACCGGGAATCCCCAATCCGGGATCGGGACATTAGTGGTGTGATGATTATTCAAGATGATTAGTGAGGATTATCTACATCCTCAAAATACAACTTACTTAATTTCCCACAGGTGTCCGCGGTGAGGATATCACAACCTTGCACAAATGTTTCTTTATAGTGCGGAAGCGTGTAGCAAATCAAATAGTTGGACTATCTCTAGTCATGCAAGCATTAACATCAAATATCAAAACTGTATCAGAAAGAGCAATGATCTATAGCATGTTTCCCAAAAGTTGTTAAAGTTAGACAAAATATCATTTAGTTACATTCCCCAAAATTAGAGGCCAACAAAGGCCAATATTACAAAATAATAACCCAAAGAATAGTTAACAAGTCCTCCCCAAAATGTTACGCCTCGTGGCAACCCGATGTCTACATGACATCGTCAGCACGCCACTCAACTAGAGGTTGCAGCTCACCTACCGCCTCCTCCGGCTCCTCCTCAAGGAAACCGGCAACGGGACCTGAGTACCAAAGCAAAGGATCAGACACGACGGTCTGGCAAGAGAGTGAGAAGATACAACAACATATAATAGATGAATATCTCGAAAAGCAAGGAAATCTGTTAAAGCAAGAATTCTCATAAAATAGATAAATCATTGGCTAGAAAAAAACATGTAAACAAGATAAAACTCATAGGGTATCCAAGGAATCAGGAACAAGCAAGATGGCGACCACACGAAGCTAAGTCCTCTATCACTAAGGTGATAGAGTAATAACTAGGCCTTGGTCTCAGTCACTCGAGGTGAGGAGAAACAGGGGATCTCATATAAATACATATGCATATACAATACTATACATGACCACGGTAGCGAGCCGGGCATCGGGGACCACAGTAGCAATCTGCGGTATCGGGACAAGACCACGGTAATGACCGGGTAGCGGGATCCAAACTGCAGCTGGCGGGACAAGAGGGGGATCTCCAAGTCGGTGGATCAAACCAACGAGGTTATCCAAGCTTAGTGGTGCCGACTCATAGGTCAATACAATCGAGACAATGCAAGTAAATCAGGTACAAATATATATAATCAAACGGGCAAGACGGGGGTGCTCAAGGGCACACTGACATATCATGTGGTGCAATGCACTTCGGGTCAAGTAACCATTTCAAGTGTACAACAATGCTTCGGGAAAACAAGTCATGTAATGTAAATCTTGGAAATGAAGAATATAATGAACTATACCAATTCGGGAAAGATAATGGTTTTAAGATCTAATTGAGTGAATAGGGGTCCCGTATGTCGATTGTGGAAATGACTTGGTACTCCTTGAGTTTGACGACATTCCGGGCTCCTTATCCACTTCTACGATTTTCAAAACTTAACATGAGCTTATGGATAGTACTAGATGCTATGATAGAAAAATCAAGACTATAAACGGTCCATCCTAAGTATGATGTCAACCCGGAACCATCGAGCAACCTACTCAGTCACCGAAAGGAATAGAGTTCGCGATACCCAAGGAAATAGACTTTGCATTTAGGTATGAAGAGGATATCGTGTCGTTCCATCCCGTTCGAGATTGAATAGATTTCACTTCGATGCATTCCGAACCAACCGTGAAGAGCATCGGCTCAAGACGCTCTCACATATGGTCGAGTGAGTCCAAGGAGGGTAGCCAAGGTCCACAAAAAAAAAAATCTCAAAACCCACTGTACCAGAAATGCATAGGGTCCGATCGATCGGCCCAAAAAGCCTTATAGTTAAAAGTCAGACCGATCGATCGGCCTGTAGGTCCGATCGATCGGCACTGGGCGTGAAGCATGCCCGGGAACTTGATTTTTCTCCTTCTTGTTTCCTTTCCTTCCAACACCTCAACAATCACAATTAACTATGAACAAGGAGACTTAAACACATGATTCCCAGACATTAAATGAGGCTATCAAGATGTGTAAAGATCATTTATTTCAACCATGGAAAAATCAATGAAAGCAATCAATGAAAGCATGAAAACCATAAATACTTCACCAAACCATTTCAAACTTAAAAACATCCAAACATTCACTTGCCTCAAGTCCAAGCTAGCCAAAAACAAGCCTCTACTCACTTCTTAAGCTTACTTCTAAGCTACAATCAAAAACCCCAAAAACAACCCTAAAATGGGTTACACAAAGAATGAAAATGAAAGAACTTCCAATAATGCAAATGTAGCTTCCTTAAGGCTAGAAGATCACTAATCTAGGAGATGAATAAGATCACTTACTTGCAAGGTCCCCTAATGGACAAGGTAAGCTCAAGGGAAGTCTCAAAGTTGATGGATTCTTCTAAAAATAGTATCAAGAGGAAGCTTGTGAGATGAGGAAGAGATTGGTAATCTCCATTTCTTGATTGATGAGCTCTTGGTGAGGCTTGGAGATGGAGAAGCAAGAAGAAGAAAAGAAAAGCAATGAAAACCCTAGACTCAATAGTTGTGCTGGAACATGAAAATGGAGAAGGAAGGGAAGGGTTCCTCTTTGTTAACACTTGGGTGGTTGGGTCCCACAACTTAAAGAACTACGTTGGCTGAAATCATCTCTCTCGGGTCCTCAGATGAATTCGACGAAGAAGGAAGAAATGTTCGTCGAAATATCTAGTTTCCAAAAAGTGTATGTTTCGCGAGCTTCGAGAATATTAAGTTTTCGGTACAGATTTGGTGTGAAATGACTGTTTTACCCTCAAGGCTATGAAATCGGGTTTCGGGGCCTCGAATGGACACGGGATCAACATGAAAGTTGTAAGAATCCACAAGATGAATGCAACGGGACAAAAACACAATTTAAAACACGTCGGGAAAATTTCACAAGAAAATGCAAAGCCGAAAAAGGGAACCCCCAAAGGGCCCCACAAGCTATCAATCACTCCAAAAAGCCCACAACTAGAATCAAGGCTATTCCAAACCCAACTAGACCAAAAACACTAATCAAGCTTAGCACTAAAACGCAACTTAATTAGCACTAATCGGGTTCACTCGGGTCGGGGTCTTACAGAGAGCATGTAGGCTCAGGGAGTGCAAGTGGAATGAGAAACAAGAAGAAGGGAAGAAGAAATGTGCAAAAATTTGCACTGGGCTGCATTTCCCGTGCAGTTCGGTCAGCCGTCGGTCGGCTGGCGGCTAACCGAAATCCCCATTTCGGTTAACCGCGAGCTGACCGAGCTCGGCGGTTCCCTTTCCAGAAGCTGACATTTCGCCAGGGAGTTGCGGTCAGCTTGACGGTCAGTGAGCAGCTAGCCGCCATACCCCATCTCGGCTAACCGCTGGTGTGAGAACCCGACCCCTAATCTCTTGGATTAGTGTTGTTTTATTTGTGGATTAGTTTCTTTTAGTGGGATTAGTATTTGTTGGGTTGAGTTTGTGAGCTAGAATGGTTTTTCTTCTAGTTTTGGGCTTTTTAGTGCTTTGGTAGCTTGTGGGGCCCTTTGGGGGTTCCCTTTTCGGCTTTGCATTTACTTGTGAGATTTTCCCGATTTGTTTCGTATTGTGTTTTTGGCCTGTTGCATTCATCTTGAGGAATCCTACAACTTTCATGTTGATCTCGTATCCATTTGAGAACCCAAAACCCGATTTCTTGGCCTTGAGGGCAAAACAGTCTTTTCACACCAAATCTGTACCCAAAACTCGATATTCTCGAAATCCGTAAAACATACACTTTTTGGAAACTAGATATTTCGACGATCATTTCTTCCTTCTTCGTCGAATCCATCCGAGGTCCCGAATTAGATGATTTCAGCCACCCAAGTTCCTTAAGTTGTGGGACCCAAACCTCCTTGCTTATAAGAGGAACCCATCCCCTTCCTCTTCCATTTTTCATTGTTCCAGCACAACCCTTTTGAGTCTAGGGTTTTCTTGCTTTCTCCTCTTCTTCTTGCTTCTTCATCTCCAAGCCACACCAATCTTGCACCAAACTAGAAATGGAGATCATCAATCTCTTCCTCTCCTTGCAAGCTTCATCTTGATAGCATTTTTGGAGAAATCCATCAACATTGAGACCTTCCTTGAGCTTGTTCTTCTCATTTGAAAGTCATCCAAGTAAGTGTTCTTCTTCATCTTCTAGATTTGTAATCTTCTAGCCTTAGAGAAGCTCCACCTTGATTATTGAGAGGTTTCCTTGTCATTTCATTGTTTAACCCATTTTAGGGCTTTTTTTGGGGGTTTTTGTAGAGATTGTGGATCTTGAGCTTGAGAGGTGATTAGGAGCTTGTTTTGGTAGATTGGAACCCAAGGCAAGTGGATGAATGGATGGTTTTAATGTTATCAAAGTTTTATGAGAAATCCCAAGTTTATTTCTTGTTTTTTATCATTGGATACATGTTGCACATATGCTCCTTGTCACATATATATGGATTTCGAAATTTGCACATTAATGGTTGTTTCTATCTTGTTAATCTCTTGGAGAGGTATGCATTTCATTTGATCAAGTTTACTCATATGGTTTTATAAGGAATAGGATTGGTTTGGCTATTCATGGTTATGTTTATGAGCTACATTGATTTGAAATTGATACTCATTTATAGAGTTGTGCTAAAACATCTTTGGTTATGGAAATGTGATCAATAGACCTTGTTTATCTATAAATGTTGACTCAAATGAACCCTTGTCTATGATGGGAACTCCTCTTCTTGTTTGGGGATTGAATGTGAAGAAAGAGGTTGGATTTAATGATTCATTGAAGTCTTGATGAGAGTTTTATTGTAATTAGGATGTTGTTGAAGTAAGGAAAAACTCATTTGTATAAGTGTTGGAAAGGAAAAAGGAAGAGAAAGAGAGGAACTGAACTGCCCGGAATTCAGTTTCTGGACAGTTCGCTCGAGCGACCTGTCCAGAAAGGGATACGGGTTTTCCAGTAGCCTGGTCGCTCGAACGCATTTAAATAACCGCTCGACCGATGAGTTCGCTCGAGCGAACTCTTAGATTCGCTCGAGCGATGCGGTCTGCCTGGCATGATGCGCTGGTACAGAAATTTCGGCCGATCGATCGGAGGACTCAGTTTGAGTCCAGTGGGTTTTGAGGTTTATTTTTCTTTGTGGACCTTGGCTAACCTCCTCGGACTCACTCGACCATATGTGAGAGCGTCTGGAGCCGATGCTCGTCACGGTTGGTTCGGATGCATCGAAGTTCTCCATTTCAATCTTGAACGGGATGGAACGACGCGATATCTTCTTTATATCTAAACATAAGTCTTGCCCTTGGTTATCGCAAATTCTATTCTTTTCGGTGACTGAATAGGTTGCTCGATGTTTCCGGATTAGTGTCATACCTAGGATGGACCGATTATAATCTTGATTCTTTTCTATTGTGACATCTAGTATTACCCATAAGCTCATGATAAGTTTTAAAAATAGTAGAAGTGCATAAGGAGCCCGGGATGTCTTCAAACTCAAGGAGTACCAAGTAATGACTATAATCGACATACGGGACCCCTATTCACTTAAATAGATCTTGAAATTAATGTTTTTCCCGAAATTGTTATAGTTTATGGTTTCACCTCATTTCCCGAGATTTGCATCACATGACTTGTTTCCCGAAAGCATTGAAGTTACACTAGTAACAGTTATTTGTCCCGAAATGTATTGCCCAATATGAAGTGACAGTGTGCCCTTGAGCACCCCTGTTTTACCCGTTTATTTACTGTACTTGATTTACTTGCATATGTCTCGATTGGTTTTGACCTATGAGCCGGCATCACTAAGCTTGGATACCTTGTCGGTTTGATCCACCGACTTGGAAATCCCTCTCCCGTCCCGCCAGCTGCAGTTTGGATCCCGATACCCGGTTATTGCCGTGGTCCCGTCCCGATACCCGGTTCGCTACCGTGGTCCCGTTCCCGTATATTTATATTGTATATATGATTTACGTTGAGTCTCCTCACCTTGTGTGACTGAGACCAACGTCCCGTTATACTCTTGTCACTTCGGTGATAGAGGACTTAGCTTCTTGTGATTGCCATCTTGTCAGTTCCCGATTCCTTGGATACCCGATATGTTTTATATTATTTACTTGCCTTCCGATAAATGATTCGTTTCCTTTATGACAGTTGTTATTTAAACAAGTGCTAATATTCTCCAATGTAAATTCAGTTATTATTATATTGTTTTCTGTCCTTTGTACCCGCACATGTTTTAAATGAATGCCGGTTGGGTGAATAACCATGCTTTTACATACGTTCCATACGATCAATGATTTTGCTAGAGTTATATGATTACGCGTGTTTTAAAGGAATACCCGAATTGTTAAATACCCGTGCCTTGTTTTAAAGGACATTTGGTTTGTCAGATATCTATGTTTATACCTGTTTTTAAATGAATACCCGAATTGTTAAATACCCATGCTTTGAAATATGTTTCAAATGACACTTGTTTTGCCAGATCACTATGTTTATACCGGTTTCAAATGAATATCCGATTTGTTAAATATCCCTGCTTTGAGATATGTTTTAAATGAACATTAGTCTTGTCAGATTTCTTTGGTTACACTTGTTTTAAACGAACACTCGGTTTGTTAAATATCCGTGTTTTTACATATGTTTCCAATGGACTTTGGTTTTGCCAGACTGCTATGGATACCTGATTTGTTGTATACTTGTGTTTTTACTTAAGTCTCAAATGAACGTTTGTTTTGTCAAACCACTATATTTATACATGTTTTAGACGAATACCCATTGTCAAATATCTATGATTATAGATGATGTAGATGAACACATGTTTTATTAGATATTCATGTTTTACCCACGCTTGAAATGAATACAGGTTTCCCCGAGATTCCCGACTTTGCACCCGTTTAATTATATGCAGCATTTGATCGATTAGCATGATTTATTATATGTTTTATTCTTTAGTATATTTGTTATCTTTTCATCCACCTGCTAGACCGTCGTGTCTGACCCACTACTTTTGGTACTCAGGTTCAGATTTCCTCGCCCCGAGTTGAGTGCTTTTGTTGGCTGTAAAGCCATGCTTTGCAGGTTGTGTTTGTCGGCTATGTCATGTAGACATTGAGCTTGACATCGGAGCTACGTCACATTTGGGTAGTAGTTTATAGCTTATTGTTGTATGGCTTTTATTAGCCTTTTTCTTGGGATTTTTAATTAATGTACATTGATAATTGTAACTTGAACATATTTGGGAATGTAATATCCTGTTACCGTCAGCTTTGTAATTTATTGTGATGGTTACTCCAGTCTGATATGATTCTTGATATAATAGCTATGTGCTAAAGGTTGAGTGTGACGCGGAATCCGATGGCCACGGACTTCGGGTCGCAACGCCACAAATGCTTCCGCAAAATATTCAGAATGTGTTGTCTTCACACACGCGGATCCTGGGAGAAGTAAAATATATTTTATGCTTAATCCCATTTCCCGCCCCCGAGGTTTCGGTTCGGGGGCGTGATAGCTGGCCAACCGTGCATTGTCGGTTCCTTTTCCCGAGAGCTCCATTTCAGACTGGGTTTCAGCGGTCAGCCTTACGGTCAGCTCACGGCTAACCACCAGCTCTAAGTTCGGCTAACTGTAAGCTAATCGTAGTCATTTCGGTTCCTTTACCAGAGGGCTGTGTTGGACCTGGATTTCCAACGGTCAGCTCGTCGGTCAGTTGGCGGCTAGCCACCAGACCTTAGTTCAGCTAGCCGACACCTGACCGCGAGGTGACCGAATTTGACAGATTTCTTGTTTTGAAGAGTTTTTGCAAGAATGAAAACTAGAACATGTTAAGTGGCCTTTAGCCTGATATTATGCACTCGAAACCCGAGATGTCCTTGAACTTCGGGGGCACCAATCCTTTATTAATTCCAACATCTGGGCTTCGGCTGCACAACGATCAACCAAGGGTCCTTGCATGAACTTGATAGGCTTTGTATTCGTACTTTGGTTTTTGATATGATGAATATCATCGTGTACTTGTTTTGAAGTTAAGTACAAGCTAGTTTTGAAGATGTGTTTCAAGAAAAAGGGGATCACTTCCTAAGCGGGTTATGCATATTAATTATGCCCTTGCTAGTCGTGTTCATCGTGTTTTGATAAGTGATTTCCCCCTTTTTATCTCGACAAGTTTTGTTAATATCTCGCGTGTTTTGTGCTTTCATGAATTAAGTAAACACCACTGAGCTTAGACTGCCCTTTCAGTTTGATCCACTGTCTGGGGGTCTTTAAACATGTGGACTGTCTGCAGACTGGTCGTGTATTTATTACACATCGTGCGTGTCCGGTTCCGCGGCCGAAATTCCTGTCTTTGTGGGAAATTGTGTCGTGCTTATATTATATATATCGTGCTTGTCGTGCGTGCTTGCTCTTTTCATTATATAAATGATAGAGAAATGATAGGCTCTTTGTGGATTGTAACTATTCATGATATATGTACTCATGCTAGTTTGCTTCAATACCTCAGTCAGTATAGTGTTTCAAATCAAGGATTTGTTTACATGTTTTCTAAAACGTTATTGTTCATGCTTATGCCTAAATTGATTACCTACCAAACCGTTGTGTTTGACCCTTGTTTGTTGGTGCCCAGGTGTAGGAGACGTTACCTTTGAGGAGGAGCGTCAGGAGGAGGCTTGTGAGCCAACCCCTGTGAGAGAGTGGCAGCCCGACGATGTCATCTAGACGTCGAGCGGGGTCTTGAGTCTCGTCACCTTTTTGTCATGGGGTTTCTTTTGGTTATATTTTGGAGAAGTGTATTGGCCTCTGTTGGCCTCTTATGGAACTGTAACTAAGCTTAAATTACTTTCTTGTTAGTCTTATAACTTAAATATTAATGGGAATGCCTTGTTAGCTTCTTTCTTTGATATTATGCCTTATGATTATATGTCATGGCACTTAAATATTTTATTGGCGCTCATCTTGTTTTGTTTTGCTACACACTTCCGCATACTTGATCGTGTGAGTCAGATTCCGCGTGTCTTTGGGAATCCTCACCGCGGGAACCTGTGGGAAAGCAAATATCTATAATAGTAATATGATCTTCAATGCAATCAACGTCGCGGGCCCGGGGGTCCCGTTTCGGGGTCGCGACAACCACCGAACGCGATAGTTGTCCAAAATCAGGCAACGCCACTCCAGCAACAAGCACCACAACAATAGTATAGACCACAGCAGCAGCAGCAGGCCCGTCAACATGGACAGAATCAGAATCAACGTCCCCCACAATAGAACAGGAATGCACAAGAGGCAGGCCAAAGCAGGCTCAGAATAGGCCACAACATCGAGGGAAAATTTATTCGGTTAATAGAGCTGATGCAGAGGCAGCAGGCGATGTCGTGGAAGGTACACTCCTTGTTTATGGGATTAAAGCTAGGATTTTATTTGACTCTGGCTCTACACATTCATTTATATCCCATAAATTTTCTGAGTTGATTGATGTTCATGATAGAGAACTTGAGTTCATTTTGACTGTAGCAACCCAAATAGGTAAATAAGTTATTTGTAGAACCTTTTACCCTAGTTGTACAGTTCAAATAGGAGAAGTGGTTTTAACCGCAGATCTTTTTTTTTTGGAGATGTACGATTATAATGTCATCCTAGGGATGGATTGGCTGGCAGGGTACCATGCCACAATGGATTGTTTTCATAAGACCCTTACCTTCAAGTTAGATGAGACACCAGCATGGGTGTTGTTTCAGGGAGAGAGGAGAAATCATCGTACATGGTTTGTCTCAGCATTGAAGGCTGATAGACTATTGAAAAGTGGATGTGAAGCATATTTGGAGTTTATCACGGAGGATAAACGGTCCCAAGGGGTGGAGGAGATCTCAATTGTTTGGGAATTCCCAAATGTTTTTTCGGAGGAGATTCCAAGTTTACCACCCATCAGAGAGATTGATTTCACTATTGAGTTGTTACCAAGGACCGCTCCGATATCTATTGCACCATATCGTATGGCTCTGGCAGAATTGGGAGAATTGAAGATACAATTGCAAGAGTTGTTTGACAAAGGGTTTGTGAGACCGAGCATTTCACCATGGGAAGCTCTAGTCTTGTTTGTCAAGAAGAAGGTTGGTTCGATGAGAATGTTATAGATTATAGAAGATTGAATCAAGTGACCATCAAGAACAAATACCCATTGCCAAGGATAGATGAATTGTTTGATCAGTTACAAGGTGCTTCATACTTTTCGAAGGTTGATTTGAGATCCAATTACCATCAGTTGAGAGTCAGAGAATCAGATGTGTTGAAAACAGCTTTTCGGACAAGATATGGCCACTATGAGTTCCTAGTGATGCCATTTGGGTTGACCAATGCACCGGCAGTGTTCATGGCGTTGATGAACAAGATATTCGCGCAGTACTTGGATCATTTTGTGGTAGTATTCATTGACGAAATTTTGGTGTACTCAAAGACCAAGAAGAGCATGAAGAGCACTTGAGCATAGCACTGCAACTCTTGAGAGAGAACTAGTTGTATACGAAGCTCAACAAGTGTGAATTTTGGTTGGAACAGGTAGATTTTTTGGGGCACATCATCTCCAAAGCAGGATCGTCAGTGTATCCGTCCAAGATTGAAGCAGTAATGAATTGGAAAAGACCAAAGAATGTGACGAAAATCAGAAGTTTTCTGGGATTGGCAAGCTATTATCGGAGGTTTGTGCAAGGATTTTCGTCGATTGCGTCACCATTGACGAAGTTGACAAGGAAGAATGTGCCGTATGTGTGGATAGATCAATGTGAAACTAGTTTCCAAGAGCTGAAAAAGAGATTGATTACAACACCGGTCCTTACTTTACCGTCCGGAAGCGGCGGTTTCACCATTTTTACCGATGCTTCGAATGTTGGACTTGGTTGCGTGTTGGTGCAAGAGGGAAAAGTTGTCGCATATGGATCCCTGCAGTTGAAAAATCACAAGAAGAACTATGCCACCCATGATCTTGAGTTAGCAGCGGTTGTTTTCCCTTTGAAAATGTTGAGACACTACCTCTTTGGAGAGAAGTTCGAAGTCCATTCCGATCACCGCAGCTTATAGTAATTATTTTCTCAGAAGGAACTGAACATGAGGCAAAAAAGATGGATGGAATATATCAATGATTATGATTTTCCAATCAAGTACCTGTTAAATTGTATGATCTCAATCCATCAATTGATGTAATAAATTGATTAATTTCTTTATTTGTCAATAAAATCATGCTTTCCTTTCATGAGATGAATGGTGTTTTATTACTTAATGCACATGACCAATACATATGACATAATGGTTCATAAGATGAACCGGGTCCCATTAGTATATGAGATGTGATATATGTATATGGATGAGATCCACATATGGGAGACATGTGTCACAAATCTTATGCTTAAAATATCTTCACAACCAGTGATGAGACTAGGCATCTCATCTTATAAGGTTGCAACACTTTGATCACTATGAGATAGTGTGATTTGTCTCGATCATAAGAATGAAAGATTCTGGATCACGGTGCTGGTACATTGGATGTATTGAAGGACCATGAGAAGCACCTTATGAAATACTATCTCGATTTAGGGACTACTCTCATAATTCCCTAGCAATAGGCTCTCAATCCTGAGACATTGATGAACTCAAGTTTTTGTCTATTCATTTGCTTTGAGTCACCAATGAGTGAGGCCAACTATAGGTCAACACCTCGGTGTCTTGGGTACGTGGTAGTAGGACTGTGGGAACATACAATGATCAAGATGGAATCTATCTACATTATCCCCTTGTGCCAATTAATGGATTTATCATTAGTAAGTGCGCACCCATCTCGATTAAGAGTTAATTGGATGGTACTGATGATCACTGTGATTAATTGGGGCTCAAGGATAATAAGATGTGGATCTAAGATTGGATGAGACAGATTTATTCCAATTGATCCATGGATATTGATAGAGAGGCCTACTTATGGTACTGTGGAAGTTTAGGGTCTTCATTGTAATTTATTCCTAAGACTGGATTGCAATTGCATTTATATAGTGGTGTTATTTACAATTAACTGTGGGCCCAGATTGCACATGAGATGTGGGCTCGTGTGTCTCAATTGGAGCAAGCTTTCTAAGGAATCCCTAGTTGTGAGAACCCGACCCCTAATCTCTTGGATTAGTGTTGTTTTATTTGTGGATTAGTTCTTTTAGTGGGATTAGTAGTTGTTGGGTTGAGTTTGTGAGCTAGAACGAGTTTTCTTCTAGTTTTGGGCTTTTGAGTGCTTTGGTAGCTTGTGGGGCCCTTTGGGGGTTCCCTTTTCGGCTTTGTATTTACTTGTGAGATTTTCCCGATTTGTTTCGTATTGTGTTTTTGGCCCGTTGCATTCATCTTGAGGAATCCTACAACTTTCATGTTGATCCCGTATCCATTTGAGAACCCGAAAACCGATTTCTTGGCCTTGAGGGCAAAACAGTCTTTTCACACCAAATCTGTACCCAAAACTCGATATTCTCAAAACCCGCGAAACATACACTTTTTGGAAACTAGATATTTCGACGATCATTTCTTCCTTCTTCGTCGAATCCATCCGAGGTCCCGAATTAGATGATTTCATCCACCCAAGTCCCTTAAGTTGTGGGACCCAAACCTCACTTGTTTATAAGAGGAACCCATCTCCTTCATTGCTCATTTCTTCACCATTGTTCCAGCTGAGCCTAGGGTTTGCTCTTGTGTTTTCTCTTCTTCTTCTTGCTTCTTCATCTCCAAGCCACACCAATATTTCATCAATCAAGAAATGGAGACCACCTTCTTCTTCCTCATCTTGCAAGCTTTCCATTGATACCATTTGTGAAGAGAACCCTCCATCACAAGACTTCCTTTGAGCTTACCTTGTCCATTAGAGGACCTTGCAAGTAAGTGTTCTTCTTCATCTTCTAGATTTGTAATCTTCTAGCCTTAGAGAAGCTCCACCTTGATTATTGGAAGGTTTCATTGTCATTTCATTGTTTAACCCATTTTAGGGTTTGTTTTGGGGGTTTTTGTAGAGATTGTGGATCTTGAGCTTGAGAGGTGATTAGGAGCTTGATTTGTTTGATTAGAGTCAAAGGCAAGTGGATGAATGGATTGTTTTGATTATTAACATGTTTTGTGAGAAAAATCTTGTTTCATTAAGGGTTTTGGTGATTTTAGTAGTTGTCTTCACTATGATTATTGTTGATTTCGAAATGTGCTTATTGATGAGTTATTTCCCTCTTGTTCATGCTTGGAAAATGTATGCATCATATTGTCAAGGTTTCAAATGGTTTCACATGAATGAGTTTTTCCCCACCTTGAGATTTGTTGTGAATGGAAAGAATGGAAAGAGAGGAATTGGAAATGAGGAGCTCTTTAGCTCATGTTATTGTCTTGGAAACATGCATTTAAACCATCTTGTTTATGGTTCTTTGTGGTTGATCATGTGTTGGAAGGAAAGGAAACAAAAAGGAAGGAAAAATCAGCTTTCCCGGACCTGCTGTACCCAGGTCCGATCGATCGGACCTACAGGCCGATCGATCGGACTGTCAGTAACTGTAAGCCTTTTTGGGCCGATCGATCGGACCCTGTACATTCTGGTACAGAAATTTCGACCGATCGATCGGCCCTTCGGCCGATCGATCGGAGGACTCAGTTTGAGTCCAATGAAATTTGATATTGTGTTTTTTTGGAAACCGTTGGGCTTTCTATGAGTCCTAGAGGTGTATACCTTAGTGTTAAGACCAATTGTACCCTAATCTAAGGTCTCTAAGACTAGGGAACTAAAAGAAAGAATGGTGTTGATTTAGACACTAATTCTTGGTTCTAGGTGGGACACCGACTACCCTTTTTGGATTGTTTGGACCATGTGTGAGAATGTCTTGAGCCGACACGCCTCACGGTTGGTTCGGTGGCATCGAAGTTCAATCCATTTCAATCTTGAACGGGATGGAACGACGCGATATCTTCTTTATATCTAAACACAAGTCTATTTCCTTGGTTATCGCTAATTCTATTCCTTTCGATGACTGAATCGGTTACTCGATGTTTCCGGAGTAATGTCATGCCTAGGATGGACCGTTTATAATCTTGATTCTTGCTATTGTAATACCTAGTACTACCCATAAGCTCATTTTAAGTTTGGAAAAATAGTAAAAGTGCATAAGGAGCCCAGAATGTCTTCTAACTCAAGGAGTACCAAGTAATTGTCATAATCGACATACGGGACCCCTATTCACTTAAATAGATCTTGAAACCGATATGTTTACCCAAAATTGTTATACTTCATTGTTTCACCTCTTTTCCCGAGATTTGCATTACATGACTTGTTTTCCCGAAAGCATTGGAGTTACTTTAGTAACAGTCATTTGTCCCGAAGTGCATTGCATCACATGATACGACAGTGTGCCTTTGAGCACCCCGTTTTACCCGTTTAATTATGGTACTTGATTTACTTGTTTCCCCGAAAGCATTGAAGTTACTTTAGTAACAGTTATTTGTCCCGAGATGTATTCCCGATATGAAGTGACAGTGTGCCCTTGAGCACCCCCGGTTTACCCGTTTATTTACTGTACTTGATTTACTTGCATATGTCTCGATTGGTTTTGACCTATGAGTCGGCATCACTAAGCTTGGATACCTTGTCGGTTTGATCCACCGACTTGGAAATCCCTCTCCCGTCCCGCCAGCTGCAGTTTGGATCCCGATACCCGGTTATTGCCGTGGTCCCGTCCCGATACCCGGTTCGCTACCGTGGTCCCGTTCCCGTATATTTATATTGTATATATGATTTACGTTGAGTCTCCTCACCTTGTGTGACTGAGACTAACGTCCCGTTATACTCTTGTCACTTCGGTGACAGAGGACTTAGCTTCTTGTGATTGCCATCTTGCCAGTTCCCAATTCCTTGGATACCCGACATGTTTTATATTGCTTACTTGCTTTCCGATAAATGATTCGTTTCTTTTATGAAAGTTGTTATTTAAACAAGTGTTAATATTCCCCAATGTTAATTCAATTATTATTATATTGTCTTCTGTTCTTTGTACCCGCACATGTTTTAAATGAATGCCGGTTGGGTGAATACCCATGCTTTTATATATGTTTCACATGGTCGATGGTTTTACTAGATTTATGTGATTTCACATGTTTTAAATGAATACCCGAATTGTTAAATATCCGTGCTTTGTTTTAAAGGACATTTGCCTTGGGAGATTCCTATGTTTATACCTGTTTTAAACGATTACCCGATTGTTAAATATCCATGCTTTGAAATATGTTTCAAATGACACTTGTTTGCCAGATCCCTACGTTTATACCTGTTTTAAACGATATCCGGTTTGTTAAATATCCATGCGTTGAAATATGTTTAAATGAACACTAGTTTTGTCAGATTTCTTTGGTTACACCTGTTTAAATGAACACCCGGTTTGGTAAATATCCGTATTTCTACATAGGTTTCAAATGGACATTGGTTTTGCTAGACTGCTATGAATACCTGGTTTGTTGTATACTTGTGTTTTTACTTAAGTTTCAAATGAACGTTGTTTTGCCATACCGCTATATTTATACATGTTTTAGACGAACACCCAATTGTCAAATATCTATGATTATAGATGATGTAAATGAACACATGTTTTATTAGATATTCATGTTTTACCCATGCTTGAAATGAATACAAGTTTTCCCTGAGATTCCCGACTTTGCACCCGTTTAATTATATGCAGCACTTGATTGATTAGCATGATTTATTATATGTTTTATTCTTTAGTATATTTGTGTTCTTTTCATCCACCTGCCAGACCGTCGTGTCTGACCCACTACTTTTGGTACTCAGGTTCAGATTTATTCGCCCCGAGTTGAGTGTTTTGTTGGCTTTGGAGCCATGCCTTGCAGGTTGTTTTGTCGGCTATGTCATGTAGACATTGAGCTTGACATCGGAGCTACGTCACATTTGGGTAGTGGTTTATAGCTTCTTATTGTATGGCTTTTGTTAGCCTTTTTCTTGGGATTCTTAATTAATGTACATTGATAATTGTAACTTGAATATATTTGGGAATGTAATATCCTGTTACTGTCAGCTCTGTAAATTATTGTGATGGTTACTCCAGTCTGATATGATTCTTGATATAATAGCTATGGGCTAAAGGTTGAGTGCGACGCGGAATCCGATGGCCACGGACTCCGGGTCGCAACGCCACAAATGCTTCCGCAAAATATTCAGAATGTGTTGTCTTCACACACGCGGATCCTGGGAGAAGTAAAATATATTATTGGTGCTTAATCCCATTTCCCGCCCCCGAGGTTTCGGTTAGGGGGCGTGACACTAGTGGTCCCCACGCTAGCCCAAGTTATTAGAAAGATTTTATTCTTACTTGAACTCTAAAAAGAAGGAATTAGAAACTTACTATTTCTATTTGAAGTAAGCTTCTAATAGTGGTAATAGTAGCATGAGAAGTTACTAATTTGTATGGAAGTGAGACTTCTTATGCAGTAAAAAAAAATAAGAAAAGGAGGTTGCATGAGGACTATATAAGGGGAAACATCCATTGGACGTCCATAACAAGTATCCCACGCCCAAGAGCCTCTAGTGCAAGTGTTACACAACTCTTCTTCTCCTCTTCTCTCTTCTAATTGCCTTCTAGTTTCTTAGAGTTTCTAGTAGGGTTTTCTTTTGGAGATCCCACACATCTTCTTGAGAAAAAAGATTTGATAGAGGGTCATAGCGTGGAAGACAACAAGGTCTTGGAGATCTATAATTGCTTCAAGAAGAGTTCCTGTTCTAGTTGATTGTCTTCTCCTCGATTAGAGCACTACCGGGCTCTAATGGTATAATTTGCTTCTCCTCTTGTGGTAGATTATTTTGTTGCATGTAGTTGCTGATTTCTATCTTCTAGACAGGTTATATTACTGTACATGATCGATGAGAATGAGGGATTGCATCCTGGATTGAGTTATAGCCTTTCGGATAGTTGATCCCTAAGTCAAGTGAGTCAAAAAGTTTTGAAAACCTATCCACGAGGCCCACCTACTTCCAACAATTGGTATCAGAGACATGCCTCATCTCTAATCATGTTAGATCAACGATCTAGATCTAATCTTTGTATGAGATGCGAAGAGGATAGACCTAGGGCTATGTTAGGATTAGTTATGATTGGGTTTGCTTACTTTTTGTAGTAAATCCATGCTTGGAATGTCACAAAAAGGTTCAATAATGATGGAAAGATGGTAGGAAGCCATTAGATGATATTTGGAATCATTAGAAAGAGTTTGGGATCAGTTGGGATCAGATGGTAGGAAGCCATTAGTTGGCTATGATTCGACCCCTGTCGGGGGACACCCCCGGACCCCCTCTGCGAAGTGCATGTATTAAAGGGTGGCAACCTTTGGCATCTTGTTTTTCCATTGTGGTTTGGTAACCTAGTTTTGTGAGATGCTTTGTTGTATGAGATACTAACTTGAAGGTGTTAATGTCCTCTCCATATGGCCCACAAGTATTTCACTTTTTTTTTATGGTTATTGGTTTATTTAAGGCTAAGTGTAAAGGGCATCATGGTTTCCTTGGTTTCCCGCGAAAGGGCAAGGCATGGTGAATTTCCCTGTAGCCCTTTTATTTCCATGTTTAGATTACCATGTAAGTCTCATTGTAGAGACATAGGAATTTATGTAATTTTTCAAAATTGGTAAATTCTGGAGATGTCCAAGACGCAAAAGGGAAGTGAAGATGGACTCCTAATCAAAGAGTTTGAAGACTACCAAAAGGATCTTGGAGATACCCAAAGAGTTTGAGGATTTTCAAAGTTTTGAAAAGTCTAGAAGTCCCAGAAGTCTATTCCGCATGGGCCATGTGGAGGAGAGGACTAGTTTCTAATTTTAGCTTTTTCTATTTATGGATGAATACTTAATTTAGAAAGTTTCCAAATCTGATCCGAACATAGCAATTTCCAAAATTGGTCAAAATTAAATTAAATTTTGGAAAGAGTTCTAATTAGAGTTGATGGGCCTATGAGATGGATCTATTGGTAACACTAATTTAAGAAACTGGACTTTCCTTAAATTAACATGACTTGGAACCAATCATTGGTTATATCATGAGATGATTTGATGTGTATATATGTGGGCCCATATAACTAAAAAGAAATCCTCAATTCTAAAATATTAAGTGGGAGCGGAGCATTAATATTTAAAAATCCCCATGGTTTCCACCATAGGTCCATTGTAAGGAAAGTATTAGCCTCGCGCCATCTTGAGAATGGTTGTTCCCCATGGAGGGCTTTTACATGTCTGGTTACTAGATATGGATCTCCAATGGATAGTGTTGGTGAGACGGTGAGGGGGCCCACTCCCCAAGGAGGAGCTGCTCGCAACGGTTGTCATGCAATGCTAGTTGGTGGGTCCACTTAACTAAAATAATGATGTAGTATCCCCAAGGATTTACCTCATGTATTTTAGAAACCAAAGCAAATCGGGAGTCATTCATTATTTGATATGAGATACCTAGATAATGATGAATGAAGGGGATCATGGATAGTTAGTCTTAATCTAAATTTTGACCAACTTTGATTCACACCAATCTAGGTGGTATTCGCACTCCCCAAGGAGGCATACCCCATAGATTGGGATTTCGATGTATTTTGAATTTAGTGGTTATGAGGATTCTGTCATGTCCCCAAACTGGAACCTCGGGGGCGCGAATGGGATTAAGCATAAATATATTTTTCTCCCAAGATCCGCGTGTGTGAAGACAACACATTCCAACACATTCTGAATATTTTGTGGAAGCTTTCGTTTCGTTGCAACCCGGAGTCCGTGGCCATCGGATTCCGCGACGCACTCAACCTCTAGTATATAGCTATTATATCAAGAACCATATCAAACTGGAGTAAACCATCACAACGAAATACAGAGCTAACAGTAACAGGATAAGCATTCCCACATATGTTCAAGTTACAAATTATCAATATACATTAATTAAGAATCCCAAGAAAAGGCTAATAAAAGTCATACAATAACAAACTAATAACCACTATCCATATGTGACGCAACTCCGATGTCAAGCTCAATGTCTACATGACATAGCCGACAAAACAACCTGCAAATCATGGCTCAACAGCCAACAAAAGCACTCATCTCGAGACGAAGAAGTCTGGACCTGAGTACCAAAAGTAGTGGGTCAGACACGACGGTCTGGCAGGTGGATGAAAATATAATAAATATGTTGAAAAATAGAACATATGATAATTCATGTTATTTAGTCAAAGGCTGCATATAATCAAAACGGGTGGAAAATCGCGTATCTCTGACAAAACATGTATTCATTTAAAGCATGAGTTAAACATGGAGATCTAACAAAACATATGTTCATTTACATCATCTATAAAAGCATAGATATTTGACAATCGGGTGTTCGTTTAAAACATGTGTAAATATAGAGATCTGGCAACACAAGCGTTCATTTGAAACAAATGTAAAAGCATGAGTATTCGACAAACCGGGTATTCATTTAAAGCGTGTGTAACCATAGAAATCTGGCAAAACCAATGTTCATTTCTAACATATGTAAAAGCATGAGTATTCGACAAACCGGGTAGTCATTTAAAGCGTGTGTAACCATAGAAATCTGGCAAAACCAATATGTAAAAGCATGAGTATTCGACAAACCGGGTATTCATTTAAAGCGTGTGTAACCATAGAAATCTGGCAAAACCAATGTTCATTTCTAACATATGTAAAAGCATGAGTATTCGACAAACCGGGTATTCATTTAAAGCGTGTGTGTACAAGGAACGGGAAACAATATAACAATAACTGAATTTACCTTGGAAAATATTAACACCTGTTTAAATAATAACTTTCATAAAAGAAATGAATCATTTACCAGAAAAAAATAAGCAATATAAAACATGTAGGGTATCCAAGGGATCGGGTACTAGCAAGATGACAACCACACGAAGCTAAGTCCTCTATCACCAAAGTGACAGAGCAATAACTAGGCTCTGATCTGAATCACTCGAAGTGAGGAGTAATAGTGGATCTTATAAATACATAAACATATACTAGACATGACCACTGTAGCGAGCTGGGCATCGGGAACCACAATAGCAATCTACGGTATTGAGACAAGACCACGGTAATAACCGGGTAGCGGGAGCCAAACTACAGCTGGTGGGACAAGAGGGGGATCTCCAAGTCGGTGGATCAGACCAACGAGGTTATCCAAGTTTAGTGGTGCCGACTCATAGGTCAAATGACAATATCAAACATATATGAAATACATCAAGTGTAAGTACATAAACGGGCGAGGCAAGAATGCTCAAGGCACAACAGTCATTTCACGTCAGGCAATACATTTCGGGACAAGTATCTGTTACCAATGTAACTTTGATGCTTTCGGGAAAACAAGTCATGTAATGTAAGTCTCAGGAATAAGGAAATACAATGAACTAATACACTTTTGGGTAAAATAGAGATTTCCTGCTTTGTTTAAGGTGAATAGGGGCCCCATATGTCGATTTCGATATAGACTTGGTACTCTTTGAATTTGAAGACATTCCGGGCTCCTTATACACTTTTGTGAATTCAAAACTTCAATGAATCTTTGTGACATGGTTCTCTTCTCAAACGGGCTTCGTACGTATCTCTCGATGAACAGTCCCCATCATTTTCTAAAAGGGTTCACGAATGATTGGGATAGAAACCCCTTCCATTTCTCTTCATTTCAGGCTTTCTGGGTGATTTCAGTCAACTGGCGGTCAGCCGCAGTTGGGTTCGGTGGTTAGCCGCTAGCTGACCACGGTTGGCCTGACAAAGTGCAGCTTACTGGAAAAGTAACCGAAATGGTTCGGTTGGCTAGTGGTTAGCCGCCGATGGGTTCGGCGGTTAGCCACTGACTAACCGTGTGGCTGACCGCGCCTTTGGGGAAGAAATCAAGCTCTCTAGAAAAGTGACCGCGGCTGTGCGGTTATCTGGCGGTTAGCCGCCAGTCACCAGGCCGCTAGCCGACAGGTGACCGCTGGCTGACCGCCAGGTGAGGAAAAGCCCTTCTGTAACCAGATTTGAGCCATTTTTCTCCCTTAAACCATTTCCCTTCATTCCCATTCATCTTCATACAGTAAAATGAGCTAAAAGCTCCTCCCATACGCCATCAAAATTTCACAAACATCCATCCCAAACACCTCCATCTTTTTACATTCAATCACCAAAGAGAGAAGAAACCCACTAATCACAAGGATCCATTGAGCTATTAATAAGAAATAATGAAAACTATAAACCAATGTTTTCAAGACATCAAATGAGCTGAAAAGCTCCTCAAATGCATCATTCAACACTTCCATTCTCCTCATTTCAAATTTCTCCCTTTCCATTCTTTCCATTCACAATCAATCTCAAGGTAGAGAGAACTCATTTATCTGAAACCATTTGAAATCTTGACAACATGATGCATACATTTCCAAGTATGGACAAGAGAGAAATAGACTCATCAATAAGTACATTTCGAAATCAATATTAATCATAGCAAAAGACAAGTATTAAAATCATCAAAACCATTAATGAATCAAGCTTTTCTCACAAAACATGTCAATAATCAAAACGATCCATTCATCCACTTGCCTTGGGTCTTCTAATCGAGAAATCAAGCTTAAACACTCTTCCAAATCCAGGCTCCAAAGCTACAAGCAAAACCCCCAAAACAAACCCTAAAATGGGTCAAACAATGAAAGAGAAGGAATGGGCTCAAACCAAACTAGAAAATAGAACCTAAGGGGAAGTCATAGCTCAACAATAGAAGATGGAAAGAAGTGCTTACCTCTAGGGCCATCAATCAACAAGAAGAAGCTTGAAATAGGGGCTGCCCAGCTGAGATTTGTACAATAGTGGTTTCCATGGGAAGCTAGAAGGATAGAGAAGAAGAAGTTGAGCTCCAATCTCCATTTTACAAGGTTTGGAGGTGGGTTTTGTGAAAGGAAGCAAGAAGTAGAAGAAGAAAATGGCAAAAGCCCTATGCATCTGAAGTTCCTCCCCCCTCAAGTGTGCTGGAACGAATGGGAGAGGAAGAGAGGGGCTGATCCCTTTTATAAAAGGGTGGGTGTGGGCCCCACCATCACTTAGACTTGTCGGGATTGAAACATCAATTTTTGGGCCTCGGATGCGATCGACGAAGAAGAGGAAAATGTTTCTCATAAAATCTAGTTTTCCTAAAGTATAATTTTGACATGGTTCTGGGATCTTAAAATTTGGGTCCAGATTCAATGTGAAAAGACCGATTTTGCCCCCAAGGCTGGAAAAACTGATTTTTGGAGCTTCGAATGGGTACGGAGTGAACATGAAAGTTGTAGAGATTAACAAACTAAGTCAAACGAGGCTAAAACAAGAAGTATCCGAAATTTCAAATAATCTCCAAATCACGCGGAAAGTCACTAAAAGAACCCCCCAAAGGGTCCCGCTAATCACAAAGGCACTCAAAACTCCCCAAAACAAGTGAAAAACCATTCTAGCTCACAAACTCAACCCAACAAACACTACTCCCAAAAAAAGAAACTAATCCACAAATAAAACAACACTAATCCAGGAAATTAGGGGTCGGGTTCTCACAGATTCCCACATAAATTTGGTAGAATATTAAACCCTAATGTCATTTAAATTCATTAATTGAATGTATAGTTATGTGCTACAGTATTTCATGCATGAATTCAAATACTTTCAATCCACTTGCGACCACCCTCAACCAGAATAAATTGGTGGGATCCAACTATGTAGACTAGAAACGGAACCTGGATATTGTCCAATCTACTTCAGGATATAAATATGTCCTTACCAAAACCCCCCTTGATGAGCCTGGCACGGATACACCGGAAAAAGAAAAGGAACTTTACACCAAATGGGCCAAAGATGATGAGATGACCAGATGTTACATTCTGGCATCCATGTCTAGTGTTTTGCAACACAAACATTAATCATATAAGACTGCATACAATATTATATCGAACTTAAAGGAGATGTTTGCGGAACAGGACAGGCTTGCTAGGCAGGCAGCTATGAGGGTGCTCATTAGTACCAAGATGGTTGAAGGTACATCAGTACAGGAACACATGTTGAAAATGATAGACTCATTAAATGAGTTAGATGTACTGGGAGCTGTGATTGATGCAGAATCGCAGATCGACATAATCCTAGAGTCACTACCAGAGTCATTCAACAATTTCAAGGTTAATTACAATATGAATAAGATGAATTTGACTCTGGCTGAGCTGTCAAGCCAGCAGGTGGTGACTGAAGGGATTATGAAGAAGAAGCCAACTGCCCTAATGACAGAAAAGTCAGATGCTAAGTCCAAGCCGAGAGGCAAAGGGCGGAAAGGCAAAAAGAAATCAGTTCCGAAAGGTCCTAAGGTGGAGAATGGTCCTAATGGTGGCGTGGCCAAGGCTAAGGGTTCAGGGTCAAAAGGAAAGTGTTTCCATTGTGGTAAGACAGGACATTGGAAAAGGAATTGTCCAGAATATCTGTCTAAGAAGAAGACCTCAGGTATGATTGAGTCACTTATTTCTAAAGTTAGTTTTGCAACTGGTACTTCAGAATCTTGGTGTGTGGACTCCGGTGCAACTAATCACATATGTAATTCGTTGAAGGGGTTCAGAGAAACCAGGAGGCCCAGTGACTGAGAAATCATTGTTAACCTAGGATTTAATGCTCAGGTAGAGGCAATTTCAGTGGGAGTTATTACTTTATGGTTTTCAAATAATAAATTGGTTTTCTTAGACACATTATATGTACCGTCTTTACGGCGGAATTTAATTTCAGTTTCTAGTTTGGTCAATAAAAGTTATTCCATTACTTTTGGTACTGAAGTTGTCATAAAGAGGAATGGTACTTTTATATGTTCTAGCAAGGTAACCAATGGGCTTTATTTTTTAACTCATACAATGTATGAGATACATGATACTGAAACAATTAATAGACTATCATTAAAGAGAAAGTCACCTTCATCTAATCCAACAAAACTTTGGCATTTGAGGCTAGGTCACATAAACCTAAACATGATTGACAGGCTAGTGAAAGATGGTATCTTACCTTCATTGGTGGTAGAACCAATGCCTGTCTGCGAGTCCTGTCTAGAAGGCAAAATGACCAAAAGACCCTTTTCATCTAAGGGCAATAGGGCCAAAAATTATTGGAATTAGTGCATACTGTTGTGTGTGGACCCATTAATGTCAGGGCTAGAGGAGGATATGAGTATTTCATCACTTTCACAATGATTACTTAAGATATGGATACATATACCTTATGCACCGCAAGTCCGAGGCTTTTGAAAAGTTCAAAGAGTTTCAAGCGGAAGTGGAAAAGCAATTAGGTAAGAGTATTAAGACTCTTCGATCAGATCGAGGAGGGGAATATCTCTCTGCTGATTTTATGGGATACTTATCAGAAAATGGGATTCTATCCCAGTTGTCTGCTCCTGGTATGCCTCAACAGAATGGATGTGAGTACCCGACCCCTGATCTCTTGGATAAGTGTTGTTTTATTTGTGGATTAGTTTCTTTTAGTGGGATTAGTATTTTTTGGGTTGAGTTTGTGAGCTAGAATGGTTTTTCTTCTAGTTTTGGGCTTTTGAGTGCTTTGGTAGCTTGTGGGGCCCTTTGGGGGTTCCCTTTTCAGCTTTGCATTTACTTGTGAGATTTTCCCGATTTGTTTCGTATTTTGTTTTTGGCCCGTTGCATTCATCTTGAGGAATCCTACAACTTTCATGTTGATCCCGTATCCATTTGATAACCCGAAACCCGATTTCTTGGCCTTGAGGGCAAAACAGTCTTTTCACACCAAATCTGTACCCAAAACTCGATATTCTCGAAATCCGTGAAACATATACTTTTTGGAAACTAGAAATTTCGACGATCATTTCTTCCTTCTTCGTCGAATTCATCCGAGGTCCAGAAAGAGATGATTTCAGCCACCCAAGTTCTTTAAGTTGTGGGACCCAAACCTCACTTGCTTATAAGAGGAACCCATCCCCTTCATTTTATCTCATTCTCCATTGTTCCAGCACAACTATTGAGCCTAGGGCTTTTCTTGCAACTTCTTCTTCTTCTTCTTGCTTCTTCATCTCCAAGCCACACCAAGAGTTCATCAATCAAGAAATGGAGACCATCTTCTTCTTCCTCTTCACCATGGCTCCCTATTGATACCATTTTTGGAGAAATCTCCCAACCTAGAGACCTCCCTTGAGCTTGTTCTTCTCATTTGAAGGTCATCCAAGTAAGTGTTCTTCTTCATCTTCTAGATTTGTAATCTTCTAGCCTTAGAGAAGCTCCACCTTGATTATTGAAAGGTTTCCTTGTCATTTCATGGTTTAACCCATTTTAGGGTTTGTTTTTGGGGTTTTTGTAGAGATTGTGGATCTTGAGCTTGAGAGGTGATTAGGAGCTTGATTTGCTTGATTAGAGTCAAAGGCAAGTGGATGAATGGATGGTTTTAATGTTATCAAAGTTTTATGAGAAAACCCTAAGTTTATTTCTTGTTCTTGATCATTGGATACATGTTTGCACATATGCTCCTTGTCACATATATATGGATTTCGAAATTTGCATATCAATGGTTGTTTCTATCTTGTTAATCTCTTGGAGAGGTATGCATTTCATTTGGTCAAGTTTGCTCATATGGTTTTATAAGGAATGGGATTGGTTTGGCTATTCATGGTTATGTTTATGAGTTACATTGATTTGAAATTGATACTCATTTATAGAGTTTTGCTAAAACATCTTTGGTTATGGAAATGTGATCAATAGACTTTGTTTATCCATAGATTTTGGCTCAAATGAACCCTTGTATATGATGGGAACTCCTCTCCTTGTTTGGGGATTAAATGTGGAAAAAGAGGTGTTTAGATTTAATGATTCATTGAAGTTTTGATGAGAGTTTTATTTTAGTTTGGATGTTTTTTGAAGCAAGGAAAAGCTCAATTTGTATAAGAGTTCAAGTGGAAGAGAAAGGAGGGAAAGGATGTAAAAAAAAAAACAACAAAATTTCGGATGCCTGGGAGGTTTCTGCCTCCTGGCGTCCAGACGCCAGGAGACAGAGACCTGGGCGCCCTTTTCTGCTTCCGGGCGTCCAGACGCCTGGTTTCTGGCGTGCGGACGCCGGGAACCTGCAGGCGGGGTAAAAATTGCCACTTTGAAATGCCTATAACTTTTGATTCCCATATCGGATTTGGAAGTTCTATATACCGTTGGAAAGCTCTTGAAGCAAGGAATCCAATAGTATACTTATCTTAGTGATAAAATATTGAAAAGTGAAGTGGATATTTGAACCAATGAAAACTAGTATGTGATTAAGAGTTTTCAACTTGATGTTGTGCATTTTAAAATAGTAAAAGTGCATAAGGAGCCCGGAATGTCTTCAAACTCAAGGAGTACCAAGTAATGACTATAATCGACATACGGGACCCCTATTCACTTAAATAGATCTTGAAATCAATGCTTTTCCCGAAATTGTTATACTTTATTGTTTCACCTCATTTCCAAGATTTGCATTATATGACTTATTTTCCCGAAAACATTGAAGTTACTCTAGTAACAGTTATTTGTCCCGAAGTGCATTGCACCACATGATATGTCAGTGTGCCCTTGAGCACCCCCGTCTTGCCCGTTTGATTATGTATCTGTACTTGGTTTACTTGCATATGTCTCGATTGTATTTGACCTATGAGTCGGCACCACTAAGCTTGGATAACCCTGTTGGTCTGATCCACCGACTTGGAGATCCCCCTCTTGTCCCGCCAGCTGCAGTTTGGATCCCGCTACTCGGTTATTACCGTGGTCTTGTCCCGATACCGCAGATTGCTACTGTGGTCCCCGATGCCCGGCTCGCTACCGTGGTCATGTATAGTATATGTATATGCATTCATGAGATCCACTGTTTCTCCTCACCTCGAGTGACTGAGATCAGTGCCTAGTATATGTATATGTATTTATATGAGATCCCCTGTTTCTCCTCACCTCGAGTGACTGAGATCAGGGCCTAGTTATTGCTCTATCGCTTTAGTGATAGAGGACTTAGCTTCGTGTGGTCGCCATCTTGCCAGTTCCCGATTCCTTGGACACCCGACATGTTTTATATTGCTTACTTGCTTTCCGTTAAATGATTCGTTTCCTTTATGAAAGTTGTTATTTAAACAAGTGTTAATATTCTCCAATGTAAATTCAGTTATTATTATATGGTCTTCTGCTCTTTGTACTCGCACATGTTTTAAATGAATGCCGGTTGGGTGAATACCCATGCTTTTACATATGTTTCAAACGATCAATGATTTTGCTAGATTTACATGATTACACATGTTTTAAATGAATACCCGAATTGTTAAATATCCGTGCTTGTTTTAAATGACATTTGGTTTGTCATATCCCTAGGTTTACACATGTTTTAAATGGATAACCGAATTGTGAAATATTCATGCTTTGAAATATGTTTTAAATGACACCTGTTCTGTCAGATTCCTATGTTTATACTTGTTTTAAATGATTACCCGAGTTATTTAATATCCATGCTTCGAAATATGTTTAAATGAACACTAGTTTTGACAGATTACTTTGGTTACACCGATTTTAAATGAACACCCGGTTTGTTAAACATCCG
Organism: Cinnamomum chago; assembly: GCA_038049695.1. Lineage (NCBI taxonomy): Eukaryota > Viridiplantae > Streptophyta > Magnoliopsida > Laurales > Lauraceae > Cinnamomum > Cinnamomum chago. The sequence goes on from CP142451.1 coordinate 59,774,195, forward strand.
TATTTCCCCATATGTTTCAAATGGACATTGGTTTTGCCAGACTGCTACGAATACCTGGTTTGTTGTATACTTATGTTTTTACCTAAGTCTCAAATGAACGTTTGTTTTGTCAAACCACTATATTTATACATGTTTTAGACGAACACCCGATTGTCAAATATCTATGTTTATAGAGGATGTAAATGAACACATGTTTTATTAGATATTCATGTTTTACCCATGCTTGAAACGAATACATGTTTTGCCCGAGATCCATGATTTTGCACCCGTTTAATTATATGCAGCATTTGATCGATTAGCATGATTTATCATATGTTTTATTCTTTAGTATATTTGTGATCTTTTCATCCACCTGCCAGACCGTCGTGTCTGACCCACTACTTTTGGTACTCAGGTTCAGATTTCTTCGCCCCGAGTTGAGTGTTTTTGTTGGCTGTGGAGCCATGCCTTGCAGGTTGGTTTGTCGGCTATGTCATGTAGACATTGAGCTTGACATCGGAGCTACGTCAAATTTGGGGTAGTGATTATAGCTTATTGTTGTATGGCTTTTATTAGCCTTTTTCTTGGGATTCTTAATTAATGCACATTGATAATTGTAACTTGAACATATTTGGGAATGTAATATCCTGTTACTGTCAGCTCTGTATTTTATTGTGATGGTTACTCCAGTCTGATATGATTCTTGATATAATAGCTATATGCTAAAGGTTGAGTGCGACGCGGAATCCGATGGCCACGGACTTCGGGTGGCAACGCCACAAAAGCTTCTGCAAAATATTCAGAATGTGTTGGAATGTGTTGTCTTCACACACGCGGATCCTGGGAGAAGTAAAATACATTTATGCTTTAATCCCATTTCCCGCCCCCGAGGTTCTGGTTCGGGGGCGTGACAATGGAGTAGCAGAAAAAAGGAACCGGACTCTTTTAGATATGATTAGGTCTATGCTGAGTTTCTCAGGATTACCTATATCCTTTTGGGGATACGCCTTGGATACTGCAATGTACAAACTAAGCCTCGTACCATCTAAGTCTGTACCTAACACTCCCCGGGAGTTGTGGTCCGGGCGAATGACTAGTCTACAACATTTACACATTTTGGGTTGTCCGGCACATGTGCTGAAGGTTAAGACGGATAAGTTGGAAACGAAGTCGGAAGTATGCACATTTGTAGGATATCCTAAAGGAACTAAAGGTTGGTTATTCTATAATCCCAGAAAGCAGAAAGTGCTGGTGAGCACTAATGCGGTTTTTCTGGAGGAAGATTATATGATGGACCAAAAATCTTTATAAAAGGTGATCTTGGAAGAAATTCAAGAGCAAACAATTTCAAATCCAAGTATGACTGAACTTGAGGAAGAACGGCCCTTACCGGACCCAATAGTTACACCAGTGCCTCGCCATAGTGGGAGGATTGTCAGAGTCCCTGACAGGTTCTCGTTCTTGGGAGAGTCTTACGAGGCAATCCCGGTAAAACCGGAACAAGATCCCTGTAACTATGATGAAGCATTTAATGACATAGATTCGGGACGTTGGCAAGATGCTATGAAAGCTAAGATGGAGTCTATGTACTCCAATCAGGTCTAGACACTTATGGACTTGCCTGCCAATATTAAACCTATTGGGTGCAAGTGGGTCTACAAGAGAAAGAGACGGCCAGATGGTAGAGTGGAGACCTTCAAGGCCAGGCTTGTTGCGAAAGGGTATACTCAGAAAGAGGGTATCGATTATGAGGAAACATTCTCGCTGGTAGCTGTTATGACCCCGGTACGGATTCCGGGCCCGCGACGTTGTTTTCCCACAGGTTCACGAGGTGAAGATTCCTGAAACACGCGGAATCTAGCTCACACGATTAAGTTTGCGGAAGCGTATAGCAAATCACATCAAGACAAGCACAAATAAAATTTCCAAGTGCAATAATGAAATAGCATCAAACCAAGATATCAGAAGAAGGAATCATGACATGGCATTCCCAAAATTTCAAGTTATGAGACTAACACAAAAGTAAGTTAAGTTTTGTTACAACCCATGAGAGGCCAACAGAGGCCAATACAATTCTCAAAATGACCAAATGGATCCCATGACAGAATGAAGCGTAAACTAAAGGTCCCGCCCAACGTCTAGTAGACATCGTCAGGATGCCACTCTCTGACTGGAGGTGGCTCAAAAGCCTCCTCCGGACGCTCCTCCTCAAAGGCAAAGTCACCTGCACCTGAGCACCAACAAATAAGGATCAAACATAACGGTTTGGCAGGTAATCAATTTAGGCATGAATATGAAGCAATAGATGTTTAAGGAAGTATATTAAAACCTTTTACTGAATTGAAAACAGTTACATGACTAAAGTACATTTCAAAAATATGAGTAAAGCTAGATGAATACTTATAATATCATGAATAGTTACAATTCATATTGAGCCCATCCTTTCTCTATCATACATGATGACAAGAGTAAGCACGCACGATAAGCACGATATACATAATATAACAAGACACGATTCCCACATATACGGGGATTCCGGCCGCGGAACCGGACACGTACGATGTGTATTAAAATACACGACCAGTCTACAGACAGTCCACATGTTTAAGGACCCCCGAACAGTGGATCAGACTGAAGCGGTAGTCCAAGCTCAGTGGTGTTCACTTGAATTCATGAATGCATAAAACACAACAAAACATAGCTTAAGCAAGTCGAACTTAAGAGGGGAATTGTTAGGGATTTTGTATTTGCAATTTGATGGATGCATTAACATTTGAGCATCATTTGATTCACACACTTGCATTGATTTAGAAAATCTTGAAATCTTGATTTTCACATGCATTGGTTTTAAGTCTTTTAGAAATCATGTTTTATGCATGTTTTGTTTTTATACTTGGATGCAATTCATTTGTTTTAGAAAAAGAATTTCTTAGAAATCAAGCAAGCCATTGGTTTTAAAGTTTCGAATCATTTTAGGCTTTTTATGTTTCATGTTTTTAAACCACTTAGTTTGATTTAAAACATGTTCCCAAGCTTGGTTTAATGGCCCAAAAGTTCCCACCAAGAAATACTTTGAAATATGAAATTTTTGGGAATTTTGGTCCCAGGCCTATCCCACAGAAGGCCAGGTCGACCGAGTAAAGAGCCGTTGGCACCTGAAATGACAGTTTTATGACCGTTGTGAAGGCCAAGTAGACCCGGGGGTCATGGGGTCGACCGGGGACTAGCCGTTGGGCAGTTTTGGGCTATAAAATGAAGTTCATTTCTTTGTCAAAGTTGGGGATTTTTAAGCCATCTTTGAGGAGTTTGGAGACAAGACAAAGGGGATGAACTAAGAGAGACCAAAGAGTCATTTGGAGAGCTAAAGCTTGCATTAATGAAGTTAAATCTCTAAGTAAGCTCTACCTCTCTTAATCATATGTTATATGCTTTGTTTAAAATATTGGTAAATGATTTTTAGCATGATAACTATGATGTGTTGAATCCATTCTTCTCTTAATCTTTGATCTAATTAAGATTGGATTCTTCATTTTGTTTTCAAACCAAGTTTGATTTAAAATCTTCATTAATCGTGCTTAGCCTAAATCTTTGATTTCTTTTAGCAGTTTCTTGGTTGAAACTCAATTTGTTGTTTTCATTCATTTAGACTTTAGTTAAATTAATTTGGTTTTGAAAACAACATTGCACATGCATCACATGTTCTAAGTTAGTCATTTTCATACAACTTGTGAGACTTTGATTTTCATGTCATTAACAAGTTGTTTCTCATACATGTGATTTGCATTAAACTTCAATCAAATATTTTATGTGCCTTAAACTTTGAAATGCTTTGAGCATATATTTGAATGAGCCTTCTTTTTAAACTTGATTGAAGTTATCACACACACACATCATGAGCATACACATTTGCATTCATATAGTGTTTGTGTGAGTTGATTTACACTTTCATATTAGCCTATTCAAGAGGCAATTTCATTGAGCTTAAATTGTCTCTCTTAGAGTGATCTTTTGTGAAGACACCTTCTTAGAGAAATCTTTCTTTTGTAAAGGTTATTGCTTAACCTAAGAAAAGCATTGTGTAAAGGTTATTGCTTAGCCTTGAAAAGCATCTTGTAAAGGTTGTTGTTGAGCCTAGAAAAACAACATTGTAAAGGTTATTGCTTAGCCTAGTAAAAAGTATACTTAGTGGAAATCCGGTGGGGTGATTGGATCGCAAGCCGGTAGTGGACGTAGGCATTGAGGTGGAACCACTATAAACCTTTGTGTTGTGGTGCTTGCTTTTATGGTGATTGTTTATATTAGCTTCCGCATCTTGTTTGATTAATCATCACTTGTGACTAGTTTATGTTAAGAAATTAAAATTGGTCTAAATTGGTCATATTTGTAGCACACCCTATTCACCCCCCCCCCCTCTAGGGTTCGGATCCCCGGACTTGCAATTGGTATCAGAGCTGTAGAGCCTTGGAAAAACTCCTTGTGAGTCATGATCACTCGCATCCACGGAAACTCTCGCTTGAAATAGCGGATAAATAGAGACTCTCCGTTCGTGGCAGGCATGTTTTGGGGGGGGGGGGACTATAGTGCTCCATGTGTCTGGACTCTGATAGGTACCATTTGGTGATCCGTGTTAAGAGGATATGGGTCCTCGAGGGTTTTGAAGAAATTCAGACCCCTCATCAATTGGTATCCGAGCCTCGTGCTCTATCTTATAGGATCAAGTGTTTGGAACTCTTGATTAGGTGTAAAAACCTAGAGTCAAAACCCTAGAGTTGTGCTTACATGAAAATCATTAGGATGTATTCCACTATGATAGATAGTTTAGATTCTTGTGTAGATTCTTCTAGAGACCTAGTTCTTCCTTCTATTGGAGATTCAAACTCTCAAACTAATGAATCTCAATGTGACATAAAAGAAGAAGATTATAATGAAAATGAAGATGATCTTCAACAAGCCTTTGAGGAATTATATGAATTATCCTTAAAGCTTGAAAAGAATAACAAAAAGTTAAGAGAAGAATCTAAAAGACTAAACAAACAATTAGTCTCTTCAAAAGATGAGCTTAGAGAGAAAGAAGAAGTCATTCAATGTCTAGACTCTAAGTTCATGATCTCTTTAAATAACCTATCTAATATCAAAGATGAACTAAATGAATTAAAGATAGGAAATGATGATCTTAAAAAGGAAAACTTAAACCTAAGAGATCTATTAAAAAGGCAAGACAGAGACTTTATCAATTTAGAATCCAAGTTGACAATTTCCATGGAAAACATGTCAAATGTTCAAAGTAAGTTAAAAACCTTAGAACTTGGATCTAATGTTGTTAATGGACTTAAACTTGAACTAAAACTTTCCAATGAAGAGCTAAGTAACTATAAGGAAATTGAAAATTAACTTTCAAAAGTCAAAAATGAAAATTCAATCCTTATAACCAAAGTCACTCAACTTGAAGGTTACAAACAAAAGTATGAGTGCAAATTTACCCAAGGAGAAGATAAATTTGAAAAATTATTTAGATTGGGTAAATCTAAAGGAGATAGGACGGGTCTTGGTTTTGATAGGAATATTTCACATGACCCTAAATTCACCAACACTTTTGTGAAAGGTGAGTCCTCTTTCTCTAGTACTCCTTCTCCCTTGCCTAAAACTAAATGTATTTATTGTGGCATTGAAGGGCATTTTAGGTTTGAGTGCAAATTAAGAAGAAGCCATGTGTCTAAACCCATTTTTGAACCCAAAAAGGTAGAATCTAAATCTATGAAGGGTAAGACACTAAAAAACAAAGAAGACTCCAAAAAGATTAAACAAGTTAAATCAATTAAAATGGAGTCTCCTAAAATAGATTCTAAAAAGGTTAAACAAGTTAAACCAAGTATAAAAGAATCTATAAACAAAAAGCTTCTCAATCTATCTCCCTTAAATCAACACATGAAAGAACTTTTGAAGAAAGTTGCTAAGTTAAATTTAAAATTCAAAAGTCAAGTAAAGGGAGAAAATAAGAAGAAAAGAAAAATAAATCAATCCCCTAAGAAACAATCACACCAACATCAAAAGACTAATCACCAATCTAAGCTAAATTTAGTCAAATCTAAATATCATGGTGCTAAGTTCAAATTGAAAATTTATCAAGTCAAATCTCCTATAGTTGGTGAGACTTCCAAACTAGACCTCAAAGTTCAACCCTCTCAAGACCTTAGGTGGATTCCTAAAGTTAGATACTTAGACAAACCTTAAAGCCTTGAACCTCCTTGACCAACCTATCCTTTATAGTTAAATCTTTTTGTTGGTCATGTTACATTTGCATTTTGTTTCTCTATAGTTACATTTCTTGAAATGCAATGATTATTTGTGATCAATTGATTTTGTTTTCATGCACCATTCTAAGTTACATATCATGGTTTTCAAAATCATTTGATTATAATTTCATCATGTTAGATTTGCTTTTTGCTCATTTAGTTATATGTCTTGCATTGCATTTCTATACATGATCAATTGATTGTGATTTCAAAAGCCTTCTTAGCTAGAGTATCCATGATCAATTGTTGTTGCAAAATCATTTGTGTAGATGTCTTAGTTAGATTATTTGAACAAATGATTTGAATAAATTTAGTTTTTCCATGGATTTCTAAGTTATACTTTAATATGGAAAATCATTATTTTGAAAAATCAACTTGTATGTGTTTCATTTAAGTTATATCTTTTAAAAATACAATGTTGAAAATTGTTCTTCAAAGTCATTCTTTTATGCTTATTGTTGGATTTTGTTTATTGAAATGATTTGAAGATTGTATGAATGGAAATGCTCTAAATCATCATTAGTTATAATCATCAAATTAAAGCATGTTCCATGATTCTCATTTCCTTTTTCTTTTTGTTACATTATCTTAGAAATGGAAATGAATGATTGTTTGCATCCTTGCTTATTTGTTTACATTCTTTTTATGTGCAAATGTCTATTGGTTCCATGTATGGTTGTGATATTAGTTATATTTGTAGAAACCATACTAGAACTCAAATCCATCCTCTATGCCTTCTAGTCATTTCTTTTTGGATGGTTATGATGTTGATTCATGTGTATTCCCTAAATGATGTCATTCTTATACATGTTTCAAATTCATAGTAGTGATCTTGATCATATGAACCTCTTTGAAATCCATTCCTTGTATATCTATATGTTTGATGGATATCTTAGATGTTGAATTCATATGATTTTGACACTTTGAAAATTACATGCATTTCAAAGTTATATTCTTTTGCATTGCAATTTACCTTGTTCATCACTTTGCTCGATAGTTATATCTTTAAAAGTGATGAATATCCTTTTATGATGCTTGATGGAATTTTGTGTTTGTCACATCCTTACTTTTAATCATGTTGTCATATTCAATTGGTTTCATTTGGTATAATTTTCCATTGATTTCATATCCAATTGATGTCTTATCTTGTGTATGTGATAGACCTTGTGTACATTGGATGGAACTTGATAGTTATATATTTGCTCCATGTCACACTCCATTAGCATCATAATTTTCATGATTGCCTCCTCCCTTGTTCATATAGGTAAATCTCATGACCACCATGTTTATGTGTTCATAATATTGGTTGGTTAATTGTTGAGGTAGGCTTCATGTTTGAAATTTCATTTCACTCATCTTGCACTTATAGTCATATTTATTGATTGAATGAAATGATTTCAAAACTTTCATAGCATATGATTTTCATAGTTAAATTATTTAATGCTATGTTTAAGTAAACCCCATTTCATCATGGATAGCTCTAATTTGGATTTGTCTTAATAGTTATATTTTTAAATCCATTTTAAAGTGATTGTTTTAATAGAATTATCCTTGAATCTCAATTGGTATTTTTTGTTTTTCCAATTGATCATATCCATAATCGCTTTTCCCATTGACCTTACTCTTTTGGTAATTTGATCATATTGTGCTCTATAGTTAAACGAATCTAATCCTTCTCTTGAAGTTGACCCTCAATTGGTTAAACCATCTTCTTCTTGAACCAAATAGTTATATATTTGTCAAAATTTTGACAAAAGGAGAGAATTGATTGAGGGGGAGTGTAAACCTTCATAGGAAGTATTAGTATTGATCAAATTGACCCTTGGATTGGCTTTGAACCCGTAGAGATTACTTCCATACATGATAACCTGTTATATATTTCATTTTCGATTTCTTTTGTTAACAGGTGCTACTAAAAGGTATTTTCCTTGTTTCATGTGTGTAGGTACCTTTGCAATTTAATGTCAAAGGGGGGGGAGAGCATTCAAGTTCACTAAAGGGGAAGAGAATGTCCAAGCTTCCTAAGGGGAGATTTTGTATGATCTTCTACAGGGAGAGAGAATGCATATCTTGCCAAAGGGAGAGAGAGGCATGGTCAAAGGGGGAGAGCTAATAGAAGAAAGAAAGCTTGGAGCTAAAGAAGATGCTTGGCCATAGAGAGGAAGATTAAAAGAAAGCTTGAAGATTGATCAAGCTCCAAGCATCAAGAAGAATGAAGAAAAGGACCTTGAGCCCAAGCAAAGAGAAGAAGCATCCAAGAAGATTTCAAGACATGTCCAGCTTAGGGGGAGCTGAAGACTTGGTGTGTAATTTCAGTGATGAGTAAGTTGCCATCAAATTGCAAAGGGGGAGATTGTTAGGGATTTTGTATTTGCAATTTGATGGATGCATTAACATTTGAGCATCATTTGATTCACACACTTGCATTGATTTAGAAAATCTTGAAATCTTGATTTTCACATGCATTGGTTTTAAGTCTTTTAGAAATCATGTTTTATGCATGTTTTGTTTTTATACTTGGATGCAATTCATTTGTTTTAGAAAAAGAATTTCTTAGAAATCAAGCAAGCCATTGGTTTTAAAGTTTCGAATCATTTTAGGCTTTTTATGTTTCATGTTTTTAAACCACTTAGTTTGATTTAAAACATGTTTCCAAGCTTGGTTTAATGGCCCAAAAGTTCCCACCAAGAAATACTTTGAAATATGAAATTTTTGGGAATTTTGGTCCCAGGCCTGTCCCACAGAAGGCCAGGTCGACCGGGCCTGCAGTGTGCCAGGTCGACCGGGGTATGCCAGGTCGACTGGGTACACTAAAGGCCAGGTCGACCGGGTAATGAGCCGTTGGCTCCTGAAATGACAGTTTTATGACCGTTGTGAAGGCCAAGTAGACCCGGGGGTCATGGGTGTTAGGAATTTTATAGATTGCAATTTGATGGATGCATTATCATTCTAGCATCATTTGATTTACACACTCTTGCATTGTTTTAAATAAACTTGAAATCTTGTTTTATTCATGCATTGTTTTTAAGAGTTGTAAAAGTTTTGATTTATGCATGATTTGTTTTTAAATCTTGGATGCATTTGTTTTAGAAAAGAGTTTTAGAAAATCAAGCTAGCCTATGAGTTTTAAATCTTTCAAAATATTTTAGGCTTTTTATGTTCCATGTTTTAAAACCCTTAGAATGATTTAAAACATGTTTTAAAGCTTGATTATATGGCCCATATAGTTCCACAAAGAAAAAACTTTAAAATTGCAAAAGTGGGATTTTGGGGCCCCTGCAGTGTCGCCGGTCGACCGGCGCAGAGGTCCCGGTCGACCGGGAACACTGCAAGGCAGAAATGGCCTGGCGCACCAACGGTCAGAAATCCGACCGTTGTGTGATCCCGGTCGACCGAGACCTGTTTGCCGGTCGACCGAGGACTAGCCGTTGGGCATTTTTTGCTATAAATATGAGTTCTTTCCTTTGCCAAAAGTTGGGAATTTTAAGGCCCTCCTTGAGGGGTTTTGAGGCAAATAGAAGGGAAAAGAACCAAGGGATGAAGGGGAGCATTAGGAAAGCTAAAGCTCGGATTAATGAAGTTAAATCTCCAAGTAGGCTTTACTTTCCTTAATCATATATTTTCATGCTTTGTTTTATTTTTGGTAAATCATTTCTAGCATGTTAAACTATGTTTGTGTTGTGTCCTTAACATGTTTTATGTTTTGAGTTGATTTATTATTTTGGATACAACACCATATGATTCAATCCAAGTAGTACTTGAATTGGTAAATCTAAGTAGATCATGTTAATGAAAGAACCTTTGAAATTATATGTAACATGATTCTTATACTTGGTTGAATCTTTGGTTGTTGTTTTCCATCATAAGAAAATCACTTTCAAAACTATCTTATGTTTTGGACTCAACTTCTTTACAAATCATATGTTTTCATGTTTTGTTTTATCATTGGTAAATCCTTAGTAACATATTAACCTATGATGTGTTGTATCCTTAGCATGTCTTATATTTTGAATAGATCTATTGTTTTGGATGCATCACCATTTGATTCAATCCAAGTAGTACTTTATCCTTGGTAAATCTAAGTAGATCATGTTAATGAAAAATGTAACATGATTCATATACTTGGTTGAATCTTTGGTTGTTGTTTTTCCATCATAAGAAAATCTCTTTCAAATGTATCTTATGTTTTGGATTCAACATCTTTACAAATCATATGTGTATTATTGTTTTAAAGTTTCACAACTTGCCTTACTTTGATAGGTATATCACTTTCAAGTTGTATTTATAATTACATATGATTTGTCCCCTAATTTCAATCAAATCTATTTTTATGTTTTGAGCTACATTGTTGATTTGATTGACATCCCTATGCATCACATGTTTACAGCTAATTAATTTCATACAACTTGTGTAACTTTGATATCATTAACAAGTTGTTACTTTTAACATGTGATTGCATTCTATCCTCAATCATAAATGTTTTTATGAGCTAAAACTTTCAAAAGCCTTAGGCATACATTTATGAGCTTTCATTTTCAAAATGATTGAGGACCACACACACACACTTCATGTACTTTCATCTTTGCATTCATAGTGTGAGTGTGTATTAGTTTTTCACTTCCATATCCGCCTAATTAATAGGCATTGTAATGAGCTTAATTGAATCTCCATCAAGTGTATGTTAGACACTAACTTTGTGAGATAACCAACCTTGTGGTTGAAGAGGTTATTGCTTAGCCTATAAAAGCATAGTGTATAGGTTGATGTTGAGCCTTGAAAAACATCATTGTAAAGGTTATTGCTAAGCCTTGGAAAGCATATTGTAAAGGTTATTGCTTAGCCTATTGAAAAGCATAAATAGTGGAAATCCGGTGGGGTGTTGGTTCACAAGCCGGTAGTGGATGTAGGCATTGAGGCCGAACCACTATAAATACTTGTGTGATGGTGATTGCTTTGTGATGATTCTTTTGTTAGCTTCCGCATCTTGTATGATTAATCATCACATGTGACTAGTTTGTTTTAAAGAAGTTAAATTTGTTAAAATTGGTCATAATTGGAGCTCACCCTATTCACCCCCCCTCTAGGGTTCGGATCCCCATGGACTTACAATGGGGTCGACCGGGGACTAGCCGTTGGGCAGTTTTGGGCTATAAAATGAAGTTCATTTCTTTGTCAAAGTTGGCGATTTTTAAGCCATCTTTGAGGAGTTTGGAGACAAGACAAAGGGGATGAACTAAGAGAGACCAAAGAGTCATTTGGAGAGCTAAAGCTTGGATTAATGAAGTTAAATCTCTAAGTAAGCTCTACCTCTCTTAATCATATGTTATATGCTTTGTTTAAAATATTGGTAAATGATTTTTAGCATGATAACTATGATGTGTTGAATCCATTCTTCTCTTAATCTTTGATCTAATTAAGATTGGATTCTTTATTTTGTTTTCAAACCAAGTTTGATTTAAAATCTTCATTAATCATGCTTAGCCTAAATCTTTGATTTCTTTTAGCATGATTCATTTTCTTGGTTGAAACTCAATTTGTTGTTTTAATTCATTTAAACTTTAGTTAAATTAATTTGGTTTTGAAAACAACATTGCACATGCATCACATGTTCTAAGTTAGTCATTTTCATACAACTTGTGAGACTTTGATTTTCATGTCATTAACAAGTTGTTTCTCATACATGTGATTTGCATTAAACTTCAATCAAATCTTTTATGTGCTAACAAGAGACATAATTAATATGCATAACAAGCTTAGGAAGTGGTCCCCTTTGTCTTGAAACAAATCTTCAAAACAAGCTTGTAGTTAAAATTCAAAACGAGTAAACAATGATATTCATTATATCAAAACTAAAGTACGAACACAAAGTCTCTCAAGCATAGGTAAGGACCTTTGATTGATCCTTATGTAATTGAAACCCAAATGTTGGAATTTGAAAGAGAATTGGTGCCCCCGAAGTTAAAAGACATCTCAGGTTTCGAGTACAAAATATCAAGCTAAAGGTCCCTTAACATGTTCTAGTTTTCACTCTTACAAAACTTCTTCAAAACACGCAATGGTGTCAATTTCGGTCAGTTCGCGGTCGGCTGTCGGCTAGCCGAAGTGGGATCTGGCGGCTAGCCTCAGGCTGACCGCTGGAAACCCAGGTCTGATGCAGCTCTCTGGAAAAGGAGCCGTAATGAGTTCGGTTGGCCAGCGGTTAGCCAAAATTGGGATTTCGGCTAGCCACTAGGTAACCGTCATGCTGACCGAAACCCACTGTAAAAAATGCAAGCTTCTGGAAAAGGAACCGCCGAGTTGGGTCAGCTCGCGGTTAGCTAAAATAGGGATTTCGGCTAGCCGCCAGCTGACTAGCGGCTGACCGAAACTGCACGGGAAGTGCATTTCAAGTCAGATTTTTACATTTCTTCTTCCACTCTTCTTGTTTTTCATTCAACATGCACTTCCATGAGCCTACATGCTCTCCAAGGGATAAAACACACATTTCATAGCACAAATTGAGACATCACATTCCCATTCTTCAATCTAAAACAAAATCTCCAAAATTTCAATTCAAGACATAGATTTCCAAAGAAATGAAGAGAATGAAAAGAAAACAAACCAAATGCACACATGCTAACATCCATCCTAAATTGTTTACTTGCCTTAGTCCAAGATGCCACAAACCTTTCTTCAAGTACTTCTACTCAAGCTAAGCCAAAGACTACAAAACCCATGAAAAATTCATTCAAAACTCACTCAAACTTGAAAACAAGAAGCCCATTTTCACAAAAGGGTTTGCAAACATGAAAAATAAGATCTTTAGGAACAAAAAAGGCTCCAATAAAAAGATGGGTTGGAGCTCTTACCTACAGATGCACAAACAAGAGGGAAGGAAGAAAAATGGAGAGCCTTCCCAACTAGAAACTTCAAGAAACTTGTATCAATTGAAAGCTTGGGATGAGAGGAAGAAGATAATGGTCTTGGAATTCTATTTGGAGATCTCTAGCTAGAGCATTCATGAGGAAGAAAATGGAGAAAAAAAAGAGGGTTTCTCAGCCCTAGGTCTAGAAAAGTTGCAGGATTTGGGAAAGTGAATGAAAAAGGAGAAGGCGTTGACTTATACACTTGCAAAATGGGGCCCAATGAGTTTAATGCTTACATTGACTAAAACATGATCTTGCGGGCCTCGAACGAACTCGACGAAGAAGGATAAAATGATCCTCAAAATATCTAGTTTCCAAAAAGTATATTTTTGACATGGTTTTGAGATTTTGAAATTTGTGTCCAGATTTGTGTATAAAAGACAGTTTTACCCTTTTTGGGCCAAAACTTGGGTTTTAGGCTTCAAACATGAACGAGCTGAAAACGAAAGTTATAAAAAATAAGAAAACCATTCAAATGAAATAAAAATCACAATTAAAAACGGAAAACCAATACGATCCTCCCAAACTTACACGTACACTCAGGCCTTCCTAAGTGTGTCTGACTAACACTAAATGTTCTCAAAATTCCCAAAACTATGTCCAAGACTAAAACTAATTATTTCTAACCCAACGGTAACTAAACTCACTTAGGACTAAACACACGCTAATCACACACTAATCGAGTTAGTCTGGGTCGGGATCTAACATCCTCCACCCCTTAGGATATTTGGTCCACCAAATAAAACAAACATTTACCTCTAGTAATAACTGTAGATACTTCCTCTGCACTTGATCTCTCAATTCTCATGTGGCTTCCTCTGGCTCGTGATTTTCCCAAAGTACCTTGACCCAATGAATAGTCTGGTTTCTCAATTCTTGCTCTTTGGTATCAATGATCTTGATCGACTTTTCCACATACGAGGCATCTTCTCGAATCTCCAAAGGTTCGTGTTGTAGTATATGCGAAGGACTAGAAACATATTTCTTGAGCATGGAAACATGAAATACATTGTGCACCCCGGAGTGTTCCGGCGGTAACACAAGTCTATATGCGACATCTCCAATCTTGCTCAAAATCTTATATGGACCAATAAACCTTCTTGACAATTTACCTTTCTGTTCGAATCTCAAAGTTCTTCTAACTGGTGAGATTTTCAAGAACACTTTGTCACCCACTTGAAACCGTAATTCTCTTCAGCGAGTGTCTGCATAACTCTTCTGTCTACTTCGAGTGATCTTCAAACGTTCCTGAATCAGCTTGACCTTGTCACTTGTCTCTCCAACTATCGTCGGTCCATGAAAACTACGCTCACCAACTTCTTCCCAGCAAACCGGAGTCCTACATCTTCTGCCATAGAGTGCATCGAAAGGTGCCATACCAATGCTAGAGTGGTAGCTATTGTTGTAAGCAAACTCACAAAGCGGTAAGCACTCATCCCACTAAACCTTGAAATCCAATACACAAGCACGTAACATGTCTTCGAGAGTCTATATCGTCCTTTCTGACAGACTGTCGCGACCCCGGACCGGTCCCCCACGAAGGAACCGATCTGGAATCGGGACTAAATGATGATCCACATTACATTTGTTTAAGTGATAACATACATACATTTAATTTCCCACAGGTGTCCGCGGTGAGGATATCACAACCATAATGGACATTTCTATAAAGTACGGAAGCATGTAGCAAATCAAATAGTTAGATTATCTATAGTCGTGAAGACAATAACATCAAGTATCATTACTGTATCAGAATGAGCAATGACCAATAAAATGTTTCCCAAAAGTAGTTCAAGTTTTAACAAAAGATCATTTAATTACATTTCCCAAAATTAGAGGCCAACAAAGGCCAATATAAACAAAACAATAACCCAATGAATGGTTAAATAGTTCCCCTCAAAATGTTACGCCTCTCTTAGCAACCCGATGTCTACATGACATCGTCAGCGCGCCACTCGACTAGAGGTTGCGGCTCACCTACCGCCTCCTCTGGCTCCTCCTCAAGGAAACCGGCAACGGGACCTGAGTACCAAAGCAAATGGGTCAGACACGACGGTCTGGCAAGAGAATGAGAAGATACAACAACATATAATAATAAAGGGAATACCTTGAAAAGCATAGAAATCTATTTAAACAAGAACTCTCATAGAATAGATAAATCACTTGTTAGAAAACAGGTAAATAAGGTAAAACCATATAAGGTAACCAAGGAATCGGGAACTAACAAGATGACAATCACATAAAGCTAAGTCCTCTGTCACTAAAGTGACAACAGTATAACGGGACGTTGATCTCAGTCACTCAAGGTGAGGAGATTCAACGCAAATCATATATACAATATAAATATACAGGACGGGACCACGGTAGCTAACCGGGTAAAAGGAAGAGACCACGGTAATAGACCGGGTATCGGGATCCAAACTATGAGCAAAACCCCAAACAAACAACCCTAAAATGGTCAAACAAGGAAATAACAAGGAAACCTTACAATAATGGAAATGAAGCTTCTCTAAGGCTAGAAGAATACCAATCTAGAGGAAGGGAAGGATTACTTACTTGTAAGGTCCTCTAATGGCAAGGGTAAACTCAATGAAGATCTTGGAATGGAGGGTTTTCTTCACAAATGGTATCAATAGAAAGCTATGGAGATGAGGAAGAGAATGACAACCTCCATTTTGATGTTGGTGCAAGATTGATGTGGATTGGAGATGGAGAGAGCAAGAAGAAGAAAAAAAGTTGCTAAAAGCAAACCCTAGGTTCTGTTTGTGCTGGAAAAAGGGAATGGGAAAAGAAAGGTTTCCTTATAATCAAGTGGGGAGTGGGCTCCACCACTAGAAATCTAATTGGGCTGAAATCATCTCTTTCGGGACCTTGGATGAATTCGATGAAGAAGGAAGAAATGGTCGTCGAAATATCTAGTTTCCAAAAAGTATATGTTTCACGGGTTTCGGGAATATCAAGTTTTGGGTACAGATTTAGTGTAAAAAGACTATTTTGCCCTCAAGGCAATGAAATCGGGTTTCGGGATCTCAAATGGACACGGGATCAACATGAAAGTTGAATGAAATAACAATACCAATAAAACGGGATTAAAACCATGAATGTAAAAATCTCCGATAAATCCCCCAAACATGTGCAATGTCATGAAAAGGAACCTCCAAAGGGCCCTACTAGTTACCAAAGCATTCAAAGTAGCGCAAAACTAGAATCAAAGCTATTCCAAGCCTAACTTAGCCAAAATCACTAATCAAGCTTAGCACTAACACACAACTTAATTAGCACTAATCGGGTTCACTCGGGTCGGGGTCTTACACTGACCATCTGTTTGAGGATGATATGATGTACTGAATTGGAGTTTGGAACTGTCACGACCCCGGATCGGGCCCTACCGAGCCAATCCGGGATCGGGACTAATGATGTACCACATCGGTTTAATGCCATACATTTATTTAATTTCCCACAGGTGTCCGCGATGAGGATATCATAACCATATATGAACATTTCTTTTAAGTGCGGAAGCGTGTAGTGTTAGGTATTTTGTTTTTGCAATTTGGTGGATGCATTTGCATATTGGCATCATTTGAATTCACACACATGCATTGTTTTAAAATATCTTGAAATCTAGTTTTACCCATGCATAGCTTTTAAGATTTGGAAAAGCTTTTGTTTTATGCATGTTTTGGTTTTAAACTTGGATGCATTGGTTTTAGAACCCAAAACTCTTTTGAAAACCTATTTCCTTGTGCACTACATTTGGAAAATCATCTTGTGTATTTAGGTTTAAGTCTTGCATACATTCTTCACAAAAAGAATCATTTTGTATGCAATTTCATTTGAAAAGAGTTGTATTCAAATCAAGCTAGCCTTTGGTTTTAATCTTGTGAATCATTTTAGGCTTTGTGTTTCTCATGTTTTTAAACATCTTAGAATACCTTAAAACATGTTATTTAAGCTTGATTTAGTGGCCAAAAGATCCACCAAAGAAAAACTTTGAAAATGGAAAAAGTTGGAATTTTGGCCCAGGGACTCGCCCGACAGTGTCGTCGGTCGACCGAGCCCTGTGTCTCGGTCGACCGAGGACACTGCAGGGCAAATGGACAGTTTTTGAACTGTTTCAGGCCAACGGTCAGAAATATGACCGTTGTGCTTTCTCGGTCGACCGAGACCTGTGTCTAGGTCGACCGAGAACTAGCCGTTGGCAACTTTTTGGCTATAAAGTCCATTCATTTCCAACCTTTTTCAAGGCTTGATACATGAACTTTTGAGACCATTTTGGAGCCAAAGAAAGGGGAAGAAGTTGGAAATGCTAGAGGGCTATTTGGAAATCAAACTCATGAGTTTTTAAAAGGTACATCTTCTAAGTTATTTTGATTTCCATACAATTGAAATTCATGCATGTTCAAATCCTTTGTATTTTCATTTATGCATGATTTCAAGTCCTTAAAGAGTTGATTTGCAAGCTCAATATCTTTCTTGGTAAATTAGATTAGTTTGCAATCACTCTTATCAAATCACATGTTTTCTTAAACTTTATTTTTCATACAACTTGTGATTCTTTGAATTTCATGTCATTTACAAGTTGTTTATTATTCATGTGATTTGCATCAAACTTCAATCAAAACTTTTGTGTGTCTTAAACTTTCAAATGCTTTAAGCATATATTTGATTAAGCTTTCTTTTTAAACTTGATTGAAGTCATCACACACACACATCATGATCATACACTTTTGCATACATAGAGTGTTTGTGTGAGTTTGTATTAAACTTTCATATCCGCCTATTTAAGAGGCAATTTCATTGAGCTAAAATTGTAATCTCTTAGAGTGTTGAGTAAACACTTTCTTTGAGAAATCTTGAATTGTGTAAGGTTATTGCTTAGCCTAAGAAAAGCATTTTGTAAAGGTTATTGCTTAGCCTAAGAAAAGCATTTTGTAAAGGTTATTGCTTAGCCTCTAAAAGCACATTGATAGGTTATTGCTTAGCCTTGAAAAGCATCTTGTAAAGGTTGTTGTTGAGCCTTAGAAAAACAACATTGTAAGGGTTATTGCTTAGCCTTTGAAAAAGCATACATAGTGGAAATCCGGTGGGGTGATTGGATTCACAAGCCGGTAGTGGATGTAGGCATTGAGGCCGAACCACTATAAACATTGGTGTTGTGGTGCATGCTATGTGGTGATTGTATTTGTATTAGCTTCCGCATTTTGTTTGTTAATCATCACATGAGACTAGTTTATGCTAAGAAGTTAAAATTGGTCATAATTAGTCATAGTTGTAGCTCACCCTATTCACCCCCCCCCCCTCTAGGGTTAGGATCCCGTGGACTTTCAAATGGTATCAGAGCCTCGTGCTCTATCTTATAGGATCAAGTAGTTGGAACTCTTGATTAGGTGTAAAAACCTAGAGTTTATAACCCTAGATTTGTGTTTTGTTTGAATTCCCTTGACATGGACTCCACTATGCTAGACCTTGTAGATTCTTCTAGACCCCTCATTCTTCCATCTTATGGAGATTCAAAAATTGAAATTAAAGAATCTCAACTTGAATTAAAAGAAGAAGAATATGATGAACTTGAAGCCTATGAGGAATTGTACACATGGTCCTTAGAGGTTTCCAAGAAAAATAAAAGATTAAAAGAAGAATCTATAAGGATAAAACAAGAATTAGACTCTTCTAAAAATGAACTTAGAGAAAAAGATGAATTTATAAATTGTGTAGAATCTAAGTTCATGATCTCTTTAAATAATCTATCTAACATTCAAGATGAACTAAGAGAATTAAAGATGGATTTTGATAATGTCAATAAGGAAAATTTAATTCTAAGAGATCAAATAAAAAGGCAAGATAAAGACTCTAACAATCTTGAATCTAAATTGACTATCTCTAAGGAAAATTTATCTAATGCTCAAGATGAATTAAATGAGATTAAGATAAATTGTGATGAGCTTACAAATGAAAATTTGAACCTAAGAGATACAATTAAAAAACAAGATAAAGACTTTAACAACTTAGAAGCCAAGTTGATTAAAAGTAAGTTAAAATCACAAGAACTTGGATCTAATATTGTTAATGAACTTAAACATGAATTAAAACTTGCCAATGAAGAGCTAAGCAAATATAAGGAAATTGAATATGAACTTTCAAAAGTTAAAAATGAAAATTCAATCCTTATAACCAAAGTCACTCAACTTGAAAACAATAAACAAAAGTATGAGTGCAAGTTTACCCAAAGTGAAGAGAAACTTGAAAAATTATTCAAATTGGGTAAATCTCATGGAGATAGGGCGGGTATTGGATTTGATAGGAATATGTCATATGACCCTAAATTCACCAACACTTTTGTGAAAGGTGAGTCCTCATTCTCTAGCACTCTTTCTCCTTTGCCCAAAACCAAATGTGATTATTGTGGCAATGAAGGACACTTTAGGTTTGAGTGCAAACTAAGGAAAAGAAGCCATGTGTCTAAACCCATCTTTGAACTCAAGAAAGTAAAATCAAACTTGAAGGGTAAGACACTAAAAACAAAGGAAGACTCCATAAAGCTTAAACAAGTTAAACCAATTAACAAGGAGTCTCCAAAAATAGATTCTAAAAAGGTTAAACAAGTCAAACCAAGTTTAAAAGAATCTATTAACAAAAAGCTTCTCAACCTACCTCCCTTAAGTCAAAACATGAAAGAACTTTTGAAGAAATTTACTAAGTTAAATCTAAATTTCAAAAGTCAAAGAAAGGGAGAAAATAAGAAGAAAAGAAATTTGAAGCAATCCCCTATGAAACAAACTCACCAACTCTCTAAGACTAATCATCAATCTAAAAAAGTCAAACCTCAAAGATTTGATGTTAAGTCTAAAAGAATTTATCAAGTCAAATCTCCTTTAGTTGGTGAGAACCCCAAACTAGACCTCAAAGTTCAAACCTCTCAAGACCTTAGGTGGATTCCTAAAGTTAGATACTTAGACAAACCTTAAGGCCTTGACCCTCATTGACCAACCTATGCTTTATAAGTTAAACCTTTTGTTGGTCATGATTGCATTTGCATTTTGTTTTCTTTTAGTTATATTTCATAAAATGCATTGCTTCTTTATGATCATTTGATTTTGTCTTCATGCACCATTCTAGTTACATGTCATGGTTTTCAAAATCTCTTGATTATAATCTCATCATGTTTGATTTGCTTTTTGCTTGCATTTAGTTTTATGTTTTGCATTGCATTTCTACATGATTAATTGATTGTGATTTCAAAAGCTTTCATAGCTAGATTCTTCATAATCAATTGGATTTTCCATGGTTTTATAAGTTAAACTTTTATATGGAAAATTGTTTTGAAAAATCAACTTGTATTTGTTTCAATTAAGTTATATCTTCTAAAATACAAAGTTGAAAATTGATCTTCAAAATCATTCCTTTTATGCTCATTGTAGGATTTTGTTGATTTGAAGATTGTTTGAATGGAAATGCTCTATAACCTCTTTAGTTATATTCATCTAAGCATGTTCCATGTTCTCATTTCCTTTTCTTTTGGTTTCATTATCTTAGAATTGGAAATGAATGTTGTTTGCATCTTTGCTTATTTAGTTATTCTTTTTATATGCAAATGACTTTTGGTTCCATGTATGGTTGTGATCTTAGTTACATTTGTAGAATCCATACTAGAACCCAAATCCATCCTCTATGCCTAATAGTCATTTCTTTATGGATGGTTATGATGTTGATTCATGTAGATTCTCTTGGAGTCATCCTTATACATGTTTCAACTTCATAGTAGTGTTCTTGATCATATGAACCTATTTGAAATCCATTTCTTGTATTTCATAGTTATATCTCTTGTTTGATGGATTTCTTAGTGTTGAATTCATATGATCTAGACACTTTGGAAATTGCATGCATTACAAAGCTATATTCTTTTGCATTGCAATTTACCATTGTTCATCACTATGCTCTATAGTTATATCTATATAAGTGATGAATATGCACTAATGATGCTTGATGGAAGTTTATCACATCCTTGCTATTAATCATGTTATCATATTCAATTGGTTTCATTTGGTATAACTTTCCATTGATTTCATAATCCAATTGATATCTTATCTTGTGTATGTGATAGACCTTGTGTGCTTTGGACTAATCTTCATAGTTATATAATTGTTCCACGTCACACACCATTAGCATCATAATGCTCATGTTTGCCACCTCTTTTTGCTCTCATAGGTATATCTCATGACCACCATGTTTATGTGTTAATAATATTGGTTGGTTGTTATTTGAGGTTGGCTTCATGGTTGAATTTCATTTCACTCTTTCTTGCACTTTAATAGTCATATCTAGTAATTGAATGAAATGAGTTCAAAACTTACATAGCATATGATTTTCATAAGTAATATTGATTGATGCTATGTTTGAGTAAACCCCATATCATGGATAGCTCTAATTTGGATTTTTCCTAATAAGTGACATTCTTGAATCCATTTTAGAGTGATTATGTTAATAGTCACATCCTTTAATCTCAATTGATATGTTTGTTTCAATTGATATCCATGATTGCTTCTCCCATTAGACCTAGCTCTCTTTTGGTAATTTGATCATATTGTGCTTAATAGTTAAATGAATCTAATCCTTTCCTTGAAGTTGACCCTCACTTGGTTAAACCATCTACTTCTTGCATTTAATAGTTATATCTTGTCAAAGTTTGACAAAAGAAGAGAATGGATTGAGGGGGAGTGTAAACCTTCATAGGAAGTATTAGTTTTGATCAAATTCACCCTTGGATTGCCCTTGAGCCCTTAGAGATAACTTACATACATGATAGCCTGTTATGAATTTCATTTTCGATTTCATTTGTTAACAGGTGCTACTAAAGGTATTCTTCTTGTCTCATGTGTGTAGGTACCTTTGCAATTTAATGTCAAAGGGGGAGAGAGAGTTCAAGTGTGACTCAAAGATCTCCTACTCTTCAAAGGGGGAGAGAGTTTGAGAGTTCAAGTACTCGAAGATCTCCTATCCATCAAAGGGGGAGAAAGAACTCAAGTTCTCAAAGGGAGAGAATGCATACCTTGCCAAAGGGAGAGAGAGGCATGGTCAAAGGGGGAGAGCAAATAGAAGAAAGAAAGCTTGGAGCTAAAGAAGATGCTTGGCTAAAGAAAGAAAGAAGAAGAGAAAGCTTGAAGAATGATCAAGCTCCAAGCATCAAGAAGATTGAAGAAAAGAGCTCAAGAGCCCAAGCTAAGAGAAGGAGCATCCAAGAAGATTTCAAGACTTGTCCAGCTTAGGGGGAGCTGAAGACTTGGTGTGTTAATTTCTATGATGAGTAAGTTGCCATCAAATTGCAAAGGGGGAGATTGTTAGGTATTTTGTTTTTGCAATTTGGTGGATGCATTTGCATATTGGCATCATTTGAATTCACACACATGCATTGTTTTAAAATATCTTGAAATCTAGTTTTACCCATGCATAGCTTTTAAGATTTGGAAAAGCTTTTGTTTTATGCATGTTTTGGTTTTAAACTTGGATGCATTGGTTTTAGAACCCAAAACTCTTTTGAAAACCTATTTCCTTGTGCACTACATTTGGAAAATCATCTTGTGTATTTAGGTTTAAGTCTTGCATACATTCTTCACAAAAAGAATCATTTTGTATGCAATTTCATTTGAAAAGAGTTGTATTCAAATCAAGCTAGCCTTTGGTTTTAATCTTGTGAATCATTTTAGGCTTTGTGTTTCTCATGTTTTTAAACATCTTAGAATACCTTAAAACATGTTATTTAAGCTTGATTTAGTGGCCAAAAGATCCACCAAAGAAAAACTTTGAAAATGGAAAAAGTTGGAATTTTGGCCCAGGGACTCGCCCGACAGTGTCGTCGGTCGACCGAGCCCTGTGTCTCGGTCGACCGAGGACACTGCAGGGCAAATGGACAGTTTTTGAACTGTTTCAGGCCAACGGTAAGAAATATGACCGTTGTGCTTTCTCGGTCGACCGAGACCTGTGTCTAGGTCGACCGAGAACTAGCCGTTGGCAACTTTTTGGCTATAAAGTCCATTCATTTCCAACCTTTTTCAAGGCTTGATACATGAACTTTTGAGACCATTTTGGAGCCAAAGAAAGGGGAAGAAGTTGGAAATGCTAGAGGGCTATTTGGAAATCAAACTCATGAGTTTTTAAAAGGTACATCTTCTAAGTTATTTTGATTTCCATACAATTGAAATTCATGCATGTTCAAATCCTTTGTATTTTCATTTATGCATGATTTCAAGTCCTTAAAGAGTTGATTTGCAAGCTCAATATCTTTCTTGGTAAATTAGATTAGTTTGCAATCACTCTTATCAAATCACATGTTTTCTTAAACTTTATTTTTCATACAACTTGTGATTCTTTGAATTTCATGTCATTTACAAGTTGTTTATTATTCATGTGATTTGCATCAAACTTCAATCAAAACTTTTGTGTGTCTTAAACTTTCAAATGCTTTAAGCATATATTTGATTAAGCTTTCTTTTTAAACTTGATTGAAGTCATCACACACACACATCATGATCATACACTTTTGCATACATAGAGTGTTTGTGTGAGTTTGTATTAAACTTTCATATCCGCCTATTTAAGAGGCAATTTCATTGAGCTAAAATTGTAATCTCTTAGAGTGTTGAGTAAACACTTTCTTTGAGAAATCTTGAATTGTGTAAGGTTATTGCTTAGCCTAAGAAAAGCATTTTGTAAAGGTTATTGCTTAGCCTAAGAAAAGCATTTTGTAAAGGTTATTGCTTAGCCTCTAAAAGCACATTGATAGGTTATTGCTTAGCCTTGAAAAGCATCTTGTAAAGGTTGTTGTTGAGCCTTAGAAAAACAACATTGTAAGGGTTATTGCTTAGCCTTTGAAAAAGCATACATAGTGGAAATCCGGTGGGGTGATTGGATTCACAAGCCGGTAGTGGATGTAGGCATTGAGGCCGAACCACTATAAACATTG
This sequence comes from Cinnamomum chago, assembly GCA_038049695.1. Taxonomy (NCBI): domain Eukaryota; kingdom Viridiplantae; phylum Streptophyta; class Magnoliopsida; order Laurales; family Lauraceae; genus Cinnamomum; species Cinnamomum chago. The sequence continues at coordinate 59,798,329 of CP142451.1, forward strand.
GTGTTGTGGTGCATGCTATGTGGTGATTGTATTTGTATTAGCTTCCGCATTTTGTTTGTTAATCATCACATGAGACTAGTTTATGCTAAGAAGTTAAAATTGGTCATAATTAGTCATAGTTGTAGCTCACCCTATTCACCCCCCCCCCCCCCTCTAGGGTTAGGATCCCGTGGACTTTCATGTAGCAAATCAAATATTCACACCATCAGAATGAGCAATGATCATTAGCATGTTTCTCAAAAGTAAGTTATGAAAGAGCACCTAAGCGCCAATGAGCAAGTCCTAGAGGGGGGGGGAGAATAGGACTACGAAACTTTATACCCACTTTTTGTTCATTAAACAATATGACAGAGAAACCATGTGATGTGAAGGCAAGGTGTGTGCAAAACATAAAGCTCAAAACACATTAAGACAATCCACAAGAGAAGATGCACACACATTTATAGTGGTTCGGACCATATGTCCTACATCCACTCACAAAGGTCACAAAGACCCTTGGTTCCACTATGATGATTCAAGACTACACAAGTAATGACATCAATCACATACAAGGGGTATTTTTGGTAACGAGGTTCGATCACACAGATCTAATCCCCCAGAAACATTGTAGAGTGAATGAATCACACATATTCACACCACTATCATAAAATACACAAGTTGTAGATGTTGTTTGAGAAGTAGAACACTTGCCTTTGATGAAGACTGAAGGTGTTCAATGAAGCTCCATCTTTATCTGGAGCTTTAACCTCTTGAAGCAAGCTTGATGTTGATGTTGATCCTCCATTGTGTTGCACAACCAAGGCTTAAGAGGTTTGGGTTCTAGGGTAACATGAATCTAATCTATTTGAGAATCAACCTAGAAGCCTTTCCTCCATTCACACTTATATTAAGGCTAATCATAGCTCATACATGTTCTAAATAAGGCTCAAGTGTGTTTGGAGAAGGATTTAGGAGCTTGGAAAGGGTAGAGAAAAATAGGTCATGGAAGCTCTCAAAACTGTGCAGCTCTCAGTGTCAAACGTTCTTTAGAAATATATAGAAAAGTTCCCAACGGCTAGTTTTGGCGGTTAGCCTCTTGGAAGTTCGGCTAGCCTCTTTTCAATTGCACTGAGGTAACGGCTAGAATTTCCAATTCGGTCAGCTCGCGGTTAGCCGTAGAAGACCTTGGCGGCTAGCCGTGAGGTGACCGCTGGGTGACCGAATTCACTGTCTAGAAAAATGATGCTTACTGGAAAAGTGACCGTGACATTCGGTTACCTGGCGGTTAGCCGACAGCTCATATGCCGGTTAGCCGCAAGGTGACCGTGAGGTGACCGAACTCCCTTAGCAGCAGATGGTTTGCTTGCTGGAAATGTAACCGTGGGACTTCGGTTACCTGGCGGTTAGCCGCTTCTTGCAGAGAGGCTAGCCGCCAGGTGACCGACAGGTCACCGAACCTCCTAAAGCTGGACAGAACAGAATGAAGCTAAGAGACTTTGAAACACCAGATTTAAACCAAGGCTCCCAAGGGTCCTAGGGTCCAGTAAGGAGATGTGACTAGGTCCAAAATACCTGAGATGGTTGGCAAACACAATGAGGTAATCTTGATGAATCATGGGCCATCCAAAAGCTTGACGAATCTTCCTTGAAATAGATCTTCCTTGACAAACTTCGAGAGAACGGACCTCCGGAACACATTGGCACAGAATTGACAATACAAAAACAGTGATCACAAAGCTGTGACACTTACAATCTCCCCCTTTGTCAATTTTGTGACAAAACCATCTATCTTACAAAAAAGGTTACAAAAGATATACATTCAAGCCCAAAAAGAAACCAATCACAAGACACAGGACTTTACAACTGTAATACAAAGAGATAAAATCTCTCCCCCTAAATCTAAGGCAATTCTCCCCCTGAACTTGTACCTGCAAACCTGCAAAGATAGGAAACAACCTAGGGAAAACCTCTCTCCCCCTTTTTGTCATAAATTGATAAAGAGAACCACATGGATGAATAGAAGACATAATAAAGCAATATGCAAGAAATAAAGGATGCAAAGGAAACATTAATCATTTGAGAAAATAGAAGCATCCATACAAAAAGATTGATCCAAATGAAACATCCATAGACAAAAGGAGAAATAGTTCAATAAAACCAAAATAAGGGGCAGCCACCATCCAGAAACACCACCAAAATAAGGAACCAATGGAAACAAGTGGCTAAAAGGCATATGAAAAGCTAATCCGAAGGAGGAGATGGAGAAGGAGGCATGTCATTATAATTCTGTTGGCGACATCCTTTCGACAGAGCACTCAAATATTTCAATGTCTTTTTCAACAGCTTCTCTGTTTTGGACTGCTGTCGCTCGAATGCATCCATACGATCTCCAATACTCCGAGATGCAGCAGAGGGAGTAGCCTGACGCTGCGAAGAGGAAGGAACTCCTGCAAGCGGAACAGAGGGCTGCTGGGGAGCGACTACATCGGCGGGAGGAATGAGACCAGCTTCTAAATTAGGTTGCAAGTTCATTTGTATGAGATTAGCTTTGCCAAACGGTGTATGAAAGATAGGCGTTTCAGTAGGACGCGGAACACCGAAGAAGCGGGCTATCTGAGACATAAGGTAGCCGAAAGGAACAGCGGTCTTTGAAGCATTTGAAAGATGGAAACGAATAATAGCACGACAGATGAGCGACGGAAGGCACATGGGGGTACCAGAAATGACCTTGGAAAGGATATTGACCATGTACATAGTGAGTTCAGTTCGGTTTCCCTTCCGAGGATAGACATTAAAGGTAAAGAGATTGTGAAGAAGTCTGTATTTCGGAATTAGAGCATTTATAGGCAAGAAATTTTTCTTTGGATCCCAAACAACATCAAGGCCGCAGAGAATGCGGGTGGCTTCAGCCTTCTCAGCAGGAGTAAGAGAATCAGCGACCATAGAAAGACCAGCTGGATTAACAGGGATGTTCATGACTGCAGAGATGCGATCGGGGTCAATAGTGACAGCCTGATTACGGAATGCAACAGTAAAGGAGCAGGACTCAACAGTAGAAACTACCTCAGTGATGGAGGCATATATGTTGTAGACAAGAGATGGATAAGCCTTGTCTCCCCAATCAAGGATATTTCCCCAACCAATGTGGGTAAGAATAGGTAGAGTATCGTAGGGGTTCAGAACGTCACGCAAGGAGCGACGCTCAACCATGATTTGTCTCTTTTTTATGTCTGATAACCTTTGAGAGTTCGGATAGAGACGATTTGGTACAGATGGAGGAGGAGAAGGAGAGGCAGATGGAGATTGAGAGGAGGAAGACGATGGAGACGGTGGTGGAGATGGAGAGGATCTTGCTCGACGAGATGATGAACCAACAGTAGTTCGTCCTCTTTTAGAGGGACGTTTTACAGCAGATTTCATACGAGGAGGCATTTTCTCAAACAGATGGAGGGCAGACTAAAGACGAGAAAGAAAAGAAGATCAGTGACTAGAATGGAGAGGAAGAAGGAAGGAAAGAGAGGGAGAACACACAATGAACAGAGGTTGGAGAAACTTATCAAGAGGAAGGAGATGAAGGAGGCGCAGATCCAGAGAAACGAAAGAGAACCAGAGACGATGGAGAGAAACGGGGAAGACGCATAGGAAGAACGACGGAAAGAGAACAGGTGTTATAAAAACAGTAGGCCCGACAAGGCGGTTAACCGCCACTAGGATCCACGGCTAGCCGAAACCCCCTTTTTTTTTTTTTTTTTTTTTTTTTTTTTAAAGGAAAACTAAACCAAACAGAAGAAAAAAAAAAGAGGGGCAACAAAAGAAATAACAACCAAGCAAACAAAGATCATCTAATATCACAAATACCAAGGGATTTCCTCATATTTTCAAATTTTAAAACATCCAAAGGTTTTGTTAAGATGTCTGCAAGTTGTTTTTCAGTATGAATATGCTCCAAAACAATGGCTCCTTCTTCAACCAATTCTCTAATGAAATGATGTCTTATATCTATATGCTTAGTTCTAGAATGTTGAACAGGATTTTTGGAGATATTAATGGCGCTCGTGTTATCGCAATACAGGTTCATGCTACTTTGTTTAATGCCATAGTCCTTGAGCATTTGTCTCATCCACAGCATTTGAGTACACCCACTACCTGCTGCAATATATTCTGCTTCAGCAGTAGATAGGGAGATGGAAGATTGTTTCTTGCTGTGCCAAGCAACTAGACAGTTTCCTAGGTAAAAGCACCCGCCACTAGTAGATTTTCTATCATCCACATTCCCAGCCCAATCAGCGTCTGAGTATCCAGCAATGCAAGTGGATGAGTCATATGGATACCATAGGCCATATCCTGAAGTCCCAGAGACATATCTAATAATTCTTTTAACAGCTTTTAAATGAATTTCTTTGGGATCAGATTGATACCTAGCACAAGCTCCGACACTGAAGGCAATATCAGGTCTACTAGCAGTAAGATAAAGTAAGCTCCCTATCATGCTCCTATACAAACTAGGGTCAATACTCTTGCCACTAGATTCCTTGGACAATTTGAGAGTAGTGCTCATAGGAGTGTTCATGTGTTTGGCTGAATCTAACCCAAACCTTTTGATCAATTCTTTAGCATATTTGGTTTGAGAAATAAACATACCATCAGACAATTGTTTAACTTGTAATCCTAAAAAGAAATTAAGTTCACCTACCATGCTCATTTCAAATTCACATTTCATAAGGTTAGCAAACTTTTCTGTAAGGTCATTACAAGTAGATCCAAACACAATGTCATCAACATAAATTTGAGCAATTAAAATCTTATTATTGTTGGTTTGAATAAAAAGAGTTTTGTCCACACTACCCCTTTTAAAGCTTTGATCAATCAAGAATTGAGTAAGCCTCTCATACCAAGCTCTAGGGGCTTGTTTGAGACCATAGAGAGCCTTTTTAAGATGATAAACATGATTAGGCCTCTTAGGGTCTTCAAACCCTTTGGGTTGCTCAACATAAACTTCCTCTTCTAAAATACCATTTAGAAAAGCACTCTTGACATCCATTTGATAAAGTTTAAATTTCAAGGAACATGCAATGGCAAGAAGGATTCTAATGGATTCAAGTCTAGCAACTGGAGCGAAAGTTTCTTCAAAATCAATCCCTTCAATTTGGGAGTACCCTTGAGCCACCAGCCTAGCCTTGTTTCTCACAATGGTACCATTTTCATCAAGTTTATTTTTGAAGATCCACTTGGTACCTACCACATTCTTGTCATCTGGTCTAGGCACAAGATCCCAAACTTCATTTCTAGAGAACTGATTTAGCTCTTCTTGCATGGCATTTATCCAGTTATCATCAGAGAAAGCTTCATCAATATTTTTCGGTTCAAACATAGAAGTAAAGCAAAGATAGCTAACAATATTTTCTAATTGTCTTCTAGTTTTGACACCTGCCAAAGGGTCTCCTAGAATTTGGTCCATAGAGTGATGTTTTACATTAACCAAATCTTTAGAAATTGGAGACTCATCCAATTTTTCAGTTGATACATTTATCTCATCATTGTCAGGGTTTTCTTGATGACTGAAATCACTTAGTTTGTCATCAATGACTACATTTATTGATTCTTGTATGGCTCCAGTGCTTAAATTCAACACTCTGTAGGCACGGCTGTTTTGAGAATAGCCAATGAAGATGCCTTCATCACTTTTAGTATCGAATTTACTTAAGTGTTCTCTATCCTTGAGAATATAGCACTTGCTACCAAAAATTTTAAGGTAGCTAATGTTTGGCCTTTTCTCATGCCATAATTCATAAGCAGTTTTGTCTAGGCCAGTTCTCAAGTAAACCCTGTTTATGATGTGGCAAGCTGTACTAACTGCTTCAGCCCATAGATTTTTAGGCACATTCTTTCCATGAAGCATAACTGTGGCCATTTCTTGCAAGACTCTATTCTTTCTTTCAGCAATACCATTTTGCTGAGGAGTTTTAGGGGCAGAAAATTCATGGTGGATTCCATATTTATCACAATATTTTTCAAACTTTGAATTTTCAAATTCACCACCATGATCACTTCTTATTCGAGCAACTGCTCTACCTTTTTCAACTTGGATTCTTTTTACAATCTTTTTAAATTCAGCATAAGCATCAGATTTCTCTCTTAGAAAAGCAACCCAAGTGAATCTTGAATAATCATCAACAATAACAAGAAAGTATCTTTTGCCCCCTTTACTCTCTTTCTTAGTAGGACCAACCAAGTCCATATGGAGAAGCTCTAGAGATCTTGATGTCTTTAGAGACTTGGTCTTTTTGTGAGAGTCTCTGACTTGTTTGCCTTTCTGACATTCTCCACAAACTGTTTTTGACTCTTTGCTGATTTTTGGAAGACCTTTAACATATTTGTTTAATTTGGACAGATCTCTAAAGTTCACATGCCCAAGTCTTTTATGCCATAGTTGAGCTTCATCAAGATGAGCAATGTGACAGGCTGAACTGGATGGTTCTTTGTGGTTACTTATGACATAACAGTTGTCATTGGTTCTAAGGCCTCTTAGAATAACCTTTCCATTTTTGGAGATCTCACAACCATGACTACTAAAGTTAACCACATGATCTTTATCACATATTTGAGAAATACTTAGCAAGTTATGTTTCAAACCAACGACATACAAAACATTTTCAATAATAGGCATGTTTGGAACATTCAAAGTACCCTTACCAACAACTTTAGCCACATTTCCATCACCAAAGGTGACAGTACCACCCTCATATTCATTTAAAGATGTGAAGTGAGCTCTATCTCCAGTCATGTGTCTAGAGCAACCACTATCTAGGTACCACAAAGATTGGTCAATAGCTTTAAGAGCTGTGTGAACAACTAGGCTTTTGTTCTTAGGAACCCATATGAATCTTTGGGTGATAGGGATAGCACTAGAACCTTGAGATTTAACTTTGTTAGGATTCTGTTGGTGATAAGATTTCTTAGGGTAGGTTTCAGTAGATCTAACATCTCTTGTATGATTTTGGAATTGCAACTTTAGAAGGCCAATTTGTTTCATCAACATATTTAATTGTTGAGAGAATGAGTGATTGATGGAGTTGTTTTGAAAAGGAGTCCTAGTCTGTTTATTTTTGTGAGGGTTGACATAAATTGTGGTAGATTGTTTTTTCATTTGATTCATTTTGCACTCATACTTGTCATGTCCTTTGCTCCCACAAGAAAAACAAGTAATTTCAGAATTGTTTTGATTACTAGAGGAAGCTTCTCCTTTCACAAACATAGTAGAAGAATTTGGATTAGATTTGTCTTCTTTGTTGAATCCTAGCCCAGTTTTGTCTCTATGATATTTACCCATTTTAAAGAGTCTTTCAAATTTTTCTTCTCCATGGGTGAACGAATATTCATATTTTTCTTTGAACCATTTCAGACGAGAGACTTCATCCTTTAATTGAATGTTTAGTTCTTTTAGAGTTTCAGCTTCTTTTTCATCTCTTTTGATTTTGATTGAATTTTCATTAGCAATTTGAAGTTTATGATTAACTTCTTTTAGTTCAGTTGCTAAGGTATTCTTTTCATCAGTTAATGTTTCAATTTTTTCTTTTAAGACTTCGTTCTTAGCTTTTTGTTTGTTCATGACATCAATCAATTTGCAGCTTTCTTCATAGAGTCTATCATAAGTAACTTGAGGATCTTCATCTTCTTTTTCATTATCTGAGCTGTCATAATCAGATTCAGACTCATTTCCAGATTTCTCAATATCAGTTGTTCCAGAATTTTCTGATATCTCAAGAGATGGATCACACACTGTTCTGGCCATTAATATAGTATAATTTTCTGTCTCATCTTTGTGAGATTCATCTGAGTCTGATTCAGCTTCTGACGAGTCATCCCAAGTAGCCACAAAAGTCTTTTTCTTATCTTTCCTTTCAATAGGACACTCAGTAGATATGTGACCAAACTTTTGACAATTATAACATTTAACTTTTCTGGATTGATACTTAGAGGAAGGACTGGCTTTGTTTTTACTTTTATCAAAAGGTTTCTCCTTTCTATTAAACTTTGAAGTCTTTTTCTTAAATTGTCTTAAGAATCTTTTAGTAAGTAGAGCAATATCTTCATTATCAGTTTCATTTTCATTTCCTGATTCTTCTTTAGAAGGAGATGGTTGAGAAACCTTCAAAGCTATAGATTTCTTCTCTTTAGATTTATTAGAAGCATTATTCATCTTCAACTCAAAGGTTCTAATGTTTCCCGCCAGTTCCTCTACTTTCATAGTTTCAGGGTCATTGTACTCTTCTATAGAAGTTACTTTGGAGTGAAACCTCTCAGGTAAGGACCTAAGGATTTTGCTACAGACTTTGCCTTCCGGAATTTGCTCTCCTAAAGACCACATCTCATTAACTATAACCATAAGCTTTGTTCGAAAATCATCAAACATTTCATCTTCTCTCATTCTTATAGATTCGAATTGAGAGGTCAACATTTGGAGCTTGGCTCTCTTGACAATGGTGGTCCCTTCATAATTAGTTTCCAGCAACTCCCAAGCTTGCTTAGAAGTGGTACAGGTCATAGTCTTTTTGAATTCTTCAGCATTCATGGCACAGGTTATGGCATTCAAGGCCTTAGCATCATAGTCTCTTAAGGCTTTTTGACTAGGTGTCCATCTGGCCTTTGGAAGAGGCTTGACAGTGCCATCCTCAGCTGTGTAGGTAGGAGGAGACCATCCATCCTCCACAGCATCCCATACCTCACCACTAATGGATTTGAGATAAATTGTCATACGGGCTTTCCAAAAGGCATAGTTGGTACCATCAAACAATGGTGGTCTGTTGGTGGCACTACCTTCTGGATTTGACATTGGCACAAAGGAAAAAGGGAAGGATCAACTCCGGGTTGTAAGACCACAAGGGAGTAACCTGCTCTGATACCAATTGAAAGAGCACCTAAGCGCCAATGAGCAAGTCCTAGAGGGGGGGGAGAATAGGACTACGAAACTTTATACCCACTTTTTGTTCATTAAACAATATGACAAAGAAACCATGTGATGTGAAGGCAAGGTGTGTGCAAAACATAAAGCTCAAAACACATTAAGACAATCCACAAGAGAAGATGCACACACATTTATAGTGGTTCGGACCATATGTCCTACATCCACTCACAAAGGTCACAAAGACCCTTGGTTCCACTATGATGATTCAAGACTACACAAGTAATGACATCAATCACATACAAGGGGTATTTTTGGTAACGAGGTTCGATCACACAGATCTAATCCCCCAGAAACATTGTAGAGTGAATGAATCACACATATTCACACCACTATCATAAAATACACAAGTTGTAGATGTTGTTTGAGAAGTAGAACACTTGCCTTTGATGAAGACTGAAGGTGTTCAATGAAGCTCCATCTTTATCTGGAGCTTTAACCTCTTGAAGCAAGCTTGATGTTGATGTGGATCCTCCATTGTGTTGCACAACCAAGGCTTAAGAGGTTTGGGTTCTAGGGTAACATGAATCTAATCTATTTGAGAATCAACCTAGAAGCCTTTCCTCCATTCACACTTATATTAAGGCTAATCATAGCTCATACATGTTCTAAATAAGGCTCAAGTGTGTTTGGAGAAGGATTTAGGAGCTTGGAAAGGGTAGAGAAAAATAGGTCATGGAAGCTCTCAAAACTGTGCAGCTCTCAGTGTCAAACGTTCTTTAGAAATATATAGAAAAGTTCCCAACGGCTAGTTTTGGCGGTTAGCCTCTTGGAAGTTCGGCTAGCCTCTTTTCAATTGCACTGAGGTAACGGCTAGAATTTCCAATTCGGTCAGCTCGCGGTTAGCCGTAGAAGACCTTGGCGGCTAGCCGTGAGGTGACCGCTGGGTGACCGAATTCACTGTCTAGAAAAATGATGCTTACTGGAAAAGTGACCGTGACATTCGGTTACCTGGCGGTTAGCCGACAGCTCATATGCCGGTTAGCCGCAAGGTGACCGTGAGGTGACCGAACTCCCTTAGCAGCAGATGGTTTGCTTGCTGGAAATGTAACCGTGGGACTTCGGTTACCTGGCGGTTAGCCGCTTCTTGCAGAGAGGCTAGCCGCCAGGTGACCGACAGGTCACCGAACCTCCTAAAGCTGGACAGAACAGAATGAAGCTAAGAGACTTTGAAACACCAGATTTAAACCAAGGCTCCCAAGGGTCCTAGGGTCCAGTAAGGAGATGTGACTAGGTCCAAAATACCTGAGATGGTTGGCAAACACAATGAGGTAATCTTGATGAATCATGGGCCATCCAAAAGCTTGACGAATCTTCCTTGAAATAGATCTTCCTTGACAAACTTCGAGAGAACGGACCTCCGGAACACATTGGCACAGAATTGACAATACAAAAACAGTGATCACAAAGCTGTGACACTTACAAGTTAAAGTTTATACAACGATCATTTAATTTCCTTCCCCAAAAATAGAGGCCAATAAAGGCCAATACATCTCAAACAATAACCCAAAAGAATGGTTAAACAGTTTCCCAAAATGTTACGTCTCTCGTAGCAACCAAATGTCTAAATGACATCATCGGCATGCCACTCAACTAGGCGCTACGGTTCACCGACCGCCTCCTCTGGCTCCTCCTCAAGGTAACCGGCAATGGGACCTGAGTACCAAAGAGTGGGTCAAACACGACAGTTTGGCAAATGGGTAAAATACAATGACAATAAAATAATAAATGAATTTACCTTCAAAAGCATTTAAACCTGTTTAAATAACAATTTCTATAAACAAGATAAAACATTTATTCAAGTACAAGTAGGCATTGTAAAACATGTAAAGGTAACCAAGGAATCGGAAAACAAACAAGATGACAACCACACGAAGCTAAGTACTCTATCACTAAAGTGACAGAGCAATAACTAGGCACTGACCTCAGTCATTCGAAGTGAGGAGAAACAGTGGATCTTATAAATACATATACATATATTATACATAACCACGGTAGCGAGTTGGGCATCGGGAACCACAATGGCAATCTGCGGCATCGGGACAAGACCACGGTAATAACCGGGTAACGGGATCCAAACTGCAACTGGGGAAAGGGGAGCTGTCGGCTAGTCGAAAGGGGATCTGGTGGCTAGCCGCAAGTTGATCGACAGGCTGACCGCTGGAAACCCAGGTCTGACTACAACTCTCTGGAAAAGGAGCCTTAAAGAGTTCGGTCATGCTGATCGATGTTGACACCAAAAATGTCACTTTGCGTCTTTAACATCAAAAAGCCACATGAAGCCGCATCCTACTACAAACGGGCAATGCTACTTCAAGCATCAAATCTTGTCAGAATCACTTGAAAACTAATAGATCCTTCAAGTCAGCCAAAAGAGGAGTTCACATGAAGTTTCGGGCCATTTTGACATCATTTGACCCAACTTCACTCCTTCGGGAGCCAAACAGGCGATCCTGGCGGCGGTGGCGTCGAAGACATCAAAACTTCGATCTGAGCCTACTGATGGTCTCAAAATATCTCCAAAAGGCTCCATGTCAAATTTCAGGTCATTCCAACGATGTTTGACCCGACTTCGACACTCCGAAAAAAATCAAGCCTCTCGGTGGCGAGAACCACCAAGACCATTACTCGTCAAATAGAGCACATGGGCGGCTTCAACATGTTTCAAAAGGGTTGCACGTCAAATTTCAGGTCATTCCGACAACGTTTGACCCGACTTTGACGCTCCGAAAGAAAATCAAGGCTACCGGCGACGGAGAACCCCGGGAACATGACATCCAAATTGGAGCTAATGGATCATCTCAAAATGACTCCAATAGGCTCCCTGCCAAATTTTAGGGCAATCGGACATCGGTTGACCGCACATCAAAGCGCGACATCTTCCTCGCAGCGAGATCGAGCCTAGCAGCGATGGGACCCCAAATGACTTCAAAACTCAAACCAAAGCCCATGGTTGGTCCTATTTACTGCTCAGGAGGCTTTACTTCAAATTTCAGGTCATTCCGACATCGTTTGACCTAGTTTCAACTCTTGACGGAAAATCGACCAAAAAGTCTTCGACTTTCCCAAAAAATAGGAAACTTTGTGCTCCAATTTGCGCAGCTTCTTGTCAAGTTCTCTTCGGGAGAATCAAGCCAAAAAATGAGGAAAAATTTCAAGAAAAATAAAGGAGAAAAAAAAGAAACAAAAAGCTCAAAAAATGGCCGACAAAACGGCGACCAAAGGGGAAAAAAATTCCCCCATGGTCGCCGGCGACCAAGGAAATCTGGGTTGCTTGATTTTCACCGGAAGGCCCGTTTTCTGATCCTTTTCACGTTTCGGGAGTTCCAGCCTTTGTGATTTCCTGAAAATCTAGTTTTTGATGCTCGGAAACGACTAATCTTCGTCAACAACACGGATCCGCCGTTAAAAGCATGGAATCATCATTGATCGCTCTGAGATCGCCAACCGGCCAACCAAGAAAGTACACTTTATGTCCGACCGATCGAGAAACTGATAAGACAGATGGTACCGGCCCGCTGTTAGCAATCTATGTCCGAAGATTTCATTGTCCTCTGATATCGATCAACATGAAGATCCATCGTCAATCATCGCAAGAAGAATTCCAAAAGACGCGGCAGGGCCCGCGACTCTTCAAATCCCCGGTGACCACTTAATGTTGTTAATTGACCTAACTAAATGCGGTCATTAACTCATTATTTTGGACGGCCCAATCAGAAGCAAGGAAATGGGAGTTACAAGTCATAGTCATCATGGCATTGAAGTCATAAAACTCCTCTCATCATGGAGATTAAAGGCGATTAAATGCCCATCATTCTCCATCGGCCAATCAGATTCAAGGAAAAAGGAGTTACAAAATCAAGAAATAAAAACTTGTAACTCCTCCCATTATGGAGCTTTAAAGTCATCAAAGCTCATAAACACTCCTCAATGGCTACCAAAGGCCTATAAATAGGAAATCATTCCAAAAAGAACGGATCCAGAGAAAATTCAAAGAAAAATCAGCCAGAAAGATCGTTCAGAATTCCTCGAAGCTCTGAAGAGACTCTGCTGCAACAAATACCACAAGGTGACTGAAGTCCCTTGGGGGCACTCCCCCCAACGCAAAGTCCTCTCTTTTCCTATTCAACATGGCCAAGACGTGCCTTTTCAGCCGGTCTCTTCATTTTTTTATTAGGTATAGGACCTTCCCTTGGTCCTTATCCTCTAAAAAAACTGAAGTCCAAGCCAAGCCAAAGAATCAAAGCATTAAGCGTTCTCATCTGAAGGACAATGGCGAAGTCTATACATGACTTGCAACCGTCGATCAGAACGGGTCCCCGCAATCCCCTGAGAAGTCAGATTCCTTTTCTTACTTTTCTGTTGTATTTTGTAATTTCTTTATGAGACAAAAAAACTCACAGTTCTTGTCTTTCAATTTGATAAGATTTGTAAATCGCCTTTCACGGCACGAATCACCTTCTACGGCACAAAATCGCCTCTAATGGCATTCAAAAAAACTGTCTCTTTTCTTAAATATATGTGCAATGGAAATTTAGAAAAAATGTTTATTTCCTTTCTACTTGCAAAGGTGGCTCTCCAGATCATCATTTCTAAATTTCAAGTAGAATAGAAAATCTGGCATACCCGTACAAAAATGTTGATACCCGCCTTTCTCCCCCTTTTTTCCCTCCATTCGGCCCTCTCGGTGACCCTAGGGACGGATGGGAGAGGAAAGGAAGGAAATCGGGTCCATCAAGCTGGCATACCCGATGGGACTCCGTTCATTTGAGAACGCGATGCTTGAATTCTTAGGCTCTTTTATAGTTGGTGGCCTATGTTGGATCTTGCATCCAAAAAATATGAGATGGGATTTTTGGAAAATTTCTACCTTTGAACTTATTTCCATTTTTCCCATTTCAAAAAAAAAATCTGATTTCTCTTTTTTGGATTCAGTTTTGAGAAACTTTGATCCTCTCCTCTTTGAACTTGATAACTCACAAAAATGTTCGCAGCTATTGTTCTTGTCGGGGAATAGGCCATCTTTTCTCTCTTTGATGAGTCCGATAGGGATTTCCAAAAAAAACTCTTCAAAAAGAACTCCTTCAAAAAAAATTTCTTTTTAGAATCAAATTTGAGAAAGTTTGTCCCCTCCTTTTCGGATTTAGCGCTCGCAGAAATGTTTGAGCCCTTATTCAGATTGGAACACCGTTCGTTCTCTTTAATGAATCCAAAAAAAAATTCAAATTTTTTTGAAAACCACTAAGATTGCACCAATTCCGTTCTTTGACCAAAGTGGGTCTAAGAAAAGCCTTGTTCAGAGTGTGGAGGCAACTAGACTATTCGAGGCAAGGGTCCTCAAAACGAGTTCATTAAGTAATCCTACCCTTACCTGGGGGCTGATCTATCTACTGGTTTAATAAGACCGAATTGAAAACCTTTGTGTTTCTTATAAAAAAAAATTTCAAAAAAAAAACTGAAAAAAAAGTCGTTATTTTTGGGTTTACATTTGAGAAATCTTGGTTCCTTCCCTTTCGGATAAAAGCTCGCGGAAATCGCTTGTAGCTTGCATTTTGATTGGAACACCATTTGCTCCCATTTATGAACCCGATTTTGACCTTTCAAAAATCTCATCTCGTGTTTATTCCAAGGATGTGATTTGCAACATTTGTGCCTAACGGTGCTAGTACGCCCTTCCGGGTCTACTGTCCTCGCGACCGACACATTTGTATCTCCAACCTTATATCATCTTACCTCGAGTGAGCCTCGTTTCTCGGTAATTTGAATTAAGGTCTACAATTGCTTCTAGTAGTCACTAGAATGCTCGCTCCGAGCCTCATGTACTTGCATTCAGAACAATTGTATCCTCTATGGCTTTTTGCCTTCTTCACCTCGCTTGGACTGGGCCATGTTCCCTTGAGCGATTTGAAAAGACAAAACCATAGTTCATTCCCATTTATGATCACTATATTCTTGTGATTACTAATGGACGTGGTCTTGTTTCAGAAGTTTTCCAAAAACTAACAATGGCAGCTTCATTAACCATCACTTTCGATGAAAACAAATACCAACTCATGCTCCAAGAGAAGCAGAACAAGCATACTCATAAGCACCCTGCTAGCTGCCGAAGCGTCACCTCCCTTGGCAAATCTCAAAACACCGGGTCGACCTCTACTCCCCGGACTATCATCTTCGGGTCACTGGGACCGTTCCCACTTCCCGTAGAAGAAACCAAACCTGTTAAGAAGCAAAAGATCGCCCCGCAACGTGTCACTGCCATGACCCCAAGGGTGAACATGAAGAAGCCTAAAGCCCATGGCAACCCCACGAAGCCATAACTCGCAGAGAACCAGGTATACTTCGCCAAAACAAAGGGGGTCCCGAATATCTGCAAGGTCAGCATACTTGGCCCCTCTGAAAGAAAACCGGTTCAATCCTCTTGCATACATGAAGGAAGAGAAATCAGCCTCTTGCCTGACATAGAAGTTAACCCATCATGAGTCGGCTTGCTCTTACAAGCCAAAAATCAAGTCATACATCACCCTATTAGTTTTATGGTCTAAATACCAGTATATGATGAATAAATTGATTAATTTCTTTATTTATCAATATATATTATTGCTTTCCTTTCATGAGATGAATGGTGTTTTATTACTTGTTTGCACATAACCAATACAATTGACATAATGATTCATGAGATGAATCGGAGTTCACAAGTATACTAGATGTTATATATGTGTGTGGATGAGATCCACATACAGGAGACATGTATTGCAAATTTTATACTTAAATATCTTCACAACCAGTGATGAGATTGGGCATTTCATCTGACAAGGTTACAACACTTTCATCACTATGAGATAGTGTGATTTGTCTTGATCATCAAAATGTAAGATTTTGGATCATGGTGTTGGTACATTGGATGTATTGAAGGACCATGAGAAGCACCTTATATACACTGTCTTTACTTTAAGGTCTACTCTCATAATTCCCTAGCAATAGGTTCATAATCCTGAGACATTAATGAACTCAAGTTTCTATCTATTCATTTGCTTTGAGTCACCAATGAGTGAGGCCAATTGTAGGTCAACACCTCGGTGATTTGGGTACATGGTAGTAAAGCTGTGGGAACATTCAATGGTCAAGATGGAATCTATCTTTAATATCCCTTTGTGCCAATTAATGGATTTATCATTGGTAAGTGCGCACCCATTCCAATTAAGAGTTAATTGGATCTGTACCAAATGAATATTATAATTAATTGGGGCTCAAGGATAATAATATATTGATCTATTTTGGTGGACAGGTCCAATTGATCCATGGATATAGATGGAGGGGCCTACTTGTGGTAATTGGGAAGTTTAGGGTCTTCATTGTAATTTATTCCTAAGACTGGAGTGCAATTGCATTTATATAGTGGAGTTATTTGCAACTAACTGTGGGCCCGGATTGCACATGAGATGTGGGGTCACGTGTCTCAGTTGGAGCCAGCTTTCTAAGGAATCCCTAGTGGTCCCCACGCTAGCCCAAGATATTAGAAAGATACTAATTATAGTAGAACTCTAAAAGGAAATACAAAGTTACTATTTCTATTTAAAGTGAGACTTCTAATAGTGGTAATAGTAAGTTACTAATTATTAATGGAAGTGAGACTTCTATTTTAATTAGTAAAAGAGGAAGTTACTAATCATATTTGAAGTAAGACTTCTAATTGTGATATGGTAAGAAACTAATTGTTATAGAAGTAAGACTTCTATTTTAATCATTAAGAGGAGGTTGCTTAAGTGTTATAAAAGGAGAGAGAGGAGGCTTGGACGTCCCATGCATTGATTCCACCTAGGGATTCACGCCCATCATCATCTTCCTCTCTTGTGCAAGTTGTTGCACATCACTTCCCTCTTCTAGTTTCTCTTCTAGTTTCCTCTAGGGTTTTTCTCTTGGAGATTCCACCATCTTCTTGAGAAAAGAGAATCTGATACGGGTCATAGCGTGGAAGATCAAAAGGTGTTGGAAATTCTAATTTGATTAGTGAAGGTGTTCATCATCAAAGAAAGAATTCAGATTCTCCATTAGAGCACAACTAAGCTCCAAAGGTATAATCTACATCCTTGTATGTTGTGGATTTCGTGGTTGCATGTTTAGGTGTTGTTTTCTATCTTCTAGATATGTTATATTGCTGTACATGATTTATGAGTTTGAGGGATTGCATCCTGGATTGGATTTATTGCCTTTTAGATAGTTGATCCCTACATCAAGTGGGTCAAAAGTTTTTGAAACCTATCTGAATGGCCCACCTATTTTCCAACAATTGGTATCAGAGCCATACCTCATCTCTAATCATGTTAGATCAACAATCTAGATCTAGTCTTTGCATAAGATGCGAAGATGATAGACCTAGGGCTATGTAAGGATCAATTATGATTGGGTTGGTTTACGTTATGTAGTAAATCCATGTTTGGATAGTCACAAAAGGGTTTAATTATGTTGGAAGGATGGTAGGATGCCATTGAAAGCCTTCAAAAGTGTTTTGGAGGTGTTTGGACTCGAATTCAAAAAACCCAATTTTCTGCCTTCGTCAGGCGAGTCGACCTGGCCTCGTGCTCAGTCGACCGGGTGCCTAAAGGGTCGGTCAACCGAGCACAAGTCTAGGTCGACCGGGAACACAGGATCGTTTCATTATTTGATCCTGATTTTTTGGTCCGGGGGCGCTGCCCCCGAACCCCTCTGTGAAGTGCATGTATTAAAAGGGTGGTTGCTTTTGGCATCTTGTTTTTCCATTGTGTTTTGGTAACCTGGTTTTGTGAGATGCTTTGTTGTGTGAGATACTAACTTACAGATGATCATGTCCTCTCCATATGGCCCACAAGTCTTTTGCTTTCTATTTATGGTTATTGGTTTATTTAAGGCTAAATGTAAAAGGCATCATAGTTTCCTTGGTTTCCCGTGAAAGGGCAAGGCATGATGAATTTCCCTGTAGCCCTTTTATTTCCATGTTTAGATTACCATGTAAGTCTCATAATCGAGGCATAGGAATTTATGTAATTTTTCTAAATTTGTAAATTCTGGCGATGTCCAAGACGAAGAAGGAAAACGATGTTGGACTCCTAATCAAAGAGTGTCACGACCCCGGACCGGGCCCCCTAACGAGCCAAGTCCGGGATCGGGACTAAATGATGATGATAATCTACATCAACAGTTTAATAGTAACATACGTTTATTTAATTTCCCACAGGTGTCCGCGGTGAGGATATCCCAACCATAAATGAGTATTTCTTTTGAGTGCGGAAGCATGTAGCAAATCAAATAGTCAAACTATCCTTAGTCATAAAGACAATATCACAAGTATAAAATACTGTATCAGAATGAGCAATGATCATAAGCATGTTTCCCAAAAGTAGTTAAAGTTTAAACAAAAGATCATTTAGTTACATTTCCCCAAAATTATACGCCAACAAAGGCCAATATAACAAAACAGTAATCCAAGAATGATTAAATAGTTTTCCCCATCATGTCACGTCTCTCGTAGCAATCCCGATGTCTACATGACATCGTCAGCACGCCACTCGACTAAGGGCTGGGGTTCACCTACCGCCTCCTCCGGCTCCTCCTCAAGGTAGCCGGCAACGGAACCTGAGTACCAAAGCAAATGGGTCAGACACGACGGTCTGGCAAGAGAGTGAAAAGATATAACAACATATAATAAAGGAAATATCTTGAAAAGCATAGAAATGTGTTTGAGCAAGAACTCTCATAAATGAGATAAATCATTTACTAGAAAACAACTAAATAAGATAAAACATGTAAGGTAACCAAGGAATCGGGAACTAACAAAATGGCAATCACATAAAGCTATGTCCTCTATCACTAAAGTGACAAAAGTATAACGGGACGTTGGTCTCAATCACACAAGGTGAGGAGATTCAACGAAAAGCATATATACAATATAAATATACGGGACGGGACGACGGTAGCGAACCGGGTATCGGGACAAGACCACGGTAATAAACCAGGTATCGGGATCCAAACTGCAGCTGGAGGGACGGGAGAAGGATCTCCAAGTCGGTTGATCAAACCGACAAGGTTATCCAAGCTTAGTGATGCCGACTCATAGGTCAATTAACAAATCAAGACATGAACAAGTAAATCAAGTGCAAGTAAATAAATGGGCGGGACAAGAATGCTCAAAGACATAACTTTCATTTCATGTCGGGCAATGCATTTCGGGACAAGTGAATGTTACTAGTGTAAATATCATGCTTTCGGGAAAACAAGTCGTGAAATGCAAATCTTGGAAATGAGGTGAAACAATGAACTATTACGATTTCCGTAAAATATTGGTTTCAAGATTTATTTAAAGTGGATAGGGGTCCCGTATGTCAATTGCAATAAAGATTTGGTACTCCTTGAGTTTGAAGACATTCCGGGCTCCTTATGCACTTTACGATTTTCAAAACTTTAAACGAGCTTATGGATAATACTAGATGCTATGATAGGAAAATCCAACTATAAACAGTCCATCCTTAGTATGGTGTTAGTCCCGAAGCATCGTACAATCTACTCAGTCACCGAAAGGGATAGGGTTCGCGATAACCAAGGAAATAAACCTCGCTTATAGATATAAGAAGGATTTTGCGTTGTCCCATCCCGTTCAAGATTGAAATGGATTGGACTTCGATGTAACCGAGCCAACCGTGAGGAGTGTCGGCTCAAGACATCCTCACATATAGTCCAATGAGTCCAAATAGGGTAGCCAAGGTCCCACCTAAATCCATCTTAAAACAGGGTGAAAACTCATTCCAGCAGAAATTTCCCAGTTGGCCAGGTCGACCTGGCCCAGGCTCGGTCGACCTGGTCCCTGTGTGCCCGGTCGACCGGCCATGGGCCAGGTCGACCGGGAGTTGTAAATTAAATGGGACTGTATTTTTTCGTCAGTGTGTCCCAGGTCGACCTAGCCCCTGCCAGGTCGACCGGGCACACTGCGGAACAGAACCCAGTTTCTGTTCTGCAGTGGCCTGGTCCTCTTCTTTTTCCCTCCTTCCAACACATAATCAACCATTACAAGACTAGAGATAAGAAAACTATAAACTCATGTTTTCAAGACATTAAATGAAGCTAACAAGATGCATTAAGAGCATTTATTTCAACAATGTAAACCAATAAAAGCATGAACAATCCATTAATGTTTCACCAAACCATTTTAAAACTCAAAACACCTAATCATTCACTTGCCACAAGTCCAAGATAGCAGTACCAAGCTTCTAATCACCTCTTAAGCTCAATTCCAAGCTACAATAAAAAAAACCCCCAAAAACAAACCCTAAAATGGGTCAAACAAAGATTGAAAAGGATAGAACTTTCAATAATACAAATGAAGCTTCTCAAGGGCTAGAGGAATACTAATCTAGGAGATGAAGAAGATTACTTACTTGGATGACCTTCAAATGAGATGAGCTAGCTCAAAGGAAGTCTCAAAGTTGATGGATTTCTCTACAAAAGGTATCAAAAGGAAGCTTGCAAGATGAGGAAGAGAATGGTGATCTCCATTTCAATGTTGGTGCAAGGTTAGTGTGGATTGGAGATGGAGAAAGCAAGAAGAAGAAGAAGAAGTTGCAAGAAAACCCTAGGTTCAGTTGTTGTGCTGGAACATGGAGAATGAATGGAAATGAAGAGTTGGTTTCCCTTTGTTAACAAATGGGGTTGGGTCCCACAACTAAAGAAGCTTGTTTGGCTGAAATCATCTCTTTCGGGATCTCGGATGAATACGACGAAGAAGGAAGAATTGGTCGTCAAAATATCTAGTTTCCAAAAAGTATATGTTTCGTGGGTTTTGGGGATATCAAGTTTTGGGTACAGGTTTAGTGTAAAAGGATTGTTCTGCCCCTCAAGGCTTGTAAATCGGGTTTCGGGGCCTCGAATGAAAACGGGATCAACATGAAAGTTGTAGGGATCACTAAGATAAATGAAACAGAATAAAAATGCAATTCACAAAGATTTTGAAAAATCCTCTAAGTAAAAGTCAAGTCAAAAGGGGAACCCCCAAAGGGCCCCACTAGTTACCAAAACACTCAAATCTGCCCAAAACTAGAACTAAAGCTATTCCAAACCCAACTTAGCCAAAATCACTAATCAAGCTTAGCACTAACACCCAACTTAACTAGCAATAATCGGGTTCACTCGGGTCGGGGTCTTACAAAGAGCTTGAAGATTACCAAAAGAGTTTTGGAGTTGCCCACAGAGTTTGAGGAATTCCAAAGTTTTGGAAAGTCTAGAAGTCCAAGAAATCTATTCCGCTAGGGCCATGTGGAGGAGAGTACTAGTTTCTAATTTTAGCACTTTCTATTTATGGATGCATGCTTAATTTAGAATATTTCCAAATCTGATCCAAACATAGCAAGTTACTAAAATTGGTCAAATCAAATTAATTTTTGGAAAGAGTTCTAATTAGTGTTGATGACCCATGAGATGGACACATTAGTAACACTAATTTAAGAAACTGAACTTTCCTAAAAATAACTTGACTTGGAACCAATCTTTGATCATATCATGAGATGATTTGATGTTCATATATATATATATATATATCTGTGTGTGTGGGCCCTAATACCTTACAAGGAAATCCTCAATTCTAAAATATTAAGTGGGAGCGGGGCATTTATATTTAGAAATCCCCATGGTTTTCCACCATAGGTCCATTGTAAGGAAAGTATTAGCCTCGCGCCATCTTGAGAATGGTCGTTCCCCACCGAGGGCTTTTACTTGTCTGGTTACTAGATATAGATCTCCTATGGATAGTGTTGGTGAGACGAGGCGGGGGCCCACTCCCCAAGGAGGAGTTGCTCGCAACGGTTGTCTTGCAATGCTAGTTGGTGGGTCACACTTAACTAAAATAATGATGTAGTATCCCCAAGGATTTTCCTCATTTATTTTAGAAACCGAAGCTAATCGGGAGTCATTCATTATTTGGTATGAGATACCTAGATAATAATGAATGAAGGGGATCATGGAAAGTTAGTCTTAATCCTAATTTTGACCAACTTTGATCCGCACCAATCTAGGTGGTATTCGTACTCCCGGGGATTGGGATTCCGATGTATTCTGAATTTAGTGGTTATGAGGATTCCATATAAATTTGGTAGAATACTAAACTCTAATGTCATTTCAATTCGTTAATTGAATGTATGGTTATGTGCTACAGTATTTTAAGCATGAATTCAAATACTTTCAATCCACTTGCGATCATCCTCAACCAGAATAAGTTGATGGAACCCAACTTTATAGGCTGGAAAAGGACCCTGGATATTATCCTGACAGCTTCAGGATGCAGATATGTCCTTACCATACCCTCCCTTCCTGAGCTTGAGCTTCATGCACCTCAGTATGAAAAGGACCTTTACACCGAATGGACAAAAGACAATGAGGTAGCTAGATGTTTTATACAGACATCGATGTCTAGTGTTTTACAATACCAACATCAATCCTATAAGTCAGTATACGATATTATATCGAACTTAAAGGAGATGTTTGCGGACCAGGTTAGACCTGCTAGGCAAGCTGCTATGAAGGTGCTGATAAACACTAAGATGGCTGAGGGAACCCCAGTACAAAACATTTGTTGAAGATGAGTCTCGCACTAAATGAGTTAGATGTACTGGGTGTTACGATTGATAAAGAATCGCAGATCGACATGATCCTTCAGTCACTACCGGATTCTTTCAATCATTTCGAGATCAATTATAATAAATTGGAAATGACCATAGCTGAGCTGTCTCACCAGCTGGTAGTGACTGAGGAAATCATGAAGAAAGAGCAAAATTCCCTCATGACAGAAAAGTCATTTGCTAGGATCAAGCCGAAAGGCAAAGATCGAGATAGCAAGAAGAAATCAGTCATCAAGGGTCCTAAGTTGGAGAACGGTTCTACTTGTAGTATGGCCAAGGCTAAGGGTACAGGAGTAAAAGGAAAGTGTTTCCATTATGGTAAGACAGGACATTGGGAAATGAATTGTCCAGAATATCTGTCTAAGAAGAAGACCTCAGGTATGATTGAGTCACTTATTTCTGAAGTTAGTTTTGCAACTGGTACTTCAGAATCTTGGTGTATGGACTCCAGGGTAACTGATCACATTTGTAATTCATTGCAGGGGTTCAGGAAAACCAGGAGGTTCAGTGACGGAGAAATCATTGTCAACCTAGGATCTGAAGCTAAGGCAGAGGTTGTTTCAGTGGGAGTTATTACATTATGTTTTATAAATGATAAATTGGTTTTGTCAGACACGTTATATGTACCGTCCTTACTGTGGAATTCAATTTCAGTTTCTAGTTTGGTGAATAAGAGTTATTCTATTACTCTTGGTACTGAAATTGTCATAAAGAGATATGGTACTTTTATATATTCTGACAAGGTAATCAATGGAATTTATTTGTTAATCCCACAATGTATGAGATACATGATACTGAAACAATTAATAGACCATCATTAAAGAGGAAATCACCTTATCTGATCCAACAAAACTTTGGTACTTAAGGCTAGGTCATATAAACCTAAATAGGATTGACAGGCTACTAAAAGATGGTATCTTGTCTTCATTGATGGTAGAACCAATGCCTGTCTGCGAGTCCTGTCAGGAAGGTAAAATGACCAAAAGAACCATTTTCACAAAGGGCAATAGGGCCAAAGATTTGTTGGAATTAGTGTATATTGATATGTGTGGACCCATTAATGTCAGGGCCAGAGGAGGATATCTCTTCGCTGATTTTATGGGATACTTATTAGAAAATGGGATTTTATCCCAATTGTCTGCTCCTGGTATGCCTCAACAGAATGCAGCAGTAGAAAGAAGGAACCAGACTCTTTTAGATATGATCAGGTCTATACTGAGTTTCTCAGGATTACCTATATCCTTTTAGGGATACGCCTTGGATACTGCGATGTACATACTAAACCTCGTACCATCTAAGTTTATACCTAAGATTCCCTAGGAGTTGTGGTTCAGGCGAAAGCCTAGTCTACAACATTTACACATTTGGGGTTGTCCAGCACATGTACTAAAGGTTGAGACGGATCAGTTGGAAGCGAAGTCGGGAGTTTGCACGTTTGTAGGATATCCTAAATGAACTAAAAGTTGGTTATATTATAATCCCAGAAAGCAGAAAGTGATTGTGAGCACTAATGCGGTTTTTCTGGAGGAAGATTATATAATAGACCGGAAACCTTTAGAAAAAGGTGATCTTGGAAGAAATTCAAGAGCAAACAATTCTAAATCCTAGGATGACCAAACCTGAGGAAGAAGCGCCCTTACCGGACCCAGTAGTTACACCAGTGCCTCGTCGTAGTGGGAGGATTGTCAGACCCCTTGACAGGTTCTCGTTCTTGGGAAAGTCTTACGAGGCAGTCCCGGAAGAACCGGAACAAGATCCCTGTAACTATGATGAAGCAATTAATGACATAGATTCGGGACGTTGGCAAGATGCTATGAAAGCTGAGATGGAGTCTATGTACTCTAATCAGGTCTGGACACTTGTGGACTTGCCTGCCAATATCAAACTTATTGGGTGCAAGTGAGTCTACAAGAGAAACAGAGGACCAGATGGAAGAGTTGAGACCTTTAAAGGTCAGGCTTGTTGCGAAAGGATATACTCAGAAAGAAGATATTGATTATAAGAAAACCTTCTCGCCGGTAGCCATGCTCAAGTCCATCCGGATACTCTTATCCATAGCGGCTCATCTCGATTACGAGATTTGGCAAATGGATGTCAAGACGGCGTTTCTGAACGGCCATCTTGAGGAAGACATCTATATGATGCAGCCGGACGGTTTTATAGCAAGTAACCAAAAGCAAAGAGTTTGCAAGCTGCAGAAGTCCATTTATGGACTGAAGCAGGCATCCCGAAGCTGGAATATTCGTTTTGACCAAGGAATTAATTCAGTTGATTTTTGTCAAAATCTGGATGAGTCATGAGTGTACATGAAAAGTAAAGGAGGCAGGGTAATTTTTCTAGTCGACGACGTCCTTCTCCTTGAGAGTGGTATATGGATGTTGTCAATAGTAAAAGGTTTAGTTGGCTAAGACTTTTGATATGAAGGACTTGGGAGAAGCCAGTCGCATCCTAGGGATCAAACTCCATTGAGACCGGATAAATAGGATGATAGGCTTATCCCAATATGCATACATAGATAAGGTATTGGTACGGTTTGCTATGCAAGACTCCAAGAAGGGTATTACACCTTTCAGGCATGGAGTGCACCTTTCCAAGGATCAGTGTCCCAAGACACCTGAGGAAAAGGAGGAGATGAGGTTGATACCATACGCTTCGGGTGTCGGTAGCCTCATGTATGCTATGTTATATACTAGACCGGATATCTGTCATTCATTGGGCTTAGTCAGCAAATATCAGTCTAACCCAGGTCCTAACCATTGGACTGCTATAAGATGTGTTCTCAAATCCTTGAGAAGGACTAAATATCACATGTTGATTTACGGCAGTAATGAGTCGGTTACATAGATACTGACTTCCAGTCAAATAAGGATTCCAAGAAATCAACTTCTGGGTATGTGTTTATGTTGTAGCTGCTTGAGAAGCAGCTAAAGAAGCAGATTGGCTCAAAAGATTCCTTATGGAACTTGGAGTGGTGCTTTTGGCAGGACAACCGCTCACAGTTTACTGTGATAACAGCAGGGCAGTCTTATAAGTCCAAGGAACCCAGGAGCCAAAAGCATGTACAGAGGTTATAACGAATGGTCAGAGAGATTGGGCAGAGAGGTGATACTGCTATCACCTAGATAGACTCTGTAGACAATCTGGGAGATCCCTTTACTAAGTCTTTGGGCAGTAAGTAGATAGGATCTGCATGAGATGCAACCCTTACTGGCATTGAGCCCAAGTGGGAGATTGTTAGTTTTATGGTCTCAATACCAGTACATGATGAATAAATTGATTAATTTCTTTATTTATCAATATATATTATTGCTTTCCATTCATGAGATAATTGGTGTTTTATTACTTGTTTCCACATAACCACTACGAATGACATAATGATTCATGAGATGAATCGGAGTCCACAAGTATACTAGATGTAATATATGTGTGTGGATGAGATCCACATACATGAGACACGTATTGCAAATATTATACTTAAATATCTTCACAACCAGTGATGAGATTGGGCATCTCATCTGACAAGGTTGCAGCACTTTGATCACTATGAGATAGTGTGATTTATCTTGATCATTAGAATGTAAGATTCTGGATCATGGTGTTGGTACATTGGATGTATTGAAGGACCATGAGAAGCACCTTAAATACACTGTCTTTAATTTAAGGTCAGCTCTCATAATTCCCTAGAAATAGGCTCATAATCCTGAGATATTAATGAACTCAAGTTTCTATCTATTCATTTGCTTTGAGTCACCAATGAGTGAGGCCAATTGTAGGTCAACACCTCGGTGATTTGGGTACATGGTAGTAAAGCTGTGGGAACATTCAATGGTCAAGATGGAATCTATCTTTAATATCCCTTTGTGCCAATTAATGGATTTATCATTGGTAAGTGCGCACCCATTCCAATTAAGAGTTGATTGGATCTGTACCAAATGAATATTATAATTAATTGGGGCTCAAGGATAATAAGATATTGATCTATTTTGGTGGACAGGTCCAATTGATCCATGGATATAGATGGAGGGGCCTACTTGTGGTAATTGGGAAGTTTAGGGTCTTCATTGTAATTTATTCCTAAGACTGGAGTGCAATTGCATTTATATAGTGGAGTTATTTGCAACTAACTGTGGGCCCGGATTGCACATGAGATGTGGGGTCACGTGTCTCAGTTGGAGCCAGCTTTCTAAAGAATCCCTAGTGGTCCCCACGCTAGCCCCAGATATTAGAAAGATACTAATTATAGTAGAACTCTAAAAGGAAATACAAAGTTACTATTTCTATTTAAAGTGAGACCTCTAATAGTGGTAATAGTAAGTTACTAATTATTAATGGAAGTGAGACTTCTATTTTAATTAGTAAAAGAGGAAGTTACTAATCATATTTGAAGTAAGACTTCTAATTGTGATTTGGTAAGAAACTAATTGTTATGGAAGTAAGACTTCTATTTCAATCAGTAAGAGGAGGTTGCTTAAGTGTTATAAAAGGAGAGAGAGAAGGCTTGGACGTCCCATGCATTGATTCCACCTAGGGATTCACGCCCATCATCATCTTCCTCTCTTGTGCAAGTTGTTGCACATCACTTCCCTCTTCTAGTTTCTTTTCTAGTTTCCTCTACGGTTTTTCTCTTGAAGATTCCACCATCTTCTTGAGAAAAGAGAATCTAATACGGGTCATAGCGTGGAAGATCAAAAGGTGTTGGAGATTCTAATTTGATTAGTGAAGGTGTTCATCATCAAAGAAAGAATTCAAATTCTCCATTAGAGCACAACTAAGCTCCAAAGGTATAATCTGCATCCTTGTATGTTGTGGATTTTGTGGTTGCATGTTTAGGTGTTGTTTTCTATCTTCTAGATAGGTTATATTGTTGTACATGATTTATGAGTTTGAGGGATTGCATCCTGAATTAGGTTTATTGCCTTTTAGATAGTTGATCCCTACATCAAGTGGGTCAAAAGTTTTTGAAACCTATCTGAATGGCTCCCCTATTTTCCAACACACCCTTTATCTCAACAGGGGCTGAACTCGCGAGATTCAAAGCTTCGCTACAACAGTCAAAGGACCGGGTCCAAATCCTATCTATGCCCGGCTTCAAAGAAGACAGGCTCGGCTGCTGCACTCGAGGGAGTACATCCTTCATTGCTAAAGCCCAGCCAGAGCTGACAGAAGCTCAAATTACATGTCGTATACGTCGCCACAAGTCATATCGACAAAAGAGGCTAGAGAAGCAAAGGACCCAACATCCTATCCTCCAATTCTCCCAAAAGTGGGTTGAAAAAGAAAGATCCAATCAAGTTGTTGCTGTCCATTTGGTTGGCAAAACCAAAAGACGTCAGAAGTCAGCAACTAAACTTCATGTCCGATGACCGGTGACTCGCAGTGTCTCCCGGACACGAAGACATCTAGAAGAATCTTCTACTCTTTCAAGCCAAGGACAATGGAGTGATCCTTCCTCAAGCTCTTCAAGAATGAGCCCCAGCTCAGTCACCAGGACAATCTCCTCGTTCGAATCACTGGAGATGAATGTCTTGGCTACAAACTCTGAGCCACCTCGCAATCCACCTCCTGATGAAACGACCGCATGGATCAAGTAGTTGGAGCAAGGTCGGCAAAGGATTGAGGCTCTGATGAAAAAT
Source organism: Cinnamomum chago (assembly GCA_038049695.1). NCBI lineage: Eukaryota > Viridiplantae > Streptophyta > Magnoliopsida > Laurales > Lauraceae > Cinnamomum > Cinnamomum chago. The sequence goes on from CP142451.1 coordinate 59,826,540, forward strand.
CTTCTTCTCGCTTCTCAACGTGAAGAAGACAACCAACCTCCTCCAGATAACGAGGAAAATGCAGAAAACAATGAGTCAAGTGCCCTTACCAAAAAAGACGTTGACGATATCCTCGTCAAGGCAAGAGAAGAGGATACACTGAAGAAGCATGGGATCAAGCCACCATATCCCTTATGGATGGACTCGGTCCCATTTCCTGCAAAATTCAAGCAACCTACTCTCTAAACATATATGGGGAAAGGTTCAGCCAGACAGCACATCATCCACTTCAAAATACTGACGGGAGCTATCGCGGATTAAGATGCCCTCAAGATCTGTCTCTTTGCAAATACCCTAAAAGGATGGCCTTCAATTGGTACTCCACTTTGCCAGAGGACTCCATCCAAAATTGGGCCATGCTAGAGACACGGTTCCTGACTCACTTCAAAGGTGAGGATCAACCTGTCACTATGGCACAACTCTGCAACCTAAAACAGGGAGAGAATGAGTCAACTTACGACTTCATTCACAAGTGGAAGGCGATGGCATACAAATGCTCCGATGTGCTGCCACAAACGTCATTCGTCGACATTTGCCGTAACAACATGAGAGCGAGGGTCCGCTCCATGATTATCGGCAACAAATCAAAAAACTTTGGAGAACTCCTAAAAGCAGCTATGGAGGCTGAAATGGTGGTCAAAGACCTCAACAGTCAGCAGTCATCAAAGAAAGAGCCGGCTACCATTACGACCTCAAAGCCAAAGAAAAAGGAGGTTCTTAATGTGCAAACCAAGTCAGCTCCTCAACAGCCAAAGAAAGCTGAAAACAAAGCTGCAGGTAAGGAATCGGAACTCTCTGATGCATTCAGAGAACGAGTAGAGAAAAAATACCCGTTCAATGAAGATGTTGAAGAAATCTCACCTTGCCTGAGCCCAAAAGACCGGGAGGTGTTGGCCAAACCAATGATCCTCGGTATTTTCCATACCATCAGATGATCTCACATCCTCTCAATCAATGCTTCGTTGTGAGAGAGAAGATCTACGAGATGTGAAAAAATGGAGTCATCACCTTTGACAAAAACTATGGGTCTGCCTCCGTCAACATGGTGTCGTATGGACAAACTTCAAAGTCACCAAAGGAGAAGACCGCTACTTCCTTTAAGGTGATAAAGATGACTCAGACGTCCCAAGAGTTGGTTCCTTATCCAACACCAGACGGACAACCTATATGGGTACATCCCGATCTCCTAGAAGATGAAAATTGGGAGATCGACAAAACAAAGCCTACCGCTCATCAGCAAAGGCAAGCCAAGAGACAACTCCGTAAGCTCAAACAGCGAGAGAAAGCTCAATCAAAGCAAGAAGTCCTTGAAAAGGCAGAGACTTCTTCCACTACTTCGCTGGGGGCAACGGAAGAATCCAAGGCTTCAAAGGTGGTAAGAAAATTCACCCTTGGTGATTTCATGCCACCTCAATTCAGAAATGAAACTATGCAGGGGGCATCATACTCTTGCAATTCGGTGATTGGATTCTCCATGGATGGATACGAGTCCAGTGACACCACCAGTGACACCGACGAGTGGGAGGAATCCCTTGAAACATGAGAATACCTCTCCGATGAAGAATGGGTTCCCGAATCTCATCTTATGTCGATAATCTGGTATAACCATATCAGCAACAAGGATCTTGGTCTGATGATGAAGGAGACCAAGAGGCTATTCAAGAAAATGTTGTTGACTCAGCACCCTTCAACGCTCCAGTGGAACCTAATCGTGTTGAACCACAAGGGGTAGACGAAGAAGAAGATTTGGCTCCCATGCCTGATCTTGAAGAGCATGCGAGGATCTTGCAGCGCCTTGCCTTAGAACAAGAGCAAGATCTTCGTGATCAAAATCCGGAGCCGGAAGTCCCTGGAAATCAACAGGTACCTCCTCCCTCAACTCCTGAAAATGGAGAAAACTGTTTGATAGATGATCCTCTCACATCCGATGATGAGCCTGACTCCCAACAGTCCACTCTGGGGGGATCTCCTATCAAGGCAACTTGCAATGTGATAGTTCAGGATGATAGTGCCTCTGAAGCATCATCTACCGAACTCACGTACTCTCCGGCTACACCTGATAGTATATCTTCCGGAGTTACATTTTCCCAGGTGACTTCCACTGAGATAACACTTTCTCAGCCTTCGTCCCCTGAAATTGTGACAACACAACTCACAGCTCTTCCGACCAATCATCCTGAAGAAACTTCAGCCGATGGAGACCTGGTCAATTGGTCCCAGATACCTGACCTCATAGGAGACGTCTGGACCGACAAATTACTCAATAAAGAGAAAAGTTGCTGGATGTTGTTCAGGACTTGTTCCCGGAAAATGCTCCATGTAACGCAATCACTGAGGATGGTGACTCTGCTGCAGACATATCTTCAGCAAACGAGAAGGATCAACCCATGGATCTCAAGGACAATCTTCCAAATGAAGACCCTTGTCAAGAAGCTCTTGAAGTTGGTAGAGGTACCCGTTCTGGCCGGGATTACCACAAAAATTACAACCAATCTTCTTCTTCTTCTTATGTAAATCCTTCGGGAAAAGATCTTGTAACCGCCCCAAGTGGCAAAACTAATGAACATGCAGGCCCGAAGGAGGGTTTCAAGTACGACTTGATTGAGCACTTCAAACACATACCTGCACGACTACATATCCTTGATTTATTACAAATGTCTCCACACACTCATGATAATCTCATTTCAGAACTACAAAGGCTGAATGCAGATGTCGACAAACATGCCCCACAAGTCCTACAAATTGAAATGGACTATGGGGTCAAAGAATCAAATACTCCCTTAAAGGAAGAAAAGAAGAAAATCGAGGGATCAGGCATTGAATGCCTCTCGGTACAGAAAGCAGCATGTGCAGCGATCGCCATCAGTAAGGATGACCTCCTGCTAGGCGAGACAAAGCACAACCGACCCCTGTACTTCACAAGGTACATCAAAGAAATGCCGATACACAAAGTCCAGATTGACCCAGGTTATGCACTCAACCTCATCTCTACTTCGGCGCTTGAAGAGATGCGCATCCCACCTAGCAAGCTGAGTCACACGTCTGTATCCATCTTTGGGTACGACGAGAGTGCTCAAAGGCCTATCGGTAAAATCAGGTCCAAGTTGCACATCGGTGATCTTATCTCTGAAGTCACTGTGTATGCAATAAAAACCCCCTCATGCTACAACATCGTTCTTGGACGCCCCTGGATACACGAGAATGGTGTCGTCCCTTTAACTCTACATCAATGCATCAAATTCGTCGGCAACGACGGCTCAATACATCGAGTGTTTGCAGACAAAAAGCCCTTCAAAGGCAAAGAAGTTCATTTTGCAGATGCTTAAATGTACAAAGATGAAAAAGAAGAAAAGGGGGAAGAAACAGCGCCTTTCGCCAAATATCTCCAGAAAGATAAAGGCAAGGCTCCTTAGTGATCATCAGAAGAAAACAAACCCTCTGGCAAATCCAAAGAGAAAGATCCATCTCCCTTAAATCTTTAGAGCCTTTGGTCATAACAACCAAAGCAAAGAAGGCAAAGCAAAAGTCTGAGGGCAAGTTTGTTGTCTCCTTCGTGTCTATCACGCAAGACACGGATTCAGACTCAGAGCCAGAAAACGACGCACCGTCGAGCCAAGCTGACACTCAGCAAATTCAGCTTGCTTTACCTCCAATAGACACACATGCTAACGTAGAAGATCCTACGTCTGCTTCCTTTGTTGTTCCAGCAACTTCAGCGGAAGAGAAGCCAATCTTCTTCCACATATCAGAAGCTTCCTCATCAAATTCCATGCTTAAACCTTTCCAAAACGAAGGTATGCCTCAACTATTTCTATATAGTCCTGTGGCACAAGCTATTATGAAGAAAATGGGTTATGACACTCAAAACCCAGTCGGTCTGGGGCAAGGTCGTCATATCCTCACACCATTGGAGCCCACCTTAACCAAAAGTCAACTGGAAGATTGGAGACTCTACGGTCATGTAGAAAAAGCCTCACATGGGTTGGGATATGATCCCGACACTCCCATGAGAAAGTTGACACAAATGTTGAGGAGTCGATTTGCCGACCAAGCCTCAACATCTCATGTCCTTGAAGACATCAATCTCCCTGGATATCTCTTTGAAGAGTCACCCGTCAAGGATCCAGGAAGCTCTACCAGTTCGTACGATTTCTCTGATGATGAAGAGGAATTGTCCGGTGATACAGACATGTGGCGTTCTGACCCAGAAGAACCGTTGTCTCCAAAAGAAATACCTTACTTCAACCCAGTTTCAACAAGCGATTGGGATCACCTCATAGCAAGCCTTAAGAAGATCACTGATCCTGAAGACCCATGGCCAGAAATAAAGCCTTGGCCTGAAAATGCCCTTGAAACTTCAGAAGGTTTCGTTGAGTTGGAAGCCACCGAAAATATTGTGGATGAACCACCTTCGAACCTTCCAACAGAAGATCCTATTCAAAATATAGACTTGGGAACACCAGATAACCCACGTCCAGTATTCATAAGCAAGAATATAAAGGATGATGAGTTGCCTGAGTATATCAGAGAAATAGCAGTCCACAAACTCAATCTGCAAAAAGTGTCGCGACCTCGGACCGGGCCCCCGCGAAGGAACTGATCCGGAGTCGGGAACATTATTAATGAAGGTGGTGGTGGAATGATGAATAGATAACCACCTGCATTTATTTAATTTCCCACAGGTGTCCGCGGTGAGGATATCACAACCATTAATGAATATTTCTTTTAAGTGCGGAAGCATGTAGCAAATCAAATAGTCAGACTATCTCTAGTCATGAAAGCATTAACATCAAGTATCAATTACTGTATCAGAATGAGCAACGTTCTATAGCATGTTTCCCAAAAGTAAGTTAAAGTTTAACAAAAGATCACTTATTTACATACTCCAAAATTAGAGGCCAACAAAGGCCAATTTAAACAAAACAATAACCCAATGAATGGTTAAATAGTTTTCCTCAAAATGAAACGCCTCTCGTAGCAACCCGATGTCTACATGACATCGTCAGCACGCCACTGGAATAGAGTTTGCGGCTCACCTACCGCCTCCTCCGGCTCCTCCTCAAGGAAACCGGCAACGGGACATGAGTACCAAAGCAAATGGCTCAGACACGACGGTCTGTCAAGAGGATGAAAAGATACAACAACATGCAGTAATAAAAGAAATACCTTGAAAAGCATAGAAATCTGTTTAAACAAGAACTCTTATAAGGTAGATGAATCATTTACTAGAAAACAAGTAAACAAGAAAAAGCATATGAGGTATCCAAGGAATCGGGAACTAACAAGATGGCAATCACATAAAGCTAAGTCCTCTATCACTAAAGTGACGACAGTATAACGGGACGTTGATCTCAGTTACACAAGGTGAGGAGATTCAATGCAATTCATATATACAATATAAATATACGGGACGAGACCACGGTAGCGAACCAGGTATCGGGACGGGACCGCGGTAATAGACCGGGTATCGGGATCCAAACTGCAGCTGGCAGGACGGGAGAGGGATCTCCAAGTCGGTGGATCAAACCGACAAGGTATCCAAGCTTAGTGATGCCGACTCATAGGTTAAATAACAAATCGAGACATATGCAAAATACATCAAGTTCAAGTAAATAAATGAACGGGGCAATAATACTCAAATGCATAACTTCCATTTCATGTCGGCCAATACTCTTCAGGACAAGTCCATGTTACTAGTGTAACCATCATGCTTTCGGGAAAACAAATCATGTAATCTAAATCCTGGAAATGAAGTGAAACAATGAACTATAACCATTTCGGGTAAAATACTGGTTTCAATATCTATTTAAGTGAATAGGGGTCCCGTATGTCGATTATAATAAAGACTTGGTACTCTTCGAGTTTGAAGACATTCCGGGCTCTTTATGCACCTTGAAGTTTCTAAACTTCGAATGAAATCCTTGTGATATGGTTTCTTTCCACGAATGACCTCATACATTGTTTAGCAAATCTCGTTGCCATCGAGGGGTTCCTAGAGAATAGACCCAAACATTGAAATAGTTAAACATCGTCCCAAACATAGCCTTGCCCAATGGGGCCCCTCGCTCGAGCGGACTGGAGAGTTCGCTCGAGCGAGTCGCTCTCTGGAATGGCTGTCTGGGTGGGTTCGCTCGAGCGAAGTTGAGGTCGCTCGAACGAACTCATTAGGTCGAGCGAATATTTAAATGCGTTCGAACGAACAACTCTCTAGAATGAGTTCTGGGATGTCCGCTCGAGCGACCTAGGGTGCGCTAGAGCGACAAAGCTACTGGAATGCTCCGAACCCTTTTCTGGACAGGTCGCTCAAGCGAAGTGTCATGGTCGCTGGAGCGAACTATCCAGAAACTGATTCCGGACCAGTTCAGCTCCCCTCTATCCCTTCCTTCTACAACTCCCTTTTAGCCCCTTTTCCACATCAAATGAGGAGCCTAATACTTCAATCAAACTACATCAAATCCTTTCATCACATTCACCCCATTCTCTCCTCCATCAATAACACATTCAATATAAGAAGGGAAGAAGAAGGAAACCATTTCACATAAGAATACATATGTAACAAAACAAGAAGAAATTAAATGCTATGAGCTAACATATCTTTATGACCATAAATGCATCATTTAATACTCCATCAAGAACATTTATTTCAACAATGAAAATCCATAAAAGCATGAGAAGATCATTAATGTTTCACCAAACCATGTAAAACCCAAAAACACTCCAATCATTCACTTGCCTTAGGTCCAAGCTAGTCAAAAATCAAGTAAATCAAGCTCTAACAATCTTCCAAGACAATGGCCCAAGCTACAAGGCAAAAATCCCAAAATAGAACCCTAAAAGGGGTCAAACAAGGAATGAAAAGGATAGAACTTTCAATAATGCAAATGGAGCTTATCAAGAGCTAGAGGAACACTAATCTAGGAGATGGGGAGGGTTACTTACTTGGATGACCTTCACATGAAGAGAGCTAGCTCAAGGGAGGTCTCAAGGTTGGAAGATTTCTCCACAAATGATATCAAGATGAAGCTTGTAAGATGGGGAAGAAGATGGTGATTTCCATTCCAAGTTTGGTGCAAGATTAGTGTGGTTTGGAGATGGAGAAGCAAGAAGAAGAAGAAGAAGAGTTGCAAGGAAACCCTAAGCTCTCCTCTTGTGCTGGAACATGAAGAAGGAATGGAATGAAGAGTGGCTTCCCTATGTTAACAATGAGTTGGGTCCCACTACTAAAGGCACTAGTTTGGCTGAAATCATCTCTTTCGGGACCTCGGATGAATTCGACGAAGAAGGAAGAAATGATCGTCGAAATATCTAGTTTCCAAAAAGTATATGTTTCGCGGGTTTCGGGAATATCAAGTTTTGGGGTACAGATTTTGTGTGCAATGACTGTTTTGCCCTCAAGGCTATGAAATCGAGTTTCGGGATCTCAAACGAGGACAGAATCAACGTGAAAGTTGTAGGAATCATTAAGATAAATTAAACGAGTTAAGAAATCAATTCAAAACAATTCCGAAAAATCACTTAAGCAAATGCAAAGTCGAAAAAGGGAACCCCCAAAGGGCCCCACTAGCTAACAAGCACTCAAAGAAGCCCAAAACTAGAGTCAAAGCTATTCCAAACCCAACTTAGCCAAAATCACTAATCAAGCTTAGAACTAACACGCAACTTAATTAGCACTAATCGGGTCCACTCGGGTCGGGGTCTTACATCCTCCACCCCTTAGCGCATTTGGTCCTCCAAATGAAACCTAAGACTCACCTCTGGTAGGAGATGTGGGTATTTCTTCTGCACTTGGTGTCGTAATTCCCACGTTGCTTCTTCTGGTCCATGATTCTCCCATAGCACCTTTACCCACTGAATAGTCCGAGTCCTCAACTCTTGTTCCTTTGTATCGATGATCTGAACAGGCTTCTCAACATAGGTAGTATCCTCTCTGATCTCTAATGGCTCATGCCGGAATACATGCGACGGATCGGGGACATACTTCTTCAGTATGGACACATGGAAGACGTTGTGTAGGCCAGATAGCTCGGGTGGTAAGGCTAATCTATAAGCCACGTCACCGATCTTGCTCACAATGTCATAAGGTCCAATGTATCTCTGTGATAGCTTGCCCTTCTGTCCAAATCTCAATGTTCCCCTTGTAGGTGACACTTTCAAGAAAACCTTATCTCCTTCCTTGAACTGTAGGTCTTTGCGGTGGGAGTCTGCATAGCTCTTCTGTCTACTCCGGGACACCTTCAGACGTTCTTGAATCAACTTGATCTTGTCGTTGGTCTCACTAACCATAGTCGGTCCATGGAAACTGCGAGTGCCGACTTCTTCCCAACATACAGGTGTCCTACACCTTCTGCCATACAAAGCCTCAAAAGGAGTCATCCCAATGCTCGAATGGTAACTGTTCTTGTAAGCGAACTCACACAATGGTAAAGTCTCATCCCATTGAGTCTTAAAATCTAACACACAAGCACGGAGCATATCCTCAAGAGTCTGAATCATCCTCTCTGACTGGCCATCTGTCTGAGGGTGATAAGCTGTGCTGAACTGTAATCTCGTGCCCATTAACTCATGCAATGTCTTCCAGAACCTCGAGCCGAACCTGCTGTCTCTGTCAGATGTGATAGAAACTGGCTGCCCATGACGACTGATGATCTCGTTGACAAACAACTCTGCTAAAGGTAGCATGTGCATCTTCTTCCCTGTCTTCATAGCAAGGAAATGCGCTGACTTGGTGAGACGGTCCACAATGACCCATATCGCATCGTTGCCTCTGCTAGTCTTCGGTAATCCAGAAATAAAGTCCATGGTAATGTGCTCCCATTTCCATTCTGGGATCTATAATGGCTGTAACAATCCTAGAGGCCTCTGATGCTCTGCTTTAATCAACTGACAGGTCATGCAACGGGAGACAAACGCTGCAATCTCCCTCTTCATATTGTTCCACCAAAATCTGCCCTTCAAGTTCTGATACATCTTTGTGCTGCCGGGATGCATAGAGTACTTCGTGCTATGAGCCTCAGTCATGATGTCCTTTCTCAAATCTTCAATGTTAGGTACACACAGACGGTCACGGTAATACAAAACTCCATCAACAAAACGAAAATCAGGACGTTCTGCTATATGCTCAGAAATCTTGGCCAACTCTGGATCTTGCAACTAACTATCCTTGATCTTCTGAATGAAAGAAGGTTCTGACACCGTCATGTTAGCTAACAAAACACCCTTCCTTAGTGGCTGTAGATCTATACTCAATTCTTCAAACTGCTCGAAAATACAAGTGCCACTAAGGTTAGCTAAACCCACTGCTTTCCTACTCAAGGCATCTGCAACAACATTTGCTTTCCCCGGGTGATACTTGATTGGAAAATCATAGTCCTTGATATATTCCATCCATCTTCTCTGCCTCATGTTCAAATCCTTTTGTGAAAACAGATACTGTAAGCTGCGGTGGTCGGAGTGGACTTCGAACTGTTCTCCATAGAGGTAATGTCTCCACATTTTCAACGCGAACACAACCGCTGCTAACTCCAAATCATGGGTGGCATAGTTCTTCTCGTGATCTTTCAACTGTCGAGATCCATAAGCAATCACTTTTCCTTCTTGCATCAAAACACAACCAAGTCCAACATTCGAAGCATCGGTAAAAATGGTAAAACCGCCGCTTCCGGATGGAAAAGTAAGGACTGGTGCTGTAGTCAATCTCTTCTTTAGCTCTTGGAAACTCTCTTCACACTGCTCTGTCCATACATATGGTGCATTTTTCCTTGTCAACTTCGTCAATGATGACGCAATCGATGAAAAACCTTGCACAAACCTCCGATAGTAACCTGCCAATCCCAGAAAACTTCTAATTTCTGTCACATTCTTCGGTCTCTCCCAATTCACTACTTCTTCAATCTTGGATGGATCCACTGACAATCCTTCTCTTGAGATAATGTGCCCCAGAAATGCTACTTGGTCTAGCCAAAATTCACACTTGTTAAGCTTTGCATACAGCTGATTCTCTCTCAAGAGTTGCAATGCTATCCTCAAATGCTCTTCATGCTCTTCCTTGGTCTTGGAGTACACCAAAATGTCATCAATGAACACTACAACAAATTGATCTAGATACTCTGCAAATATCTTGTTCATCAAAGCCATGAACACTGCCGGTGCATTAGTCAACCCAAATGGCATCACTAGGAACTCATAGTGGCCATATCTTGTCCGGAAAGCTGTTTTCAACACATCTGCTTCTCTAAATCTCAGCTGATGGTAACCGGATCTCAAGTCAATCTTTGAAAAGTATGATGCACCTTACATTTGATCAAACAATTCATCTATTCTTGGCAATGGGTACTTGTTCTTGATGGTCACTTGGTTCAATCTTCTGTAATCAATACACATTCTCATCGATCCATCCTTCTTCTTAACAAACAAGACTGGATCTCCCCAAGGTGAAACACTTGGTCTCACAAAACCTTTGTCCAACAACTCTTGCAACTGAGTCTTCAACTCTCCCAACTCTGCTGGAGCCATTCTATATGGTGCAATAGATATCGGAGCGGTCCCTGGTAGTAACTCAATGGTGAAATCAATCTCTCTCATGGGTGGCAAACCTGGAATCTCCTCCGGAAAAACATCCGGGAACTTCCAAACAATTGGGATCTCCTCCACCCCTTGGGACCGTTTATCCTCCGTGATAAATGCTAAATAAGCTTCATTTCCTCCTCTCTCCCTGAAACGACACTCTCACTGGTGTCTCAACCAACTTGAAAGTGAGGGTCTAATGGAAACAATTCATTGTGGCATGGTACCCTGCCAGCCAATCCATCCCTAGGATGACATCATAATCAAACATCTCCAAAGAAATGAGATCTGCGGTTAAAACCACTTCTCCTATCTGAACTGTGCAACTAGGGTAAAAGGTTCTACAAATAACTTGTTTACCTACTGGGGTTGCCATAGTCAAAATGAACTCAAGTTCTCTAGCATGCATATCAATCAACTTAGAAAATTTATGGGACATGAAAGAATGTGTAGAGCCAAGGTCAAACAAAATCATAGCTTTAATCCCACAAACAAGAAGTGTACCTTCCACTACATTTCCCGCTGCTTCTGCATCAACTCGATCTATTGACCCCGTAGATTTGCCCTCGAAGTTGTGGCCTGTTCTGAGCTTGTTGTGGCCTGCCATGAGGTGCATTCCTGTTCTGCTGTGGTGCTCACTGCTGTCCCTGTTGCTGACGGGCCTACTGTTGTGGCTGTTGATGTCTAAACTGTTGTTGCTGTGGTGCTTGCTGCTGAAGTGGCCTTGCCTGGTTTTGGACAACCAATGCATTCTGTGGTGGTGGTGGTGGACGTTGTGGCCCTTGTTGCTGCTGCTACTGATTCTGTCTGTTTGGCCTAGGGCAATCCCTCATCCTATGGTCCATCGAACCACACCTGAAGCATGCTCCCGTAATAGTACGGCATTCAGCACTAGCATGGTTCTTCCCACAGTGGATACACACCACTGGATTCTGCACATTTGGTCCTGTCCTCTGCCTCTTATTCTGATGGTTCCTCTGATGTTGATAATTCTGCTGCTGAACTGGACTCTTGCCTTGCACTCTGAGGATCTTGTTGTGGAAGTTCTCAAACTTGTAGGCCCTCTTGACTGCCTCATCGAAAGTAGTAGGTGGTACTACTCCGGTGGCATCCCTCTCAATGAAAGGGTTGAGTCCCTCAAATAACTTAGTAATTTTCTTCTCCACCGTATCTACCAAGTCCGGGGCATATATGGACAGTCTCTCAAACTTGGTGAGATATTCTAAGACTGTCATACTCCCCTGCACCAGCTGCTGAAACTCTATAGCCTTTTGTCTCTTGATATGGGCAGGTACATATTTATCATGGAATTGTCTCTTGAAGTTTGCCCACACCTCTGCATCAGCCATGTTCCTGTATTCTTCCTTGACCGTTTTCCACCATCTGTCTGCTGTACCACTAAAAAGGGATGATGCTAGCTTTACCCATTCTCCTCCTGTACACTGGAAAATCTCGAAGATGTTCTCTGTGTGTTCTAACCAGTCATCTGCAGCCAATGGGTCTTCTTCCCCAAGAAATTCCTTCGGAGCCCTCTTCCGAAACCGTTCAAACAAGGCATTAGGGTCATGTTGCCTTTGATTGATAACGATAGCGGGTTGGGGTTGAACCGGCTCTGGTCTCCTCTGTAAGACCTCAAGTAACTGCCTTTGCATCTCTGCCATTTCCCTAGCATGATCTTCTTCCCTCTTGAGCATCTGTTCTTGCAATCTGGCCTGGTTCTCATTAGCTTGACTTGCTGGTCAAGCATTGCTCACATCATTTCTTGGAACTGATTAGGTGGGTTGTTCTCAACTATATCCTCTTCTGTCGGCCCGGTGTGATCACTGTTCTCTTACGGGGAGGCATGATGCTGCAAAACAAATTGTTAGCACATAATAATATAAATGGTCACACATTGCTCACACGATACTAGCTAACGAAAGATCTAACGAATCCTCGCCACGTCCTTAGGATTTCTAGTTTCTTTTAATTGCTTGAAACATGTCTCGCTCTGATACCAGTCTGTCGCGACCCAGGACCGGGCCCCCGCGAAGGAACTGATCCGGAGTCGGGAACATTATTAATGAAGGTGGTGGTGGAATGATGAATAGATAACCACCTGCATTTATTTAATTTCCCACAGGTGTCCGCGGTGAGGATATCACAACCATTAATGAATATTTTTTTTAAGTGCGGAAGCATGTAGCAAATCAAATAGTCAGACTATCTCTAGTCATGAAAGCATTAACATCAAGTATCAATTACTGTATCAGAATGAGCAACGTTCTATAGCATGTTTCCCAAAAGTAAGTTAAAGTTTAACAAAAGATCACTTATTTACATACTCCAAAATTAGAGGCCAACAAAGGCCAATTTAAACAAAACAATAACCCAATGAATGGTTAAATAGTTTTCCTCAAAATGAAACGCCTCTCGTAGCAACCCGATGTCTACATGACATCGTCAGCACGCCACTCGACTAGAGGTTGCGGCTCACCTACCGCCTCCTCCGGCTCCTCCTCAAGGAAACCGGCAACGGGACCTGAGTACAAAAGCAAATGGGTCAGACACGACGGTCTAGCAAGAGGATGAAAAGATACAACAACATGCAGTAATAAAAGAAATACCTTGAAAAGCATAGAAATCTGTTTAAACAAGAACTCTCATAAGGTAGATGAATCATTTACTAGAAAACAAGTAAACAAGATAAAGCATATGAGGTATCCAAGGAATCGGGAACTAACAAGATGGCAATCACATAAAGCTAAGTCCTCTATCACTATAGTGACGACAGTATAACGGGACGTTGATCTCAGTCACACAAGGTGAGGAGATTCAACGCAATTCATATATACAATATAAATATACGGGACAGGACCACGGTAGTGAACCAGGTATCGGGACGGGACCGCGGTAATAGACCGGGTATCGGGATCCAAACTGCAGCTGGCGGGACGGGAGAGGGATCTCCAAGTCGGTGGATCAAACCGACAAGGTATCCAAGCTTAGTGATGCCGACTCATAGGTTAAATAACAAATCGAGACATAGGCAAAATACATCAAGTTCAAGTAAATAAATGAACGGGGCAATAATACTCAAATGCATAACTTCCATTTCATGTCGGCCAATACTCTTCGGGACAAGTCCATGTTACTAGTGTAACCATCGTGCTTTCGAGAAAACAAATCATGTAATGTAAATCCTGGAAATGAAGTGAAACGATGAACTATAACCATTTCGGGTAAAATACTGGTTTCAAGATCTATTTAAGTGAATAGGGGTCCCGTATGTCGATTATAATAAAGACTTGGTACTCTTCGAGTTTGAAGACATTCTGGGCTCCTTATGCACCTTGAAGTTTCTAAACTTCGAGTGAAATCCTTGTGATATAGTTTCTTTCCACGAATGGCCTCATACATTGTTTAGCAAATCTCGTTGCCATCGAGGGGTTCCCAGGGAATAGACCCAAACATTGAAATAGTTAAACATCGTCCCAAACATAGCCTTGCCCATTGGGGCCCCTCGCTCGAGCGGACTGGAGAGTTCGCTAGAGTGAGTCGCTCTCTGGAATGGCTGTCTGGGTGGGTTCGCTCGAGCGAAGTTGAGGTCGTTCGAACGAACTCATTGGGTCGAGCGAATATTTAAATGCGTTCAAACGAACAACTCTCTGGAATGAGTTCTGGGATGTCTGCTCGAGCGACCAAGCTACTGGAATGCTCCGAACTCTTTTCTGGACAGGTCGCTCGAGCGAAGTGTCATGGTCGCTCGAGCGAACTGTTCAGAAACTGATTCCGGACCAGTTCAGCTCCCCTCTATCCCTTCCTTCTACAACTCCCTTTTAGCCTTTTTTCCACATCAAATGAGGAGCCTAATACTTCAATCAAACTACATCAAATCCTTTCATCACATTCACCCCATTCTCTCCTCCATCAATAACACATTCAATATAAGAAGGGAAGAAAAAGGAAACCATTTCACATAAGAATACATATGTAACAAAACAAGAAGAAATTAAATGCTATGAGCTAACATATCTTTATGACCATAAATGCATCATTTAATACTCCATCAAGAACATTTATTTCAACAATGAAAATCCATAAAAGCATGAGAAGATCATTAATGTTTCACCAAACCATGTAAAACCCAAAAACACTCCAATCATTCACTTTCCTTAGGTCCAAGCTAGCCAAAAATCAAGTAAATCAAGCTCTAACAATCTTCCAAGACAATGGTCCAAGCTACAAGGCAAAAATCCCAAAATAGAACCCTAAAAGGGGTCAAACAAGGAATGAAAAGGATAGAACTTTCAATAATGCAAATGGAGCTTATCAAGAGCTAGAGGAACACTAATCTAGGAGATGGGGAGGGTTACTTACTTGGATGACCTTCAAATGAAGAGAGCTAGCTCAAGGGAGGTCTCAAGGTTGGAAGATTTCTCCACAAATGGTATCAAGATGAAGCTTGTAAGATGGGGAAGAAGATGGTGATTTCCATTCCAAGTTTGGTGCAAGATTAGTGTGGTTTGGAGATGGAGAAGCAAGAAGAAGAAGAAGAAGAGTTGCAAGGAAACCCTAAGCTCTCCTCTTGTGCTGGAACATGAAGAAGGAATGGAATGAAGAGTGGCTTCCATATGTTAACAATGAGTTGGGTCCCACTACTAAATGCACTAGTTTGGCTGAAATCATCTCTTTCGGGACCTCGGATGAATTCGACGAAGAAGGAAGAAATGATCGTCGAAATATCTAGTTTCCAAAAAGTATATGTTTCGCGGGTTTCGGGAATATCAAGTTTTGGGGTACAGATTTTGTGTGCAATGACTGTTTTGCCCTCAAGGCTATGAAATCGGGTTTCGGGATCTCAAATGGGGACGAAATCAACGTGAAAGTTGTAGGAATCATTAAGATAAATTAAACGGGTTAAGAAATCAATTCAAAACAATTCCGGAAAATCACTTAAGCAAATGCAAAGTCGAAAAAGGGAACCCCCAAAGGGCCCCACTAGCTAACAAGCACTCAAAGAAGCCCAAAACTAGAATCAAAGCTATTCCAAACCCAACTTAGCCAAAATCACTAATCAAGCTTAGAACTAACACGCAACTTAATTAGCACTAATCGGGTCCACTAGGGTCGGGGTCTTACAAAAAGATATCAAGCCTATCAAATTGTTGGAAGTAGGTAGGCCTTTCAGATAGGTTTCAAAAGCTTTTGACCCACTTAATGCAGTGATCATCTATCTAGAAGGCAACAAAACCCAATCCAGGATGCAATCCCTCAAACTCATAAATCATGTACAGCAATATAACCTATCTAGAAGATAGAAACAACACCCAAACATGCTACCACAAAATCTACAACATACAAGGAAGTAGATTATACCTTTGGAGCTTGGTAGTGTTCTAAAGGAGAAGTTGATCTCTTTCTTTGATGAAGAAACACTTTCACTAATCAAATCAGAGTCTCCAAGCCCTTTTGATCTTCCACGCTATAACCCGTATCAGATTCTCTTTTCTCAAGAAGATGGGTGGGATCTCCAAGAGAAACCTCTTAAGGAAACTAGAAGAGAACTAAAAGAGGGAGAGGAAGAGAGGTGTGCAACACTTGCACAATCGTAGGGCCTTGGGCGTGAATCCCAATTCATGGAAGAGTGTTGGACGTCCAAGGCCTCCTTTCCCCTTTTATAGCACTTAAGCAACCTCCTCTTACTAATTGAAATAAAACTCTTACTTCCATAATAATTAGTTACTTACCAAATCACAATTAGAAGTCTCACTTCAAATATGATTAGTAACTTTCTCTTTTTTTTAATTAAAATAGAAGTCTCACTTCCATTAATAATTAGCAACTTACTATTACCACTATTAGAAGTCTCACTTCAAATAGAAATAGTAACTTTCTATTTTCTTCTAGAGTTCTACTATAATTAGTATCAATCTAATATCTTAGGCTAGCGTGGGGACCACTAGGGATTCATAGAAAGCTGGCTCCAACTGGGACATGCGATCCCACATCTCATGTGCAATCCGGGCCCACAGTTAATTGCAAATAACTCCACTATATAAATGCAATTGCACTCCAGTCTTAGGGATATATTACAATGAAGACCCTAAACTTCCCAATTACCACAAGTAGGCCCCTCCATCTATATCCATGGATCAATTGGACCTGTCCACCAAATTTGATCCATATCTTATTATCCTTGAGCTCTAATTAATTATAGTGATCATTTGGTACCGATCCAATTAACTCTTAATTGGAATGGGTGCGCACTTACCAATGATAAATCCATTAATTGGCATAAGGGGATATTAAAGATAGATTCCATCTTGACCATTGAATGTTCCCACAGCTCTACTACCACGTACCCAAATCACTGAGGTGTTGACCTACAATTGGCATCACTCATTAGTGATTCAAAGCAAATGAATAGATAGAAACTTGAGTTCATTAATCTCTCAGGATTATGAGCCTATTACTAGGGAATTATGAGAGCAGACCTTAAAGTAAAGACATAGTATATAAGGTGCTTCTCATGGTCCTTCAATACATTCAATGTACCAGTACCATGATCCAGAATCTTACATTCTGATGATCGAGACAAACCACACTATCTCATAGTGATCAAAGTGTTGTAACCTTGTCAGATGAGATGCCCAATCTCATCACTGGTTGTGAAAATATTTAAGTATAAGATTTGCAATACATATCTCCTGTATGTGGATCTCATCCATGCACATGTATTACAACTAGTATACTTGTAGACTCCGGTTCATCTCATGAACCATTATGTCATTCGTATTGGTTATGTACAATTATATATGTAAACATCATTCATCTCATGAAAGGAAAGCATGATTGTATTGATAAATAAAGAAATTAATCAATTTATTACATCATATACTTGGTATTGAGACAATAAAACTAACAAGAATATAAAGGATGATGAGTTGCCCGAGTATATCTCTTTTCTTTGTGAATTCGTTGACTGTTTTGCATGGTCTTATGCTGAAATGCCTGGCTTAGACCCTAAAATAGCAGTCCACAAACTCAATCTGCAAAAGGATATCAAGCCTGTCAAACAAGGCCAAAGAAGATTCCGTCCAGACGTGATGGACAAAATTGAACAAGAAGTTCAAAAACTCAAAAGCATCGGCTTCATCCATGAGGAACAGCATCCTGAATGGTTGGCCAATATTGTCCCAGTGACAAAGAAAAATGGGCAGATCTGGGTCTGTATTGATTATAGAGACCTAAATGGCACTTGCCCCAAAGATGAGTTCCCGTTCCCCATACCAGAGGTGATGATTGACAACACCTGTGTGAGAACCCGACCCCTAATCTCTTGGATTAGTGTTGTTTTATTTGTGGATTAGTTCTTTTAGTGGGATTAGTATTTGTTGGGTTGATTTTGTGAGCTAGAATGGTTTTTCTTCTAGTTTTGGGCTTTTGAGTGCTTTGGTAGCTTGTGGGGCCCTTTGGGGGTTCCCTTTTCGGCTTTGCTTTTACTTGTGAGATTTTCCCGATTTGTTTCGTATTGTGTTTTTGGCCCGTTGCATTCATCTTGAGGAATCCTACAACTTTCATGTTGATCTCGTATCCATTTGAGAACCCAAAACCCGATTTCTTGGCATTGAGGGCAAAACAGTCATTGCACACCAAATCTGTACCCAAAACCCGATATTCTCGAAATCCGTGAAACATATACTTTTTGGAAACTAGATATTTCGACGATCATTTCTTCCTTCTTCGTCGAAGCCATCCGAGGTCCCGAATTAGATGATTTCAGCCACCCAAGTTCTTTAAGTTGTGGGACCCAAACCTCACTTGCTTATAAGGGGAACCCATCTCCTTCATTCATTTCATTCACCATTGTTCCAGCTGAACCTAAGGCTTTTCTTGCAACTTCTTCTTCTTCTTCTTGCTTCTTCATCTCCAAGCCACACCAATAGTTCATCAATCAAGAAATGGAGACCACCTTCTTCTTCCTCACCTTGCAAGCTTTCCATTGATATCATTTGTGAAGAGAACCCTCCATCACAAGACTTCCCTTGAGCTTACCTTGTCCATTAGAGGACCTTCCAAGTAAGTGTTCTTCTCCATCTTCTAGATTTGTAATCTTCTAGCCTTAGAGAAGCTCCACCTTGATTTTTGAAAGGTTCCATTGTCATTTCATTATTTAACCCATTTTAGGGTTTGTTTTGGGGGTTTTTGTAAAGATTGTGGATCTTGAGCTTGAGAGGTGATTAGGAGCTTGATTTGCTTGATTAGAGTCAAAGGCAAGTGGATAAATGGATGGTTTGAAAGTTATTAAGTTTTATGAGAAAATCCTAAGTTTTATTACTTGTTCTTGATCATTGGATACATGTTTGCACATATGCTTCTTGTCACATTTCTATTGATTTCGAAATGCATATGAATGGGTTTTTCTCTCTTGTTAAGTCTCTTGGAACTCTTGGGAATGTATGCATTTTATTTGGTCAAGTTTGTTCATATGCTTTTATAAGGAATGAGGTTGGATTGGCTATTCATGGTTATGTTTATAAGTTACATTGACTTGAAATTGATACCCGTTTAAAGAGGTGTTTGAATTTAATTGTTCATTGGAGTTTTAATGAGGTTTTGAAGTGATTATGGAAGAGAAATGCTAGTGGTTTAAGTGTTGGAAAGGAAAGGAAAAAGGAAGAAAAATCAGTGTCCCGGACCTGCTGCACGCCCAGGTCCGATCGATCGGACCTATCGGCCTGTCTTTTAACAGTAAGGCTTTTTGGGCCGATCGATCGGCCGATCGATCGGACCCAGTGAAATTTGATATTGTGGTTTTTTGGAAACCTTTGGGCTTTCTATGAGTCCTAGGGGTATATACCTTAGCGTTAAGACCAATTGTACCCTGATCTAAGGTCTCTAAGACTAGGGAACTAAAAGGAAAGAATGGTGATGATCTAGGCACTAATTCTCGGTTTTAGGTGGGACCCTGGCTACCCTCTTTGGACTGTTTGGACCATGTGTGAGAATGTCTTGAGCCGACACGCCTCACGGTTGGTTCGGTGGCATCGGAGTTAACCCATTTCAATCTTGAACGGGATGGAACGACGCGATATCTTCTTTATATCTAAACACAAGTCTATTTCCTTGGTTATCGCTAATTCTATTCCTTTCGATGACTGAATCGGTTGCTCGATGTTTCCGGATTAATGTCATGCCTAGGATGGACCGTTTATAATCTTGATTCTTGCTATTGTAACATCTAGTACTACCCATAAGCTCATTTTAAGTTTTGAAAGTAGTAAAAGTGCATAAGGAGCCCGGAATGTCTTCAAACTCAAGGAGTACCAAGTAATTGTTATAATCGACATACGGGACCCCTATTCACTTAAATAGATCTTGAAACCGATATTTTTACCCGAAATTGTTATAGTTCATTGTTTCACATCTTTTCCCGAGATTTGCATTACATGACTTGTTTTCCCGAAAGCATTGAAGTTACACTAGTAACAGTTATTTGTCCCGAAATGTATTGCCCGATATGAAGTGACAGTGTGCCCTTGAGCACCCCCGGTTTACCCGTTTATTTACTGTACTTGATTTACTTGTTTCCCCGAAAGCATTGAGATTACATTAGTAACAGTTATTTGTCCCGAAATGTATTGCCCGATATGAAGTGACAGTGTGCCCTTGAGCACCCCCGTTTTACCCGTTTAATTATTGTACTTGATTTACTTGCATATGTCCCGATTTGTTATTTGACCTATGAGTCGGCATCACTAAGCTTGGATACCTTGTCGGTTTCATCCACCGACTTGGAAATCCCTCTCCCGTCCCGCCAGCTGCAGTTTGGATCCCGATACCCGGTTATTGCCGTGGTCCCGTCCCGATACCCGGTTCGCTACCGTGGTCCCGTTCCCGTATATTTATATTGTATATATGATTTACGTTGAGTCTCCTCACCTTGTGTGACTGAGACCAACGTCCCGTTATACTCTTGTCACTTCGGTGATAGAGGACTTAGCTTCTTGTGATTGCCATCTTGCCAGTTCCCGATTCCTTGGATACCTGACATGTTTTATATTGTTTACTTGCTTTCCGATAAATGATTCGTTTCCTTTATGAAAGTTGTTATTTAAACAAGTGCTAATATTCTCCAATGTAAATTCAGTTATTATTATATTATTTTCTGTCCTTTGTACCCGCACATGTTTTAAATGAATGCCGGTTGGGTGAATAACCATGCTTTTACATATGTTCCATACGATCAATGATTTTGCTAGATTTATATGATTACACGTGTTTTAAAGGAATACCCGAATTGTTAAATATCCGTGCCTTGTTTTAAAGGACATTTGGTTTGTCAGATATCCATGTTTATACCTGTTTTTAAATGAATACCCGAATTGTTAAATACCCATGCTCACTTGTTTTGCCAGATCACTATGTTTATACCGGTTTCAAATGAATATCCGATTTGTTAAACATCCCTGCTTTGAGATATGTTTTAAATGAACATTAGTCTTGTCAGATTTCTTTGGTTACACCTATTTTAAACGAACACCCGGTTTGTTAAATATCCGTATTTTTCACATATGTTCAAATGGACATTGGTTTTGCCAGACTGCTATGAATACCTGGTTTGTTGTATACTTATGTTTTTACCTAAGTCTCAAATGAACGTTTGTTTTGTCAAACCACTATATTTATACATGCTTTAGACGAACACCCGATTGTCAAATATCTATGTTTATAGATGATGTAAATGAACACATGTTTTATTAGATATTCATGTTTTACCCATGCTTGAAATGAATACAGGTTTTCCCCGAGATTCCCGACTTTGCACCCGTTTAATTATATGCAGCATTTGATCGAGTATCATGATTTATCTTATGTTTTATTCTTCAGTATATTTGTTATCTTTTCATCCACCTGCCAGACCGTCGTGTCTGGCCCACTACTTTTGGTACTCAGGTTCAGATTTCTTCGCCCCGAGTTGAGTGCTTTTGTTGGCTGTAGAGCCATGCTTTGCAGGTTAGTTTGTCGGCTATGTCATGTAGACATTGAGCTTGACATCGGAGCTACGTCACATTTGGGTAGTAGTTTATAGCTTATTGTTGTATGACTTTTATTAGCCTTTTCTTGGGATTCTTAATTAATGTACATTGATAATTGTAACTTGAACATATTTGGGAATGTAATATCCTGTTACTGTCAGCTCTGTAATTTATAGTGATGGTTACTCCAGTCTGATATGATTCTTGATATAATAGCTATATGCTAAAGGTTGAGTGCGACGCGGAATCCGATGGCCACGGACTTCGGGTCGCAACGCCACAAATGCTTCCGCAAAATATTCAGAATGTGTTGTCTTCACACACGCGGATCCTGGGAGAAGTAAAAAATACATTTATGCGTAATCCCATTTCCCGCCCCCGAGGTTCTAGTTTGGGGGCGTGACAACCTGTGGGTTTGAGCGAATGACATTCATGGATGGATTCTCTGGCTACAATCAGATAAAGATGCATCCTGAAGATGAAAAACACACATCATTTCGGACCGCATTTGGCGTGTATTACTACACTGTCATGCCATTTGGTCTGAAAAATGTTGGTGCCACATATCAGAGGGCTATGATGAAGATATTCCAAGATATGCAGCACAAGACGGTTGAATGTTATGTTGATGACCTCGCCGTCAAAAACAGAAGAAAAGAAGACCATCTGAAAGACCTTAGGGAAGTCTTCCTCCGACTTCGCAAACACAAACTACGAATGAATCTCCTGAAATGCTTCTTCGGCGTCTCATCGGGTAAGTTTCTCGGATTCATAGTCCGGAAAGCTGGAATAGAACTTGACCCCATCAAAGTCAAAGCTATTCTAGAAATGCCTTCTCCAAGAACCTTAAGAGAACTGAAAGGACTTCAAAGAAGATTGGCATACATCAGGCGGTTCATCTCCAATCTCTCGGGGAAATGCAATCCCTTTTCTCGATTGATGAAGAAAGGTGTGAACTTTGTTTGGGATGCTAAATGTGAAGCAACATTTCAAGACATCAAGACATACCTAACTAAACCTCCAGTGCTGGCTGCCCCTACCACTGGAAAACCATTCATCTTGTACACAAGAGCTCTCGACCATTCCTTGGCCGCCCTGCTCGCACAAGAGAATGACGAGGGAAAAGAAGTTGCTCTATACTACCTCAGCCGTATGCTGGTAGGTGCGGAGCATCGCTATTCTCCAGTTGAGAAAGAATGCCTTGCAGTGATGTTTGTTGTACAAAAGCTACGTCACTACCTTCTTTCGAACACAGTCTACCTGATTTCGAGGATCAACCTCTTAAAGGTCCTTGTCACAAAAGCAGGTTCTCTCAATGTGCAACTGGCAAAATGGTCCATCCTCCTATCATAATTTGATATCAGGTATGTACCACAAAAGGCAATCAAAGGCCAAGCTCTAGAAGACTTTCTTGTAGAGCATTCGTTGCCTAAAGATTCCCCACTCAGAGATGATCTCTCAGACGAACCTGTCTACAACGTGGAGACTTTCTCACCAAATGCCTCCTGGGACATGTACTTTGACGGTGCAACCAGGACAAATGAAAAAAGAAAGCTGATCTCAGGAGTTGGCATCCTCTTTGTTATCCCCGACAAGCACATGATTCCACATGCTTTCTCGCTACTGGAACCATGCTCAAACAATGCAGCTGAATATCAAGCTCTAATCGTAGGACTGGAACTAGCCCTCGTATCCGGCATAACCATGCTAGAAGTCTTTGGAGACTCTCAATTGATCGTTAACCAGATGAATCAGAAATTTGAAGTCAGGAATCCTGATCTGTTGCCTTATTACAACAAGGCACAATCACTTCGCCAAAGGTTTGACATCTGTCATATCACCCATATCCTCAGAGGTGAGAACATCCGTGCAGATGCCCTGGCCGGACCTGTCGCATCCATGGCGATCCAGGAAGGGGAAAACATGCAAACTACAGTGTGTCAAATAAGGATTCTCCCTCCTCTTAACACACACCAAGCAGTTACTGAATGCCACCAATTGGCCGGAAGTCGGATCTCCATCCTCAAACCTCCAATCGACGAATGGAGAGATCCGTTCATTGATTACACCATGTTCGGAATCCTCCCTGAAGATCCAAAAGAACGGGAAAGCATTCAAAGATGAGCCTCAAACTTTCATTTGGATATACCTACAAAAATGCTTTACAGAAAATCCTTCGACGGAGTACTTCTGCCCTGCTTGTCGCAACAAGAGGCTTAGGAAACCCTCAAGGAAGTTCATGCTGGTCTTTGTGGAGCTCATCAGGCTGGTTCCAAGCTCTATGATCAAATAAAAAGGTTGGGATATTATTGGCCTACCATGGTAGCTGACGCCATACAATTTGCTAAACGCTGCCCCCAATTCCAAGTTCATGGAGACTATGTTCATATGCCTCCAGAATGGCTACATCCCACAGCAATCTCATGGCCGTTCGAAGCTTGGGGTATGGACATCATAGGTCATATCTCTCCCCCGTCAAGCAAAGGTCATCGCTTCATCTTCGCCGCTACGGATTATTTCTCCAAGTGGTCAGAAGCATTTGTACTCAGTGAAATGAAGACCTCATCAGTCCTTCAATTCTTGCCCACCAACATTATTTGTCGCTTCAGCATACCTAAAAGATTCGTTCATGATAACAGACCGCAATTCCGGGATCACCAATTCTACTGGTTTTGCGACAAATACAAAATCCAAAGTTGTCGTTCAACTCCATACAATCCGGCAGCAAACGGACTAGCAGAAGCCTTCAACAAGACACTCTGCAAAATCCTCAAGAAAATGGTCTTTAGTCACAAAAGAGATTGGGGAGACAAACTACCTGAAGCTTTGTGGGCTTATCGAACCATCGTTTGAGGGCCAACCCGTAGCACACCATTCTCTTTGCTCTATGGATGCGAAGTTGTTGTTCCTTTGGAAGTACAAATTCCTTCCTTAAGGGTATCTTTACAAAATGACATGACGCAAGAAAGCAATGTCAAACTGAGACTCCAAGAACTGGACAATCTCGATGAAAGACGGCTCGAAGCCTTACAAAGCATTGAGCTGTACCAAGCACGCATGGTAGGATCTTTCGACAAAAGGGTCCGGCAACGCGCCTATAAAAAGGTCGATTCAGTTCTTGCAGTAAAAAGGCCAATGGTTTTTGCCCACAAATCCAAAGGCAAACTCGAACCAAAATGGGAGGGACCTTTCGTCATTGACAAAGTCTTATCCAACGGCGCATACGCACTTCTAAACATGGAGGGCGACAGATGTATGCTGCCCGTCAACAGCAAGTTCTTGAAGCCGTAGTACCCTTGAAGACTTACACCATTGCGTCAGAGCAGTGCCTACACGGCCAAAGCCTATTCTCAGGTACTCGCTCGTCAAAACCCGCCTCTTTTAGATTTTTTCATCCTTATGTTGAGATTTTTAAAATTTCAAAACAATGCTTACTTTCATACTTTCATTGTAAAAATAAATAAATAAAAAAAAAAAAAAAAACCCAAAAATCCAAGTTTAGGAGCCTCTTCCCAGACTTAACCAGATTTTCGATCCTTCAACCCAAAATGCATGGTATGAAACAAAATTAGGACTCAGGAATTTCTACCCTAGTCCACCTTGACTTTTACAACAAAAAACGGTTTTAAGTCAAAATTTACGACCCTCGTGTCATAAAAAAAATGGTTTTTTTAAAAACCGCGTGGAAGCGACGCTTAGTCGATACTCGCAAAACCCAAAAATCGGAAGGATGTGAACCCCATTCGATACTTCCAAAATTTCAAAACCGCAGGGAAGCGACACTTTGTCGATACTTACAAAATTTCAAAAATCGTAGAGACGCAACATTCCAGTTGATATCCACAAACCCAAAATTCAAACAAACACTGAGGTAAAAAAAAAAGACCTCAAATTTCAAAAATCGTGGGGAAACATTCAATCGATACCCACAAAACCAAAATATTTGAAAATAGCAAGGAAGCGATGCTTAGTCAATACTTGCACCCAAATTCGCGAGGAGGCGACATTCCATCGATACTTACAAGACCATTCAACAGGGAGGCAACTTTTAGTCAATACTTACATTTTCGAAAACCAAAAAATCAGCTATAAATGCCAAAAGTCTGGCTCTCATTCCAAAAACTCGGCTCTTATGACAAAAATTGGCTATCAACGCCACAAAATCGGCTATAAATGCCACAAAATCTGGCTCTCATGCCAATTCAAAATTTGGCTCTCACGCCAACAAACTAAAAATGGGTTTTCAAAAAAAAATTTGGCTCTCATGCCAAAAATCCGCTATAAACGCCACAAACAAAAAATCGTGGCTTCCATGCCATCTCAAAATTCCGGCTTCCATGCTGACCCAAATTTTGGCTTTCATGCCATTTAAAAAAAAACCTCAGCTCCTACGCCACAAAATTCGACTCTCACGCCATTTTCAGAAAAATTGGCTTTCATGCCATCTCAAAAATCTGGCTCTCATGCCACAAACAAAACCGGCTTCCATGCCATCCCAAATTTTGGCTTGTACGCCACAAATTTCGGCTTCCATGCCGACCCAAATTCGGCTTTCATGCCATCTCATAAACAACCATTTGATAAAAGGTTTTTCACAAAATGACAAACTTTTGATCAAATTTCCAAACAAACATTCCCATTTAACTATTGTTTTAATTTATCACAAAAGAATTTGAGTGAAAAGAGGGAATACAAAAGAAAAAAAAGTGCTAAAAAAAATGTCCACAAGCACTAGAAGAGGAAGAGTACCAAAAAAATATGTGTGTGTATACACGGGTACCAAAAAAAAGAAGAAAATTTTTAGTTATAAGAATCAGGAGCTTGGTCTCACATGGTCTTCAACCAAAGACTCAACTCCTCAAGCAGACTCTTGGCCTTAACCTCTAAAGCTTTCAAGCCACGTTTCTTCAAGATCTTCCCATAAAATGCGGCAGAACGCCGCGATCCGTCTGCAGCACGGGGATGCTCTTCCCAAAGAATCTCCCATTCCTCGTACTCTTGAGTCTTCCTCCGGAGATTGCTCTCGGTCTCCTCGACTTGGCGAATCAGAGTCCCCCTTGTCTCATCACATCACGGTTAAGGGAGTCACATTCTTCCAAGTTCTTCTCCACAAACTGGACCTTCTCCCAGGCCTGTTGTACGGCCACATTAGGAGACCTAGTAGACCGACGAGGTGCATCAGTAACAGGCTCTTTGCCCTTGTTCGTTCTAGAGGAACTACCTGCAAAAGATGAAAAAGGAAAAATTAATCATCAAAGTGACAAAATCCTGCTATAAAAAAAAAGAAATTCTAGCGAAATTTTAGCTTGATCCCGGGACAATTCCGAAGAAAAGGGAAACATCCCGAAGAAGATAGGAAGCTTGAAGATGAGCTCAACACCGCTGCAAGCTCAATGAAGCATCCTCAAAGAAGGTTTGAACTCAAACATTGCTGCGAGATCAAACCAATCTCATCAAATATCAGTAAGCTCGAAGAGGGGCTCCACATTGCTGCGAGCTCCAAACTTCAAAAATTGCGAAGCTCCTCAAAATCCAGCAAGATCAGGAAAGGGCTCAACATCGCTACGAGCTCCAAATCCCAAAACTTGTAAAAGATTTCCAGGTATGCATCATCATGCTCCCAATCAATTTACTAAAAAGCATCCATCCAAAAAATCATCATGCATTAGATGCTAGGAAAACTTTAACCAAAGTTTGATCAATTCCAACCCAACTTGGTCAAAACCAATCAAACTTAGTCAAAGTCGAAATTCATGTTGACTTGACCTAGAGATTTTAGCCTTCTATCTTGATGCATAAAAAAAAAAAGAAATATGAATGAACATCTTGTAATGCATAAACCTCATTACCATGGTGCATAAACCTCATTATCTTGGTGAGCAAAAAAAGAGAAGCAAAAAAGAGACAAAGAGAGAAATTTCTTCAAAACAAAAAAAAATGGCCATCAGGCCGTGGCCCACTACCACGTGGCAGTACGGACCTTTCTGTACAGCTAAAGAAAAAAAAACATGAAAAACAAAAATGTCAAAAAAAGCAAAAAAAAAAACAGCACGTGAAAAAAACAAGAAAAAGAAAACACGTGGAGAAAAAAGAAAAGAAAAAGAAAAAGAAAGAAAAAAAGGGGGAAAGAAAAGAAAAGAAAAGAAAAGGAAAGTAATTTCTAATTTTACATGGAATTTCTTGTGGAGGAAGAAAACTTACTTGAAGCCATTGATGGAGAAGAAGAAGAAAAGCTTGAAGATCTTTGAAGAAGAAGAATTCTTGATCTTGGAGCACTCTTGAAGACTCTAGCAAAGAAGCAAAGATCCAATCTCCTCTTGATTTTATAGAAGAGAACAAACCAAAAGAGGAAACAAGGAGAAAAGAAAGGAAGTGCTAAAAATTAGCAACCTTCCCAAAACAAAAAGAGATTTGAGATATTCTCTCCCAAAGAGAAGATTCTTTGAGAAATTTTCTCCAAAAGAAAGGGAATGAGAAATATTCTCTCCAAAGAAAGATACTTTTAGAAAATCTCTCCCAAAAGAAAGGAAACTTAAGAGATTCTCTCCAAGTAAGGATATTTTTAGATATTTTCTATCCAAAAGAGATATTTTTAGATATTCTTTACAAAATGACACCATGTGAGATCTAAGCCATCTTTAAAAAAGCTTGTTAGGTTCTTGTTTGTTGCAAATTTGATGGATGCACATTCACATTTTCTATCAAATGATCACACACATGAGCTCTTAGTTTTTGACTTTGGAAACTTCGATTCTACTTGCCTTTGCACATGTTTTTGAAATGAATTTGATTCATGCATGTTTTAGAATCCAAACTCTTTTGATAACCTAATTCTTTGTGCATTTTTTTTGGAAAATCAAATTGAGTTTTTAGGTTTGTGCCTTGCATACATTCATCATTATTAGAATCATTTTAGTATGCATAAGGTACACTGGCCTTGAGTTCCATAGTGCATCTTTAGAATTTTAGAAAAATCTGCAGAACTCAACCCAGGCCAGTGTACTCGGTCGACCCGCCCTTGTGCCCGGTCGACCGGCCCAACTGGCCTGCTGGATATTGGCTAGTGTACCAGGTCGACCGAGCCAGGCCCAGGTCGACCGGGAAACTAGCCGTTGAGGCCTTTTGACCGTTGGGCCAGGTCGACCGAGCCAGCCCCAGGTCGACCCGACCAACTAGACGTTGGACTGTTTTTCCCTATAAAGTCCATTCTATTCCAACCTTTTTAAAGGCTTGACTAATGAATCTTTGAGACCCTATTGGAGCCAAAGGAAGTTGAATGAGCCAAGAGAGCTAGAAGGTCATTGGAAATCAAATGCTTGAGTTTTAAAAAGGTATCTCTTTCTAGTTATTTTGATTTCCATTCAAATTAGAATCAATGCATGTTTAAATCTTTGTATTTTCATTTATGCATGATTTCTAGCTTTTAAAGAGTTGTTTTGCAAACTCATTATCATCTTTGGAATATTAGAATGGTTTGTAATCACTCTTGTCTAAATCACATGTGTTATTAGAATTTAATATTCATACAACTTGGTTTAGTTCATTTCTTTAAGTTGTTTGAATCTTTCATGTGATTAGCATTTATCTTCAATCATTATTATTCTGTGCTTACATTTTAAAATGCATCAACCATTCATTTAAGAGCTACTTTGTAGAAATTGATTGAAGTAAAACATTCATACACTTGTGCACACACTTTAGCTTATTTTAGTGTATGTTTGTAATTTGAATCACACCTTCATATCAGCCTATTTAAGAGGCATTTTATTTGTGCTTAAATTGTATCTCTTAGAGTTTTCTTGAAGAGACATCTTCTTAGAGAAAATCTTCATTTGTAAAGGTTATTGCTTAGCCTAAGAAAAGCACATTGTAAAGGTTATTGCTTAGCCTTGAAAAGCATCTTGTAAAGGTTGTTGTTGAGCCTAGTAAAAACAACATTGTAAAGGTTATTGCTTAGCCTAATAAAAAGCATAATTAGTGGAAATCCGGTGGGGTGATTGGATCACAAGCCAGTAGTGGACGTAGACATTGAGGCCGAACCACTATAAATCTTTGTGTAGTGTGTTTACTTGTGGTGATTGATTTCTTAGCTTCCGCATCTTGTTTGGTAAATCATCTTATGTGACTAGTTTCCCTTAAAGAATTAAAATTTATCTGAATTGGGCATATTTGTAGCACACCCTATTCACCCCCCCCCCCCCCCCCCCTCTAGGGTTAGATACCAGGACTTTCAATTAGTATCAGAGCCAAGTGCTCTATCTTTTAGGATCAAGTGTTTTTGAAACTCTTGATTAGGTGTAAAAACCTTGAGTCATAACCCTAGATTTGTGTTTGATTGTATACTTTTGATATGGATTCCACTAAGCTAGATTGTTTAGACTTTTGTGTAGATTCTCCTAGACCTCTCATTCTTCCATCTATTGGAGATTCAAACATTCAATCAAAAGAATCTCAATGTGAATTAAATGAAGAAGAAGAATATGATGAAGATGATCTTCAACAAGCCTATGAAGAATTATACACATTATCTTCAGAGCTTAATAAGAAAAACAATAAATTAAGAGAAGAATCAAAAAGACTAAACAAAGAACTAGTCTCTTCAAAAGATGAACTTAGAGAGAAAGAAGAAGTTATACAATGTCTAGACTCCAAGTTCATGATCTCTTTAAATAACCTATCTAATATCAAAGATGAACTAAATGAATTAAAGATAGGAAATGATGATCTTAAAAAGGAAAATTTAAACCTAAGAGATCTATTAAAAAGGCAAGACAAAGACTTTATCAATTTAGAATCCAAGTTGACTATTTCCATGGAAAACATGTCAAATGTTCAAAGTAAGTTAAAAACCTTAGAACTTGGATCTAATGTTGTTAATGAACTTAATTTCAAATTAAATTTGCCAATGAAGAGCTAATAAAGTATAAGGAAATTGAAAATGATCTTTTAAAAGTCAAAAATGAAAATTCAATCCTTATAACCAAAGTCACTCAACTTGAAGGATATAAATAAAAGTATGAGTGCAAGTTTACTCAAAGTGAAGAGAGACTTGAAAAGTTATTTAAATTGGGTAAACCTCATGGAGATAGGACGGGTCTTGGTTTTGATAAGTATACTACACATGACCCTAAATTCACCAACACTTTTGTGAAAGGTGAGTCCTCTTTCTCTAGCACTCTCTCTCAAATTTCCAAAACTAAATGTCGTTATTGTGGTAAAGAAGGACATTTCAAATTTGAGTGCAAATTAAGAAAAAATCATATGTCTAAACCTATCTTTGAACCTAAGAAAGTTAAATCTAATTCTATGAAGGGTAAGACTTTGAATTCCAAGGAAGACTCTAAGAAGTTCAAACAAGTTAAAACAACTCACAAAGAGTCATCCAAGATAGATTTTAAAAAGACTAAACATCAAAGTAAATCTATCAAAAAGAATCTTCTCACTTTCCCTCCTTTAACCTTTGAACTGAAAGAATTCTTGAAAAAGGTTGAAAAGTTAAAATTAAAATTCAAAAGACAAAAGGAGGGAGGAAAAGCAAAAAGAAATGAGAAGAATAAAAAGAAGACGAAACACCAACATACAAAGACTAATCATCAATCTAAAACAGTCAAACCTCAAAGATTTGATGTTAAGTCTAAAAGAATTCAACCTCTATCTCCTTTAGTTGCTGGAATTTCTAAATTAGTTTCAATAGCCCAAGACCTTAGATGGATACCTAAGGTTAGACCTTTAGAAGATTACTAAGGTTTGTTAGATAGATAGGACCAACCCTTTCTCATAGTCATATGCTTAGTTGGTCTTGGTTCTACTCTCTTAGTATTTCTTTAGGCTTTTAGATTCATTTAGTTGAGTCTTGTTTGTTGATTATGCATTTTGAACTTAAAATGGAAGTCTTTGTTTATATGCATGATTATGATCAAATTGATTTGAAATAGTCTTGGAATGTTATATCTTCTAAATCAATTGATTTGTTTTTCAAATTATTTATTTTTGAATGATTTCATAGTCAAACTTGAGTTTTGTCAAATTTAAATGTTTTTGAAAAATGAGTTTTATCATACAAGTCTTCTTGTCTTCAAAAGGAAATATTTTAGAATTGATTTTTGGAAAATCTCTTTTCTAAAACTTTTAAGCTTGTGTGTTTGCTGGGAGTCAGGGTTTACAACTTTCAAATTGGAACATTTTTGTTTTCCCTATTTTTTCTCCTGATCTGGTCAGGTTTTCTGCCTGACACTGTTAGCCCTGTCGACCGGGCTAAGTGGGCCGGTCGACCGGGCCTGCGGTTCTGCTTCATATTCAGCAGCGCAGTTTCAGTTCTGTTTTAAACAGAACCTGCTCTTTCCCTTCTCAGAAGGTCGACTGCAGCAACTCGTGCTTCTCCACTGTTTTCCTCCTTTCTTCTCTATCTTTCTCCTTGCTCAATCTCTTCCTTTCTCTGGAATTCTCTCCTATTTCTCGTGTTCACCTTCTTCTTCACTGTGGATTCGTCCCACTCACTGTGCATCAAATCTCCATTGTCTCTTCCCAACCGTGGTTCTCCTTCTCTGTTTGACTGTGTTTTGTTTGTTTTTGTGATTTCTGTGTTTTTCTTGTTTTTTAAGATCTGTTGTAGTCTTCTAGACTCCTTCTGTTGGCCCCATTCAGTGTGAATCTCTCTGTTCCTAATCCTGCACTCCACCTGTTTGTAAAAATTCCTGAACCACTTTTCTATTCTAATATCAGTTGTTGTGCCTAGTTTCAACCATC
Source organism: Cinnamomum chago (assembly GCA_038049695.1). Taxonomy (NCBI): domain Eukaryota; kingdom Viridiplantae; phylum Streptophyta; class Magnoliopsida; order Laurales; family Lauraceae; genus Cinnamomum; species Cinnamomum chago. The sequence goes on from CP142451.1 coordinate 59,858,909, forward strand.
TGTTTCTAATCTTGAGCATTTCTTCTTTGTTTTCTATCGATGGCTCGAACAAAACAAACTGCGAGGAGACCACCTAAGAAATCCAAAACCGGTGAAGCTTCTTCTTCCCATAGGTCTCCCTCCACTTCTCCGGAGCTTGGTCCACCTCGTGAGATTAAATTCAACCCTCTTCATTCCCCATCTTCTGTTGTGAAATCGTTTAGGAACAAAGGGATCATAGTTGAAAAATTATGTGTGGTCAGTGACCTAGTAGATTACCAAGTCCCTGCCATCTCAGAGGCCATTGGGTGGGGAAAAATTCTGACCTGGAGTGGCAAGACATATGCCTCCTCTGTCCATGGCCTATACGAATCTATTTGTTCTTCATCTGCAAACTCCTTCACCATTAGTTTCGTTCATGGTAAGGAGACAATTACCATTGATTCGATCTCTTCCATCCTTGGCATCTCCAAGTCGAGTGGCCCAAAGTTTATTTCAGAAGTTCTTCCACTCAATGAGAGAGAGGCTGTCACCACTGCTCTATGTGGTCATCCTGAAGAGTGGTCAGCCAAAAATTGTCTCCAGGCCTCCTCTATGATTCCGGCTCTTTGAATTATTCATATCATTTTCACTCACTCTATATCGGAAAGGGAATAGGATAAAAGTCACTCCTTACATGGCTAATCTTTTTCGCAATGTGATTACCGGGGTGCCCATGTGTCTACCGTCTATCATTATGCACCACATCATTCGTGTGATCACTGGCTCACAGCCATGTGCTGCTCCTTTTGGATATCTCATTACTCAGCTTGCCAGTTCATTTGGGGTGGTTGTTCCTCCTTCTGAGAGGCCAGAGCCAACTACAGTCTTCAACAAGACTAATATTCTTTTGATGAATCTTCCTCCACCACCTCGGGCAAATCCTGTAGTTGAAGGAGATGAAGAGTTAAAGGCTGCAGATTTAGAGATTGCAGATCAGCAACAGCCTCAGCCACCTCAGCCTGTCCAGCCCGCTCAGCCACGACAGCCCCGTCCCCCTCCTCGGCATACTACGGAGGAGCACTTGACATCCTTGGAGAAGGTGGTTGCTTCTATGCGGACTGAATTTCATGAATTTCGTCAAGAGGTCTCAGGGAAGATGAGCAAGACTTTGAAGTATTTATCGAACATCTCCAAGGCCTGCAGGCGACTCGATGCCACTATGCCTCCATCTCCTCCAGACTCTGCCTAGATCTTTTAGGAGTGTTTTCTTGTCTGTTTTGGGGTTATTTTGGGTAGTGATAGAGTGTTTTTCTCTTGGTATATTCATTTTCTATCATCTAACCTATTGTTTTGAGTACTGATCATATTCTCTTGTTAATGTAAATGGTCAAGTACTTAATGAATCTTGTACTGAACTTTTCTAGGTTAATCAATGAAAGTACAGTTTCATATTTAATCTCATTTTCTCCTTTGTGATTCTCTTGATGAATGCTTTCTATTGTTCTAAAGCTTTAATATGTTACATCTATTTATATCTGCTATCGTAGCTTCATTCAAACAATGCATACACAAATCTATATACATGATAACCTGTTTCGCATTACAATTGCATTCTCTTTTGGTAACAGGTGCTACTGAAAGGTATATCTTTTCTCATGTATACAGGTTCTTTTGCAATTCGATGTCAAAGGGGGAGAAAAAGAACAGATCTCTTAATGACACAGGGAGAGAAAAAGATCAGATCTATCAGATCCATGCAATGTCTCAGGGGGAGAGAAGAATAGAAGATCTGAAGATCAGACAGAGAGAAGAACAGATCTAACTAAGGGGGAGATCTGCTTCAAGAGCTAAGGAAGATTACTTGGTTGCGAAGAGCAAGGGAGAGCTCTAACCAAGGGGGAGAAATCAGCTTGGAAAGATTAAAGTCAAATGCTCTCGACGAATTGGTCATGAGGTCGAAGCTACATTCAAGTGATTTCAAGTTCAGTGCTGTCAAGAAGATCCAAAGTCCTTTTAGTGTGAGATCATAGTTGTTGCCATCAAATTGCAAAGGGGGAGATTGTTAGGTTCTTGTTTGTTGCAATTTTGATGGATGCACATTCACATTTTCTATCAAATGATCACACACATGAGATCTTAGTTTTTGACTTTGGAAACTTGGATTCTACTTGCATTTGCACATGTTTTTCAAATGAATTTGATTCATGCATGTTTTAAAATCCAAACTCTTTTGATAACCTAATTCTTTGTGCAATTTTTTTGGAAAATCAAATTGACCTTTTAGGTTTATGCCTTGCATACATTCATCATTATTAGAATCATTTTAGTATGCATAAGGTACACCAGGCCAATGTACCAGGTCGACCCGCCCCTGTGCCCGGGCAACCGGCCCTACTGGCCTGCTGGATATTGGCCAGTGTACCAGGTCGACCAAGCCAGCCCCAGGTCGACCCGACCAACTAGCCGTTGGACTGTTTTTCCCTATAAAGTCCATTCTATTCCAACCTTTTTAAATGCTTGACTAATGAATCTTTGAGACCCTATTGGAGCCAAAGGAAGTGGAACAAGCAAAGAGAGCTAGAAGGTCATTGGAAATCAAATGCTTGAGTTTTAAAAAGGTATCTCCTTCTAGTTATTTTGATTTCCATTCGAATTAGAATCAATGCATGTTTAAATCTTTGTAGTTTCATTTATGCATGATTTCTAGCTTTTAAAGAGTTGTTTTGCAAACTCATTATCATCTTTGGAATATTAGAATGGTTTGCAATCACTCTTTTCTAAATCACATGTGTTCTTAGAATTTAATATCCATACAACTTGGTTTAGTTCATTTCTTTAAGTTGTTTGAATCTTTCATGTGATTAGCATTTATCTTCAATCATTATTATTCTGTGCTTACATTTTAAAATGCATCAACCATTCATTTAAGAGCTACTTTGTAGAAATTGATTGAAGTAAAACATTCATACACTTGTGCACACACTTTAGCTTATTTTAGTGTATGTTTGTAATTTGAATCACACCTTCATATCAGCCTATTTAAGAGGCATTTTATTTGTGCTTAAATTGTATCTCTTAGAGTGTTCTTGAAGAGACATATTCTTAGAGAAAATCTTCATTTGTAAAGGTTATTGGTTAGCCTAAGAAAAGCACATTGTAAAGGTTATTGCTTAGCCTTGAAAAGCATCTTGTAAATGTTGTTGTTGAGCCTAGTAAAAACAACATTGTAAAGGTTATTGCTTAGCCTAGTAAAAAGCATAATTAGTGGAAATCCGGTGGGGTGATTGGATCACAAGCCGGTAGTGGACGTAGGCATTGAGGCCGAACCACTATAAACCTTGGTGTTGTGGTGTATGCTTGTGGTGATTCATTTATTAGCTTCCGCATCTTATTTGATTAATATCATCACATGTGACTAGTTTATGTTAAGAAATTATGCCTAAGGCTTTTGAAAGTTTTAGCTCATAAAAACATTTATGATTGAGGATAGAATGCAATCACATGTTAAAAGTAACAACTTGTTAATGATATCAAAGTTACACAAGTTGTATGAAATTAATTAGCTCTAAACATGTGATGCATAGGGATGTCAATCAAATCAACATGAAGCTCAAAAACATAAAAATAGATTTGATTGAAATTAGGGGACAAATCATATGTAATTATAAATACAACTTGAATATGATATACCTATCAAAGTAAGGCAAGTTGTGAAACTTTAAAACAATAATACACATATGATTTGTAAAGATGTTGAATCCAAAACATAAGATACATTTGAAAGAGATTTTCTTATGATGGAAAAACAACAACCAAAGATTCAACCAAGTATATGAATCATGTTACATATTTCATTAACATGATCTACTTAGATTTACCAAAGATAAAGTACTACTTGGATTGAATCAAATGGTGATGTATCCAAAACAATAGATCTATTCAAAATATAAGACATGCTAAGGATACAACACATCATAGGTTAACATGTTACTAAAGATTTACCAATGATAAAACAAAACATGAAAACATATGATTTGTAAATAAGTTGAGTCCAAAACATAAGATAGTTTTGAAAGTGATTTTCTTATGATGGAAAACAACAAACAAAGATTCAACCAAGTATAGGAATCATGTTACATATAATTTCAAAGGTTCTTTCATTAACATGATCTACTTAGATTTACCAATTCAAGTACTACTTGGATTGAATCATATGGTGTTGTATCCAAAACAATAAATCAACTCAAAACATAAAACATGTTAAGGACACAACACAAACATAGTTTAACATGCTAGAAATGATTTACCAAAAATAAAACAAAGCATGAAAACATATGATTAAGGAAAGTAGAGCCTATTTGGAGATTTAACTTCATTAATCCAAGCTTTAGCTTTCCTAATGCTTCCCTTCATCCCTTGGCTCTTTTCCCTTGTATATGCCTCAAAACCTCTCAAGGAGGGGCTTAAAATTCCCAACTTTTGGCAAAGGAAAGAACTCATATTTATAGCAAAAAGTGCCCAACGGCTAGTCCTCGGTCGACCGGCAAACAGGTCTCGGTCGACCGGGATCACACAACGGTCGGATTTCTGACCGTTGGTGCGCCAGGCCATTTCTGCCTTGCAGTGTTCCCGGTCGACCGGGACCTCTGCGCCGGTCGACCGGCAACACTGCCGGGACCAAAATTCCCACTTTTGCAAGTTTAAAAGATTTTCTTTGTGGAACATTTTGGGCCACTAAATCAAGCTTGAATACATGTTTTAAATCATTCTAAGGGTTTTAAAACATGAAACATAAAAATCCAAAAAAGATTTGAAACTTTAAAACCAATGGCTTGCTTGATTTCTAAAAAACTCTTTTCTAAAAACAAATGCATCCAAGATTGAAAACAAATCATGCATAAATTGATACTTTTACAACTCTTAAAAACCATGCATGAATAAAACAAGATTTCAAGATTTCTTAAATCAATGCATATGTGTGTAAAACAAATGATGCTAGAATGATAATGCATCCATCAAATTGCAACCTACAAAATTCCTAACAGATTATACCTTTGGAGCTTAGTTGTGCTCTAATCGAGAATTTGAATTCTTTCTTTGATGATGAACACCTTCACTAATCAAATTAGAATCTCCAACACCTTTTGATCTTCCACGCTATGACCCGTATCAGAATCTCTTTTCTCAAGAAGATGGTGGAATCTCCAAGAGAAAAACCCTAGAGGAAACTAGAAGAAAAACTAGAAGAGGGAAGTGATGTGCAACAACTTGCACAAGAGAGGAAGATGATGATGGGCGTGAATCCCTAGGTGGAATCAATGCATGGGACATCCAAGCCTCCTCTCTCTCCTTTTATAACACTTAAGCAACCTCCTCTTACTGATTGAAACAAAAGTCTTACTTCCATAACAATTAGTTGCTTACCAAATCACAATTAGAAGTCTTACTTCAAATATGATTAGTAACTTCCTCTTTTACTAATTAAAATAGAAGTCTCACTTCCATTAATAATTAGTAACTTACTATTACCACTATTAAAAGTCTCACTTCAAATAGAAATAGTAACTTTCTATTTCTTTTTAGAGTTCTACTATAATTAGTATATTTCTAATATCTTGGGCTAGCGTGGGGACCACTAGGGATTACTTAGAAAGCTGGCTCCAACTGGGACACGCGACCCCACATCTCATGTGCAATCCGGGCCCACAGTTAATTACAAATAACTCCACTATATAAATGCAATTGAACTCCAATCTTATGAATATATTACAATGAAGGCCCTAAACTTCCACAATACCACAAGTAGGCCCCTCCATCTATATCCATGGATCAATTGGACCTGTCCACCAAAATAGATCCATATCTTATTATCCTTGAGCTCTAATTAATTATAGTGATCATTTGGTACCACTCCAATTAACTCTTAATTGGAATGGGTGCGCACTTACCAATGATAAATCCATTAATTGGCACAAGGGGATTTTAAAGATAGATTCCATCTTGACCATTGAATGTTCCTAGAGCTCTACTACCACGTACCCAAATCAACGAGGTGTTGACCTACAATTGGCATCACTCATTGGTGACTCAAAGCAAATGAATAGATAGAAACTTGAGTTCATTAATGTCTCAGGATTATGAGCCTATTGCTAGGGAATTATGAGAGCATACCTTAAAAGTAAAGACAGTGTATATAAGGTGTTTCTCATTGTCCTTCAATACATCCAATGTGTTAGGAATTTTGTATTGCAATTTGATGGATGCATTATCACTCTAGCATCATTTGAATTTTCACACATGCATTGTTTTAGAAAAACTTGAAATCTTGATTTATACATGCATTGTTTTTAAGATTTGTAAAAGTATTGATTTATGCATGTTTTGTTTTTAAACTTGGATGCTTTTGTTTTTGAAAAGAAGTTTTAGAAATCAAGCAGGCCTATGTTTTAAATCTTTCAAATCAATTTAGGCTTTTTATGTTTCATGTTTTTAAACCTCTTAGTTTGATTTAAAACATGATTCCAAGCTTGATTCAGTGGCCTAAAAGTCCCCACTTGAAAATACTTTGAAATATACAAGTTTAGAGGATTTTGGTCCCAAGCTCGGGTCGACCCGCAGTGGGCCAGGTCGACCGGGCCAACAGAAGGCCAAGTCGACCGGCCCAACGAAAGGCCAGGTCGACCGGAAAAGAGTCGTTGGCTCCTGTCAAATGGCAGTTTTATGACCGTTGTGAAGGTCAGGTCGACCCGGGAGTCATGGGGTCGACCGGGGACTAGCCGTTGGGCTGTTTTTGGCTATAAATACTAGTTCATTCCTTTGCCAAAAGTTAAGGATTTTTAGGCCTTCCTTGAGAGGTTTTGAGGCAAATCAAAAGGGAATGAGCTAAGGGATGAAAGGGGTCTTTAGGAAAGCTAAAGCTTGGATTAATGAAGTTAAATCTCTAAGTAAGCTTTACTTTCCTTAACCATATGTTGTCATGCCTTGCTTTATTATTGTTAAATGTTTTCTAGCATGATAAACTATGTTTTGTTGTGTCCTTAACATGTTTATGTTTTGAATTGATCTATTGTTTTGGATGCATCACCTTGATTCAATCCAAGTAGTACTTAAATTGGTATATCTAAGTAAATCATGTTAATGGAAAAATCTTTGAAATTATATGTAACATGATTCCTATACTTGGTTGAATCTTTGGTTGTTGTTTTTCATCATAAGAAAATCTCTTTCAAATATATCTTATGTTTTGGATTCAACATATTTACAAATCATATGTACTTTTGTTTTAAAGTTTCACAACTTGCTTTGCATTGATAGGAATATCATATTCAAGTTGAATTTATAATTACATATGATTTGTCCCCTAATTTCAATCAAATCTATTTTTATGTTTTGAGCTACATTGTTAATTTGATTGACATCCCTATGCATCACATGTTTTGTACTTAGAATTTCACAATTTGTTTAGGATACAAATGTATATCTTTTACAAGTTATTTTTAACATGTGACTTGCATTCTTTCCTCAATCATAAATGTTTTTATGAGCTAAAACTTTCAAAAGCCTTAGGCATACATTTATGAGCTTTCATTTTCAAAATGATTGAGGACATCATACATACACATTGAGCATTCATCTTTGCATTCATAATGTGTGTGTGTGTATGAATTAGTTTTTCACTTCCATATCCGCCTAATTAAGAGGCATTGTAATGAGCTATAAATTGTATCTCTATCAAGTGTATTTTAGACACTACTTAGAGAGATAATCAACCTTTTGGTTAAAGAGGTTATTGCTTAGCCTATGAAAAGCATAGTGTAATAGGTTGATGTTAAGCCTTGAAAAACATCATTGTAACGGTTATTGCTTAGCCTATTGAAAAGCATAAATAGTGGAAATCTGGTGGGGTGTTGGATCACAAGCCGGTAGTGGATGTAGCCATTGAGGCCGAACCACTATAAATCCTTGTGTGATGATGCTTGCTTTGTGGTGATTGTTTTTATTAAGCTTCCGCATTTTGTTTGATAATCATCACTTGTGACTAGTTTAATTTAAAGAAGTTAATTTTTTCTAAATTGGTCATAATTGAAGCTCACCCTATTCACCCCCCCCCCTCTAGGGTTCGGATCCCTGGACTTTCACAATGTACCAGCACCATGATCCAGAATCTTACATTCTGATGATCGAGACAAATCACACTATCTCATAGTGATCAAAGTGTTGTAACCTTGTTAAATGAGATGCCCAATCTCATTACTGGTTGTGAAGATATTTAAGTATAAGATTTGCAATACATGCCTCCTGTATGTGGATCTCATCCATACACATGTATTACATCTAGTATACTTGTGGACCCCGGTTCATCTCATGAACCATTATGTCATTCGTATTGGTTATGTGCAAGTATTTAATTAAACACCATTCATCTCATGAAAGGAAAACATGATTGTATTGAAAAATAAAGAAATTAATCAATTTATTCATCATATACTGGTATTGAGACCATAAAACTAACAGATCCTTCAAGACAGCCAAAAGAGGAGTTCACATGAAGTTTAGGGCCATTTCGACATCATTTGACCCAACTTCACTCCTCCGGCAGCCAAACAGGCGCTCCTAACGGCAGCGGCGTTGAAGACATCAAAACTTTGATCTGAGCCTACGGATGATCTCAAAATAACTCCAAAAGGCTCCACGTCAAATTTCAGGTCATTCCGACGACTTTTGACCCAACTTCGATGCTCCAAAAGAAAATCAAGCCTCTCGGCGGCGAGAACCACCGAGACCATTACTCGTCAAACAGAGCACATGGGCGGCTTCAACATGTTTCAAAAGGACTGCACGTCAAATTTCAGGTCATTCCGACAACGTTTGACCTGACTTTGACGCTCCAAAAGAAAATCAAGGCTACCGGCGGCGGAGCACCCCGGGACCATGACATCCAAATCGGAGCTAATGGATCATCTCGAAATGATTCCAATAGGCTCCCTGTCAAATTTTAGGTCGATTGGACATCAGTTGACTGCACATCAAAGCGTGACAGCTTCCTCGCAGTGAGATCAAGCCTAGCAGCGACGGGACCCCAAACGGCTTCAAAACTCAAACCAAAGCCCATGGTTGGTCCTATTTACTACTCAGGAGGATTCACTTCAAATTTTAGATCATTCCGACATCATTTGACCTAGTTTCGACTCTTGACGGAAAATCGGCCACAAAGTCTTCACCTTTCCAAAAAAATATGAAACTTTGTGCTCCGATTTGCACAGCTTCTTTTCAGGTTCTCTTCAGGAGAATCAAGCCAAAAAATGACGAAAATGTCAAGAAAAATATAGGAGAAAAAAAGAAACAAAAAGCTCGAAAAGCGACCGACAAAACGGCGACCCAAAGGGAAAAAAAATCCCCCCATGGTCGCTGGCGACCCTAGAAATCCGAGTCGCCGGATTTCCGTCGGAAGGCCCGTTTTCCGATCATTTTCGCATTTTGAGAGTTCCAGCCCCTGTGATTTCCTGAAAATCTGGTTTTTGTTGCTCGGAAACGACTGATCTTCGTCAACATCAAGGATCTGCCGTTAAAAGCATGGAATCATCATTGATCGCCCCGAGATCGCCAACCGGCCGACCAAGAAAGTACATTTTTTGTCCAACCGATCAAGAAATTGACAAGACAGATGGTACAGGCCCACTGTTAGCAATCTATGTCTAAAGATTGCATGGTCATTCGATATCGATCAACATGAAGATCCATCGTCGATCATCGCAAGAAGAATTCCAAAAGACGCGGCACGGCCCGCGACTCTTCGGATCCCCGGCGACCACTTAATGTTGTTAATTGACCCAACTAAATGTGGTCATTAACTCATTATTTTGGACGGCCCAATCAAAAGCAAGGAAATGGGAGTTATTAGTCATAGTCATCATGGCATTAAAGCCATAAAACTCCTCTCATCATGGAGATTAAAGGCGATTAGATGCCCATCATTCTCCATCGGCCAATCAGATTCAAGGTAAAAGGAGTTACAAAATCAAGAAATAAAAACTTGTAACTCCTCCTATCACGGAGCTTTAAAGTCATCAAAGCTCATAAACACTCCTAAATGGCTACTAAAGGCCTATAAATAGGAGATCATTCAAGAAGAACGGGTCTAGAGAAAAATCAAAGAAAAATCAGCCAGAAAGATCGTTCAGAATTGCTTGAAGCTCTAAAGAGACTCTGCTGCAACAAACACCACAAGGTGATTGAAGTCCCTTGGGGGTCACTCCCCCCCCCCCCCCCCCCCCCCCCCCCCCCACCAAGGCAAAGTCCTCTCTTTTCCTATTCAACATGGCCAAGACGCGGCTTTCCAGCCCGTCTCTTCATTTTTTTTATTGGGTATAGGACCTTCCCTTGGTCCTTATCCTCTAAAAAAACTGAAGTCCAAGCCAAGCCAAAGAATCAAAGCATCAAGCGTTCTCATCTGAAGGACGATGGCGAAGTCCATACATGACTTGCGACCGTCGATCTGAACAGGTCCCCGCAATCCCCTGAGAAGTCAGATTCCTTTTATTACTTTTCTGTTGTATTTTGTATTCTCTTTAAGAGATAAAAAAACTCACAATTCTTGTCTTTCATTTTGATAAGATTTGTAAATCGCCTTTCATGGCATAAATCGCCTTCTACGGCACAAATCGCCTTCTACGGCACAAAATCGCCTCTAATGGCATTCAAAAAAACTGTCTTTTTTCTTAAATATATGTGCAATGGAAAGTTAGAAAAAAGGTTGATTTCCTTTTTACTTGCGAAGGGGGATCTCCGGATCACCATTTCTAAATTCCAAGTAGAATACAAAAATGTTGATACCCGCCTTTCTCCCCCTTTTTTCCCTCCATTCGGCCCTCTCGGTGACCCCGGGGACGGATGGGAGAGGAAAGGAAGGAAATCGGGTCCATCAACCGAAACCCACTGATAAAATGCAAGCTTCTGGAAAAGGAACCGCCGAGTTGGGTCAACTCGCGGTTAGCCGAAATAGGGATTTCGGCTAGCCGCCAGCTGACCAGCGGCTGATCGAAACTGCACGGGAAGTGCATTTCAAATCAGATTTTTACATTTCTTCTTCCCTTTTTCTTGTTTTTCTTTCAACCTGCACTTTCCTGAGCTTACATGCTCTCTAAGGGATAAAACGCACATTTCATAGCACAAATTGAGACATCACATTCCCATTCTTCAATCTAAAACAAAATCCCCAAAATTTCCAATGAAATGAAGAGAATGAAAAGAAAACAAACCAAATGCACAGATGCTAACATCCATCCTAGATTGTTTAATTGCCTTAGTCCAAGCTGCCACAAACCTTTCTTCAAGTACTTCCACTCAAGCTAAGCCAAAGACTACAAAACCCACGAAAAATTCATTCAAAGCTCACTCAAACTTGAAAACAAGAAACCCATTTTCACAAAAGGGTTTACTAACATGAAAAACAAGATCTTTAGGAACCAAAAAGGCTCCATTAAAAAGATGGGTTGGAGCTCTTACCTAGAGATGCACAAACAAGAGGGAAGGAAGAAAAATGGAGAGCTTGCCCAACTAGAAACTTCAAGAAACTTGTATCAATGGAAAGCTTGGGATAAGAGGAAGAAGATGATGGTCTTGGAATTCTATTTGGAGATCTCTAGCTAGAGCATTCAAGAGGAAGAAAATGGAGAAAAAAAGAAGAGGTTTCTCAGCCCTAGGTCTAGAAAAGTTGCAGGATTTGGGAAAGTGAATGAAAAAGGAGAAGGGGTTGACTTATACACTTGCAAAATGGGGCCCAATGAGTATAATCCTTGCATTGACAAAAGCATGATCTTGCGGACCTCGAACGAACTAGATGAAGAAGGATAAAATGATCCTCAAAATATCTAGTTTCCCAAAAGTATATTTTTGACATGGTTTTGAGATTTTAAAATTTGTGTCCAAATTTGTGTATAAAAGACAATTTTACCCTTTTTGGGCCAAAACTTGGGTTTTGGGCTTCAAACACGAACGGGATGAAAACGAAAGTTATAACAAATAATAAAATCATTCAAATGAAATCAAAATCACAATTAAAAACGACAAACCAATACGATCCTCCCAAGCTTACACGTACACTCAGGCCTTCCTGAGTGTGTCTGGCTAACACTAAACGTTCTCAAAATTTCCAAAGCTATGTCCAGGACTAAAACTAATTATTTCTAACCCAACGGTAACTAAACCCACTTAGGACTAAACACACACTAATTACACACTAATCTAGTTAGTCTGGGTCGGGATCTAATAGTAGCCATGCTCAAGTCCATCCGGATACTCTTATCCATTACGGCTTATCTTGATTACAAGATTTGGCAAATGGATGTCAAGATGGCATTTCTCAATGGCCATTTTTAGGAAGACATCTATATGGTGCAGCCAGACAGTTTTGTAGCTAAAAACCAAGAGCAAAAGGTTTGCAAGCTGCAGAAGTCTATTTATGGACTGAAGTAGGCATCCCGAAGCTAGAACATCCGTTTTGACCAGGCAATCAAGTCATTTGGCTTTTGTCAAAATCCGGATGAGTCATATGTGTACACGAAAAGTGAAGGTGATAGGGTAGTCTTTCTGATTTTATAGGTCGATGACATCCTACTCCTTGGGAAAGACGTGAGAATGTTATCAATGGTAAAAGTTTGGTTGGCCAAGATTCTTGATATGAAGGACTTGGGAGAAGCTAGCTACATCCTAGGGATCAAACTCCATCAAGATCGAAAAAATAGGATGATTGGCTTATCCCAAGATGCATACAAAGATAAGGTACTAGTACGGTTTGCCATGCAAGACTCCAAAAAGGGTATTCACCTTTCAAACAAGGAGTACACCTTTCCAAGGATCGGTATCCTAAGGCACCTGAGGAAAAGGAGCAAATGAGGTCAATACCATACGCTTCGGCTGTTGGTAGCCTCATCTATGCTATGCTATGTACTAGACCGGATATCTGTTATGTAGTGGGCCTAGTCAGCAGATATCAGTCTAACCTAGGACCTGAACATTGGACTGCTGTAAAATGTATTCTCAAATACTTGAGAAGGACTAGAGATTACATGTTAATTTATGGTAGTGATGAACTGATTCCAGTCGGATACACAGATTCTGACTTCATGTCAGATAAGGATTCCAGAAAATCCACCTTTGGTTATGTATTTATGCTTGGTGGCGGAGCTATCAGCTGGAGGAGTATAAAACAGGAATGTACCGCTGATTCCACCTCAGAGGCTGAATATGTAGCGACTTGTGAAGCAGCTAAGGAAGCAGTATGGCTCAAGAGATTCCTTATGGAACTTGGGGTGGTACCTTTGGCACAACAGCCGCTCACAGTTTACTGTGACAGCAGTGGGGCAGTCACTCAGTCCAAGGAGGCCAGAAGCCATTAAAGCCAAAAGCATGTACAATGAAAATATCATTTAGTCAGAGAGATAATGCAGAGAGGTGATATTGCTACTACCAAGATAGCCTATGCGGACAATCTGGCAGATCCCTTCACTAAGCCTTTGACTACCAAAGTCTTTGAGCAACATGTAGACGAGATGGGCATGAGATGCAACCCTGACTGGCATTAAGCCCAAGTGGGAGATTGTTAAATTGTGTGGTCTCAATCCATTAGTTGAAGTAACAAATTGATTAATTTCTTTATTTGTCAATAAAATCGTGCTTTCCTTTCATGGGATGAATGGTGTTTTATTACTTAATGCACATGACCAATACATATGACATAATGGTTCATGAGATGAACCGGGTCCCATTAGTATATTAGATGTGATATATGTATATGGATGAGATCCACATACAAGAGACATGTGTCATAAATCTTATACTTAAAATATCTTCACAACCAGTGATGAGACTGGGCATCTCATCTGATAAGGTTACAGCACTTTAATCACTATGAGATAGTGTGATTTGTCTCGATCATAAGAATGAAAGATTCTGGATCACGGTGCTGGTACATTAGATGTAGAAGGACCATGAGAAGCACCTTATGAAATACTGTCTCGATTTAAGGACTGATCTCATAATTCCCTAGCAATAGGCTCTCAATCCTGAGACATTGATGAACTCAAGTTTCTGTCTATTCATTTGCTTTGAGTCACCAATGAGTGAGGCCAACTGTAGGTCAACACCTCGGTGTCTTGGGTACGTGGTAGTAGGACTATGGGAACATACAATGGTCCAGATGGAATCTATCTACATTATCCCCTTGTGCCAATTAATGGATTTATCATTAGTAACTGCGCATCCATCTCGATTAAGAGTTAATTGGATGGTACTGATGATCACTGTGATTAATTGGTGCTCAAGGATAATAAGATGTGGATCTAAGATTCGATGAGATAGATTTATTCCAATTGATCCATGGATATTGATAGAGGGGCCTACTTGTGGTACTGTGGAAGTTTAGGGTTTTCATTGTAATTTATTCCTAAGACTGGAGTGCAATTGCATTTATATTGTGGTGTTATTTACAATCAACTATGGGCCCGGATTGCACATGAGATGTGTGGTCGCGTGTCCCAGTTGGAGCCAGCTTTCTAAAGAATCCCTAGTGGTGCCCATGCTAGCCCAAGTTATTAGAAAGATTATATTCTTACTTGAACTCTAAACAGAAGGAATTAGAAACTTACTATTTCTATTTGAAGTGAGACTTCTAATAGTGGTAATAGTAGCATGAGAAGTTACTAATTTGTATGGAAGTGAGACTTCTTATGCAATTAGTAAGAGAAGTAAGAAAAGGAGGTTGCATGACTATATAAGGGGAAACACCCATTGGACGTCCATAACAAGTATCCCACGCCCAAGAGCCTCTAGTGCAAGTGTTGCACAACTCTTCTTCTCCTCTTCTCTCTTCTAGTTGCTTTCTAGTTCCTTAGAGTTTCTAGTAGGGTTTTCTCTTGGAGATCCTACACATCTTCTTAAGAAAAGAGATCTGATAGAGGGTCATAGCATGGAAGACAACAAGGTCTTGAGATCTCTAATTGCTTCAAGAAGAGTTCTTGTTCTAGTTGATTGTCTTCTCCTCGATTAGAGCACTATCGAGCTCCAAAGGTATAATTTGCTTCTCCTCTTGTGGTAGATTATTTTGTTGCATGTAGTTGCTGATTTCTATCTTCTAGATACGTTATATTATTGTACATGATTGATGAGAAGGAGGGATTGCATCCTGGATTGGGTTATAGCCTTCTGGATAGTTGATCCCTGAGTCAAGTGGGTCAAAAAGTTTTGAAAACCTATCCACGAGCCCCACCTACTTCCAACAGTACCACCCGGGGAAAGCTAATGTACTTGTCGATGCCTTGAGCAGAAAATCAGTAGGCTCGACAAATCTAAATGGCACTTGTATTTTTGAGCAATTTGAAGAGTTGAGCATAGACCTACAGCCACTAAGGAAGGGTGTACTATTAGCTAACATGTCAGTGTCAGAGCCTTCTTTCATTCAAAAGATTAAGGATAGTCAGTTGCCAGATCCAGAGTTGGCCAAGATTTCAGAGTAGATAGCAGAACATCCTGACTTCCGTATTATTGATGGAGTTTAGTACTACCATGACCGTCTGTGTGTTCCCAATATTGAAGATTTGAGGAATGACATTATGATCGAGGCCCACAGTACGAAGTATTCAATGCATCCAGGCAGTACGAAGATGTATCAAAATTTGAAGGGCAGATTTTGGTGGAATGACATGAAGAGAGAGAGATTGCAGCGTTTGTCTCTCGTTGCATGACTTGCCAGTTGATTAAGGCAAAACATCAGAGGCCTCTAGGACTATTACAGCCGTTAGAGATCCCGGAATGGAAATGGGAGCATATTACCATGGATTTTATTTCAGGACTACCGAGAACCAGCAGAGGCAACGATGCGATATGGGTCATTGTGGACCGTCTCACCAAGTCAGCTCATTTCATTCCTATGAGGACAGGGAAGAAAATGCACATGCTACCTTTGGCAGAGCTGTTTGTCAACGAGATTGTCAGTCGACATGGACAGCCAGTTTCTATCACATCCGACAAAGACAGCAGATTCGTCTCGAGGCTCTGGAAGACTCTACATGAGTATATGGGTACGAAGCTACAATTTAGCATGACTTATCACCCTCAGACAGATGACCAGTTGAAGAGGACAATTCAGACTCTCGAGGATATGCTCCGTGCTTGTGTGTTAGGTTTTAAGACTCAATGGGATGAGACTCTACCGTTGTGTGAGTTTGCTTACAACAATAGCTACCACTCGAGCATTAGGATGACACCTTTTGAGGCTTTGTATGGCAGAAGGTGTAGGACACCTGTATGTTGGGAAGAAGTCTGCATTCGCAGTTTCCATGGACCGACTATTGTAAGTGAGACAAGCGACAAGATCAAGTTGATTCAAGAACGTCTAAAAGTGTCCCGGAGTAGACAGATAAGCTATGTAGATTCTCAACAAAGGGATTTACAGTTCCAAGAAGGAGATAAGGTTTTCTTAAAGGTGTCACCTACAAGGGGAACATTGAGATTTGGACAGAATGGTAAGCTATCACAGAGATACATTGGACCATATGACATTGTGAGGAAAATTGGTGATGTGGCTTATAGATTAGCCTTACCACCTGAGCTATCCAGCATACATAACGTCTTCCATGTGTCTATGTTGAAGAAGTACATTCCCGACCCTTTGCATGTATTTCGGCATGAACCTTTGGAAATCAGAGAAGATGCTCCCTATGTTGAGAAGCCCATATAAATCATTGATACGAAGGAACAAGGGTTGAGGACACGGACTATTTAGAGGGTAAAAGTCCTATGGGAGAATCAGGGACCAGAAGAGGCAACGTGGGAATTACAAGATGAAGTGCAGAAGAAGATGTGTATAAGATGTATAAGATGTGTATAAGATGTATAAGATGTCATTTTGTGACTTTGTGTTTACTTAGGGGATTTTTCTGGAATTGTTTTGATTTGTGTATTTAATCCCGTTTGTTTATCTTGTTAATCCCTACAACTTAAATGTTGATCCCGTGCCCGTCCGAGATCCCAAAACCCGATTTCCTAGCTTTGAGGGCAAAACGGTCTTTTTACACTGTTAGACCCCTACCCAGACCATTTCGATTAGTGTGTGATTAGTGCGTGTTTAGTCCTAAGCGGGTTTAGTCGTCGTTGGGTTAGAAATGATTAGTTTAGTCTTGGACATAGCTTTGGGAATTTTGAGAACGTTTAGTATTAGTCAGACACACTCAGGAAGGCCTGAGTGCACGTGTAAGCTTGGGAGGATCATATCGGTTTCCGTGTATTTGTGATTTCGATTTCATTTGAGTGATTTTACTATGTGTTACAACTTTTATTTTCAGCCCACTCATGTTTGAAGCCCAAAAACCCAAGTTCTGGCCCAAGAGGGTAAAATTATCTTTTATACATAAATCTAGACACAATTTTCGAGATCTCAGATCAAGGAAAGTCAGTTGCAAGACCCAGACTTGGTAAAGATAGTGGAACATATCACAGAACGTCCAGATTTCAAGACAGTGAATGGGATATTGTATTTTCGTGACCGGTTTTGCGTGCCAAACGTGGATGACTTGAAGAGTGAAATAATGAACGAAGCTCACAGCACGAGATATTCGATGCACCCGGGTAGCACGAAGATGTACCACAATTTGAAGAATAGATTTTGGTGGAACAACATGAAGAGAGAGATAGCAGCTTTTGTGTCTCGTTGTCTAACTAGTCAGCTGATTAAGGCAGAGCATCAGAAGCCTCCAGGTTTGTTACAACCGTTGGAGATTCCGGAGTGGAAATGGGAGCACATCACCATGGATTTCGTTTCTGGGTTGCCGAATACCAAGAAGGGAAATAATACGATTTGCATTATTGTAGATCGTCTGACAAAGTCTGCTCATTTCATTCTGATGAAGACAGGGAATATGATGCATATGGCACCACTTGTAAAGTTATTCGTTGATGAAATTGTTAGTAAACATGGCCAGCCCGTCTCCATTACTTCAGACAGAGACGGCAGGTTCGTTTCAAAGTTTTAGAAAACCCTTCATGAGTCGATGGGTACCAAACTCCAGTTCAGCACGGCATATCATCCTCAGACCGATGGCCAGTCAGAAAGGACAATACAGACTCTCGAAGACAAGTTTCGTGCTTGTGTATTGGATTTCAAGGTTCAGTGGGACGAGTGCTTACCACTTTGTGAATTTGCTTATAACAATAGTTACCACTCTAGCATCGGTATGGCACCTTTCGAGGCACTTTATGGTAGGAGATGTAGAACTCCGGTTTGCTGGGAAGAAGTCGGTGAGCGTAGTTTTCATGGACAGACGATAGTTGGAGAGACAAGTGACAAGGTCAAGCTGATTCAGGAACGTTTGAAGATCGCCCGAAGTAGGCAGAAGAGTTATGCAGATACTCGCCGAAGAGAATTGCAGTTTCAAGTGGGTGACAAAGTGTTTTTGAAGATCTCACCAGTTAGGGGGACTTTGAGGTTCGGACAGAATGGCAAATTATCTAGAAGGTTTATTGGTCCGTATGAGATTTTGAGCAAGATTGGAGATGTTGCTTATAGGCTTGCGTTACCGCCGGAACTCTCCGGGGTACACAATGTATTTCATGTTTCTATGCTCAAGAAATATGTTTCTAGTCCTTCACATATACTACAACACGAACCTTTGGAGATTCGAGAAGATGCCTCGTATGTGAAAAGGCCGATCAAGATCATCGATACCAAAGAGCAAGAATTGAGAAACCGGACTATTCTTTGGGTCAAGGTACTTTGGAAAAATCACGAACCAGAAGAAGCCACCTGGGAATTGAGAGAGCAAGTGCAAAGGAAGTATCCACAGCTTTTACCAGAGGTAATTGTTTGATTTATTTGGTGGACAAAATATCCTAAGGGGTGGAGGATGTTAGACCCCGACCCAGACCATTTCGATTAGTGTGCGATTAGTGCGTGTTTAGTCCTAAGCGGGTTTAGTCGTCGTTGGGTTAGAAATGATTAGTTTAGTCTTGGACATAGCTTTGGGAATTTTGAGAACGTTTAGTATTAGTCAGACACACTCAGGAAGGCCTGAGTGCACGTGTAAGCTTGGGAGGATCATATCGATTTCCGTGTATTTGTGATTTCGATCTCATTTGAGTGATTTTACTATGTATTACAACTTTTGTTTTCAGCCCACTCATGTTTGAAGCCCAAAAACCCAAGTTCTGGCCCAAGAGGGTAAAATTGTCTTTTACACATAGATCTGGACTCAATTTTCGAGATCTCAAAACCATGCCAAAAATATACTTTTTGGAAACCAGATATTTCGAGGATCATTTTATCCTTCTTCGTCGAGTTCATTCGAAGCCCACAAGATCATGTTTTCATGAATACAAGATTTAGTCATTTGGACCCCATTGCAAGTGTTTTAAGTCAACTCCCTTTTCTCTTTCCCACCTTTTCACTCTCAACCCTAACCCTAGAGCAGCCAAAGGAGAGAAAGTCTTTTTCCTTCCACTTTGTCCTCTTGAATGATCAAGCCATAAATAAGCCTCCAAATGGAATTCTAAGACTGTCATCTTCTTCCTCTCATCCTAAGCTTTCCATTGACATAACTTTCTTGAAGCTTCTCGTTGGGCAAGAGCTCCATTTTCTTCCTTCCCTCTTGTTTGGCCTTGTGTAGGTAAGAGCTCCAACTCATCTCTTTAATAGAGTCTTTTTAGTTCCTTAAAATCTTGTTTTTGATGTTTACAAACCCTTTTGTTAAAATGGGTTTCTCGTTTTCAAGATTGAGTGAGTTTTGTGTGGTTTTCATGGGTTTTGTAGCTCTTGGGTTTAGCTTGAGTGAAGTGCTTGGAGAGGTTTGTGGCATCTTTGATCTAAGGCAAGTAACCAATCTAGGATGGATGTTAGCATATGTGCATTGCATTTGTTTTCCTTGCACTCTTCTCATTCATTGGAAAATTTAGGGTTTTTGTTATGATTTGGAGAATGGGATTTTAATGTCTCAAATTGTGTTTTGAAATGTGTGTTTTACCCTTGGAGAGCATGAAGGTTCAGGGAGTGCAGGTGGAATGGGAAACAAGAAGAAAGGAAGAAGAAAATGTGAAAAATCCGAACTAAGCTGCATTTCCCGTGCAGTTTCGGTCAGCCGCTGGTCGGCTGGCCGAAATCCCCATTTCGGCTAACCGCGAGCTGACCGAGTTCGGCGGTTCCTTTTCCAGTAGCTGGCTTCTGCATCAGGGTTCAGCGGTCAGCCCTACGGTCAGCTTACGGCTAGCCGCTAGTTTCCATTTCGGCTAACCGTAAGCCAACCGAAATCATTACGGTTCCTTTTCCAGAGAGCTGTATCTGACCTGGGTTTTCAACGGTCAGCCCTACAGTGAGCATACGGCTGGCCGCCAGGTTCCATTTCGGCTAGCCGCCATCTGACCGCAAGCTGACCGAAATTGACAATATGCTTGTTTTGAAGAAGTTTTGCAAGAATGAAAACTAGAACATGTTAAGTGACCTTTAGCCTGATATTGTGCACTCGAACCTGAGATGTCTTTGAACTTCCGGGGCACCAATTCTCCTTTATATTCCAACATTTGGGGTCAATTGCACAAGGATCAATCAAAGGTCCTTACCTGTGCTTATCAGGCTTTGTATTCGTACGTTGGCTTTGATGCAACGAATATCATTGTGTACTCGTTTTGAAGTTTAAGTACAAGCTCGTTTTGAAGAATTGTTTCAAGAAAAAGGGGATCACTTCCTAAGCGTGTTATGCATATTGATTATGCCTTTTGCTAGTCGTGTTTGTTGTGTTTTGATAAGTGATTTTCCCCCTTTTTTTATAACGACATGTTTAGACCGTGTTTCGTGTGTTTTGTGCATTCATGAATTTAAGTGAACACCACTGAGCTTGGACTGCCCTTTCAGTTTGATCCACTGTCTGGGGGTCCTTAGACATGTGGACTGTTTGCAGACTGGTCGTGTATTTATTACACATCGTGTGTGTCCGGTTCCGCGACCGGAAATCCCCGTAATATGTGGGAATCGTGTCGTGATTATATTATGTATATCGTGCTTGTCGTGCGTGCTTGCTCTTTTCATTATAAATGATAGAGAAAGGATGGGCTCTTTGTGGATTGTAACTGTTCATGATATATAATTATGCATGTTAGTTTCGCTTGTATCTTGAAACGTACCTTAGTCTTTATATGTTTCTTTAAACGTTACTACTTTCATGCTCATGCCTAAATTGATTACCTGCCAAAACGTTGTATTTGATCCTTGTTTGTTGGTGACCAGGTACCGGTGACGTTGCCTTTGAGGAGGAGTGTCAGGAGGAGGCTTTTGAGCCAACCCCAGTTAGAGAGTGGAATCCTGACGATGTCAACTAGACGTCGGGCGGATTCTTGAGTTTCGCCAAATTTTGTCATGGGGTTCTTTTATCATTTTGAGAATTGTATTGGCCTCTGTTGGCCTCTTATGGGATGTAACTAAGCTTAACTTACTTTGTATAGTCTCGTAACTTGAATTCTGATGGGAATGCCATGTTAACTCCTTTCTTTTGATACTATGTCTTGTTAATATTTGTCGTAGCACTTAAAGATTTATTGGTGCTCACCGTGATGTGCTTTGCTCCACGCTTCTGCAAACTTGATCATGTGAGTTAGATTCCGCGTGCTTCGGGAATCCTCACTGCGGGAACCTGTGGGAAAAACATAACAATCTTAGAAACAACACGTCGCGGGCCCGGGGATCCGTTCCAGGGTCGCGACAGGACTGGTATAAGAGCGGGACTTGTTTCAGGCACTTAAAAGAAACTAGAAAGGTCTTAGGAACGTGGCGAGGATTCGTGAGTTCGATAGATTCGTTGGTATAGGACCTTAGAAACCCTTATATCATGATTATTGTGCAGTAACTCCTTGTTTTACAGCACCATGCCTCCAAGAAAAGCTCCACACCATCATGCTTCAGGCAGTAATCAGAATGAGTCAGACACATCTAATACCCCAACAGCTACACAGTTTCAAGAACTAATGCACACTATGACAGCACAACAAAGGCAGGCTAATGAAAACCAAGCAAGATTTCAGGAACAGTTAGCAAAGAAAGATGACGAAATGGCACAAGTCCAGAGGCAACTCTTAGAAGTTCTTCAGAACAGGAACGTAGTTCCACCTCCTTTGGGTCCACAGATTGTTATCCATAATAGGGATCATGATCCTAATGCGCTATTTGAGAAGTTCAGGAAGAGAGCACCGAAGGAATTTTCGGGCAATGAGGACCCGTTAGTGGCAGATGACTGGCTAGTTAATACCGAGAAAATCTTCGATGTCTTTACGTGCACGGGAATACAGAAGGTCAACCTCACAGCTTCACTATTTTATGGGTTTATAGATAGGTGGTGGGAAACAGTTAAGGATCCATACGCGGTGATGGCTGACGACGAGGCGTGGGCAGCATTTAAGACACAGTTTTAGGATAAGTACATCCCCTCTCATGTCAAGAGGCAGAAGGCTATTGAATTTCAGCAGCTCAAGCAAGGTAGCATGACGGTGCTAGACTATGTCACCAAGTTTGAAAGATTGGCTAGAAATGCTACCAAGTTGATTGACACGGAACGGAAAAAGATAACGAAGTTTTTGGAAGGGTTGAATCCGATCATCATGAGAGATGCCATAGGAGTAGTTCCACCAGCTACATATGATGAGGCAGTCAAGCGGGCATATACGTTTGAAGATATTAACAACTTGATCGTTCAAGACAGGAAGCAGTACTATCAGCAGCAGAATCAGAGGCAACAACAGAATAAGAAATCAAGGCAAGAACAAGGTCAAGTGAGACAGGGTTGTGGACATTGTGGCAAGAATCATGAAACTCATGAATGTCGTAAGGCCATGGGTGCATGTTTCAAATGTGGGGCTATGAATCATGCAATCAAGGATTGCCCACTACTTCAGAATCAGGGGAACAGAAACCAACAGCAGAGACAAGCAGCTCCTCAAAATCAAGCACCAGTTCATAATCAAGTTAGACCACCTCAGCAGCAGCAGCAGGCTAGGCCACCAACACAGAATCAGAATACTCGTCCTCCACAACAGAGCAAACAGGGCCAAGGAAGGTAGAATCAAGCACCAAATAGACTACAGATGCATGGACATTTATATTATCTCAACAGTGCAGATACTGAAGCTGTAGGAGACGTGGTAGAAGGTAAACTTCTTGTTTGTGGGGTAGAAGGCCAGATTTTATTTGACCCTGGATCCACGCATCCCTTTTCATCCCCTAGTTTTGCTAAGATGATTGATGCACCATGTAGTGAATTGGATTATATTCTAGTAGTAACCACTCCAATAGGAAAACAAGTTATGTGTAAAACCTATTACTCTAGCTGTACAGTTTTGTTAGGAGATGTTAATTTACCGGCCAACCTCATTATTTTAGACATACATGATTTTGATGTCATTTTAGGCTTGGACTGGTTAGAAGCATATCATGCCACCATGGATTGTTTTAGTAAAACCATAACATTCAGATTCCAAGGACCACAGGCAGAATTGATATTTCAGGGGAACAAGAGGAAAACTCGGGCAAGGTTTATTTCGGTATTGAAGGCAAGTAGATTAGTTCAGAGTGGATGTCAGGCATTTATTGCGTTTATCACCGAGGATAAACAGTCCCAAGGGGTGGAGGATATCCCCATTGTGTGTGAATTTCCGGATGTTTTTCCAGAAGAAATCCCGGGATTACTACCAATCAAAGAAGTTGAGTTCACAATTGAGCTCCTACCAGGGACGGCTCCGATCTCGATTGCACCATACAGAATGGCTCCAGCAGAAATGGGTGAACTAAAACTCCAGTTGCAGGATTTGTTGAGCAAAGGCTTTATTAGGCCAAGTGTTTCACCTTGGGGAGCACCGGTGTTGTTTGTGAAAAAGAAGGATGGAAGTTTGAGAATGTGCATCGACTACAGGAAGTTGAACCATGTGACCGTGAAGAACAAGTATCCATTGCGATAGATGAATTATTTGATCAATTGCAAGGAGCAGCCTATTTTTCTAAGATAGACTTGAGGTCAGGGTACCATCAGTTGAGAGTTAGAGACTCAGATGTTCAGAAGATAGCTTTTAGAACAAAGTCTTTGCACCCTATTTGGATCACTCTACGGTAGTATTCATTGATGATGTCCTCGTGTATTCCAAGAGTAAGAAGGAACATGAAGAACATTTGAGGACAGCGTTGCAGCTTTTGAGGGACAACCAGCTTTATGCAAAACTCAGTAAGTGCGAATTCTGGTTAGAGCAAGTTGTTTTTCTAGACCACATCATCTCCAGAGAAGGTTTAGCAGTTGATCCAGCCAAGATAGAAGCAGTTGTTAATTGGGTGAGTGTGAGAACCCGACCCCTAATCTCTTGGATTAGTATTGTTTTATTTGTGGATTAGTTCTTTTAGTGGGAGTAGTATTTGTTGGGTTGAGTTTGTGAGCTAGAATGGTTTTTCTTCTAGTTTTGGGCTTTTGAGTGCTTTAGTAGCTAGTGGGGCCCTTTGGGGGTTCCCTTTTCGGCTTTGCATTTTCTTGTGAGATTTTCCCGACTTGTTTCGTATTGTGTTTTTGGCCCGTTGCATTCATCTTGAGGAATCCTACAACTTTCATGTTGATCCCATATCCATTTGAGAACCCGAAAACCGATTTCTTGGCCTTGAGGGCAAAACAGTCATTTCACACCAAATCTGTACCCAAATCTCGATATTCTCGAAACCCGTGAAACATACACTTTTTGGAAACTAGATATTTCGACGATCATTTCTTCCTTCTTCATCGAATCCATCCGAGGTCCCGAATTAGATGATTTCAGCCACCCAAGTTCTTTAAGTTGTGGGACCCATTCTCACTTGTTTATAAAAGGAACCCATCTCCTTCATTGCTTATTCTTCACCATTGTTCCAGCTGAACCTAGGGTTTTCCCTTGTGCAACTTCTTCTTCTTCTTGCTTCTCCTCCTCTAATCCACACCAAGATTGACATCAACCAAGAAATGGAACTCATCATCTTCTTCCTCATCTTGCAAGCTTCCAATTGATACCATTTGTGAAGAGAACCCTCCATCACAAGACTTTCCTTGAGCTTACCTTGTCCATTAGAGGGCCTTCCAAGTAAGTGTTCTTCTTCATCTTCTAGATTTGTAATCTTCTAGCCTTAGAGAAGCTCCACCTTGATTATTGAAAGGTTTCATTGTCATTGCATTGTTTAACCCATTTTAGGGTTTGTTTTGGGGGTTTTTGTAGAGATTGTTGATCTTGAGCTTGAGAGGTGATTAGGAGCTTGTTTTGCTAGATTGGAACCCAAGGCAAGTGGATGAATGGATGTTTTTAATGTTATCAAAGCTTTATGAGAAAATCCCAAGTTTATTTCTTGTTTTTGATCATTGAATACATGCTTGCACATATGCTCCTTGTCACATATATATGGATTTCGAAATTTGCACATTAATGGTGGTTTCTATCTTGTTAATCTCTTGGAGAGGTATGCATTTCATTTGATCAAGTTTACTCATATGGTTTTATAAAGAATAGGATTGGTTTGGCTAATCATGGTTATGTTTATGAGTTGCATTGATTTGAAATTGATACTCATTTATAGAGTTGTGCTAAAACATCTTTGGTTATGGAAATGTGATCAATAGACCTTGTTTATCTATAAATGTTGACTCAAATGAACCCTTGTCTATGATGGGAACTCCTCTCCTTGTTTGGGGATTGAATGTGAAGAAAGAGGTTGGATTTAATGATTCATTGAAGTCTTGATGGGAGTTTTATTGTAATTAGAATGTTGTTGAAGTAAGGAAAAACTCATTTGTATAAGTGTTGGAAAGGAAAAAGGAAGAGAAAGAAGGGAACTGAACTGCCAAAATTCAGTTTCTGGACAGTTTGCTCGAGCGACCTGTCCAGAAAGGGATACGGGTTTTCCAGCAGCTTGGTCGCTCGAACGCATTTAAATAACCGCTCGACCGATGAGTTCGCTCGAGCGAACCCTTCGATTCGCTCGAGCGATGCGGCCTGTCTGAACGGTTTTAAGGCGCTGGTACAGAAATTTCCTCCGATCGGTCGGACCGAATCGGTGGACTCAGTTTGAGTCCAGTGGGTTTTGAGGTTTATTTTTCTTTGTGGACCTTGGCTAACCTCCTCGGACTCACTCGACCATATGTGAGAGCGTCTGGAGCCGATGCTCGTCACGGTTGGTTCGGATGCATCGAAGTTCAATCCATTTCAATCTTGAACGGGATGGAACGACGCGATATCTTCTTTATATCTAAACATAAGTCTTGCCCTTGGTTATCGCAAATTCTATTCTTTTCGGTGACTGAATAGGTTGCTCGATGTTTCCGGATTAGTATCATACCTAGGATGGACCGATTATAATCTTGATTCTTTTCTATTGTGACATCTAGTATTACCCATAAGCTCATTTAAGTTTTAAAAATAGTAAAAGTGCATAAGGAGCCCGGAATGTCTTCAAACTCAAGGAGTACCAAGTAATGATTATAATCGACATACGGGACCCCTATTCACTTAAATGTATCTTGAAATTAATACTTTTCCCGAAATTGTTATAGTTCATTGTTTCACCTCTTTCCCCGAGATTTGCATTACATGACTGGTTTTCCCGAAAGCTTTGGAGTTACTCTAGTAACAGTCATTTGTCCCGAAGTGCATTGCATCACATGATATGACAGTGTGCCCTTGAGCACCCCCGTTTTACCCGTTTATTTATTGTACTTGATTTACTTGTTTCCCCGAAAGCATTGAAGTTACACTAGTAACAGTTATTTGTCCCGAATGTATTGCCCGATATGAAGTGACAGTGTGCCCTTGAGCACCCCCGTTTTACCCGTTTATTTACTGTACTTGATTACTCGCATATGTCTCGATTGGTTTTATCCTATGAGTCGGCATCACTAAGCTTGGATACCTTGTCAATCTGATCCACTGACTTGGAAATCCCTCTCCCGTCCCGCCAGCTGCAGTTTGGATCCCGATACCCGGTTATTACCGTGGTCCCGTCCCGATACCCAGTTCGCTACCGTGGTCCCGTTCCCGTTCCCGTATATTTATTATTGTATATATGATTTACGTTGAGTCTC
Organism: Cinnamomum chago; assembly: GCA_038049695.1. Taxonomy (NCBI): domain Eukaryota; kingdom Viridiplantae; phylum Streptophyta; class Magnoliopsida; order Laurales; family Lauraceae; genus Cinnamomum; species Cinnamomum chago. The sequence continues at coordinate 59,885,974 of CP142451.1, forward strand.
CTCACCTTGTGTGACTGAGACCAACGTCCCGCTCTTGTCACTTCGGTGATAGAGGACTTAGCTTCTTGTGATTGCCATCTTGCCAGTTCCCGATTCCTTGGACACCCGACATGGTTTATATTGCTTACTTGTTTTCAGATAAATGATTCATTGCTTTTATGAAAGTTGTTATTTAGATAAGTGTTAATGCTCTCTATTGTAAATTCAGTCACTATTATATTGTTTTATGTCCTTTGCACACGTACATGTTTTACATGAATGCCGGTCGGGTAAATACCCGTGCTTTTACATATGGTTCTAACGATCGATGGTTTTGCTAGAGTTATATGATTACACATGTTTTAAAATGAATACCCGAGTTATTAAATGTCCATGCTTTGGAACGTGTTTTAAATGACACTCGTTTTGTTAGATCCCGATGTTTATACATGTTTTAAGTGAATACCCGATTTGTTAAATATCCCTGTTTTTGAAATATGTTTTAGATGACACTTGTTTTGCCAGATTCCTATGTTTATACCTATTCTTACATGATACCCGATTTGTTTAAATATCCATACTTTGGAATAGGTTTAAATGAACATTAGTCTTGTCAGATTTCCTTGGTTACACCTGTTTTAAATGAACACCCGGTTTGTTAAATATCCGTATTTTTACATATGTTTCAAATGGACTTTGGTTTTGCTAGACTGCTATGAATACTTGATTTGTTGTATACTTGTGTTTTACTTAAGTTTCAAATGAACGTTTGTCTTGTCAAACCACTATATTTATACATGTTTTAGACGAATACCCGATTGTCAAATATCTATGTTTTTAGATGATGTAAATGAACACGTGTTTTATTGGATATTCATGTTTTACCCGTGCTTGAAATGAATACAGGTTTTTCCCCGAGATTCCCGACTTTGCACCCGTTTAATTATATGCAGCATTTTGAGCAAATAGCATGATTTATCATTTGTATTATTATTCGCTATATTGTGTTCTTTTCATCCACCTGCCAGACCGTCGTGTCTGACCCACTACTTTTGGTACTCAGGTTCAGATTTCTTCGCCCCGAGTTGAGTGTTTTGTTGGCTGTGGAGCCATGCCTTGCAGGTTGTTTTGTCGGCTATGTCATGTAGACATTGAGCTTGACATCGGAGCTATGTCACATTTGGGTAGTAGTTTATAGCTTATTGTTGTATGGCTTTTATTAGCCTTTTTCTTGGGATTCTTAATTAATGTACATTGATAATTGTAACTTGAACATATTTGGGAATGTAATATCCTGTTACTGTCAGCTCTGTAATTTATTGTGATGTTTACTCCAGTCTGAGATGATACTTGATATACTAGCTATGTGCTAAAGGTTGAGTGCGACGCGGAATCCGATGGCCACGGACTTCGGGTCGCAACGCCACAAATGCTTCCGCAAAATATTCAGAATGTGTTGTCTTCACACACGCGGATCCTGGGAGAAGTAAAATACAATTTATGCTTAATCCCCTTTCCCGCCCCCGAGGTTTCGGTTCGGGGGCGTGACAGTGAGGCCAAGCAGTGTGATAGAAAACAGAAGCTTTTTGGGGTTAGCAGGCTATTACAGAAGATTTGTCCAAGGTTTTTCGTCCATTGCAACACCGTTGACAAAATTGACTAGGAAGAATGTCCCATTTGTTTGGACCGAACAGTGCTAAAACAAGTTTTCAAGAGTTGAAGGGAAGGTTAACCACAGCCCCAATCCTTACATTACCATCGGGCAATGGCGGATTTATTGTTTATACAGATGCTTCGAATGTGGGACTAGGTCGTGTATTGATGCAAGATGGCAGGGTGATTGCTTATGGCTCGAGACAGTTGAAGGACCATGAGAAAAACTATGCAACTCATGACTTGGAATTGGCAGCAGTTGTTTTTGCTTTGAAGATGTGGAAACACTACCTCTACGGAGAGAAATTTGAAGTCCATTCAGATCACCGAAGCTTACAATATTTGTTCTCGCAGAAAGATTTGAATATGAGACAGAGACGGTGGATGGAGTATATCAAGGATTATGACTTTCTCATCAAATATCATCCAGGCAAAGTGAACGTTGTAGCTGATGCATTGAGCAGGAAATCAGTGGTCATGGCCAGTTTGAGAGGAATTGGTGTCTTACAGCAGTTTGAAGAGTTGGGTGTAGAAGTACAAACCCTGAAATAGGGTGCGATGTTAGCAAATATGACAGTGTCAGAACCTGCCTTCATCCAGAAGATCAAGGAAAGTCAGTTGCAAAACCCAGACATGGCAAAGATAGTGGAGCATATCACAGAACGTCCAGATTTCAAGACAGTGAATGGGATATTGTATTTTCGTGACCGGTTGTGCGTGCCAAACGTGGATGACTTGAAGAGTGAAATAATGAACGAAGCTCACAGCACGAGATATTCGATGCACCTGGGTAGCACGAAGATGTACCACAATTTGAAGAATAGATTTTGGTGGAACAACAAGAAGAGAGAGATAGCAGCTTTTGTGTCTCGTTGTCTAACTAGTCAGCTGATTAAGGCAGAGCATCAGAAGCCTCCAGGTTTGTTTCAACCGTTGGAGATTCCGGAGTGGAAATGGGAGCACATCACCATGGATTTCGTTTCCGGGTTGCCGAATACCAAGAAGGGAAATAATACGATTTGCATTATTGTAGATCGTCTGACAAAGTCTGCTCATTTCATTCTGATGAAGACAGGGAATATGATGCATATGGCACCACTTGCAAACTTATTCGTTGATGAAATTTTTAGTAAACATGGCCAGCCCGTCTCCATTACTTCAGACAGAGACGGCAGGTTCGTTTCAAAGTTTTGGAAAACCCTTCATGAGTCGATGGGTACCAAACTCCAGTTCAGCACGGCATATCATCCTCAGACCGATGGCCAGTCAGAAAGGACAATACAGACTCTCGAAGACAAGTTTCGTGCTTGTGTATTGGATTTCAAGGTTCAGTGGGACGAGTGCTTACCACTTTGTGAGTTTGCTTATAACAATAGTTACCACTCTAGCATCGGTATGGCACCTTTCGAGGCACTTTATGGTAGGAGATGTAGAACTCCGGTTTGCTGGGAAGAAGTCGGTGAGCGTAGTTTTCATGGACCGACGATAGTTGGAGAGACAAGTGACAAGGTCAAGCTGATTCAGGAACGTTTGAAGATCGCCCGAAGTAGGCAGAAGAGTTATGCAGATACTCGCCGAAGAGAATTGCAGTTTCAAGTGGGTGACAAAGTGTTTTTGAAGATCTCACCAGTTAGGGGGACTTTGAGGTTCGGACAGAATGGCAAATTATCTAGAAGGTTTATTGGTCCGTATGAGATTTTGAGCAAGATTTAGAGATGTTGCTTATAGGCTTGCGTTACCGCCGGAACTCTCCGGGGTACACAATGTATTTCATGTTTCTATGCTCAAGAAATATGTTTCTAGTCCTTCACATATACTACAACACGAACTTTTGGAGATTCGAGAAGATGCCTCGTATGTGAAAAGGCCGATCAAGATCATCGATACCAAAGAGCAAGAATTGAGAAACCGGACTATTCTTTGGGTCAAGGTACTTTGGAAAAATCACGAACCAGAAGAAGCCACCTGGGAATTGAGAGAGCAAGTGCAAAGGAAGTATCCACAGCTTTTACCAGAGGTAATTGTTTGATTTATTTGGTGGACAAAATATCCTAAGGGGTGGAGGATGTTAGACCCCGATCCAGACCATTTCGATTAGTGTGCGATTAGTGCGTGTTTAGTCCTAAGCGGGTTTAGTCGTCGTTGGGTTAGAAATGATTAGTTTAGTCTTGGACATAGCTTTGGGAATTTTGAGAACGTTTAGTATTAGTCAGACACACTCAGGAAGGCCTGAGTGCACGTGTAAGCTTGGGAGGATCATATCGGTTTCCGTGTATTTGTGATTTCGATCTCATTTGAGTGATTTTACTATGTGTTACAACTTTTGTTTTCAGCCCACTCATGTTTGAAGCCCAAAAACCCAAGTTCTGGCCCAAGAGGGTAAAATTGTCTTTTATACATACATCTGGACACAATTTTCGAGATCTCAAAACCATGCCAAAAATATACTTTTTGGAAACCAGATATTTCGAGGATCATTTTATCCTTCTTCGTCGAGTTCATTCGAAGCCCACAAGATGATGTTTTCATGAATACAAGATTTAGTCATTTGGGCCCCATTGCAAGTGTTTTAAGTCAACTCCCTTTTCTCTTTCGCTCCTTTTCACTCTTAACCCTAACCCTAGAGCAGCCAAAGGAGAGAAAGTCTTTTTCCTTCCACTTTGTCCTCTTGAATGATCAAGCCATAAATAAGCCTCCAAATGGAATTCTAAGACTGTCATCTTCTTCCTCTCATCCTAAGCTTTCCATTGACATAACTTTCTTGAAGCTTCTCGTTGGGCAAGAGCTCCATTTTCTTCCTTCCCTCTTGTTTGGCCTTGTGTAGGTAAGAGCTCCAACTCATCTCTTTAATAGAGTCTTTTTAGTTCCTTAAAATCTTGTTTTTGATGTTTACAAACCCTTTTGTTAAAATGGGTTTCTCGTTTTCAAGATTGAGTGAGTTTTGTGTGGTTTTCATGGGTTTTGTAGCTCTTGGGTTTAGCTTGAGTGAAGTGCTTGGAGAGGTTTGTGGCATCTTTGATCTAAGGCAAGTAACCAATCTAGGATGGATGTTAGCATATGTGCATTGCATTTGTTTTCCTTGCACTCTTCTCATTCATTGGAAAATTTGGGGTTTTTGTTATGATTTGGAGAATGGGATTTTAATGTCTCAAATTGTGTTTTGAAATGTGTGTTTTACCCTTGGAGAGCATGGAGGCTCAGGGAGTGCAGGTGGAATGGGAAACAAGAAGAAAGGAAGAAGAAAATGCGAAAAATCCGAACTAAGCTGCATTTCCCGTGCAGTTTCGGTCAGCCGCTGGTCGGCTGGTGGCTGGCCGAAATCCCCATTTTGGCTAACCGCGAGCTGACCGAGTTCGGCGGTTCCTTTTCCAGTAGCTGGCTTCTGCATCAGGGTTCAGCGGTCAGCCCTACGGTCAGCTTACGGCTAGCCGCTAGTTTCCATTTCGGCTAACCGTAAGACAACCGAAATCATTACGGTTCCTTTTCCAGAGAGCTGTATCTGACCTGGGTTTTCGGCGGTCAGCCCTACGGTGAGCTTACGGCTAGCCGCCAGGTTCCATTTCGGCTAGCCGCCATCTGACCGCAAGCTGACCGAAATTGACAATATGCTTGTTTTGAAGAAGTTTTGCAAGAATGAAAACTAGAACATGTTAAGTGACCTTTAGCCTGATATTGTGCACTCGAACCTGAGATGTCTTTGAACTTCCGGGGCACCAATTCTCCTTTATATTCCAACATTTGGGTTCAATTGCACAAGGATCAATCAAAGGTCCTTACCTGTGCTTGTCAGGCTTTGTATTCGTACGTTGGCTTTGATGCAACGAATATCATTGTGTACTCGTTTTGAAGTTTAAGTACAAGCTCGTTTTGAAGAATTGTTTCAAGAAAAAGGGGATCACTTCCTAAGCGTGTTATGCATATTGATTATGCCTTTTGCTAGTCGTGTTTGTTGTGTTTTGATAAGTGATTTTCCCCCTTTTTTATCTCGACATGTTTAGACCGTGTTTCGTGTGTTTTGTGCATTCATGAATTTAAGTGAACACCACTGAGCTTGGACTGCCCTTTCAATTTGATCCACTATCTGGGGGTCCTTAAACATGTGGACTGTTTGCAGACTGGTCGTGTATTTATTACACATCGTGCGTGTCCGGTTCCGCGACCGGAAATCCCCGTAATATGTGGGAATCGTGTCGTGATTATATTATGTATATCGTGCTTGTCGTGCGTGCTTGCTCTTTTTATTATAAATGATAGAGAAAGGATGGGCTCTTTGTGGATTGTAACTGTTCATGATATATAATTATGCATGTTAGTTTCTCTTGTATCTTGAAACGTACCTTAGTCTTTATATGTTTCTTTAAACGTTACTACTTTCATGCTCATGCCTAAATTGATTACCTGCCAAAACGTTGTGTTTGATCCTTGTTTGTTGGTGACCAGGTACCGGTGACGTTGCCTTTGAGGAGGAGTGTCAGGAGGAGGCTTTTGAGCCAACCCCAGTTAGAGAGTGGCAGCCTGACGATGTCAACTAGACGTCGGGCGGGTTCTTGAGTTTCGCCAAATTTTGTCATGGGGTTCTTTTATCATTTTGAGAATTGTATTGGCCTCTGTTGGCCTCTTATGGGATGTAACTAAGCTTAACTTACTTTGTATAGTCTTGTAACTTGAATTCTGATGGGATTGCCATGTTAACTCCTTTCTTTTGATACTATGTCTTGTTAATATTTGTCGTAGCACTTAAAGATTTATTGGTGCTCATCGTGATGTGCTTTGCTACACGCTTCCGCAAACTTGATCATGTGAGTCAGATTCCGCGTGCTTCGGGAATCCTCACTGTGGGAACCTGTGGGAAAAACATAACAATCTTAGAAACAACACGTCGCGGGCCCGGGGATCCTTTCTGGGGTCGCGACATACACTAAATCTGTTCCCAAAACTTGATATCCCCGAAACCTGCAAAACATATACTTTTTGGAAACTAGATATTTCGGTGATCATTTCTTCCTTCCTTATCGAATTCATCCATGATCCCGTCACACATGATTTAAGCCCTTGAATAATTCTAGTGGTGGGACCCAACCCCATTTTGTATATAAGGAGGACTCCCTTCCCTTTTCCCCTTTTCTAGCTAACTACAACTTCTCAAACTAGGGTTTCCCTTCCTTCTTCTTCTTATTGCTTCTCCATCCTCAATCCACTCCCAAACTTGCACCAATAGGAGATTTGAGGCCATCATCTACTTCATCTCTTTGAGAGCTCTCTCTTAATAGCATTTGTAGAGGAAACCACCTACTCCAAGACCTCCTTTGGTACTTACTCAGCATTTTTAAGAACTCTCATGTAAGTAATCCTTCCCCTTTTTAATATTGTGTTCTCCTAGCCTAAGGGAATCTCCATCTCTATTGTTGAAGCTTCTTCCTCCCCATTCTATGTTTTGACTCTGTTAGGGTTTTGTTTTGGGGTTTTTTGCTTGTAGCTTGGACCTTTGACTTGGAAGGCTTGATTAGAGCTTTACTTGCTTGAATAGAGACCTAAGGCAAGTGGATGAATTGATTTTATGAGCTTTCAATGGTTTTATAAGAAATGTGGTTGATTTCATTGCTTTTCCATACATGCTTATTCTCTAGTGCATTTTTTGCCATAGAGATGTATTGGTTCATAGCATTTAATTTTCTCGCGTTTTATCTCAAATGTACCCTTGTGTGTAGTGATTTCCTTCCCTCTTTTCCTTGTTTTTGGATGTGAAATGTTGGAGGAGGTTAGAATGGATGTTGTTGGAAAATTGATGTTGATTTGGATGAAGTTTTGAACCCCTCTCTTGGTGTATACAAAGGAGCTAAAAGGGATTGTAAAAGGAAAAGAAAGAGAAGAGAAGAACTGTCCCAGAATCAGTTTCTGGACAGTTCGCTCTGGCGAACATGACACTTCGCTCGAGTGAAGTGTCCAGAAAAAGACCTTTTTCGCTCGAGCGAACCCTCCAAGAACTCGTTCCAAAGAGTGGTTAGTTCGAGCGAACTAAACCTTCGCTCGAGCCAACCTGATACTGGATGAGTTCGCTCGAGCGAGCCCACCCGACAACCATTCCAGAGAGTTCACCGCTCGAGCGAACCTCCAGCCCGCTCGAGCGATGGGTGTTGTTTACTTGGGACTGTTTTGGGAGCTTTAACTAAATGTTTAAACGATTGAGAAAGGTTTATTGGGAGCCCTATTTTAATGAAAAGAACCGTTCTTAGGACTGGACATCCATTTGAGAAGAAAACCACATCACGAAGATTTCATTGGAAGCTTTGAAAATTTTGAAGTGTATAAGGACCCCGGAATGTCCTCAAACTCAAGGAGTACCAAGTCTTTACCTATTTAGACATACGGGATCCCTATTCACTTCAAACAAATCTTGAACCCCGATACTTGTCTTGAGATTTCGAAAGTTCATTTGTATTTCATTACTCCCGAATTTCTTATGCACTCCCAAAAATACTGAAATTGCAATTATAGCATTTTGATAGTCCCGATATGCATACCCGGATTGATATGATAGTTGTGCCTTTGTGTACCCCATCCTTCTTGTTCATGTACTTGCACTTGATGTATTCATACATGTTTTGATATTTTCATTTGACCTATGAGTCGGCACCACTAAGCTTAGATAACCCTGTTGGTCTGATCCCCCAACTTGGAGATCCCCCTCTTGTCCTGCCAGCTGCAGTTTGGATCCCGCTACCCGGTTATTACAGTGGTCTTGTCCCGATGCCACAGATTGCTATTGTGGTTCCTGATGCTCGGCTCGCTACCATGGTCATGTATAGTATATTATATGTATATATATTTCGTTGTACCTCCTCACTACGGTGACAGAGGTCAACACCTTGATCTTGTTCTGTCACTTCGGTGATAGAGGATTTAGCTATGTGTGGTTGCCATCTTGTTTGTTTCCCGATTTCCTTGGAAACCCATACATGTTTTACACTGTGCTTATGTTTTCATTAAATGATTTGATTCTTTTATGAAGTTATTAATCGAACAGGTTTAAATGCTTTTAAAGGTAAATGTATTTATTATTGAATTGTTATGTCTTTTCACCCTTTTGTCAAACCGTCGTGTTTGACCCACTCTTTGGTACTGAGGTTCCGTTGCCGGTTACCTTGAGGAGGAGCCAGAGGAGGCAATCGGCGAACTGCAACGCCTAGTTGAGTGGCGTGCTGATGATGTCGTGTAGACATTCGATTGCTATGAGAGACAAAATATTTTGGGAACGTTTAACAATTCTTTGGGGATTGGTATTTTGTTTATATTGGCCTTTGTTGGCCTCTATTTTTTGGAACATAATTAAATGATCTTTTGTATAAACTTTAACTTACTTTTGGGAAACATGCTAATGATCATTGCTCATTCTGATACAGTATTATACTTTTGTTACTGTCTTTATGACTAGAGATGGTTTGAATATTTGATTTGCTACATGCTTCCGCACTTAATAGAAATGTTCATATATGGTTGTGATATCCTCACCGTGGACACCTGTGGGAAATTAAACAAATGTGCACACCTTACACTCATCACCTAACATCTCACCAATCAATTAGTCCCAATCCCGGGTTTGTTCGATAGACACGGTCCGGGGTTGCGACAACTTCGGACAGAGATAGCAGATTTGTTTCGAGGTTCTAGAAGACTATTCAGGAGTCCATGGGTACCAAACTTCAGTTCAGCACAGCGTATCACCCTCAAACCGATGGATAGTCAGGACGGACGATACAGACTCTTGAAGACATGCTACATGCTTCTGTCTTAGATTTCAAGGTTCAGTGGGATGAGTACTTACCGCTTTGTGAGTTTGCTTACAACAATAGCTACCATTCTAGCATTGGTATGACACCTTTTGAGGCACTCTATGGCGGAAGATGCAGAACTCCTCTTTGCTGGGAAGAAGTCGGTATGCGTAGTTTTCATGGATCGACGATGGTCGGAGAGACAAGTGATAAGGTCAAATTAATTCAAGAACGTTTGAAGATTGCCCGAAGTAGACAGAAGAGTTATGCAGACACTCACCGTAGAGAATTGCAGTTTCAACTAGGTGACAAAGTGTTCTTGAAAGTTTCACCGGTTAGAGGAACTCTGAGGTTCGAACAGAAGGGCAAATTGTCAAGAAGGTTTATTGGTCCGTATGTGATTTTGAGCAAGATTGGAGATGTTGCATACTGTAAGACCCCGTCCCGAGTGAACTCGATTAGTACTAATTAAATCGTGTGTTAGTTTTAAGCTTGATTAGTGATTTTTGGCTAAGTTGGGTTTGGAATAGCTTTTGAAATAGTTTTGGGGAATTTTGATTGCTTTGTGATAGTGGGACCCTTTCGGGGTTCCTTCTTTACGACCTTGCATGCGCTTCAGGATTTATCAGAGATTTTTGCATTCATTGTTTTAATCCCATTTTATTTGTATCGTTAACCCCTACAACTTTCATGTTGATCTCGTCCCCGTTCGAGATCCCGAAACCCGATTTCATAGCCTTGAGGGCAAAACAGTCATTGCACACAAAATCTGTACCCAAAACTTGATATTCCCAAAACCAGTGAAACATATACTTTTTGGAAACTAGATATTTCGGTAATCATTTCTTCCTTCTTCGTCGAATTCATCCGAGATCCCGAAAGTCAAGATTTCAGCCCTTGAATGTCTTAAGTAGTGGGACCCATCTCCATTTGCTTATATAAGGAGACCCATCTTCCTCATTTTTCCTTTTCCAGCACAAAAGAGAGTCTAGGGTTTGTTTGACAACTTTTCTTCTTCTTCTTGCTCTCTCCATCTCCAATCCCCACCAAACTTGCATCAACCAAGAAATGGAGGTTATCATTCTCTTCCCCACCTTGCAAGCTTCCTTTTGATACCATTTGTGGAGAAATCCACCAACTTTGAGATCTTCATTGAGCTTACTCTTGCCATTAGAGGACCTTACGAGTAAGTAATCCTTCCCTTCTTCTAGATTTGCATTCTTCTAGCCCTAGAAAAGCTTCATCTTCATTATTGTAAGGTTTCCATTTCTATCTCATTGTTTGACCATTTAGGGTTTGTTTTTGGGGATTTTGTTCATAGCTTGGATCTTTGGCTTGCAAGAGTATTCGAGCTTGATTTCATTGATTAGAAGACCCAAGGCAAGTGGATGATTTGATTTTCATAAGCTTTCAATGATTTTGGTATTTTCCACTCATGCCTATTTATTGCATTGGTTTGAAATAAATGTTCATGATAGAGTTTGGTAGTGCATTTATGGCTTATAAGTGTATTGGTGAATGGCATTTACTTTTCTTCTTGTTAGTACCAAATGCACTCTATTGTGAAATGGTTCCCTTCTTTCTTTCTTTGTATGGGATTAGATGTTGATGGAGGAAGTGATGGAATGAACTCATATTGGAGTTGTGAAGAAGAGTAGATAGTTGCATTGGAGGAGCTTTTAGCTCAATTTTATTGCAAGGACTAAATGGAAGTGAGGAGAATGGTTTTGAGGAGGAAAAATGGCTCAAATCTGAACACAGTGGGTGTTTCCCGCACCTGGCGGTTAGCTAGCGGTCACCTGTCAGCTAGCCATCTGGTGACTGGCGACTAACCGCCAGCTAACCGAGCAGTCGCGGTTGCTTTTCCAGAGAGCAACATTTTCTCCTGAAAATACGGTCAACCTCACGGTTAGCCAGCAGCTAACCGCTGAACATATCGGCGGCTAACCGCCAGACAACCGAACCATTTCGGTTACAATTCCAGTAACATGTCTTTCTGTCGGGCCAACCGCGGTCAGCTGCGCAGTCAGCCAGCGGCTAACCGCCGAACCCATCGGCGGCTAACCGCCATTTGACCGCAAGGTAACCGAAATTACCCAGACAACCATTCCGAAGAGCTCCTCGCTGGAGCGAACTCTCCAGTTCACTCGAGCGCTGAGCTTTGTCGGTCAAAGGAGATTCACTAGGCATTTTATGAGGCCACCCGAGAAAGAAACCATATCACGAAGATGTCATTCGAAGTTTTGAAAACTCAAAGTGTATAAGGAGCCCGAGATGTCTCCAAACTCAAAGAGTACCAAATTATTATCAGATCGACATACGGGATCCCTATTCACTTCAAATAAATCTTGAACCCGATACTTTACCCGAGATTTCAATTGTTCATTGCACTTTATTGATCCCGAGATTTATACTACATGTCTTGTTTTCCCAAAAGCATTGAATTACACTTATAATAGTTACTTGTCTTGAAGTGCCTTGCACGACATGAAATGACAGTGTGCCCTTGAGCACCCCCGTCTTGCCCGTTCATTTATTTGTACTTGATTTACTTGCACATGTCTTGATTTGTTATTTGACCTATTAGTCGGCACCACTAAGCTTGGATAACCATGTTGGTCTGATCCACCGACTTGGAGATCCCCCTCTTGTCCCGCCAGCTGCAGTTTGGATCCCGCTACCCGGTTATTACCGTGGTCTTGTCCCGATGCCGCAAATTGCTATTGTGGTTCCCAATGCGCAGCTCGCTACCGTGGTCATGTATAGTATATGTATATGTATTTATAAGATCCACTGTTTCTCCTCACCTCGAGTGACATAGATCAATGCCTAGTTCTTGCTCTATCGCTTTAGTGATAGAGGACTTAGCTTCGTGTGGTTGCCATCTTTGCTCATTTCCCGTTTCCTTGGTTACCTGTACATGTTTTATAATGCATACTGGTATTTGAATAAATGTTTTATCTCGTTTATAGAAATTGTTATTTTAAACAGGTTTGAATGCTTTTGAAAGTAAATTCATGTATTATCATATTGTCATTGTATTTTACCCATTTGCCAAACCGTCGTGTTTGACCTACCCTTTGGTACTCAGGTCCCGTTGTTGGTTATCCCGAGTAGGAGCACGAGGAGGCGGTCGGAGAACCGCAACAGTTAGTTGAGTGGCGTGCTGATGACGTCATTTAGACGCTTGGTTGCTATGAGAGACTTAATATTTTGGGAAACCGTTTAACCATTCTTTGGATTGGTATTTTGTTTATATTAGCCTTTGTTGGCCTTTATTTTTGGGAAATGTAATTAAATGATCTTTGTATAAACTTTAACTTACTTTTGGGTAACATGTCAATGATCATTGCTCATTCTGATACGGTACTATACTTGTGTTATTTATCTTTATGATTTGAGATGGATTGAATATTTGATTTGCTACACGCTTCCGCACTTAATAGAAATGTTCATGTATGGTTGTGATATCCTCACCGCGGACACCTGTGGGAAATTAAATAAGTGTGTGCACCTTGTTGACACACTCTACATATTAACCATTCAATCACCACAACACTATTATCATTACAATTAGTGTCCCGATCCCGGATTCCCAGTCCGGGGTCGCAACACATACAGACTTGCGTTACCGCCGAAACTCCCCGGGTTACACAACGTATTTCATGTTTCTATGCTCAAGAAATATGTCCATAGTCCTTCTCATGTACTACAGCACGAGCCTTTGGAGATCCGAGGGGATGCCTCGTATGTGGAAAAGCTGATCATAATCATTGATACCAAGGAGCAAGAGTTAAGGAATCGGACTATTCAATGGGTCAAAGTGCTTTGGGAAAATCACGAGCCAGAAGAAGCCACATGGGAATTGAGAGAGCAAGTTCAAAAGAAATATCCATAGTTGTTGCCAGAGGTAAATGTTTGTTTTATTTTGTGGCCAAATACCCTAAGGGGTGGAGGATGTTAGACCCCGACCCAGGTTAGTCTGATTAGTGCGTACTTAATGAGTGCTTAGTCTTAAGTGGGTTTAGTGATCGTTGGTTTAGAATATAATTAGTTCTAGTCCTGGACATAGCTTTTGGAGTTTTGAGAGCGTTTAATGTTAATAAGACACACTCAGGATGGCCTGAGTGTACGTGCAAGAGTTGGAGGATCGTGTGGATTTCCGTTTTGATTGTGATTTTGACTTCACTAGGATGATTTTATTATTCCTTATAACTTTCGTTTTCAGCTCGTTTGTGTTTGAAGCCCAAAAACCCAAGTTTTGGCCCAAAAGGGTACAATTGACTTTCACATCCAAATCTTGACACAAATTTCGAAATCTCAAAACCATGCCAAGGTTATACTTTTTGGAAACTAGATTTTTCGAGGATCATTTTACCCTTCTTCGTCGATTTCATTCGGGGCCCGCAAGACCATGTTTTAGCCATTGCAAGTTTCAGTGCATTATAGGGCCCACTTTCCACTTAACTCAAAACCTCTTCTCCCTCCCCTTCGTTCAGTTCATTTCTGCAACTATTTCAAAAGAAAAAACCAGACCTGGGAGAGAAAACCTCTTTTCTCTCCATCTTTCTCCTCTTGCATGCCCTAGCTAGAGATCTCCAAATGGAAATCTAAGACCATCACCTTCTTCCTCTTCTTCCAAGCTTTCCAAAACTGTAATTTTCTTGAAGTTTCAGCTGGGCAACCCTTTTCATTTTCTTCCTTGCTTCTTGTTGGGACACCTCTAGGTAAGTGCTTCAACCCATCTTTTCAATGGAGTCTTTTTAACTCCTAATGAGCTTGTGTTTTTTTTTTTTTTCCTAATGTGCAACTCTCATTTCGAAATGGGTTCTTGTTTTTCAAATTTAGATGAGTTTTGAATGGATTTTCATGGGTTTTTGTACCTTCTTGGCTCAGCTCTTGCATAGGATTTGCTTGAGGAAGAGTTTGTTAGCATTTGGGCAAAGGTAAGTAATTAAAAAATGCATGTTGATTTGGATTTAATCTTTTCTCTAAATAATCTTTTAGCTATGTTTTGATCTTTCATTCAACATGTTATAGACTCATTAAGTGGATTTCATTTATCTTCATGCAAGTATGTTAATCATTCTCCAAACTTCTGAAATTCTGTTTTTGAGTTATAAGCATGTGTTTTATCTAGAAATTTGATTTGAGTTTTTTTATGGAGAAGCATGAAGGCTCAGGGAAGTGCCGGTAATCAGTTGTGAGAAGAAGGGAGGAAACATTGTGGAAAAATCTGACTTGAAATGCACTGTCTGTGCAGCGTCAGTCAGCCGTCGGTCAGCTGTCAGCTAACTGAAATTCTCACTTCGGTCGACCGACAGCCAACCGAACTCAGTTCGGCTCCATTTCCAGAGACCTGCATTTCATCAGGAAAGATTTCGGTCAGTTGTCGGCTAACCAACATTTCCACTTCGATCAGCCGACAACCAACCGAAATCAGTTCGGTTCCATTTCCCGAGAGCTGAGATTTCCTGGATAAATCTGTCGGTCAACTGTCGGCTCGCCGACATACACCACCTTGGTCGACCGACAGGTGACCGAGAGCTAACCGAAATTTTAATATGAGCTATTTTAGAAGGATTTCTACAGGAATGAAAACTGGAATATGTTATGGGGCTTTTAGCCTGACATTGTGCAATTGAAATACAAAATGAAATCTAACTTCGGGGGCAGCAATCCATTTTATTTTCAGACATTCGGGTTTCAATTACACAAGGGTCAATGAATGGTCCTTACATATGCATGATAGACTTTGCTTTCGAACTTTAGTTTTGATGCAACAAGTATTATCGTGTACTCGTTTTGAAGTTAAGTATAAGCTCGTTTGAAAATTGTTTCAAGGATAAAAAGGGGATCACTTCTTAAGCGTGTTATGCATATATATCCTTAAGCCTCTTGCTAGCCATGTCTTGTTTAGTTTTGATAAGTGATTTCCCCCTTCAAGTTTGATTTGGTTTAAGACGCATTTCGCCGTGTTTTGTGCATTCATGAATTTAAGTGAACGCCACTAAGCTTGGATTGCCCTTTCAGTTTGATCCATTGTCTGGGGGTCCTTAAACATGTGGACTATCTGCAGATTGGTCGTGTATTTCATTACACCGTGCGTGTCCGGTTCCACGGCCAGAACCCCCGTATATATGGGAATCATGTCGTGATTATATTATGTATATCGTCCTTGTCGTGCGTGCTTTCTCTTTTCATTGTATAAATGACAGAGAAAGTATGGGCTCTTTGTGGATTTACTATTCATGATATATGTAAGTATTCATGATAGCTTGTTTTGTATCTTAGCATTGTTTTTGTGTCTTAGTTTTTGTTCATATTTTGAAATATACCTCAGTCAAGTAATTGTTTCAAATTCAGCAAAGGTTTCAACATGTTCTTTAACATCTATTGTCTATGCTCATGCCTAAATTGATTACCTGCCAAACCATCGTGTTTAACTCTTGCTATTTTGGTGCCCAGGTGCAGGCGATGTTCCCTTTGAGGAGGAGTGTCAGGAGGAGGCTTTTGAGCCACCCCCAGCTCGTGAGTGGCAGCCCGATGACGTCAACTAGACGTCGGACGGAGTCTTGAGATTCGTTCCACATGTTTTGGATTGTTGTTGAACTTTTAGTTTTGTATTGGCCTTTGTTGGCCTCTTATTTTGGGATGTAACAACTTAACTTTCTTTTGCTTAACTTTCAAACTTGAATTATGTGGGGAATGTATGTTATAATTCCTCCTTTTGATACCTTGTCTTGTTAATGTTATACTTGCACTTGAGATATTACTTGTGCTTGTCTTGATGTGATTTACTACACGCTTCCGCATACTTGATTGTGTGAGCTCGATTCCACGTGTCAAGGAATCCTCACCGCGAGAACCTGTGGGAAATTAACTAAAGGATAAAATTATTAATCAGATGGATGATCATTCGCGTGTCGCGGGCCCCGGCCTGGTGATCTCGGTCCGGGGTCCCGACAGATGCTCAGGCCATACTCTAAATGGCTATGGTACCATTAAAAAATTTGGGTTGGCCCATGTGCAAACCTTCTACAAACAGACCCTTGAGTCAATAATCCACATTTTATGTTGGTTTGTGATCGATGCATGTTTCATTAAAAAATTGTCCTTCCAAAAATCTAACCTTTCTGTTACTATGTATTATTCTCTAAAAACTTGAAGGCACACTTGTACAAGAAAACTCCTAGGGCATAAAAGTAATTGATCAATCATATGATTAGTCATGGAAAGTATCCCCCTCTACCTTAAAACAAAAAGGGAGATGTGTAGAAGTAGGGATAGAAAGATTACAACCATTCCATATTTGTTACACACAACCTCTATCTTCCAACCTCAAAGCGAAATAAGAAGTATAACCGTGCAACTGTACTCACCTCAACAAATCTCTAGCTACCCGTGGAGCCCGAACTTCCTCAGTTGACTCGCTAGAGCAGCGTCTGAATTTGACTCGCCTGTGTAGCTGTTGTAAGACCCCGACCCGAGTGAACTCGATTAGTGTTAATTAAGTTGTGTATTAGTTCTAAGCTTGATTAGTGTTTTTGGCTAAGTTGGGTTTGGAATAGCTTTTGATTAGTTTTGGGGAATTTTGATTGCTTTGTGCTAGTGTAACCCTTTTGGGGTTTTCCTTTTTATTACATGGCATGCATTAGAGGATTGATCAGAGATTTTTGCATTTATGGTTTTAATCTCGTTTTATTGGCATTGTTAATCCCTTCAACTTTCATGTTGAACCCGTCCCCGTTTGAGTTCCCGAAACCCGATTTCATAACCTTGAGGGCAAAACAGTCATTTCACACAAAATCTGTACCCAAAACATGAAATTCCCGAAACCCGCGAAACATATACTTTTTGGAAACTAGATATTTCGACGATCATTTCTTCCTTCTTCGTCGAATTCATTAGAAGCCCCGAAAGCCATGATTTCAGCCCAATTAGATTGTTAGTGGTGGAGCCCACTCCCCACTTGTTTATAAGGAGACCCTTCCCCTTCCATTACCCTTTTTCCAGCACAAGCATAAGCTAGGGTTTCCCTTTTCTCTTCTTCTTCTTGCTTCTCCATCCTCAATCCAGACCAAGCTTGCACCAAAAGGAGATTGGAGGCCATCATCTTCTTCACCCCATTGAGAGCTTTCTTTCAATAGTTTTGTGGGGAAAACCTCCATTTCCAATATCTTCTTTGAGCCCACCTTGTCCATTTGAGGACCTTGCAAGTAAGTATTCCCCTTCATCTTCTAGATTTGTGTTCCTTTGGCCTTAGAGAAGCTTCACCTTCATTATTGTAAGGTTTCCATTGCCATTTCATTGTTTGACCATTTTAGGGTTTTATTTTGGGGTTTTTGTTCATAGCTTGGATTCCTTGCTTGGAAGACTTGTTAGAGCTTGATTGCATTGACTAGGAGACCCAAGGCAAGTGGATGAATGATTTTTCCTAAGCTTTCATTGACTTTGGATATTTTCCATTAATGCATATTTATTGCTTTGCTTTGAAATGAATGCTCATGATAGAGTATTAATGGTACATTTATGGTCATGAAGTTGTGTTGGTTTATAGCCTTTAATTTCTTCTTGTTTTGTTCCAAATGTATCTATGTGAAATGGTTTCCTTCTTCCTTTCCTTGTATTGAATGTGTTGTTGATAGAGGAGAATGGGATGGATGTTGTTGGAGATTTGAGGTTGTTTGAATGGAGATTTATACTCCTCACTTAGTGTAGAAAAGTGGCTAAAAAGGGGTTGTAAAAGGAAGAGTTATTGTGGAGCTTAACTGGTCCGAATTCAGTTTCTGGACAGTTCGCTCGAGCGACCATGACACTTCGCTCGAGCGACCTGTCCAGGAAAGGGTTCGGAGCATTCCAGTAGCCTGGTCGCTCGAGCGGACATCCCAGAACTCATTCCAGAGAGTTGTCCGTTCGAACGCATTTAAATATTCGCTCGACCCAATGAGTTCGCTCAAGCGAACCCACCCAGACAACCATTCCAGAGAGCGACTCGCTCGAGCGAACCCTCCAGTCCGCTCGAGCGATGGGGCCCGTTGGGCAGGGCTAAGTTGGGGACAATGATGAACTATTTTAAGGGTTTGGGACTACTCTTTGGGAACCTCTCTACGTCAAGAGGATTTGTTAAGCATGTATGAGGCCATGTGAGAAAGAAACCATATCACAAGGATGTCATTCGAAGTTTTGAAAATGTGAAGTGTATAAGGAGCCCGGAATGTCCCCAAACTCGAAGAGTACCAAATTGTCGGTTGATTGACATACGGGGTCCTTACCCACTTTAAACGAATTTTGAACCCGATACTTTACCGAAATTCCAATTGTTTATTGTACCTTATCGATCCCGAGATTTATATTACATGTCTTGTTTTCCCGAAAGCATTGATGTACACTTGAAATGGTTACTTGACCCGAAGTGCATTGCACCACATGATATGATAATGTGCCCTTGAGCACCCCGTCTTGCCCGTCTATTTATCGTACTGAATTTGATTGCATATGTATCGATTATGATTTGACCTATGAGTCGGCACCACTAAGCTTGGATAACCCTGTTGGTCTGATCCACCGACTTGGAGATCCCCCTCTTGTCCCGCCAGCTGCAGTTTGGATCCCGCTACCCGGTCATTACCGTGGTCTTGTCCCGATGCCGCAGATTGCTACTGTGGTCCCCGATGCCCGGCTCGCTACCGTGGTCATGTATAGTATATGTATATGTATATGTATTTATATGAAATCCACTGTTTCTCCTCACCTCGAGTGACTGAGATCAGTGCCTAGTTATTGCTCTATCGCTTTAGTGATAGAGGACTTAGCTTCGTGTGGTTGCCATCTTGCTTGTTTCCCGTTTCCTTGGTCACCTTCAATGTTTTACATTCCATCCTTATAGTTGAATAAATGTTTTACCTCGTTCATAGAATTTGTGATTTGAACAGGTTTACATGTTTTGAAGGTAAATTCTTTTATTATCATATCGTCATTGTATTTTCCTCCATTTACCAAACCGTCGTGTTTGACCTACTCTTTGATACCCAGGTCCCGTTGTCGGATATCCCGAGGAGGAGCTTGAGGAGGCGGTCGTTGAACCGCTGCAGTTAGTTGAGTGGCGTGCTGATGACGTCATGTAGACGTTCGGTTGCTATGAGAGACTTTACATTTTGGGAAACTTTTAACCATTCTTTGGATTGGTATTTTGTTATATTGGCCTGGTTGGCCTCTATTTTTGGGGAAATGTAATCAAATGATATTTGTATAAACTTTAACTTACTTTGGGTAACATACTAATGTTCATTGCTCATTCTGATAGAGTATATTAGACTTGTGTTATTGCCTTGATGACCAAGGATGGTTTGACTATTTGATTTGCTACACGCTTCCGCACTTAATAGAAATATTCATTTATGGTTGTGATATCCTCACCGCGGACACCTGTGGGAAATTAAATAAATGCATGTGGTTATCTATTCATCATCTCACCATCATCATCACTAATAATGTCCCGACTCCGGATCAGTTCCGTCGTGGGGCCCGGTCCGAGGTCGCGACAGACTGGTATCAAAGCGAGACGTGTTTCAAGCAATTAAAAAAAACTAGAAATCCTAAGGACGTGGCGAGGATTCGTTAGATCTTTCGTTAGCTAGTATCGTGTGAGCAATGTGTGACCCATTATATTATTATGTGCTAACAATTTATTTTGCAGCATCATGCCTCCCCGTAAGAGAACAGTGAATGGCATTCCTTCTGGGAGTAACAGTGATCACACCGGGCCGGTAGAAGAGGATATGGTGGAGAACAACCCACCAAATCAGTTCCAAGAAATGATGCAAGCAATGCTTGACCAGCAGCGTCAAGCCAATGAGAACCAAGCTAGATTGCAAAAACAGATGCTCAAGAGGGAAGAAGATCACGCAAGGGAAATGGCAGAGATGCAAAGGTAATTGCTTGAGGTCCTACAAAGAAGACCAGAACCGGTTCAACCTCAGCCCGCAATCGTTATAAACCAAAGGCAACACGATCCCAATGCCTTGTTTGAAGAGTTTCGGAAGAGGGCTCCGAAGGAATTTCTTGGGGAAGAAGATCCATTGGCTGCAGATGACTGGTTAGAACACACAGAGAATATATTTGAGATCTTCCAATGCACAGGAGGAGAAAGAGTTAAACTAGCATCATCCATTTTCAGCGGCACAGCAGACAGATGGTGGAAAACGGTTAAGGAAGAATACAGGAACATGGCTGATGCAGAGGTGTGGGCAAACTTCAAGAGACAATTCCATGATAAATATGTACCCGCTCATATCAAGAAGCAAAAGGCCATAGAATTTCAACAGCTTGTCCAAGGGAGTATGACGGTCCTCGAATACCTCACCAAGTTCTAGAGATTGTCTAGGTATGCTCCTGAGTTGGTGGATACGGTGGAAAAGAAAATTGCCAAATTCTTTGAGGGACTTAATCCCTTCATTGAGAGAGATGCCACCGGGGTAGTACCACCTGCAACTTTTGATGAGGCAGTCAAGAGGGCCTACAAGTTTGAGAACTTTCACAACAAGATCCTCAGAGTCTAAGGCAAGGGACAAGCTCAGCAGCAGAACCACCAGCAAAGGAACCATCAGAACAAGAGACAGAGGACAGAACCGATTGCTCAGGGTCCATTGGTTTGTACCCATTGTGGGAAGAACCACGAGAGTGCACAATGTCGTACACTCACAGGAGCATGTTTCAGATGTGGCTCCATGGCTCATCAAATGAGAGACTGTCCAAGACAAAATAGGCAGAATCAGCAGCAGCAGCAAGGGGCACAACGTCCACCACCACCACCACAGAATTAATTGGTTGTCCAAAACCAGGCAAGGCCACTTCAGCAGCAAGCACCACAGCAACAGCAGTTTAGACAGCAGCAGCCACAGCAGCAGGCCCGTCAGCAGCAGGGACATCAGCGTGCACCGCAGCAGAATAGGAATGCACCACATGGCAGGCCACAACAAGCTCAAAACAGGCCACAACTTCGAGGGCAAATCTACGGGGTCAATAGAGTTGATGCAGAGGCAGCGGGAACTGTAGTGGAAGGTACACTTTTTGTTTGTGGGATAAAAGCTAAGATTTTATTTGACCCTGGTTCTACCCATTCATTCTTATCCCATGAATTTGCTAAGTTGATTGATATGCATGCTAGAGAACTTGAGTTTATTTTAACTGTGGCAACCCTAGTAGGCAAACAAATTATTTTTAGTACATATTACCCTAGTTGCACAGTTCAGATAGGAGAAGTGGTTTTAACCGCAGATCTCATTCTTTTAGAGATGTTCAATTTTGATGTCATCCTAGGGATGGATTGGCTGGCAGGATACCATGCCACAATGGATTGTTTCCATAAGACCCTGACTTTCAAGTTTGATGAGACACCAGCAGGGGTGTTGTTTCAGGGAGAGAGGAGGAGTCCTCATGCAGGGTTCGTCTCAGCATTGAAGGCTGATAGACTTTTGAGAAGTGGTTGTGAAGCTTATTTAGCGTTTATCACGGAGGATAAACGGTCCCAAGGGGTGGAGGAGATCCCAATTGTTTGGGAGTTCCCGGATGTTTTTCCGGAGGAGATTCCAGGTTTGCCACCCATGAGAGAGATTGATTTCACCATTGAGTTGCTACCAAGGACCGCCCCGATATCTATTGCACCATATAGAATGGCTCCAGCAGAGTTGGGAGAGTTGAAGACTCAGTTGCAAGAATTGTTGGACAAAGGTTTTGTGAGACCGAGTGTTTCACCATGGGGAGCTCCAGTTTTGTTTGTCAAGAAGAAGGATGGTTCGATGAGAATGTGTATAGATTACAGAAGATTGAATCAAGTGACCATCAAGAACAAGTACCCATTGCCAAGAATAAATGAATTGTTTGATCAATTGCAAGGTGCATCATACTTTTCGAAGATTGACTTGAGATCCGGTTACCATCAGCTAAGAGTCAGAGAAGCAGATGTGTTGAAAACAGCTTTCCGGACAAGATATGGCCACTATGAGTTCCTAGTGATGCCATTTGGGTTGACTAATGCACCGACAGTGTTCATGGCTTTGATGAACAAGATATTTGCAGAGTATCTAGATCAGTTTGTTGTAGTATTCATAGATGACATTTTGGTGTACTCCAAGACCAAGGAGGAGCATGAAAGCATTTGAGGATAGCATTGCAACTCTTAAGAGAGAATCAGCTGTATGCAAAGCTCAACAAGTGTGAATTTTGGCTAGACCAAGTAGCATTTCTAGGGCACATTATCTCAAGAGAAGGATTTTCAGTGGATCCGTCCAAGATTGAAGCCGTAGTGAATTGGGAAAGACCGAAGAATGTGACAGAAATCAGGAGTTTTCTGGGTTTGGCAGGCTATTACAGGAGGTTTGTGCAAGGTTTTTCGTCGATTGCGTCACCTTTGACGAAGTTGACAAAGAAAAATGCACCATATGTATGGACAGATCAGTGTGAAGAGAGTTTCCAAGAGCTAAAGAAGAGATTGACTACAGCACCAGTCCTTACCTTGCCATCCGGAAGAGGCGGTTTTACCCTTTTTACCGATGCTTCGAATGTTGGACTTGGTTGTGTGTTGATGCAAGAAGGAAAAGTGATTGCTTATGGATCTATAAAGTTGAAAGATCACGAGAAGAACTATGCCACCCATGATCTTGAGTTATCAGCGGTTGTGTTCGCGTTGAAAATGTGGAGACATTACCTCTATGGAGAGAAGTTCGAAGTCCACTCCGACCACCGCAGCTTACAATATCTGTTTTCACAGAAGGATTTGAATATGAGGTAGAAAAGATGGATGGAATATATCAAGGACTATGATTTTCCAATCAAGTATCACCCGGGGAAAGCAAATGTTGTTTCAGATGCCTTGAGCAGAAAATCAGTAGGCTTGGCAAATCTAAGTGGCACTTGTATCTTTGAGCAATTTGAAGAATTGAGTATAGACCTACAGCCACTAAGGAAGGGTGTTTTGTTAGCTAACATGACGGTGTAAGAACCTTCTTTCATTCAGAAGATCAAGGATAGTCAGTTGCAAGATCCAGAGTTGGCCAAGATTTCAGAGCATATAGCAGAACGTCCTGATTTTCGTTGTGTTGATGGAGTTTTGTATTACCGTGACCGTCTGTGTGTACCTAACATTGAAGATTTGAGAAATGACATCATGACTGAGGCTCATAGCACAAAGTACTCTATGCATCCCGGCAGCACAAAGATGTATCAGAACTTGAAGGGCAGATTTTGGTGGAACAATATGAAGAGGGAGATTGCAGCGTTTGTCTCCCGTTGCATGACCTGTCAGTTGATTAAAGCAGAGCATCAGAGGCCTCCAGGGTTGTTACAACCGTTAGAGATCCCGGAATGGAAGTGGGAGCACATTACCATGGACTTTATTTCGGGATTACCGAGGACTAGCAGAGGCAACGATGCGATATGGGTCATTGTGGACCGACTCACCAAGTCAGCACATTTCCTTGCTTTGAAGACAGGGAAGAAGATGCACATGCTACCTTTGGCAGAGTTGTTTGTCAGCGAGATAGTCAGTCGACATGGGCAACCAGTTTCTATCACTTCTGACCGAGACAGCAGATTCGTCTCGAGGTTCTGGAAGACGTTGCATGAGTCTATGGGTACGAGATTACAGTTTAGCACAGCTTATCACCCTCAGACAAACGGCCAGTCAGAGAGGACGATTCAGACCCTTGAGGATATGCTCCGTGCTTGTGTGTTAGATTTCAAGACTCAATGGGATGAGACTCTACCGTTGTGTGAGTTCGCTTACAACAACAGCTACCATCCGAGCATTGGGATGGCTCCTTTTGAGGCTTTGTATGACAGAAGGTGTAGGACACCTGTATGTTGGGAAGAAGTCGGCACTCGCAGTTTCCATGGACCAACTATGGTTAGTGAGACCAACGACAAGATCAAGTTGATTCAAGAACGTCTGAAAGTGTCCAGGAGTAGGCAGAAGAGCTATGCAGACTCCCACCGCAGAGATTTGCAGTTCAAGGAAGGAGACAAGGTCTTCTTGAAAGTGTCACCTACAAGGGGAACATTGAGATTTGGACAGAAGGGCAAGTTGTCACGGAGATACATTAGACCCTATGACATTGTGAGCAAGATTGGTGACGTGGCTTATAGGTTAGCCTTACCACCTGAGCTATCTGGCGTACACAATGTTTTCCATGTGTCTATGTTGAAGAAGTATGTTCCCGACCCTTCACATGTACTCCGGCATGAGCCATTAGAGATCAGAAAAGATGCTACCTATGTTGAGAAACCCATTGAGATCATCGATACAAAAGAACAAGAGTTGAGGACACGGACTATTCAGTGGGTAAAGGTGCTATGGGAGAACCATGGACCGGAGGAGGTGTCGCGACCCCGGAACGGATCCCCGGGCCCGCGACGTTGAGATTGTTAAGATAGTTTATGTTTATTCGTTTTCCCACAGGTTCCCGCGGTGAGGATTCCCAAAGACATGCGGAATCTGGCTCACACGATCAAGTATGCGGAAGCGTGTAGCAAAACACATCAAGATGAGCACCAACAAAATATTTAGGTGCCATAACAAATATTCACAAAGCATAGTATCAAAGAAAGAAGCTAATAAGGCATTCCCATTAGAATTCAAGTTATGAGACTAAAACAAAAGTAAGTTAAGTTTTAAGTACAATCCATAAGAGGCCAACAGAGGCCAATACACTTCTCCAAAATATAACCAAAAGAAACCCCATGACAAAAAGGTGACGAGACTCAAGAACCCGCCCGACGTCTAGATGACATCGTCGGGCTGCCACTCTCTCACAGGGGTTGACTCATAAGCCTCCTCCTGACGCTCCTCCTCAAAGGTAACGTCTCCTGCACCTGGGCACCAACAAACAAGGGTCAAACACAACGGTTTGGCAGGTAATCAATTTAGGCATAAGCATGAACAATAACCTTTTAGAAAACATGTAAACAAATCCTTGATTTGAAACACTATATTGTCTGAGGTATTAAAGCAAACTAGCATGAGTACATAATATATCATGAATAGTAACAATCCACAAGGAGCTCATCCTTTCTCTATCATTTATATCATGAAAAGAGCAAGCACGCACGACAAGCACGATATACATAATATAAGCACAACACGATTTCCCACAAAGACGGGAATTCCGGCCGCGGAACCGGACACGCACGATGTGTAATAAATACACGACCAGTCTGCAGATAGTCCACATGTTTAAGGACCCCCAGACAGTGGATCAAACTGAAAGGGCAGTCCAAGCTCAGTGGTGTTTACTTAATTCATGAATGCACAAAACACGCGAAACACGGTCTAAACACGTCGAGATAAAAGGGGGAAATCACTTATCAAAACACGATGAACATGACTAGCAAGGGCATAATTAATATGCATAACACGCTTAGGAAGTGATCCCCTTTTTCTTGAAACACATCTTCAAAACTAGCTTGTACTTAACTTCAAAACGAGTACACGATGATATTCATCATATCAAAAACCAAAGTACGAATACAAAGCCTATCAAGTTCATGCAAGGACCTTTGGTTGATCGTTGCGCAGCCGAAGCCCAGATGTTGGAATTAAAACAGAATTGGTGCCTCAGAAGTTCAAGGACATCTAGGGTTTCGAGTGCATAATATCAAGCTAAAGGCCCGTAAACATGTTCTAGTTTTTCATTCTTGTAAAAACTCTTCAAAACAGTAAATCTGTCAAGTTCGGTCACCTCGCAGTCGGGTGTCGGCTAGCCGAACTAAGGTCTGGCGGCTAGCCGCCAGCTGACCGACGAGCTGACCGCTGGAAATCCAGGTCCAACACAGCCCTCTCTGGAAGAGGAACCGAACTGACTGCGGTTAGCTTGCGGTTAGTCGAACTGAGACTTGGCAGTTAGCCGCAAGCTGACCGTAGGGCTGACCGCTGGAACCCAGTCCGAAATGTAGCTCTCGGGAAAAGGAACCGACAACGCGCGGTTGGCCAGCGGTTAGCCGAGATGGGGTATGGCGGTTAGCCGCTTGCTGACCGTCAAACTGACCGTAACTCCCTGGCGAAATCTCAGCTTCTGGAAAGGGAACCGCCGAGCTCGGTCAGCTCGCGGTTAACCGAAATGGGGATTTCGGTTAGCCGCCAGCCGACCGACAGCTGACCGAACTGCACGGGAAATGCAGTCCAGTGCAGATTTTTGCACATTTCTTCTTCCCTTTTTCTTGTTTCTCATTCCACTTGCACTCCCTAAGCCTACATGCTCTCCAAGGGACAAAACACATATTTTTCCGAATCTTAAACATTCAATCCGAAGAGAACATGATCATGAAGCTTGTAAACATATTCATATGCAAAATTTCCAAAACAACAATGTAGCTTAAAATACACATGCACAATGGTCCTATAGAGATTACTTGCCTTGCCCAAATGCTAACAATCCTTCTCAAGCACTTCTCTCAAGCTAATCCAACACTACAAGAAAACCCAAGAGAAAACCACATAACTCACTCAAAATGGAGCCAAAGAACCCATGTTAACAAAAGGGTTTACAAACATGAAAAACATGATCTTAAGGAACCAAAATAACTCCATGAAAGATATGAGTGGAAGCTCTTACCTAGAGAAGGTCAAACAAGAGAAATGAAGACAAATGGAGGGTTTTCTCAACCTTAGCTTTCAAGAAGAAGATATCAATAAGAAACTTGAGATGATGGGAAGAAAATGGTAGCCTTGGAATCTTCTTTGAAGTCTTCTAGCTAGCTCATGCAAGGTGAGGAAGTGGGAAGGGAAAAGGGGTTTTTCAACCCTAGGTCAAGAGAGTTGCAGAGATTGGTAAAGTGAATGAGAAGAGAGGGAGATGGGGCTCAAGTGAAGACAATGGGTCCCAACTAGTTGAACCTTGAAGTGGTCAAAACACGATCTTGTGAGCCTCAGATGACTTCGACGAAGAAGGATAAAAGGATCGTCGAAATATCTAGTTTCCAAAAAGTATATTTTTGACATGGTTTTGAGATCTCAAAAATCATGTCCAGATTTGTGCATAAAAGACAATTTTACCCTCTTTGGGCCAAAACATGGTTTTTGGGCTTCAAACATGAATGGGCTTAGGACGAAAGTTGTAACACATAGAAAAATCATTCAAATGAAATCACAATCACACAGAAATCGATACGATCTTCCCAAGCTCACACGTGCACTCAGGCCTTCCTGAGTGTGTCTAACTAATACTAAACGTTCTCAAAATTCCCAAAGCTATGTCCAAGACTAAAACTAATTACTTCAAACCCAACAACAACTAAACCCACTTAGGACTAAACACATACTAATCGCACACTAATCGACTTGGTCTGGGTCGGGGTCTAACAGGAGGCAACGTGGGAACTACGAGATCAAGTGCAGAAGAAGTATCCGCATCTTCTACCTGAGGTGAGTTTTATATTTCATTTGGAGGACCAAATGCCCTAAGGGGTGGAGGATGTAAGACCCCGACACAAGTGAACTCGATTAGTGTTAATTAAGTTGTGTATTAGTTCTAAGCTTGATTAGTGTTTTTGGCTAAGTTGGGTTTGGAATAGCTTTTTATTAGTTTTTGGGAATTTTGATTGCTTTGTGCTAGTGTGACCCTTTTGGGGTTTTCCTTTTTATTACATGGCATGCATTCGAGGATTTATCGGAGATTTTGCATTCATGGTTTTAATCCCTTTTTAGTCGTATTGATAATCCCTACAACTTTCATGTTGATCTCGTCCTCGTTCGAGATCCCGAAACCCGATTTCATAGCCTCGAGGGCAAAACAGGCATTGCACACAAAATCTGTACCCAAAACTTGAGATTCCCGAAACCCGCGAAACATATACTTTTTGGAAACTAGATATTTCGACGATCACTTTTCTCTTCTTCGTCGAATTCATTAGAAGCCCCGAAAGCCATGATTTCAGTCCAATTAGATTGTTGGTGGTGGAGCCCACTCCCCACTTGTTTATAAGGAGACCATTTCCCTTCCATTTCCTTTTTCCAGCACAAGCCTAAGCTAGGGTTTTCCCTTTCTTCTTCTAGTTGTTACTCTTCCACCCTCAATCCACTCCCAAGCTTGCACCAATAGGAGATTGGAGGCCATCATCTTCTTCACCCCCATTGAGAGCTTTCTTTCAATAGTTTTGTGGGGAAAACCTCCATTTCCAATATCTTCTTTGAGCCCACCTTGTCCATTTGAGGACCTTGCAAGTAAGTATTCCCCTTCATCTTCTAGATTTGTGTTCCTTTGGCCTTAGAGAAGCTTCACCTTCATTATTGTAAGGTTTCCATTGCCATTTCATTGTTTGACCATTTTAGGGTTTTATTTTGGGGTTTTTGTTCATAGCTTGGATTCCTTGCTTGGAACACTTGTTAGAGCTTGATTGCATTGACTAGGAGACCCAAGGCAAGTGGATGAATGATTTTTCCTAAGCTTTCATTGACTTTGGATATTTTCCATTAATGCATATTTATTGCTTTGTTTTGAAATGAATGCTCATGATAGAGTATTAATGGTACATTTATGGTCATGAAGTTGTGTTGGTTTATAGCCTTTAATTTCTTCTTGTTTTGTTCCAAATGTATCTATGTGAAATGGTTTCCTTCTTCCTTTCCTTGTATTGAACGTGTTGTTGATAGAGGAGAATGGGATGGATGTTGTTGGAGATTTGAGGTTGTTTGAATGGAGATTTATACTCCTCACTTAGTGTAGAAAAGTGGCTAAAAAGGGGTTGTAAAAGGAAGAGTTATTGTGGAGCTTAACTGGCCCGAATTCAGTTTCTGGACAGTTCGCTCGAGCGACCATGACACTTCGCTCGAGCGACCTGTCCAGGAAAGGGTTCGGAGCATTCCAAGAGCCTGGTCGCTCGAGCGGACATCCCAGAACTCATTCCAGAGAGTTGTCCGTTCGAACGCATTTAAATATTCGCTCGACCCAATGAGTTCGCTCAAGCGACCTCAACTTCGCTCGAGCGAACCAACCCAGACAACCATTCCAGAGAGCGACTCGCTCGAGCGAACCCTCCAGTCCGCTCGAGCGATGGGGCCCGTTGGGCAGGGCTAAGTTGGGGACAATGATGAACTATTTTAAGGGTTTGGGACTTCTCTTTGGGAACCTCTCTACGTCAAGAGGATTTGTTAAGCATGTATGAGGCCATGTGAGAAAGAAACCATATCACAAGGATGTCATTCGAAGTTTTGAAAATGTGAAGTGTATAAGGAGCCCGGAATGTCCCCAAACTCGAAGAGTACCAAATTGTCGGTTGATTGACATAAGGGGTCCCTATCCACTTTAAACGAATTTTGAACCCGATACTTTACCGAAATTCCAATTGTTTATTGTACCTTATTGATCCCGAGATTTATATTACATGTCTGTTTTCCCGAAAGCATTGATGTACACTTGAAATGGTTACTTGACCCGAAGTGCATTGCACCACATGATATGATAATGTGCCCTTGAGCACCCCGTCTTGCCCGTCTATTTATCGTACTGAATTTGATTGCATATGTATCGATTGTGATTTGACTTATGAGTCGGCACCACTAAGCTTGGATAACCCTGTTGGTCTGATCCACCGACTTGGAGATCCCCCTCTTGTCCCGCCAGCTGCAGTTTGGATCCCGCTACCCGGTCATTACCATGGTCTTGTCCCGATGCCGCAGATTGCTACTGTGGTCCCCGATGCCCGGCTCGCTACCGTGGTCATGTATAGTATATGTATATGTATTTATATGAAATCCACTGTTTCTCCTCACCTCGAGTGACTGAGATCAGTGCCTAGTTATTGCTCTATCACTTTAGTGATAGAGAACTTAGCTTCGTGTGGTTGCCATCTTGCTTGTTTCCCGTTTCCTTGGTCACCTTAAATGTTTTACATTGCATCCTTATTGTTGAATAAATGTTTTACCTCGTTCATAGAATTTGTGATTTGAACAGGTTTACATGTTTTGAAGGTAAATTCTTTTATTATCATATCATCGTTGTATTTTCCTCCATTTTCCAAACCGTCGTGTTTGACCTACTCTTTGGTACTCATGTCTCGTTGTCGGATATCCCGAGGAGGAGCTTGAGGAGGCGGTCGTAGAACCGCAGCAGTTAGTTGAGTGGCGTGCTGATGACGTCATGTAGACGTTCGGTTGCTATGAGAGACTTTACATTTTGGGAAACTTTTAACCATTCTTTGGATTGGTATTTTGTTATATTGGCCTGGTTGGCCTCTATTTTTGGGGAAATGTAATCAAATGATATTTGTATAAGCTTTAACTTACTTTGGGTAACATACTAATGTTCATTGCTCATTCTGATACAGTATATTAGACTTGTGTTATTATCTTGATGACCAAGGATGGTTTGACTATTTGATTTGCTACATGCTTCCGCACTTAATAGAAATATTCATTTATGGTTGTGATATCCTCACCGCGGACACCTATGGGAAATTAAATAAACGCATGTGGTTATCTATTCATCATCTCACCATCATCATCACTAATAATGTCCCGACTCCGGATCAGTTCCTTCGTGGGGCCCGGTCCGGGGTCGCGACAGCTGCCTAATCTTGCATCTCTTCATGTTGTCGCCGCAAATCTTCTTATCCCTTCTTCGCCTCTTCACACTGTCGCAGCAAATCCTCTTGTGCCTTCTACGACTCTTCACACTGTCGCCGCAACCCCTCTTGTGCTCTCTGCGACTTGGATAGCTGCTACCGTAAGCTTCTCATCTCAGTTGCCACCACAGTACTGCTGGATATTGATGCTGGGCCCCTCGAGCGGTACCCTTGCCTCCTCATGAACCTCTTCCCTAGCACCTCCTCTATCAATTATTGTTGCACTACTGGGGAGCTGCTCACCTAAGACTGCAACAGTCCCAACTCCAACCTTTGCTGCATTCTCAAAGAATTTATACAAACTTATAATATATCTAAATACCACTATATAAAGTATGACATACTAATGAATTTTCAATAACTCACATGTATCGCTTCAGCATGAGGTGCGATCCACTTGTTCTTCTTCTTGCTCCAGTGTTGTTGCTAGTATAATTCCACTTGGGAGGAACGAGCTTCCTCAGCATGCATGATTGACAACCGCTGTGCAAACGACTGAGAGCCAGGGGTATGAGTCGTCTTGACTTCCTTCCAGCTCATTGAAATCCAATGTGACTGAAGCTGCAAATTACAAGTAAAAAAGAATGTAGTTAGCTTATTTTAAAAAAAAAAGCTCGAGGGAACATAACAATGGATTTAGTTACCTTCCACTCAGGTGTCTCCCATTTATGCTCTATCATCCATATCCACTGGGCCGCCCTCTGTGGATCCATTGGGTACTACTGCCTTGGATCATGTCCCTCTCCCAACAACTGCATATACTTCTTGTGAAGCTTGAACCTGAACTCCCTATATATATATATATATGTGTAAGATCCCGACTCGAGTGACCTCGATTAGCGTTTATTAAGTTTTATTTTAGTTCTAAGTGTGATTAGTGGATTTTTATTTAAGTTGGGATTATAATAGCTTTGTTATCGCTTTGGGAAATTTTTAGTGCCTTTGTGATTAGTGGGACCCTTTGAGGGTTCTTTTAGTGATCTTGCATGTGATTGGGGGATTACTTGAGATTCTTATGTTTAGTGTTTTCACCCCATTTTACTTATCTCATTAATCTCTATAACTTTCGTATTTACTTCGTCCACGTTCAAAACCCCGAAACCCTACTTTTCCAATGTGAGGGGCAAAACAGTCCTTTTACATGAAAATCTGGATGCTATTTTCAATGTCTCTGAAACTCGTAAAATATATATTTTTTGGAAACTAGATATTTCGACGATCATTTCTTCCTTCTTCGTCGAATTCATCCGAGACACCGAGAGACATGTTTCTAGCCTGACAAACCATGTAAGTTGTAGGACCCACCTTCATTTTCTATAAAAGAGAGAACCCATTCCCTTCTTCCCCTTCTCATTTTCCAGCACAAATAGTGAAACCACCTAGGGTTTTCTTCTCTTCCTCCTTCTTCTTGCTTTCTTCCTCCTCAATCCACCACCAACCCTTGTCAAATAGAGAAATGGAGGCCATTTTCTTCTTCCTCTCCCTACAAGCTCTTCATTGATACTCTTGGAGGAGAAATCCATCACCATTGAAGCTCTCTTTGAGAAAAATCTTGCCATTAGAGGACCTTCCAAGTAAGTGATCATCTTCATCTTCTAG
Source organism: Cinnamomum chago (assembly GCA_038049695.1). NCBI lineage: Eukaryota > Viridiplantae > Streptophyta > Magnoliopsida > Laurales > Lauraceae > Cinnamomum > Cinnamomum chago. The sequence goes on from CP142451.1 coordinate 59,918,589, forward strand.
ATATGTGTCCTTGTGACCCTAGAGAAGCTCCATCTCCATTATTGAAAGCTCCCTCTTTCTATTTCATTGTTTTGATCTTTTAGGGTTTGTAATGGTTATATTTGGGGGTTTTGTGTAGATTGGTGATTTGAGCTTAGAGAGTGATTGGAAGAGATCAATTTGCTAGCTTAGACCCAAGGCAAGTGGATGAATAGATATCTTGAGCATTAAATGGTTTTTATGAATAATGTAGATGATTTTTACTATTCACTTTGTCATGCATTGATTTGGAAATAAATGTTCATGAATGGATCTTATTAGTTGTTCAACTCTCATTTATATTGACTCTTATAGCTTTTATTTCATACTTGGTTTTTGGTACAAATGGATTCTTGAATATATTGGATTTCTTTCTTCATGGTGATTAAATGTGAGATGAATGGAGGTGTTTGGAAGAAATTTGAAATGAAGAGAATGGGAGTGTTGAATGATGTATTGGAGGAACTTTGAGTTCATTTTTATTGCAGGGAAGGAGATGGATTATAGGAGAAATGTATGGGAGGAAAACGGGGCTGAAAACAGTGAAAAACCTGCATTGTCCGCTGACCGGGCAGTCAGCAGGCGATCACCAGTCGGCTAACCTGGTGACCGATCAGGGTTGGTCGGCATATCAGTAACATGCATTTTTGGTTCTGTAGAGGGCAGTCACCAGGCGGTGACCAATCGGCTAGCCGACCTGGCCTAGGTGGCTAGCCGCCTGCTGACCACCAAGGTGACCGACCTCCCAGAAAAATGTGGAGAATTGAGTATGAAGAAAAGAACAGTTTCGACCCACACGTGCAGGAAATGGTTAGGAAGGACTTTTTGGGAATTTAGAGAGAAAATCTCATCTCGGAAATACGTTGTGGATTCTCAAATTATTAATATAAAAAGGGTGCCCGGAATGTCTTTAAACCTCAAGGAGTACCAAGTCCATATTGAATTTGACATACGGGAACCCTCTTCACATTGATGTAATTCTTGAACCCCGACACCCAACCTAGGAAAGATTGAAATCCAATGATGTTCTACTCTTCTTGAATTTGAAATGTATACTTCCCGAAATTTACACTTTATGATTTGAAATCCTGAAAGCACTGAAATTGTATTTTTAGCACTTTGCTAGCCTGTCATGTATTACCCGAAACAAAGTGATATTTGTGCCTTCGAGCACTCCTGTCCCGCTCATTTATACAATTGCATCATATGTATTTATACATGTCCCGATTTCTCGCATATGACCTATGAGTCAGCATCTCTAAGCTTGGATGACCTTGTCGGTTTGATCCACCGACTTAGAGATCCCCCTCCCATCCCGCCAGCTGCAGTTTGGATCCCGATGCCCGGTTTATTGCCGTGGTCCCGTCCCGACACCCGGTTCGCTACCGTGGTTCCGTCCCGTATATTTATATTGTATATGTATGATTCGTTGAATCTCCTCATCTCGTGTGACTGAGACCAACGCGCTGATATACACCTGTCACTTCGGTGATAGAGGATTTAACTTCGTATGATTGTCATCTTGCTAGTTCCCGATTCCTTGGATACCTTACATGTTTTATATTCCTTATTTGTTTTCCAGTAAATGATTCATTTCTTTTATGAAAGTTATTGTGTAAACAGGTGTTAATGTTTTTCAAGGTATTTCATTTATTATATATTGTTATATCTTTTCACCTACCTGCTAGACCGTCGTGTTTGATCATTTTTCATTGGTACTCAGGTTCAGACGCTATTTATCCCGAGACGGAGCTTGAGGAGGCGGTAGAAAAACCGCAACGTTTAGTTGAGTGGCATGTCGATGACGTCATTTAGACATTCGGTTGCCACGAGAGACATAACATTTTGGGAATTGTCTAACTCATTCTTTGAGGGATTATTTTGGGTTGTACTGGCCTTTGTTGGCCTTTATTTTACGGATGTTAATTAAATGATCTTTTGTATAAACTTTAACAATTACTTTTGGGAAATGCTAATGATCATTGCTCACTCTGACATCAAATTAGTTGCATATGTTGTTAGCCTTGTGATTTTGGAATGACATACCAATTTGATTTGCTACACGCTTCCGCACTTAAATAAATGTTACATTGATGTAATATCCTCACCGCGGACACCTGTGGGAAATTAATAAATATGTACACCTTACTACACCACACTCAACTAGTCCTGATCCCAAATTGGACCCGCGGGCCCGGTCCGGGGTCGCGACAATATGCATGGCAAGTTTGTGGATGGCCATTTTCACGGCCTAGTCGGTCTTCCATCCGTCGAAGTCAAACTTTTACTGTCATTTCAAACTCCATAAGTTGAGTAATAAATAATGATGCATTTAAAAGGAAAAAAAGAAAATCAAATTCCACATCCATCAGATAATTTCAAGTAATTATTTACATGAGTGCCAAAAGGGAAGCAACCAAAAAACCACCCCTCCTACATCGCTAGATCCAGAAGCATGAATGACAAGATTCAATGCAGCATAATTCAAAGCATATGGAATAGGAAGTCAAAGTTCGTTTTATTACCTCAGTTGCCACATAGACTGCCTCCCCGGTCCCTTCATCAACCATGATCCATGTTGGTTTGTCATAAGGTGCAATCCTCCGAATATGACTGCCTAGCTCATGAATTATGAATTATGGTTAGGTATTGTGAGTTTGAATTGAATGACAAAGAGCAAAAAGCTAGATCTCTCCGATAAGGATCTAAATTGCGTTTCCAAAAACATGATTGGGAGAAAGTGAAAGGGAAAGAGGGACAATATAGTTTCAATTTCCATTTCATTTGCCTGAGATTCCATAGCAGTTAGGAGGAATCCTAGACCCCCTTTCCTCAGTTCATGGGGGTCATGTCCCATATCAGATTAGAAGACCCTGCCTGTTTAAATATTGAATTGGTTCCAGTGTTAGCTGTCCATTTGTGGGCCTTTGGCTTCAATTTTGGAAACTTTGGATATTGATCACATACATTTTGGCATAGTAAGTGTAGGCTAGGCTCAACCAAAAAGATTGGCTCAGGTCAATGTTAAGGATTTGGACCGTCTAATTTAGTGTTGCAGCTTGCAACGCAACTAGTTGCATTAGATCTTTGCTCTACGGTCTAGATGCAGGTGGTGAAATGTTACTAGTCAGATCATCATAACCATCCATCCAAATGGATGATTGACAAAATGGGCCATCTTGTTTTATATGTCCACTTGTAACAATTTGATTGGGTATGTAGAATTTCTGGTGAGAGTGATTACACATTGATGGGCAATCAAGAGTGAGAGGCCACACGTGTACCACACAATTTTATCCACATGCTTAAGTGTATATAATGGATGGTGAGGGTGATCCAATGGGTGCCATAGTGAAATATAAATAGTTAGCCAGGTTTGAGGCCCTAGGTCCATGATTTGACTGCATGTGATTATTCCTCAGTCTTCACTTGTATGCTTGAGTCTGGATCCTTCACTATTGACAAAGTAGTTGTTGGAGTAACCCACCTATTGAAAATCTAAGTGGCTCTAAATGAATGATGTCACTAGCTATGTATAAGATGTCCATAAATTTCCCTCAAATTAGGGTTGGCCCCACCTAAGATTGACCCTAAAATGAATAATATGATTAACACGATCTTATGCATTATTTATCATATTTATTAAATCACATTATTTATTATATGGTCAATCTTATGCCGGGACAACTTTGGTTGGAGTAAAATTTGGGGGGGACATGCATCCCGTGTATGGTGAGGACATTAATTCTGGAAAAATTGGATTTTTAATAAATAGCCTCCACCGTGGGTACCTATCCTAAATTGAGAAATTCTCAAAGTTAGAGACTGACTCATATATACTTGTGAATGGGATTGTGTATGCTTAAAACAAACAATACAAAGAGAAAATGACATAAAGGTGGGAGGTAAGCAATTATTCCATCCTATGGCAGCAAAACAGGAGAGAAAAAAAATTGATGTATCATGGAACCGGGCCACAGCAATGTGTGGCTCTACTAGAGCTGGAAATTTTGCTGATTGAAACCCTTCAATCTCTATGGTACGGCCAGAGCCCTCTAGCAGGACCACCAGATGCCCAACAGTCCTATAATGTGGAAACCTGCAGGTTTTAAGCAACACACACAAAATTCTACTTCGGTGGTTTCCAGGACCACTAAAATACATCTGCATACAAGCAAGACTAACATGGGCCATTTGATGAAACAGGGGGCCATTCCATGAATGGACAGTAAAAACCACATCAAATGATAGAATTGGTCTTTTTGTTTTATTTGATGTCTTCTTCAAGATGTCCTGAAATAGACTTTATGGAGGTTTACTTTTGAAGACCTTAAAATTGTTCAAATCTTGGTTGGGTGGGGGGGGGGGGGGCGGGGTTGCCAAATTTGTTAAAACTAGGAGGTTTGAATTGATCATCAGGTGGGCCAGATGGGCCCCATGGGCCAAGCTGTCCCATGTGCAGAATAGTCAAGTTGCCACTGAAAATTTTGATCAACTCCAATTGTCCATGTGGTTTTCAACACATTGGCCCAAAGAACATCAATAGCCCACAGTTTATAGGTGGCTCATGTGCTGAATGAGTGCATAGATCCTTAACCAATGTTCAACATTGGGTCTCCAAACATGTATTTTCTACTGCTGGTTCATTTCTAATTTCTACTGCTGGTTCATTTCTCCAAACGTGAATAATAAGAATACAAGGATTGACCCATTGTTTCTAATTTCTAATTACTTGTGATTAGGTCAGCTATGGACAAGAGTTGGATATTACATTATCAGAACCGATTTAGTGCCGAGTACATAGCTATGGTGAACTCTTTTATTGATTTTGTAAAGGCGAATTCCCCCGGGACAGTGTTGATTAACTGCCCGTGTAACGATTGCTGTAACAATCAGAAGCATGACTATGTAACCGTGAGAACTCATTTGCACATTCATGGAATGATGGTCTCATACCTACGGTGGATGTCGTGACCCCGGACCGGGCCCTCCGTGGGCCAAATCCGGGATTGGGACCAATGATGTACCACATCGGTTTAGTGCCATACATTTATTTAATTTCCCACAGGTGTCTGCGGTGAGGAGATCACAACCATATATGAACATTTCTTTTAAGTGCGAAAGCGTGTAGCAAATCAAATATTCAAATCATGTCTAGTCGTAAAGACAATAACACAAGTATAAATATTGTATCAGAATGAACAATGATCATTAGCATGTTTCCCAAAAGTAAGTTAAAGTTTATACAACGATCATTTAATTACATTCCCCAAAAATAGAGGCCAACAAAGGCCAATAAATCTCAAAAAAATAACCTAAAAGAATGGTTAAATAGTTTCCCAAAATATTACGTCTCACGTAGCAACCAAATGTCTAAATGACATCATCAGCATGCCACTCAACTAGGCATTGCGGTTCACCGACCGCCTCCTCTAGCTCCTCCTAAAGGTAACCGACAACGGGACCTGAGTACCAAAGAAATGGGTCAGACACGACGGTCTGGCAAGAGGGTGAAAAGGTAAAACAATAAAACATAACAAATACATTTACTTTTAAAAGCATTTAAATCTATTCAATCAATAACTTTCATAAAAGAAACGAATCATTTACTGAAAGCATAAATGCAGTATGAAACATGAACGGATATCCAAGGAAATTGGAAAACAACCAAAATGGCAATCACACGAAACTAAGTCCTCTATCACCGAAGAGACAAGAGTATAACGGGACGTTGGTCTCAGTCACATGAGGTGAGGAGATTCAACGAAACATACAAATACAATATAAATATACGGGATGTGACCATGGTAGCGAACCGGGTATCGGGACGGGACCATGGTAATAAACCGGGCATCGGGATCCAAACTACAGCTGGCGGGACGGGAGAGGGATCTCCAAGTCTGTGGATCAAACCGAAGAGGTTATCCAAGCTTAGTGATGCCGACTCATAGGTCAAATAACAAATCGAGACATGTGCAAGTAAATGAATGGGAGGGGCAAGAATGCTCAAAGCATAATTTTCATTTCATGTGGTGCAATGCACTTCAAGACAAGTAACTGTTACAAGTGTAACTTCAATGCTTTTGGGAAAACAAGTCATGTAATGTAAGTCTCGAGAATAAGGAAATACAATGAACTATTACAATTTCGGGAGAAATATCGGTTTCAAGATTTATTTAAGGTGAATAAGGGTCCCGTATGTCGATTGTAATAATGACTTGGTACTCCTTGAGTTTGAAGACATTCTGGGCTCCTTATGCACTTTAGGATTTTCAAAATTTTAAATGAGCCTATAGATAGTACCAGATGGTATGATTAAAAATAAAAACTATAGCAATCCAATCCTAAGTACACTGTTAATCCTGAAGCATCATACAACCTATTCAGTCACCGAAAGGGGATAGGATTCGCGATACCCAAAGAAACAAACTTCGTGAATAGATATAAAGGGGTATCCCGTTGTCCTGTACCATTCAAGATTGAATTAGATTGAATTCCGATGCAACTGGAATAACCATGAAGAACGTCAGCTCAAGACATCCTCGCATATAGTCAAACGAGTCCGAAAAGGGTAGCCAAAGTCCCACCTAAGTCCATCCAAAAATAGGGTAAAAATCCCTTCCAGCAAGAAATTTGCAGTTGTCCCGGTCGACCTAGCCAATGCCCGGTCGACCCTGTATACAGCATCCTCGATCGACCTGAGGAGGTCAGGTCGACCAGGTCCCTGTGTTCCCGGTCAACCGAGCCCGTGGCCGGTCGACCGACAGTTGTAACTGAAATGGGGTAAATAGTGTTTTGGTCAGGTTCCAGTGAACCTGATCTTGTGTCGCCGCTTGCACTGCGGAACAGAACCCACGTTCTGTTCTGCAGTGAGATGGGTCCTTCTCTTTTTACCTCCTTTCAACACATAAACAACCAACAAAGAATAGAGATAATGAAAGCTATAAACCAATGTTTTCAAGACATTAAATGAGCTAGCAAGGTTCATTATGAGCATTTATTTCAACAACGCAAATCAATAAAAACATGAGTAAAATCACTTATATTTCATCAAATCATTTATAGCTCAAAACATCTAATCATCCACTTGCCTTAGGTCTCTAATCAAGCAAATCCAAGTCTCTAATCACCTCTCAAGCTCAAATCCAAGCTACAAGCAAAAACCCCCAAAACAAACCCTAAAATGGGTCAAACAATGAATGAAGAAGATAGAACTCACAATAATGAAAATGGAGCTTCTCAAGGACTAGAAGAATACAAATCTAGAAGACGGAGAAGATTGCTTACTTGGATGACCTTCAAATGACAATAGTTAGCTCCAAGAAGATCTTGGAATGGGAGGTTTTCTTCACAAATGGTATCAATGGGTAGCCTTCAAGATGAGGAAGAGAATGATGAAGTCTATTTTGATGTTGGTGCAAGTTTGGTGGGAGATTGAGATGGAGAGAGAAAGTAGAAGAAGAGAAAAGTTGCGAGAAACCCTAAGTTGAAGTGTTATGCTAGAATAGGGAAATGGAAGATGGGTTTTCCTTATATAAGCAATGAGAATGGGTCCCACCACTCAAGAAATTCTTTGGGCTGAAACCATGTCTTTCTGGATCTCGGATGAATTCGACAAAGAAGGAAAAAATGATCACCAAAATATCTAGTTTCCAAAAAGTATATGTTTCGCGGGTTTCGGGGATATCAAGTTTTAGGTACAGATTTGGTGTAAAAAGACTATTTTGCCCTCAAGGCTAGGAAATCGGGTTTCGAGGTCTCGATCGGAGACGGGATCAACATGAAAGTTGCCGGGATTAATGAGACAAATAAAACGGGATAAAAACACAAATAAAAAAATTCTGAAAAATCCCCCAAGTAAACGCAAAGTCATAAAGGGAACCCCCAAAGGGCCCCACTAGTCACTGAAGCACTTAAAATTCCCCAAAACTAAATAAAAAGTTATTCCAAACCCAACTTAGTCGAAGACTACTAATCACACTTAAGACTAACACATAACTTAATTAACACTAATCGGGTTCACTCGAGTCGGGGTCTTACATCCTCCACCCCTTAGGGTATTTGGCCCTCCAAAGGAAATATAAAACTCACCTCTGGTAGTAGATGGGGATACTTTTTCTGCACTTGATCTCATTGTTCCTACGTTGCCTCTTCCAGTCCATGACTCTCCCAAAGTACTTTTACCCACTGAATAGACCGTGTCCTCAACTCTTGTTCCTTTATATCAATGATCTGTACGGGCTTCGCAACATAGGTGGCATCTTCTCTGATTTGCAAAGGTTCATGCCGGAGTACATGTGACAGATCGTGGACATACTTCTTCAACATAAACACATGAAAGACGTTGTGTACGCCGGATAGCTCAGGTGGTAAGGCTAATTTATAAGCCACATCACCGATCTTACTCACAATGTCGTATGGTCCATTGTATCTCCATGATAGCTTGCCCTTCTGCCCAAATCTCAATGTTCCTCTTGTAAATGACACTTTCAAGAAGACCTTGTCTCCTTTGAACTGTAAATCTCTGTAGTGGGAGTCTGCATAGCTCTTCTGTCTACTCCGGGACACCTTCAGACGATCTTGAATCAATTTGATTTTGTCGCTGGTCTCACTTACAATAGTCGGCCACTGGAAACTGCGAATGCCGACTTCTTCCCAACATACAGGTGTCCTGCACCTTCTGCCATACAATGCCTTGAAAGGCGCCATGCCAATGCTCGAATGGTAGCTGTTGTTGTAAGCAAACTCACACAACGGTAATGTCTTATCCCATTGAGTCTTGAAGTCTAACACACAAGCACGGAGCATATCCTCTAGGGTCTAAATTGTTCTCTCTGATTGGCCATCTGTTTGAGGGTGATAAGCCGTGCTAAACTGTAATTTCGTACCTGAAAGGAAGTGCGATTCAGATCTGAACTCTTAATGAAACAAAGAGTTCTATGGCTGCAATTTAAAACTTTTTACTAGGATCATATTTAGAAAGTAAATCAGCCATCAAAATTGCACTAGAAACACCATGAAACCAAGACCAACTTGTGTGTAATCAAATTAGATACAATGGAGAAGACATACCTGATGTTCTTGGGCTGAATAAACTCCAAGATCTGAACTTGAAGATCAGATCTACTGCCTTTAAATTCCTGCACACCTTGCTGGAATTTCTTGCAATAGTTTCCTTCTAGTCTTCTTCTCTATTCCTCTTTCTCCAAATCTGATTGGTTAGTGTTGGTGGGAACACAATAGGCTTCCTTCTTCTTGTTTTTCTCTTGATCTTATGTGCAAAGACCAGGTCTGATATGGGTTTTCTTTAAGAAGAAAACAAGGACCAGCAGGAACTTCTACTTGTGCAAAGATGCCTAGGACGTCCAAAGGCTTTTTGTGGCTGGTTTTTCCCTCACCAATGTAACCCACGCCCCAAGGTGTTTCTCTCCTCTTTTTAATGTTGATGCACGCCCAAGGGAGGGAACTACCAGCTATAAATAATAGCTGAAACCCTTTTAGAGAAGACCTTTCCTTAAAGAATAAGGAAACCAAGAGGACTTTCTAAAAAAGGAAACAAACACATGTGGACGTCCAGCCCTCTTCCCTTTTCTTGTTTAGTTTCTAAATAGAATTAGAAAGCTACTAAACTTTAGGAAAACTTGCACAAAGAGAACTCCTTCCAAGTAATGGGACCTACACAAACTTGGGACCCACATACTAGGGACCACTTTGACTAGCCCACACTTACTATGGCCCATGTACCAAATAATTTATCTAGAGTTGTAATTCATGTATGCCATCATGGGCCTATTTGAATTTACACTCAAAATTATTTCTCCACACATTTAAACAATTTAGGAAACCTTGCCAATCTAGGAAAGTGGCTAGAGAAGGGACCAAAAGACATATTTGCCCTTGGCTTCCAAAATGACCAAAATGTCCATGCTAACCCCATAGCAACACTAGGATCATTTTAACCTTAACTCATTCCACTAGAGAGTTACGGTTGCACTCCAGGGACAAATATTAAATGCAAATTAAGCTCATAATAAACCGACGATTGTCTTTGACCTACCAAGTACAATGACCACAATGCCCCTCTATGTAACATCCATAATCAAGTAGGTTAACCGATGTACTATCTACCTTCTTGATTACATCTCATCCTTAGAACTTCATACCCTTGACTTAATCATCATCCGGATATCATTCTCTTGATCCAGGGAGCGACCCACAAGTTCAATATCCATATGGAACATCCATATACTAAGATCTTAGATTCTGATGATTAATCGAATAATTCTAAGGGGACGATCATTCCATCACACGATGGCATAGATTCCATATTGCATTTGCACGTCCCAACTAATCAAGCCCGAGCACCCAAAACACAGAGCTGTTGACCCATGAACAGGATCTCACCCATAGTGAATTAAAGCACAAGAACTTGACTTCGTCAGTTCATCCACAAATGCTCAAGATTAAGAGCATTGGTCACTCAGTAGCAAGAGGTGACTTGATCTCTCTCTGTGATAGTACTATTTTAGAGATCACACCTACAAGTGGTCCTGATCAATGCATGACACATGCACTAATGAGATAAATCCGGAAAGACCTCCGTGACTAAGGTAAGTCACCCTGAATACAGGAGAGTATCTCATTATAACTTATACCAAGATGAAGTGCCCAACTCCATCTCTCAGTTATGAACAAGTTTATTGTTTCAAGTGTCCATGACTCAGACCTTACTGTGTGTAGCCACTACACACCCAAGTCATTACTAGAAAACAATGGGCTTTACACAACCATACATATACACAAGTAATAAGAGAAAGATGTCATTCTATTAAATAACCAATAAATATCCAGTAACAGAGATGTGAGTGCAGTCAGTGGGCTTTAGGGCATACACCAATCCCAACAGTACCCATAGACTCAAGCAATGTCTTCCAAAATCTTGAGATTAATCTGTTATCTCTGACCGACGTGATAGAAATTGGTTGCCCATGTCGACTGAGAATCTCATTGACAAACAACTCTGCCAAAGGTAGCATGTGCATCTTCTTCCCTGTCCTCATAGGAATGAAATGAGTTGACTTGGTGAGATGGTCCACAATGACCCATATCGCATCGTTTCCTCTGCTGGTCCTCGGTAGTCCCGAAATAAAATCCATGGTAATATGCTCCCATTTCCATTCCGGGATCTCTAACGGCTGTAACAATCCTGGAGGCCTCTGATGTTCTGCTTTAATCAACTGGCAAGTCATGCAATGGGAGACAAACGCTGCAATCTCCCTCTTCATGTTGTTCCACCAAAATCTGCCCTTCAAATTCTGATACATCTTTGTGCTGCCTGGATGCATAGAGTACTTCGTGCTATGAGCCTCGGTCATGATGTCATTCCTCAAATCTTCAATATTTGGTACACACAGATGGTCACGGTAGTATAAAACTCCATCAACAATATGAAAATCATGACGGTCTGCTATATGCTCTAAAATCTTGGCCAACTCCAGATCTTGCAACTGACTATCCTTGATCTTCTAAATTAAAGAAGGCTCTAACACTGACATGTTAGCTAATAGTACACCCTTCCTTAGTGGATGTAGGTCTATGCTCAACTCTTCCAATTGCTCAAAAATACAAGTGCCACTTAGATTTGCCAAGCCTACTGATTTTCTACTCAAGGCATCGGCAACTACATTAGCTTTCCTCGGGTGGTACTTGATTGGAAAATCGTAATCCTTGATATATTTCATCCATCTTCTCTGCCTCATGTTCAGTTCATTCTGAGAAAATAAATACTGTAAGTTGCGGTGGTCGGAGTGGACTTCGAACTTCTCTCCATAGAGGTAATGTCTCTACATTTTCAACGCGAAAACAACTGTTGCTAACTCAAGATCATAGGTGGCATAGTTCTTCTCGTGATCTTTCAACTACCGAGATCCATAAGTAATCACTTTCCCATCTTGCATCAACACACAACCAAGTCCAACATTAGAACCATCGGTAAAAATGGTAAAACCGCCACTTCCGGATGGCAAAGTAAGGACTGATGTTGTAGTCAATCTCTTATTCAGCTCTTGGAAACTAGTTTCACACTGATCTGTCCATACATATGGTACTTTCTTCCTTGTCAACTTTGCCAATGGTGACGTAATCGACGAAAATCCTTGCACAAACCTCCGATAATAGCCTGCCAATCCTAGAAAACTTCTGATTTCTGTCACATTCTTCGGTCTTTCCCAATTCACTACTGCTTCGATCTTGGACGGATCTACTGACAATCCCTCTTTAGAGATAATGTGCCCTAAAAATGCTACTTGGTCTAACCAAAATTCACAGTGCTATTCTCAAGTGCTCTTCATGCTCTTCTCTGGTCTTGGAGTACACTAAGATATCGTCAATGAATACTACCACAAACTAATCTAGATACTCTGCAAATATCTTGTTCATCAATGCCATGAACACTGTTGGTGCATTTTTCAACCCAAATGGCATCACTAGGAACTCATAATGGTCATATCTTGTCCAGAAAGCTGTTTTCAACACATCTGATTCTCTGACTCTCAGCTGATGGTAACCGGATCACAAGTCAATCTTCAAAAATTAAGAAGCACCTTGTAGTTGATCAAACAATTCATTTATCCTTGGCAATGGGTATTTGTTCTTGATGGTCACTTGATTCAATCTCCTGTAATCTATACACATTCTCATCGAACCATCATTCTTCTTGACAAACAAGACTGGAGCTCCCCATGGTGAAATGTTCGGTCTCACAAAACCTTTGTCTAACAATTCTTGCAACTGAGTCTTAAATTCTCCCAATTCTGTCGGAGCCATTCTATATGGTGCAATAGATATCGGAGCAGGTCCTGGTAACAACTCAATAGTGAAGTCAATCTCTCTGATGGGTGATAAACCTGGAATCTGCTCTGGAAAAACATCCAGGAATTCCCAAACAATTGGGATCTCCTCCACCCCTTGGGACCGTTTATCCTCCGTGATAAACACCAAATAGGCTTCACATCCACTTTTCAAAAGTCTACCAGCCTTCAATGCTGAGACAAACCCTGTACGAGGATTCCTCCTCTCTCCCTGAAACAACACTCCTACTGGTGTCTCATCTAATTTGAAAGTAAGGGTCTTATGGAAATAATCCATTGTGGCATGGTATCCTGCCAACCAATCCATCCCTAGGATAACATCAAAATCATACATCTCCAATAAAATGAGATCTGCGGTTAAAACCACTTCTCTTATCTAGACTGTGCAACTAAGATAAAAGGTTCTACAAATAACTCGTTTACCTACTGGGGTTGCCACAGTCAAAATGAACTCAAGTTCTCTAGCATGCATATCAATCAACTCAGAAAATTTATAGGATAAAAATGAATGTGTAGAGCCAGGGTCAAATAAAATCCTAGCTTTAATCCCACAAACGAGGAGTGTACCTTACACGACATTGCCTGTTGCCTCTGCATCAACCCTATTAACCGCATAGATTTGCCCTCAATGTTGTGGCCTATTCTGAGCTTGTTGTGGCCTGCCTTGTTGTGCATTCCTATTTTGTTGTGGGGGACACTGATTCTGATTCTGTCCTTGTTGACGGGCCTACTGTTGCTGCTGTTGTGGTTTATACTGTTTCTGTGGTGCTTGTTGCTGAAGTGGCCTTGCTTGATTCTGGACAACCATTGCATTTTGTGGTGGTGCTAGACACTGCGCTGCCTGTTGTTGTTGATTCTGCCTATTCGGTCTTGGACAGTCCTTCATTTGGTGGCTCATGGAACCACACCTAAAGCATGCTCCTGTAATGGTACGACATTCAGCACTCACATGATCCTTCCCACAGTGGATGCAAACCACTGGATTCTGAACATTCTGCTCTGGCCTCTGCCTCTTGTTCTGCTGATTTCTCTGCTGCTGGTGGTTCTGTTGGTAAGCTGGACTCTTTCCCTGAACTTTGAGGTTTTTGTTATGGAAGTTCGCAAATTTATAGGCCCTCTTGACAGCCTCGTCGAAGGTTGTAGGTGGTACAACTCCGGTAGCATCTCTCTCAATGATGGAATTTATTCCTTCGAGGAACTTTGCAATTCTTTTCTCCACCGTGTCCACTAACTCTGGAGCATATCTAGACAATCTCTCAAATTTTGTGAGGTATTTGAGGACTGTCATGTTGCCTTGGACAAGTTGCTGAAACTCTTTTGCCTTCTGTCTCTTGATGTGTGTGGGTACATATTTGTCGTGGAACTGTCTCTTGAAGTTAACCCAAGCCACTGCATCTACCATAGTTCTGTATTCATCCCTAAGTGTTTTCCACCATATGTCTGTTGCACCGATAAAGAGAGACGATGCAAGTTTCACTCTTTCTCCTCCTGTGCATTGAAAAATCTCAAAGATATTGTCCGTATGCTCCAACCAATCATATGCCGCTAGTGGATCTTCTATCCCTAGAAAGTCCTTCGGAGCTCTTTTTCGGAACTGCTCAAACAAAGCGTTTGGGTCATGTTGCCTCTTATTGATGACAATAGCAGGTTGAGGTTGAACCGATTCGGGCCTTCTCTGTAACACCTCTAACAACTGTCTTTGCATCTCTGCCAACTCCCTGGCATGATCTTCATCTTTCTTAAGCATCTGTTCTTGTAGCCTAGTTTGATTCTCATTGGCCTGACGCTGTTGGTCGAGCATTGCTTGCATCTTTTGTTGGAATTGATTGGGCATGATGTTTTCAACCAGATCTTCCTCAAGTGGCCCTATATTATCACTGTTACTTCCGGAGGGATTGTCGTTTATCGATCACTTACGAGGTGGCATGATGCTGCAAAACTAGTTATTAGCACATAATAATCAAATAAAGGGTCACACATTCCTCACACAATTCTCGCTAACGAAAGATCTAACGAATCTTCGCCACGTCCTTAGGATTTCTATTTTCTTTTAATTGCTTGAAACACGTCTCACTTTGATACTAATCTGTCGCGACCCCGAACCGGGCCCTCCGAGGTCCAAATCCGAGATCGGGACCAATGATGTACCACATCGGTTTAATGCCATACATTTATTTAATTTCCCACAGGTGTCCGCGGTGAGGATATCACAACCATATATGAACATTTTTTTAAGTGCGGAAGCGTGTAGCAAATCAAATATTCAAACCATCTCTAGTCATAAAGACAATAACACAAGTATAAATACTGTATCAGAATGAGCAATGATCATTAGCATGTTTCCCAAAAGTAAGTTAAAGTTTATACAACGATCATTTAATTACATTCCCTAAAAATAGAGGCCAACAAAGGCCAATACATCTCAAAACAATAACCCAAAAGAATGGTTAAACAGTTTCCCAAAATGTTACGTCTCTCGTAGCAACCAAATGTCTAAATGACATCATCAGCATGCCACTCAACTAGGAGCTGTGGCTCACCGACCGCCTCCATTGGGACCTGAGTACCAAACAAATGGGTCAAACATGATGGTCTGGTATGAGGGTGAAAAGGTATAACAATAAAACATAACAAATACATTTACTTTTAAAAGCATTTAAATCTGTTCGATCAATAATTTTCGTAAAAGAAACGAATCATTTACTGAAAGCATAAATGCAGTATGAAACATGTACGGATATCCAAGGAAATTGGAAAACAAGCAAAATGGCAATAAAACGAAGCTAAGTCCTCTATCACCGAAGTGACAAGAGTATAACGGGACGTTGGTCTCAATCACATGAGATGAGGAGATTCAACGAAACATACAAATACAATATAAATATACGGGACGTGACCATGGTAGCGAACCGGGTATCGGGACGGGACCACGGTAATAAACCGGGCATCAGGATCTGTTAGACCCCGACCCAGACTAATTCGATTAGTGTGCGATTAGTGTGTGTTTAGTCCTAAGTGGGTTTAGTTATCGTTGGGTTAGAAATAATTAGTTTTAGTCTTGGATGAAAGTCCAAGATCGAATCCTAGAGGGGGGGTGAATAGGGTGAGCTCAAAGTCCTAGACCAATTTTAATTCTTTTAGCTTTTAAGTCTCTTATGCTTTGAAGGAGAATAAAGAAATCAACCAAGGGAGCATAATCCATAAAAAGAAAGCATAAAGACAATCACCATAACACAATCACATATAGTGGTTCGGCCAAATTGCCTACATCCACTCCCGGTACACCTACCGGTATTCACTAACTTCAATTAAGGTTTAGGATCACCTCAAACCTTACAAACTATGCTTTTCAAGGCTAAGCATAAACCTTTACAACATATGCTTTTCAAGGCTAAGCATGAACCTTTACAACAATGAACTTTTCTCTTAAGAAATATGCCTAATAATGCATGGATAAAGAGAACAAGGAAATGCAATGAAGTGCCTCTTAATAGGCTAATTTGAAAGTGAAAAAAAAACTCAAGTTCTAGAACAATGCATGTGAATGACAAAGTTTATGTGGAATGCATTTACTAGAAAGTTACTCTTTCTCTTTTTGAAAAGATACAATCTTAAATGTTTCAAAGATGATAAACATATGATTGAGAAAGAGTGAGTTGTCTAACACATGAGTTGGACAATGTGAAATATCTTGTTTTGAAAGAAGACAAATTAAAGTCTAGAAGGTTGATGTTGAAACAAGAAAACAAACTTCATGTGAAACAATGACAACATGTTGTATTCATGGCATATGAGATTACTAAAGTATTAGACATGTTATGAAAGACAACATTTTAATATGAAAGCAACTTGTTAATCATGCATTGAGAAGAATCAAAGATTTGAAACAAAACATGATTGTAAAAAGACTATGGATTAAAGGAAGCACACCGATTTGAAGATCAAAGGTTCATTTAGTGGAATGGCTTCATAATCCCTTTGAAAATGCTCTTGAGAAGCTGCTTAGCCTTGGCCTCAAAGGTCTCTCAAATCTCAGCACCTTTCTCCAACCAAAAAGCCACTTTTTATAAAGATAAAGTTGCCAACGGCTAGTTCTCGGTCGACCTAGAAACATGCCTCGGTCGACCGAGAAAGCACAACGGTCATATTTCTGACCGTTGGCATGTTACAGTTCAGGTTCTGGAAAAATGACTTCCTGTTGTCTCGGTCGACCGAGACCTGTATCTCGGTCGACCGGCGACACTGCCGGGAACAGCCCAGATTTTTGACAATTTAGAGAAACTTGTAACTTTTTGGGGCACCTTCCAAGGGACTTTTAAACACATCTACCAAGCATTAAATCACGACTGAAAGAAGATGAAAACTGATATTTTAAAGCCATGAAAACTTCTAAACACAATAATGAATTTAAAGTTAGAAACTTTGGAAAGCTTGGAAGGATTTTTGAAATCAAAGACTCCAAGTACTGAAGAGTCAACCTGAATATGAAAACCATGCATTACAATTGATAAAAACAAAGATTTAAGAAGTTGAAATATGCATGATGATCCTATGAATACAACCATGTATGAATGAGAGGACAAGCTTATGAAAGTGAATGCATCCTATCAAATTGCAACAAAACAAAAACTCTAACAATCTCCCCCTTTGCAATTTGATGGCAACTCTTAAAGCTTGAACTCTCTTTCAATCTCCTTTAAAACTTGAGCAGCAGCAACTTTGGATATTAAGGAGCTTTTGGATATTTAAGGAGCATTTGGATCTTTTGGAGCTTTGGATTTTCCTTGCGGGAGCGACGACAAAAGACGACCAACCTAAAAGCTAACACTCTAGCCAAAGCTACTCCCCCTCAACATAAGCAACCCTTGAATCTTCTCCCCCTCAATTGGAGAACTCTCTCCCCCTTTGACATCTAATTGCAAAGGAGCCTGCCCATCAAAGATAAAACACATAACCTTGTTAGTAGCACATGTTTATAAGAGATATATAAAAATAAGATAAGGAACAGGTGATTAGCCAACAAGAATTTAAAACACAGGGCAAGGGCCAATGCCCAATTGATGTCTCAAATTAATGAAACGATCATTTCCAAGGGGTTTAGTGAACAAATCAGCCAATTGGGTATCTGTTGGGATAAACAACAACTCAATGGTGCCTTGGTCAGCATGATCACGCAAGAAATGATAGCGAATGTCAATGTGCTTAGTGCGAGAGTGCTGAACAGGATTTTTTGAGATACTGATGGCACTTGAGTTGTCACACATGATAGGCATGCATTGTTGTGGAACATTATAATCTAATAAAGTTTGTTTCATCCACAACAGCTGGGCACAGCAGCTACCTGCAGCAATATATTCAGCTTCTGCAGTAGACAAGGATACAGAATTTTGCTTTTTGCTATGCCAGGCTACTAAGCAGTTCCCTAAGAAATAGCAGCAACCACTAGTGCTCTTCCTATCATCTATAGATCCTGCCCAATCTGCATCACTATATCCAATTAATTGCAGAGTTGAGTCATGAGGATACCAGATACCATAATGAGAAGTCCCATTAATATATTTTATGATACGTTTAACAGCTTTAATGTGAGACTCTTGGGGGTCAGATTGATACCTAGCACATATTCCAACGCTAAACGAGATATCAGGGCGGCTAGCAGTGAGGTAGAGAAGGCTTCCTATCATGCTCCTATAAAGTTTTTGGTCAGCTTTCTTACCCTGAAGGTCACTAGAGATTTTAGCAGTGGATCCCATAGGATTGCAACTAGTCTTAGATTCTCCTAAGCCAAACTTTTTCACTATTTCTAGAGCAAACTTGGATTGACTAAGAAAGATACCTTGATCAGTCTGACTCACTTGTAATCCTAGAAAGAACTGAAGGGGTCCTACCAAACTCATTTCAAAAGTGGAGCTCATTAACTTAGAAAATCCTTGAGCAAGATGATCAGATGTTGATCCAAAAACAATGTCGTCAACATATATCTGAGCAATGAGAATATCTTTTTCAACCTTTTTAATGAATAGAGTCTTGTCCACATTCCCACACTCATATCCATTTTCAAGTAAGTGACTTGTCAGCTTTTCATACCAGGCTCTTGGGGCTTGTTTCAATCCATAAAGAGCCTTTTTCAACTTAAAAACATATTCTGGGTGATGAGGATCCTCGAAGCCTTGAGGTTGAGTAACATACACATCTTCCTCAATTTCACCATTTAAAAAGGCACTCTTCACATCCATTTGAAACAGTTTAATCTTCATGCTGCTGGCATAAGCTAATAGTATTCGAATAGACTCCAATCGAGCTACTGGGGCAAAGGTTTCCTCAAAATCAATTCCTTCAACTTGAGCATACCCTTTGGCTACAAGTCTAGCTTTGTTCCTTATAACATTTCCTGATTCATCCAGCTTGTTCTTGAAAATCCATTTGGTGCCAATTTGGCTTTTGCCTTCAGGAAGAGGTACAAGATCCCACACATCATTCTTTCTAAACTGATTTAATTCATCTTGCATGGCATCAATCCATTCGGACTTGGTTTCTGCTTCAGAGAAGTTCTTGGGCTCAATTTGTGAAACAAAGGAATAGTGAGCACACAGATTATGAACCTGTCTTCTTGTCATGACTCCTTTTGAGATATCTCCAATGACATTATCCAAGTTGTGATTTCTTAATAACTTTATGGGCATGGTAGGGATTGAGGGAATCTCTTCTTCAATTTCAAATGAAATAGGCTGCTCAACTGAGGTCTCTTCTTCATCATGAGGAGCTTTCTTAATTTGATTAGTCTCATCAAAGACAACATGAGCTGATTCCATGACAGCCATTGATCTGAGGTTGAACAATCTATAAGCCTTGCTTTTATCAGAATATCCTAAGAAGATCCCTTCATCAGATTTGGAATCGAACTTTTCAAGCTGCTCTCTATCTCTTAAAATATAGCACTTGCTACCAAACACTTTAAGATAACCCAGATTTGGTTTTCTTCCAAAATACAGCTCATAAGGGGTTTTGTTAGTGTTCTTTGTCAAATAAACACGGTTAATAAGGTAGCATGCCGTATTGATAGCTTCTGCCCATAAGTTGCGCGGGAGATTTTTCTCATTAAGAAGGGTTCTGGCCATTTCTTGAATAACTCTGTTTCTTCTTTCAGCTACTCCATTTTGCTGGGGAGTTTTTGGAGCAGAGAATTGATGACTGATCCCATGGCTTTCACAGAAGTCTGTAAATCTTTCATTTTCAAATTCGCCTCCATGATCACTTCTTATCTTCTTAATTTTGCAGTCCTTCTCAACTTGAATTTTCTTGCAAATCCTTATGATATTATCTACTGCATCTGATTTTGCATGAAGAAAGGCTACCCATCCAAATCTCGAATAATCATCAACCATCACTAGGATATACTTTCTCCCACCAATACTCTGAACAGGTGCAGGTCCAATGAGGTCCATATGAATGAGTTCAAGGGGACGAGCAGAGGATATATCTTTTATACCTTTAAAACTTTTCTTGATCTGTTTACCCATTTGACAAGCCTTGCACAATTCAGATTTGTAATCATCTAATTTGGGTATTCCTCTGACAATTTCTTTCTTTGATAAGATCCTCATCAGTTTGTAATTAATATGTCCCATTCTTTGATGCCACAAATGATTTTCTTGAGCTTTAGACATTAAACACATGGATTCATTCTCACAACATTCTTCTATGGTGTAGATGTTATCTTTAGTACGTAATCCAGTGAGTAGTACTTTGTGAGATTTCTCATCCAGAACTTTGCAAGATTTGCTATCAAAAACAACTTTGTTTCCTTTGTCACACAACTGACTTATGCTCAAGAGATTATGCTTTAAACCATCCACAAGAAAAACATCTTTTAATGTAGGCATTTGATCTCCTCCAACACAGCCTTTTCCTATAATCTGAGCTTTCCGATTATCTCCAAAAGACACATTACCTCCATCATAGTCCTCAAGAGTGATAAATCTAGAACGGTCTCCAGTCATATGCTTGGAGCAACCACTGTCCAAAAACCATCTAGAGTTTTCTTTAACTTTAAGAGCGGTTTGAGCAAAAAAATTCTTGACACTTTTCTCTTTTTCAATCCATGTAGCCTTAATGAAGGTAGAGGTAGAAGTCTTGGGAACAAACTTGAAATGAGCTCTAGAACTATGATTTTGAGACATCCTAAACTTAAAAGGACAGTTTGGAACTAGATGACCTATTTGATTGCAAAAATGACAAGTCCATCTAGAGGAAAAGAAGATTTTACCTATAGGTTTGAGGTGAGTCCTAGTATTATGTTGAAAGCTATTCTTCTTGCTACTAGAGGAGCATTCAAAACCTATACCATTCTTGTTACCAAAGACTTTATTCAAGCCTAACATTTGATAGAATTTGTCATTGCCTAAGGTAAATTTTTCAACAACATGTTTTCCCTTTTCGAGTTTCATTTGAAGAGATTCTGATTCTTGTTGACTAGATTCCAGCAGACTTTGTAATTTATGAATTTCTTTTTCAGCTTTAGCAAGATTGTCATTAGAGGTAGTCAACTTAGATTGAACATTTTTTATCTCATTGTCTTTCAAGATTAATTGATCTTTTAAAACATCTAGATCATTCACAAGCCTTTTTGATTCACTTTTTAAGCTTTTATTTTTCTTGGTTATGACTTCACATAGTTCATATAGTTCCTCATAGGCTTGATGAATATCATTGTCACTATTCTCTTCATTTACTTCTTCTATTAACACATTATGATCATTGTTTTCTTCAATGGGAGTGAAGAGAAGCCAAGAAGTGGAATTATCATTATCTTCATCATTTTGAGGTTCATTATTGTCACTACTTTCATCTTCATCATCATCCCAAGTTATGTTCAAGACTTTCTTTCCTTTCTTATCTTTCTTTTCAGATTCTTTAGGGGAGGGACAATTTTGAGCAATGTGACCAAAACCTTTACAGTTGTACCATTGCACATCCCTTTTGGTAAAAGATCCCCTTGAGTTTCTTTGAAATTTTTCATTTTTAGAATCTTCAGAATATTTATAGTTCTTTTTGTTCTTAAGGAAATTCTTGAACTTCTTAGCAAGCAAAATAGTGTTCTCATCATCACTCTCACTCTCATTGTCATTTTCCTTATGTTGGGAGCTAAGAGCTACACCTTTCTTCTTGCTAGGGACTTCAAAATCTAATTCATAAGTGAGAAGATTTCCTCTAAGTTCTTCTATTTTGATCTTGTCAACATCTTTGCTTTCAGTTATAGCTACTATCTTAGGTTTGAACCTTTTGGGGAGAGATCTTAATATTTTTCTAACAGCTTTGGACTCATCCATCTTCTCTCCTAGACCTATGAGGGAATTAACAATCTCCATGAATTTAGTATAGAACTCGTCAAAGGTTTCTTCCTCTTGCATTTTGAGTTCTTCATACTTAGTTGACAACATTTGGATTTTAGCTACTTTGACTTGATTGGTCCCTTCATGAGTGGTCTCTAAGGTATCCCACACTTCCTTAGCAGTAGTACAATTTACTACCCTATTGAACTCTTCTTGGGACAAGGCACAAAATAAGGAATTCTTAGCTTTAGCATTTAGATTTGGCCTTTCTTTCTCTCCTTGAGTCCAATCTTTCTTAGGCTTATCCTTGATAGCTATGACATGTCCTTCCAAATCTTTTTCCGTGAGAATGGGTTCATGATACCCTTCTTCAATGATACTCCAAACATCTAGACTTTCAGATTCTAGAAAGACTTGCATCCTAATCTTCCAATACCGGTAATGCGAGCCATTAAACAAAGGTGGTCTATTAGTAGCATGACCTTCTCCTAAATGGGATTGCATGGTGACTACAAAAGCAAAAACTCACTCTACGGATTCTAACTCTAGGTTGTTAGACCTAAACAAGAGCACCTAAGCTCTGATACCAATTGAAAGTCCAAGATCGAATCCTAGAGGGGGGGTGAATAGGGTGAGCTCAAAGTCCTAGACCAATTTTAATTCTTTTAGCTTTTAAGTCTCTTATGCTTTGAAGGAGAATAAAGAAATCAACCAAGGGAGCATAATCCATAGAAAGAAAGCATAAAGACAATCACCATAACACAATCACATATAGTGGTTCGGCCAAATTGCCTACATCCACTCCCGGTACACCTACCGGTATTCACTAACTTCAATTAAGGTTTAGGATCACCTCAAACCTTACAAACTATGCTTTTCAAGGCTAAGCATAAACCTTTACAACATATGCTTTTCAAGGCTAAGCATGAACCTTTACAACAATGAACTTTTCTCTTAAGAAATATGCCTAATAATGCATGGATAAAGAGAACAAGGAAATGCAATGAAGTGCCTCTTAATAGGCTAATTTGAAAGTGAAAAAAAAACTCAAGTTCTAGAACAATGCATGTGAATGACAAAGTTTATGTGGAATGCATTTACTAGAAAGTTACTCTTTCTCTTTTTGAAAAGATACAATCTTAAATGTTTCAAAGATGATAAACATATGATTGAGAAAGAGTGAGTTGTCTAACACATGAGTTGGACAATGTGAAATATCTTGTTTTGAAAGAAGACAAATTAAAGTCTAGAAGGTTGATGTTGAAACAAGAAAACAAACTTCATGTGAAACAATGACAACATGTTGTATTCATGGCATATGAGATTACTAAAGTATTAGACATGTTATGAAAGACAACATTTTAATATGAAAGCAACTTGTTAATCATGCATTGAGAAGAATCAAAGATTTGAAACAAAACATGATTGTAAAAAGACTATGGATTAAAGGAAGCACACCGATTTGAAGATCAAAGGTTCATTTAGTGGAATGGCTTCATAATCCCTTTGAAAATGCTCTTGAGAAGCTGCTTAGCCTTGGCCTCAAAGGTCTCTCAAATCTCAGCACCTTTCTCCAACCAAAAAGCCACTTTTTATAAAGATAAAGTTGCCAACGGCTAGTTCTCGGTCGACCTAGAAACATGCCTCGGTCGACCGAGAAAGCACAACGGTCATATTTCTGACCGTTGGCATGTTACAGTTCAGGTTCTGGAAAAATGACTTCCTGTTGTCTCGGTCGACCGAGACCTGTATCTCGGTCGACCGGCGACACTGCCGGGAACAGCCCAGATTTTTGACAATTTAGAGAAACTTGTAACTTTTTGGGGCACCTTCCAAGGGACTTTTAAACACATCTACCAAGCATTAAATCACGACTGAAAGAAGATGAAAACTGATATTTTAAAGCCATGAAAACTTCTAAACACAATAATGAATTTAAAGTTAGAAACTTTGGAAAGCTTGGAAGGATTTTTGAAATCAAAGACTCCAAGTACTGAAGAGTCAACCTGAATATGAAAACCATGCATTACAATTGATAAAAACAAAGATTTAAGAAGTTGAAATATGCATGATGATCCTATGAATACAACCATGTATGAATGAGAGGACAAGCTTATGAAAGTGAATGCATCCTATCAAATTGCAACAAAACAAAAACTCTAACATTGGACATAGCTTTGGGAATTTTGAGAACGTTTAATATTAGTCAGACACACTCAGGAAGGCCTGAGTGCACGTGTAAGCTTGGGAGGATCGTATCGGTTTCCGTTTTAATTTGTGATTTTGATTTCATTTGAATGATTTTACTATGTGTTACAACTTTCGTTTTCAACCCATTCATGTTTGAAGCTCAAAAACCCAAGTTCTGGCCCAAAAAGGGTAAGGTTGTCTTTTATACACAAATCTGGACACAAATTTCGAGATCTCAAAACCATGTCAAAAATATACTTTTTAGAAACTAGATATTTCGAGGATCATTTTATCCTTCTTCGTCGAGTTCATTCGAGACCCACAAGATCATGTTTTCATTGATGCAAGATTTGGCCATTGGGCCCCATTTGCAAGTGTTTTAAGTCAACTACACTCTTTCCCTCTTTTCATTCTCAAACCCTAACCCTAGAGCAGCCAAAGGAGAGAAAGCCTTTTCCTTCCACTTTGTTCTCTTGAATGATCAAGCTAGAAGACTCCAAAGAGAATTCCAAGACCATCATCTTCTTCTTCTCATCCTAAGCTTTCCATTGATGCAAATTTCTCGAAGTTCCTAGTTGGGCAAGAGCTCCATTTTCTTCCTTCACTCTTGTTTGACCTTTTCTAGGTAAGAGCTCCAACCCATCTCCTTAATGAAGTCTTTTTAGTTCCTTAAAATCTTGTTTTCATGTTTACAAACCCTTTTGTTAAAATGGGTTTCTTGTTTTCAAGATTGAATGAGTTTTTGTGTGGTTTTCATGGGTTTTGTAGTTCTTTGGATTAGCTTGAGTGAAGTGCTTGGAGAAGTGTGTGACATCTTGGACTAAGGCAAGTAACCAATCTAGGATGGATGATAGCATGTGTGCATTTCATTTGTTTTCCTTGCACTCTCTCATTCATTGGAAATTTATGACTTGAATGGAAAATTAGGGGATTTTGTTTTTAATTGGAGAATGGGGATATAATGTCTCAAGTTGTGTTTTGAAATGTGTGTTTTACCCTTGGAGAGCATGGAGGCTCAGGGAGTGCAGGTGAAATGAGAAACAAGAAGAAAGGAAGAAGAAAATGTAAAAAAATCTGAACTCAGCTGCACTTCCCATGCAGTTTTGGTCAGCCGCTGGTCAGCTGGTGGCAAGCCGAAATCCCCATTTCGGCTAACTGCGAGCTGACCAAACTCTGCGGTTCCTTTTCCAGAAGCTTGCATTTTGACAGTGGTTTTCGGTCAATGTGACGGTTAACTAGCGGCTAGCCGAAATCCCCATTTCGGTTAACCGTTGTCCAACCTGTCGCGACCCCGGACCGGGAAATCCCAATCCGGGATCGGGACATTAAGTGTGTGTCGTGAACCAACAACACACACGTATTGTTGTTTATTTAATTTCCCACAGGTGTCCGCGGTGAGGATATCACAAACATCAATGAACATTTCTTTTTTTTTTTAGTGCGGAAGCGTGTAGCAAATCAAATAGTCCAACTATCATTAGTCATGAAGATCATAACAATAGCATGAGTATGAAAGACTGTATCAAAATGAGCAATGATATATATAGCAATGTTTCCCAAAAGTTGTTAAAGTTAGACAAGGTATCATTTAGTTACAATCCCCAAAAAGAGAGGCCAACAAAGGCCAATATGAACAAAATAATAACCCAAAAGAATGGTTAAAGTATAGCTCCCAAAATGTGCGTCTCTCGTAGCAACCCGATATCTACATGACATCGTCAGCACGCCACTCAGCTAGAGGTTGCGGCTCTCCTACCGCCTCCTCTGGCTCCTCCTCAAAGAAGCCGGCAACGGGACCTGAGTACCAAAGCAAAGGATCAGACACGACGGTCTGGCAAGAGAAAGCAAGGATACAACAACATATAATAGGGGAAAATACCTTGAAAAGCATATAAATCTGTTTAAGCAAGAACTCTCATAAAACAGATAAATCATTTGCTATAAAACAAGTAAACAAGATAAAACATATGAGGTAACCAAGGAATCGGGAATAACAAGGTGGCAATCACATAAAGCTAAGTCCTCTGTCACTAAAGTGACAACAGTATCACGGGACGTTGATCTCAGTCACACAAGGTGAGGAGAAACAACGTATACATATATACAATATAATAATACGGGAACGGGACCACGGTAGCGAACCGGGTATCGGGACGGGACCACGGTAATGACCGGGTATCGGGATCCAAACTGCAGCTGGCGGGACGGGAGAGGGATTTCCAAGTTAGTGGATCAGACTGACATGGTATCCAAGCTTAGTGATGCCGACTCATAGGATAAAACCAATCGAGACATATGCAAGTAAATCAAGTACAGTAGATAAACGGGTAAAACGGGGTGCTCAAGGGCACACTATCATTTCATGTCGGGCAATGCATTTCGGGACAATTAACTGTTACTAATGTAACTCCAATGCTTTCGGGAAAACAAGTCATGTAATACAAGTCTTGGAAACGAGGTGAAATAACGAGTTATAACACATTTCGGGTAAAATACTAATTTCAAAATCTATTTAAGTGAATAGGGGTCCCGTATGTCTATTATAGTCCTTACTTGGTACTCCGTGAGTTTGAAGACATTCCGGGCTCCTTATTCACTTTTATGATTTTTCAAAGTTTCGGATGACATCTTTGTGATATGGTTTCTTTCTCGGATGGCATCAACAATGCCTAGTGAATCCCTTTCGATTGACAAAGCTCAACGCTCGAACGAACCGGAGAGTTCGTTCGAGCGGGGAGCTTTTCGAAATCTGGAGAATTTCGGTTACCTTGCGGTTAGCTGGCGGTTAGCCGCCGATGCATTCGGCGGTTAGCCGCTGGGTAACCGTGG
This sequence comes from Cinnamomum chago, assembly GCA_038049695.1. Classification (NCBI taxonomy): domain Eukaryota; kingdom Viridiplantae; phylum Streptophyta; class Magnoliopsida; order Laurales; family Lauraceae; genus Cinnamomum; species Cinnamomum chago. The sequence goes on from CP142451.1 coordinate 59,945,827, forward strand.
AGCTGACCGAATTTCAGGTGAGAATTCTGATGCTCTCGGGAAAAGGAACCGTGATTGTGCGGTTGGCTGGCGGTTAGCCGCCGATGGGTTCGGCGGTTAGCCGCTGGCTAACCGTGAGGCTGACCGCGTTTTCAGGCGGAAAATGATGCTCTCTGGAAAAGTCACCGCGGTGCGCGGTTAGCTGGCGGTTAGCCGCCGATGCATTAGGCGGTTAGCCGCTGGCTAACCGTGAGCTGACCGCCAGTTACGAAAATGCTCACTGAGTCCAGTTTTGAGTCATTTTCCTCCTCAAAACCATCTTCCTCACATCCACAAAGTCCTTACAATAACATTGAGCTAATAGTTCCTCCAATGCATCTCTTTATACTTCTCCAAATCCTCATTAAGAGTTCTCTCCATCACTTCTTCCATGTCAAATCCAATGCAAATAAAAGAGAAGTAAACCATTTCACCAACATTCATCTAAGCTATCACAAGGACAATAAATGCTTTACCAACATGCTTATAAAACAATGAATGAGGCTATTAAGATATCTTATGAGCATTTATTCCAAAACAAAACACATTAATGATAATATGGAAAATCCATAAATACTAAGCCAAACCATTTCAACTTAAAAACATTCAAGCATTCACTTGCCTCAAGTCTTCAAATAGAGAAATCAAGCCTCTAATCACCTCTATTGCTCAAAGCCAAGCTACAATCAAAAATCCCCAAAACAACCCTAAAATGGGTTACACAAAGAATGAAAATGAAAGAGCTTACAAGATTGCAAATGTAGCTTCTCAAGAGCTAGAGGAACACTAATCTAGGAGATGGGAAGAATCACTTACTTGGGAGGTCCTCTAATGGCAATGGCAAGCTCAAAGGAAGTCTTGAGATTGAGGTCTCTCTTCACAAATGGTATCAATGGCAAGCTTGTGAGATGAGGAAGAAGATGATGAGTTCCATTTCGAGTTTGGTGCAAGATTGGTGAAGATTTGAGATGGAGAAGCAAGAAGAAGAAGAGGAGAAAGCAAGAACCCTAGACTCAAAAGGTTTGTGCTGGAACAATGAAAATGGAATGACTTAGAAAGGGGAAATGGCTTCTCTTGTTAGCTAATGATTTGGGTTGGGGTTGGGTCCCACAACTTAAGAAGCTAAAGGGGCTGAAATCATCTCTCTCGGGTCCTCGGATGAATTCGACGAAGAAGGAAGAAATGTTCGTCGAAATATCTACTTTCCAAAAAGTGTATGTTTCGCGGGTTTCGAGAATATTAAGTTTTGGGTACAGATTTTGTGTGCAATGACTGTTTTGCCCTCCGGGCTATGAAATCGGGTTTCGGGGCCTCGAATGGACACGGGATCAACATGAAAGTTGTCGGGATTATTAAAACGAGTAAAACGGGATTAAAATCATACGTGTAAAAATCTCCGGTAAATCATCAATCATATGCAATGACATGAAAAGGAACCCCCAAAGGGCCCTACTAGCACAAAGCCAATCAAAATCCCAAAAACTATATCAGAAGCTATTCCAAACCCATCTTAACCAAAAATCACTAATCAAGCTTAGCACTAACACGCAACTTAATTAGTACTAATCGGGTTCACTCGGGTCGGGGTCTTACACAACCGAACTCATTCGACTCCTTTTTTTCCAGAGAACTAAGTTTCAGACCTGGGTTCCAGCGGTCAGCCCTACGGTCAGCTTACGGCTAGTCGCCAGGTCTCATTTCGGCTAACCGTAAGCCAACCGAAGTCAGTTCAGTTTCTTTTCCAGAGAGCTACATTTGGACCTGGATTTCCAGCGGTCAGCCTGTCGGTCAGCTGACGGTTAGCCGCTAGATCCTAGTTCGGCTAGCCGACACTTGACCGCGAGATGATCGAAATTGACACCATTGCCATTTTGAAGAGTGTTTGTAAGAATGAAAACTAGAACATGTTAAGTGACCTTTAACCTGATATTGTGCACTCGAAACCTGAGATGTCTTTGAACTTCCGGGGCACCGATTCTCTTTTAAATTCCAACAATTGGGTTTCAATTACACAAGGATCAATCAAAGGTCCTTACATGTGCTTGTTAGGCTTTGTATTCGTACTTTGGCTTTGATGCAATGAATATCATTGTGTACTCGTTTTGAAGTTTAAGTACAAGCTTGTTTTGAAGATTTGTTTCAAGAAAAAGGGGTCACTTCCTAAGCGTGTTATGCATATTAATTATGCCTCTTGCTAGTCGTGTTTGTCGTGTTTTGATAAGTGATTCCCCCTTTTTATCTCTATATGTTTAGACAGTGTTTCACGTGTTTTGTGCATTCATGAATTTAAGTGAACACCACTGAGCTTGGACTGCCCTTTCAGTTTGATCCACTGTCTGAGGGTCCTTAAACATGTGGACTGTCTGCAGACTAGTCGTGTATTTATTACACATCGTGCGTGTCCGGTTCCACGGCCGGAATCCCCGTATATGTGGGAATCGTGTCGTGATTATATTATGTATATCGTGCTTGTCGTGCGTGCTTGCTCTTTTCATTATAAATTATAGAGAAAGGATGAGCTCCTCGTGGAATGTAACTATTCATGATATAATAAGTATGCATGTTAGTTTTGCTCGTATTTTTGGAAATGTACTTTAGTCATGTAACTATTTACCATTCAGCAAAAATGTCTTTAAATGTTTCCTTTAACATTTACTACTTATGCTCATGCCTAAATTGATTACCTGCCAAACCGTTGTGTTTGACCCTTGTTTGTTGGTGCCCAGGTGCAGGTAACGTTGCCTTTGAGGAGGAGCGTCCGGAATAGGCTTTTGAGCCACCCCCAGTTAGAGAGTGGCAGCCCAACGATGTCAACTAGACGTCGGGCGGGTTCTTGAGTTTCGCCATTTTGTCATGGGGTTCTTTTAATTGCTTTGAGATTGTGTTGGCCTCTTATGGGATGTAATTAAACTTAACTTACTTTGTGTAGTCTCATAACTTGAATTATGATGGGATGCCATATTAACTCCTTTCTTACAAAGCGGTAAGCACTCATCCCACTGAACCTTGAAATCCAATACACAAGCACGTACATGTCTTCGAGAGTCTGTATCGTCCTTTCTGATTGACCATCGGTCTGAGGATGATAAGCTGTGCTGAACTGGAGTTTGGTACCCATCGACTCATGAAGAGTTTTCCAAAACTTTGAAACAAACCTGTTGTCTCTGTCTGAAGTAATGGAGACGGGTTGACCATGTTTACTAACAATTTCATCAACAAATAACTTTGCAAGTGGTGTCATATGCATCATGTTCCCTGTCTTCATCGGAATGAAATGAGCAGACTTTGTCAGACGATCTACAATAATCCAAATTGCATTATTTCCCTTCTTGGTATTCGGCAACCCGGAAACGAAATCCATGGTGATGTGTTCCCATTTCCACTCCGGAATCTCCAACGGTTGTAACAAACCTGGGGGCTTCTGATGCTCTGCTTTAATCAACTGACAAGTCAAACAACGAGACACAAAAGCTGTTATCTCTCCCTTCATGTTGTTCCACCAAAATCTATTCTTCAAATTATGGTACATCTTCGTGCTACCCGGATGCATAGAATATCTCATGCTGTGAGCTTCATTCATTATTTCACTCTTCAAGTCATCCACATTTGGCACACACAACCGGTCATGAAAATACAGTATCCCATTCACCATCTTGAAATATGGACGTTCTGTGGTATATTCTACTATCTTTGCCAAGTCTAGGTCTTGCAACTGACTTTCCTTGATCTTCTGGATGAAGGTAGGTTCTGATATTGTCATGTTTGCTAACATTGCACCCAGCTTCAGGGTTTGCACTTCTACACCCAACTCTTCAAACTGCTGTAAGACACCAATTCCTCTCAAATTGGCCATGACCACTGATTTTCTGCTCAATGCATCAGCTACAACATTCACTTTTCCTGGATGATACTTGATTGGAAAGTCATAATCCTTGATATACTCCATCCACCGTCTCTGTCTCATATTTAAATCCTTCTGCGAGAACAAGTATTGCAAACTTCGATGATCCGAATGGACTTCAAATTTCCCTCCGTAGAGGTAATGTCTCCACATCTTCAAAGCAAAAACAACTACTGCCAATTCCAACTCATGAGTTACATAGTTCTTCTCATGGTCCTTCAATTGTCTCGAGCCATAAGCAATCACTTTGCCATCCTGCATCAATACACAACCTAGTCCCACATTCGAAGCAACTATATAAACAATAAATCCGTCGTTGCCCGATGGTAATGTAAGAATTGGGGCGGTGGTTAACCTTCCTTTCAACTCTTGAAAACTTGTTTCACACTGTTCGGTCCAAACAAATGGGACATTCTTCCTGGTCAATTTTGTCAATGGTGCTGCAATGGACGAAAAACCTTGGACAAATCTTCTATAATAGCCTGCTAACCCCAAAAAGCTTCTGATTTCTGTCACACTGCTTGGCCTCACCTAATTAACAACTACTTCTATCTCAGCTGGATCAACTGCTAAACCTTCTCTGGAGATGATGTGGCCTAGAAAAGCAACTTGCTCTAGCCAGAATTCGCACTTACTGAGTTTTGCATAGAGCTGGTTGTCCCTCAAAAGCTGCAACGCTATCCCCAAATGTTCTTCATGCTCCTTCTTACTCTTGGAATACACAAGGACATCATCAATGAATACTACTATAGAGTGATCCAAATAGGGTGCAAAGACTTTGTTCATAAGAGCCATAAAGACTGCGGGTGCATTTGTCAAGCCAAAGGGCATCACTAAGAACTCGTAGTGCCCATATCTTGTTCTAAAGGGCGTTCTCTGAACATCTGAGTCTCTAACTCTCAACGGATGGTACCCTGATCTCAAGTCTATCTTGGAAAAATAGGCTGCTCCTTGCAATTGATCAAATAATTCGTCTATCCTTGGCAATAGATACTTGTTCTTCACGGTCACATGGTTCAACTTCCTGTAGTCAATGCACATTCTCAAACTTCCATCCTTTTTTTTCACAAACAACACTGGCGCTCCCCAAGGTGAAACACTTGGCCTAATAAAGCCTTTGCTCAACAGATCCTGTAACTGAAGTTTTAGTTCACCCATTTCTGCTAGAGCCATTCTGTATGGTGCAATCGAGATCGGAGCCGTCCCTGGTAGGAGCTCAATTGTGAACTCAACTTCTCTGATTGGTGGTAAACCCGGAATTTCTTCTGGAAAAACATCTGGAAATTCACACACAATGGGGATATCCTCCACCCCTTGGGACTGTTTATCCTCCGTGATAAACGCAATGAATGCCTGACATCCACTCTGAACTAATCTGCTTGCCTTCAATACTGAAATAAACCTTACCTGAGTTTTTCTCTTGTTCCCCTGAAATATCAATTTTGCCTGCGGTCCTTGGAATCTGAATGTTATGGTTTTACTAAAACAATTCATGGTGGCATGATATGCTTCTAACAAATCCATGCCTAAGATGACATCAAAATCATGCATGTCTAAAACAATGAGGTTGGCTGGTAAATTAACATCTCCTAACAAAATTGTACAGCTAGGGTAATAGGTTCTACACACAACTTATTTTCCTACTGGTGTGGTAACTATCAGAATGTAATCCAATTCACTATGTGGTGCATCAATCATCTTAGCAAAACTAGGAGATGAAGACGAATGTGTGGATCCAAGATCAAATAAAATCTGGGCTTCTACCCCACAAACAAGAAGTTTACCTTCTACCACGTCTCCTGCAGCTTCAGCCTCCGCATGGTTGAGATAATATAAACGTCCATGCATCTGTAGTCTATTCGGTGCTTGATTTTGCCGTCCTTGGCCTTGTCTGTTCTGTTGTGGAGGACGAGCATTCTGATTCTGTGCTGGTGGCCTAGCCTGCTGCTGCTGCTGAGGTGGTCTAATCTGATTCTGAACTGGTGCTTGATTCTGAGGAGCTGCTTGTCTCTGCTGTTGGTTTCTGTTCCCTTGATTCTGAAGTTACGGGAAATCCTTGATTGCATGGTTCATAGCTCCATATTTGAAACAAGCACCCATGGCCTTATGACATTCATGAGTTTCGTGATTCTTGCCACAGTGGCCACAACCCTGTCTCACTTGACTTTCTTCTTGTCTTGGTTTCTTGTTGTGCTACTGCTTCTGATTCTGCTGCTGGTAGTGTTGTTTCCTGTCCTGAACGATCAGGTTGTTAATATCCTCAAACTTATATGCCCGCTTGACTGCCTCATCATATGTAACTGGTGGAACTACTCCTATGACATCTCTCATGATAATGGGATTCAACCCTTCCAAGAACTTCGTTATCTTCTTCTATTCCGTGTCAATCAACTCGGTAGCATATCTAGCCAATCTCTCAAACTTGGTGACATAGTCTAGCACCATCATGCTACCTTGCTTGAGCTGCTGAAATTCAATAGCCTTCTGCCTCTTAACGTCAGAGGGAATGTACTTATCCTGAAACTGCGTCTTGAACGCTACCCACGCATCTTCATTAGCCATTACCGTGTATGGATCCTTAACTGTTTGCCACCAACAATCTGCAAGCCCATAGAATAGTGAAGTTGTGAGGTTGACTTTCTGCCTCCCTGTGCATGTGAAGACATCAAAGATTTTCTCAGTATTAGCTAGCCAGTCGTCTGCAACTAACGGGTCCTCATTGCCCGAAAATTCCTTCGGTGCTCTCTTCCTGAACTTCTCAAATAGCGCATTAGGGTCATGATCCCTATTTTGAATGACAATTTGTGGACCCAAAGGTTGTGGAGCTACGTTCCTGTTCTGAAGAACTTCCAAGAGTTGTCTCTGAACTTGTGTCATTTCCTCATCCTTCTTAGCTAACTGTTCTTGAAATCTGGCTTGAGTCTCATTTGCCTGTCTTTGTTGTTCTATCATAGTTTGCAAGAGTTCTTGAAATTGTGTAGCGGTTGGCGTATTAGTCGTGTCTGACTCGTTCTGATTACTACCTGAAGCATGATTGTTTGGAGCTTTTATTGGAGGCATGGTGCTGTAAAACAAGGAGTTAGTACATGTCGCAACACCGGAACGGATCCCCGGCCCCGCGACATTGTTGGTGTTACAATTACTATTAAAGATTTTGTTTTCCCACAAGTTCCCGCGGTGAGGATTCCCAAAGACACGCGGAATCTGACTCACACGATCAAGTATGCGGAAGCATGTAGCAAAACACATCAAGCTGAGCACCAATAAGGTATTTAAGTGCCATGACAAATAATAACAAGACATAGTATCAAAGAAAGAAGCTAACATGGCATTCCCATTAAGTTCAAGTTATAAAACTATCACAAAAGTAAGTTAAGTTTTAGGTACAATCCATAAGAGGCCAACAAAGGCCAATACACTTCTCCAAAACAATAAAAGGAAACCCAACAAAATGATGATGAGACTCAAGAACCCGTCCGACGTCTAGATGACATCGTCGAGCTGCCACTCTCTCACAGGGGTTGGCTCACAAGCCTCCTCCTGACGCTCCTCCTCAAAGGCAACGTCTCCTGCACCTGGGCACCAATAAACAAGGGTCAAACACAACGGTTTGGCAGGTAATCAATTTAGGAGTAAGCATGAACAATAATGTTTAAGAAAACATATAAGCAATACTTGATTTGAAATACTATCATGACTGAGGTACATTGATAGATATAAATAACTGAGCTGAGATACTAAAAACAAACTAGCATGAGTACATAATATATCATGAATAGTTACAATCCACAAAGAGCCATTCCTTTCTCTATCATTTATATAATGAAAAGAGCAAGCACGCACGACAAGCACGATATACATAATATAAGCACGACACGATTTCCCACAAAGATGGGAATTCCGGCCGCGGAACCGGACACGCACGATGTGTAATAAATACACGACCAGTCTGCAGACAGTCCACATGTTTAAGGATCCCCAGACAGTGGATCAAACTGAAAGGGCAGTCCAAGCTCAGTGGTTTTACTTAATTCATGAATGCACAAAAACGCGAAACACTATCAAAACATGTCGAGATAAAAAGGGGGAAATCACTTATCAAAACACGATGAACACGACTAGCAAGGGCATAATTAATATGCATAACACGCTTAGGAAGTGATCCCTTTTTTCTTGAAACACATCTTCAAAACGAGATTGTACTTAACTTCAAAACGAGTACACGATGATATTCATTATATCAAAATCAAAGTACGAATACAAAGCCTATCAAGCTCATGCAAGGACCTTTGGTTGATCGTTGTGCAGCCGAAGCCCAGATGATGGAATTAAAACGGAATTGGTGCCCCAGAAGTTCAAGGACATCTAGGGTTTCGAGTGCATAATATCAGGCTAAAGGCCCCTAAACATGTTCTAGTGTTTCATTCTTGTCGCGACCCCGGACCGGAAATCCGGGATCCGGACATTAGTGAACAATGATTAAAGAGGATTATCTACATCAACAATATACAACTTATTTAATTTCCTACAGGTGTCCGCGGTGAGGATATCACAACCTTGCATGGATATTTCTTTTGAGTGCGGAAGCGTGTAGCAAATCAAATAGCAGACTATCTCTAATCATGCAAGCATTAACATCAAATATCAAAACTATATCAGAATGAGCAATGATCTATAGCATGTTTCCCAAAAGTTGTTAAAGTTAGACAAAATATCATTTAGTTACATTCCCCAAAATTAGAGGCCAACAAAGGCCAATATGACAAAATAATAACCCAAAAGAATGGTTAAATAGTCCTCCCCAAAATGTTACGCCTCTTGTAGCAACCCGATGTCTAAATGACATCGTCAGCACGCCACTCAACTAGAGGTTGCAGCTCACCTACCGCCTCCTCCGGCTCCTCCTCAAGGAAACCGGCAACGGGACCTGAGTACCAAAGCAAAGGATCAGACACGACGGTCTGGCAAGAGAGTGAAAAGATACAACAATATATAATAGATGAAATATCTCGAAAAACAAGGAAATCTGTTTAAGCAAAAACTCTCATAAAATAGATAAATCATTTGTTAGAAAACATGTAAACAAGATAAAATATATGAGGTAACCAAGGGATCAGGAACTAACAAGATGGCAATCACATAAAGCTAAGTCCTCTGTCACTAAAGTGACAACAGTATCACGGGATGTTGATCTCAGTCACACCAGGTGAGGAGATTCAACGCAAATCATATATACAATATAAATATACGGGACGGGACTACGGTAGCGAACCGGGTATCGGGACGGGACCACGGTAATGACCAGGTATCGGGCTCCAAACTGCAGCTGGCGGGACGGGAGAGGGATTTCCAAGTCGGTGGATCAAACAGACAAGGTATCCAAGCTTAGTGATGCCGACTCATAGGTTAAATAACACATCGAGACATATGCAAGTAAATCAAGTACAAGTAAATCAATGAACGGGCAAGAATATCCAAATGTATAACTTTCATTTCATATCGGGCAATACTCTTCGGGACAAGTCAATGTTACTAGTGTAACCATCAAGCTTTCGGGAAAATAGATCATGTAAAGTAAATCTTGGAAATGAAGAAATAAAATGAACTATAACAATTCCGGGAAAAATATTAATTTCAAGATCTATTTAAGTGAATAGGGGTCCCGTATGTCCATTATAGTCATTACTTGGTACTCCTTGAGTTTGAAGACATTCCGGGCTCCTTATGCACTTTTACGTTTTCAAAACTTTAAATGAGCTTATGGATAGTACTAGATGCTATGATAGAAAAATCAAGACTATAAACGGTCCATCCTAAGTATGATGTCAACCCGGAACCATCGAGCAACCTACTCAGTCGCCGAAAGGAATAGAATTCGCGATACCCAAGGAAATAGACTTTGCATTTAGGTATGAAGAAGATATCGTGTCGTTCCATCCCGTTCAAGATTGAAATAAATTGAACTTCGATGCCTCCGAACCAACCGTGAAGAGCATCGGCTCAAGACGTCCTCACATATGGTCAAATGAGTCCAAGGAGGGTAGCCAAGGTCCCCAAAAAAAATAATATCAAAACCCACTGAAATTTCTGTCCCAGTTACGGACAGGGTCCGATCGATCGGCCTTACAGTCCGATCGATCGGCTCAAAAAGCCTTACAGTTAAAGACAGTCCGATCGATCGGACCTGGGCGTGTAGCAGGTCCGGGAACTTGATTTTTTTTCCTTTTTGTTTCCTTTCCTTCCAACACATCAACAACCACATATAGCTATAAACAAGATGACTTAAACACATGTTTCCAAAACATTAAATGAGGCTATCAAGATGCATTAAGATCATTTATTTCAACCATAAAAGGAATTAATGAAAACATGAAAATCCATAAATGCTTCACCAAACCATTTGAAACTTAAAAACACTTCATCATTCACTTGCCTCAAGTCCAAGCTAGCCAAAATCAAGCCTCTACTCACTTCTTAAGCTCACTTCCAAGCTACAATCAAAAACCCCCCAAAACAAACCCTAAAATGGGTCAAATAATGAAATGACAAGGAAACCTTTCAATAATAAAGGTGGAGCTTCTCTAAGGCTATAGGAACACAAATCTAGAAGATGAAGAAGAACACTTACTTGGATGACCTTCAAATGAAGAGAGCTATCTCAAAGGGAGTTTCAAAGTTGATGGATTCTTCTACAAAAGGTATCAAAGTGAAGCTTGCTAGATGAGGAAGAGGTTGGTGATCTCCATTTCGAGTTTGGTGCAAGATTGGTGAGGATTGGAGAAGAAGAAAAGAAAGTTGCTAGAAAACCCTAGGTCTCTCTCTTGTGCATGAAAATGAAAATGGAGAAAGAAGGGGAAGGGTCTCCTTTGTTAACAATGAGAGGTTGGGTCCCACAACTTAAGGAACTAGTTTGGCTGAAATCATCTCTCTCGGGTCCTCGGATGAATTCGACGAAGAAGGAAGAAATGTTCGTCGAAATATCTAGTTTTCAAAAAGTATATGTTTTGCGGGTTTCGGGAATATCAAGTTTTGGGTACAGATTTGGTGTGCAATGACTGTTTTACCCTCAAGGCTATGAAATCGGGTTTCGGGATCTCAAACGGGGACAGGATCAACATGAAAGTTGTAGGGATCATCAAAACGAGTAAAACGGGATTAAAATCATGAATGTAAAAACCTCCGATCAATCCTCAAACATATGCAATGTCATGAAAGGGAACCCCCAAAGGGCCCTACTAACACAAAGCAAATCAAAATCCTCAAAACTATATCAAAAGCTATTCCAAACCCAACTTAGCCAAAAACACTAATCAAGCTTAGCACTAACACGCAACTTAATTAGCACTAATCGGGTTCACTCGGGTCGGGGTCTTACAATTCTTGCAAAGGCTCTTCAAAACAGGAAATTTGTCAATTTCGGTCACCTTGCGGTCAGGTGTCGGCTAGCCGAACTAGGGTCTGGCGGCTAGCCGCTAGGTGACCGACAAGTTGACCACTGGAAATCCAGGTCCAACACAGCCCTCTGGAAAAGGAACCGAACAGACTGCGGTTAGTTTACGGTTAGCCGAACTGGGACTTGGCGGTTAGCCGTAAGCTGACTGTAGGGCTGACCGCGGAAATCCAGACTGAAATGTAGCTCTCGGGAAAAGGAACTGATAACGCGCGGTTGGCCAGCGGTTAGCCGAGATGGGGTATGGCGGCTAGCCGCTTGCTAACCGACCAGCTGACCGAGACCTTCTGTCGAAAAGCCAGCTTCTGGAAAGGGAACCACCGAGCTCGGTTAGCCGCCAGCCGACCGACGGCTGACCGAACATGCACGGGAAGTGCAGTTCAGTTCAGATTTTCACATTTTCTTCTCCCCATCTACTTGTTTCTCATTCCACTTGCACTCCCTGAGCCTACATGCTCTCCAAGGGACAAAACACACATTTCTCCCAATTTCAAACATTCAATCCAAGGAAAACATGATCATGAAGCTTATAAATATATCAAATGCACAATTTCTAAAATAACAATGGGATCAAAATACACATGCACATTGAACCTATAAAGATTACTTGCCTTGCCCAAGCTAAACACTCTTCTCCAAACACTTCACTCAAGCCAATCCAAAGACTACAAAAAACCCAAGAAAACCACACAAAACTCACTCAATCTTGAAAACAAGAAACCCATTTTACCAAAAGGGTTTGTAACATGGAAAACAAGATCTTTAAGGAACTAAAAGACTTTATGAAAAGCATGGGTTGAAGCTCTTACCTAGAGAAGGTCAAACAAGAGAGGAGGAAGAAAATGAAGAGCTTGTCCCACAAGAAACTCCAAGAAATTGGTACCAACGGAAAGCTTGCAAGGAGATGAAGAAGATGATGGTCTTGGAATTCTTTTTGGAGATCTCTAGCTAGATCATGCAAGGTGAGGAAGATGGAAAAGAAAGAGGGGTTTTTCAGCCCTAGGTTAAGAAAGTTGCAGAGATTTGGTAAAGTGAATGAAAAGAGAGGGAAATGGGGCTTAAGTGATGCTAATGGGCCCCAATTAGCTTGAACCTTGAAATGGCCAAAACATGAACTTGTGGACCTCGAATGACTTCGACGAAGAAGGATAAAACGATCCTCGAAATATCTAGTTTCCAAAAAGTATATTTTTGACATGGTTTTGGGGTCTCGAAAATTGTATCCAGATTTGTGCATAAAAGACAATTTTACCCTCTTTGGGCCAAAACATGGGTTTTTGGGCTTCAAACATGAATGTGCTTAAAACGAAAGTTGTAACACATAGAAAAATCATTCAAACGAAATCAAGGTTACAATCACACGGAAACCGATATAATCTTCCCAAGCTTACACGCGCACTCAAGCCTTCCTGAGTGTGTCTGACTAATACTAAACGTTCTCAAAATTCCCAAAGCTATGTCCACGACTAAAGCTAATTACTTCTAACCCAACGACAACTAAACCCACTTAGGACTAAATACATACTATTCTCACACTAATCGAATTAGTCTAGGTCGGGGTCTAACAGTACACAATAAACATGGTATAAGGGTTTCTAAGGTCCTATACCAACGAATCTATAGAACTCATGAATCCTCGCCACGTTCCTAAGACCTTTCTAGTTTCTTTTAAGTGCCTAAAACAAGTCCAGCTCTGATACCAGTCCTGTCGCAACCCCGAAACAGACCCCCGGGCCCGCGACGTGTTCATTGATGATTGTTCGTTTTCCCACAGGTTCCCACGGTGAGGATTCCTGAAACACGCGAAATCTAACTCACATGATCAAGTTTGCGGAAGCGTCTAGCGAATCACGTCAAGATAAGCACCAATAAATTTTTAAGTGCTATAACAAATAATAACAAGGCATAGTATCAAAAGAAAGGAGTTAATATGGCATTCCCATCAAGATTCACGGTATGAGACTAACACAAAAGTAAGTTAAGTTTTAGTTATATCCCATAAGAGGCCAACACAGGCCAATACAATTCTCAAAATAATAAAAGAACCCAAATGACAAAATGTCGAAACTCAAGAACCCGCCCGACGTCTAATTGACATCGTCGGGCTGCCACTCTCTAACTGGGGGTGGCTCAAAAGCCTCCTCCGGACGCTCCTCCTCAAGGGCAACGTCACCTGCACCTGGGCACCAACAAGCAAGGATCAAACACAGCGGTTTGGCAGGTAATCAATTTAGGCATGAGTACAAGTAGTAAATGTTACAGGAAACATTTAAAGACATTTTTGCTGAATGGTAAACAGTTACATGACTAAAGTACATTTCAAAATACGAGTAAAACTAGCTTGATTACTTATTATATCATGAATAGTTACATTCCACAAAGAGCCCATTCTTTCTCCATCATTTATAATGAAAAGAGCAAGCACGCACGACAAGCACGATATACATAATATAATCACGACACGATTCCCACATATATGGGGATTTCGGCCGCGGAACCGGATACGCACGAGGTGTAATAAAATACACGACTAGTCTGCAGATAGTCCACATGTTTAAAGACCCCCAGACAGTCGATCAAACTGAAAAGGCAGTCCAAGCTCAGTGGTGTTCACTTAAATTCATGACTGCACAAAACACGCGAAACACAGTCTAAACATATCGAGATAAAAGGGGAAATCACTTATCAAAACAAGACAAGGCACGACTAGCAAAAAAATGCATAATTATATGCATAACACGCTTAAGAAGTGATCCCCATTTGATTCTTGGAATAAACCTTCAAACGAGCTTATACTTGAAATCCAAAACGAGTACACGATGGTACTTATCGTACCAAGACGGAAATTCAAATACGAAGTCTATCAAGCATGTGTTAAGGCTATTAATTGACCTTTGTGTAATTGGGACCCCAATGTCGGAATGTACAAGAATTGGTGTCCCCGAAATTGAGTTATATTTCGAAGTTCCATTTACACAATGTCAAGTCAAAACCCTTAACATAGTCTAGTTTTTCGAACTTCAAGAAAATACATAAATGGAACAATTCTTTTTTTTTCCTGAATCTGGCAGGTTTGCTCGAGCGGAATTGAAATTTCGCTCGAGCGAGACAGTTCGCTCGAGCAGACCATAAGGTCACTCGGGCGAACAACTCTCTGTCTTGCTCGAGACTAGACAGTGGGCAGTCCGCTCGAGCGGACCATAAGGTCGCTCGAGCGGACAGCTCTCTGTTTGCGCCCGGACCAAGCAGTGGCCTGGTCGCTCGAGCGGACCCAATGGTCGCTCGAGCGAACAGGCTTCTGCCTGTGCTCGCTAAGTGCAGAAAAAAAAACATTTCTCTTGTACAACTTCCAATACATTTCTCTCCTTCTTCTCATCCTTAAGCCACATACAATCTCTTGAGCCTTCATGCTCACCAAGGGTTCATTTTTCACAATTTCAAACATTCAATCCAATGAAAACATGATCATGAAGCTTATAAACAAGTTTATATGCACAATTTCTAGAATAATAATGTAATCTAAAATACACATGCAACATTGAACCTATAGAGATTACTTGCCTTTGCCCAAATGCTAAACAATCCTCTTCAAACACTCTTACTCAAGAGCTAAGCCAACACTACAAGAAACCAAAGGAAATCCATTCAAAACTCAACAAAAATGAAAACAAGGAACCCATTTTCACATAAGGGTTTGCAATACGAAAAATAAGATCTTTAACAACCAAAAAGACTTCATGAAAAATAAGGGTTGAAGCTCTTACCTAGAAATGACCAAACAAGAAGAGATGAAGAAAATGAAGAGCTTGTCCCATTAGAAACTCCAAAAAATTTATATTAATAGAAAGCTTGCAAGGAGAGGAAGAAGAGGATGGTCTTGGAATTCTATTTGGAGATCTCTAACTAGAGCATTTAAGAGGAATAAGGTGGAAAGGAAAAAGGGATTTTCAACCCTAAGTTAAGAAAGTTGCAGGATTTGGGAAAGTGAATGAAAAGAGATGAAGATAAGGCTTAAGTAATGCCAATGGGGCCCAATGAATCTAATCATTGCATTGACAAAAACATGATTATACGGGCCTCAAATGAACTTGACGAAGAAGGATAAAATGATCCTTGAAGCGTCTAGTTTTCAAAAAGTATATTTTTGACATGGTTTTGGGATCTCGAAATTTGTGTCCAGATTTGTGTATAAAGACAACTTTACCCTTTTTGGGCCAGAACTTGGGTTTTTGGGCTTTAAACATGAATGGGCTGAAAACGAAAGTCGTAACACATAGTAAAATCATTCAAATGAAATCAAAATCACAATTAAAAAGGGAAACCGATACGATCCTCCCAAGCTTACACGTGCACTCAGGCCTTCCTGAGTGTGTCTGACTAACACTAAACGTCCGCAAAATTCCCAAAGTTGTATCTAGGACTAAACTAATTATTTCTAACCCAACGATAACTAAA
This sequence comes from Cinnamomum chago, assembly GCA_038049695.1. NCBI lineage: Eukaryota > Viridiplantae > Streptophyta > Magnoliopsida > Laurales > Lauraceae > Cinnamomum > Cinnamomum chago. The sequence goes on from CP142451.1 coordinate 59,961,651, forward strand.
CTCACTTTGGACTAAACTCATACTAATCGCACACTAATCGAATTAGTCTGGGTCGGGATCTAACATCCTCCACCCCTTATGATATTTGGTCCACCAAATAAAACAAACATTTACCTCTGGTAAAAGTTGTGGATACTTCCTCTGCACTTGATCTCTCAATTCTCAGGTGGCTTCCTCTGGCTCATGACTTTCCCAAAGTACCTTGACCCAGTGAATAGTCCGATTTCTCAATTCTTGTTCTTTGGTGTCAATGATCTTGATCTGCTTTTCCACATATGAGGCATCTTCTCGAATCTCCAAAGGTTCGTGCTGTAGTATATGAGAAGGACTAGAAACATATTTCTTAAGCATAGAAATATGAAATACATTGTGCACCCCGGAGAGTTCCGGCGATAACGCAAGTCTATAAGCGACATCCCCAATCTTGCTCAAAATTTCATACGGACCAATAAACCTTCTAGACAATTTACCCTTCTGTCCGAATCTCAAAGTCCCTCTAACTGGCGAGATCTTCAAGAACACTTTGTCACCCACTTGAAACTGCAATTCTCTTCGGCGAGTGTCTGCATAACTCTTCTGCCTACTTCGGGCGATCTTCAAACGCTCCTGAATCAGTTTGACTTTATCACTTGTCTCTCCAACTATCGTCGGTCCGTGGAAACTACGCTCACCGACTTCTTCCCAGCAAATCGGAGTTCTGCATCTTCTACCATAGAGTGCCTCGAAAGGTGCCATACCGATGCTAGAGTGGTAACTATTGTTATAAGCAAATTCACAAAGCGGTAAGCACTCATCCCACTGAACATTGAAATCCAATACACAAGCACGTAACATGTCTTCGAGAGTCTGTATCGTCCTTTCTGACTGACCATCGGTCTGAGGATGATAAGCTGTGCTGAATTGGTGTTTGGTACCCATCGACTCATGAAGAGTTTTCCAAAACTTTGAAACAAACCTGTTGTCTCTGTCTGAAGTAATGGAGACGGGTTGACCATGTTTACTAACAATTTCATCAACAAATAACTTTTCAAGTGGTGCCATATGCATCATGTTCTCTATCTTCATCGGAATGAAATGAGCAGACTTTGTCAGACGATCTATAATAATCCAAATTGCATTATTTCCCTTCTTGGTATTCGGCAACCCGGAAACGAAATCCATGGTGATGTGTTCCCATTTCCACTCCGGAATCTCCAACGGTTGTAACAAACCTGGGGGCTTCTGATGCTCTGCTTTAATCAACGACAAGTCAGACAACGAGACACTCTGAATGTAGCAAGGAGGATAAGACATTCAGAGTGTCTGACTCGTTCATTTGGTATGTAGCAAGGAGGCACTCTGAATGTGCTTATCTTTTTACTGAACTAAACGGTTTTGGGATGAAGGTCCACATAGCTGAGCTCGAAGTGCTGAAGGAAAGCATGTAATCTCTGAACCTGAAAGCGCATGTTCCAGGGAGATTTATGAGGAGAGCATATGATTCTTGATAAAGAAGGATCAACCTCAACCATAATAGAAGGAAGATGGACAGGAATAAGTTGCAGCAGATGTAGTATTCGTGAATAACGAATTTCTCCTTCAACTGGGAAGCCATTTTCACTCCATAGGATGCCAACAAGAAGTTGCCAAGTGAAATGAATGGAAATTCTCCATCCTGGTCTGATAGCAGGAACTAGATGCGGACGCATACTAACAGATGGAGGCATGTCCCAGTGACATGAAACAACTTCTGGGAGAGAAATACCGAGAAACATCATCCTGCTGTGGATCACCTGAGTGATACTATGTAACACAGTAAGGGCTGGTTTAGAGGTAGCTCAAAATATGTGCCTGTTTCTTTCATTCCAAATATGCCAAATGAAAATACAACTAACTAATTTACCAACTGTTAGGATACCCTTGTGACGCTGATCAATGCGAAGAGTAATGGATTCCATCAACTCTATAGGTGAATTACAAGGAAGAAAAGTCAAGTTGAGCTTTGCCAATAGGAGAGTCCACGCTGATTGAGAATAAGAGCACTGTAGCATAAGATGTGAGCCATATTCCTAGGTACAATCACATAACACACAGCAGGAGTCGCAATCCACATTTCTTTGGAGGAGGAAATCCTTTGTTTTCAATTTGCCTCGAAGAAACATCCATGCACAAATAGGATGCTTTTTAATACAACCCTTAAACCATATTAAAGGAGCCCACAGTTGGTTCTAAAACCCATTCCCACATATCATATGGTAAGCGAACTTCAATTTGAACCTACCATCCTCTTCTAGTGTCCATACAACTTCATCATCAAAGTCACTCTGAGGTTGGACTTCAGCTGGAATAACCCGAAAAATGTCCAGAAGAGCATTAGAAGTTGGCACTGGAAAATCCCACTGCTGATTAATAAGGAAATGATTAATCCGAACATCCACACCCAAGCCCAGGTTATGTGAGGCAAGAAATTTTTCAGTCTTCCTCCATTTAACCGGGGATCTGTCCAGAATTTAATCAAGTGACCATTCCCCACAAGAAATTTTATGTGAGGCAAAGCTATCTCGCGAAGGTCAAGAATCCCTTTCCAACCCCAAGATGCAACCTTTGGAATTGGAACGTCCCAAAAGGATCTGCCCTTCAAATATTTAGCATGTATCCATAAATTTCAACAAGTTGGCCTATTTTGGATCACATTCCAAAGTTGCCGCATTAGAGAAGCCGTAGAAGTCTCCAGAAAAGAACGAATATTCAAACCTCCAGAAGAATAAGGCTGACAAATAGAGTCCCATGCACCAGGATGGATATAATGAGGAGACCGCTTGTTCCAAAAGAAACCCCGAACCTGTCTATCCAAGACATTGAGAGTGACTTTAGGCAGTAGAAATACTGCTGCCCAATAAATATGGATGGTAGATAAGGTAGACTTGATTAGCTCCACACTCCTTGCATAAGATAAAGCTTTTGATTTCCATCCAGCTAGACGCTGCTGAATTTTTGCAATTAAAGGTTGACAATCATTGAATCCCAGTCTCTTGGGCGAAAGAGGAACACCCAGATATCTCAATGGAAAGCTCCCAATTTGAACATTAAGAATATCTGAAATAACCGGCTGCATAGCACTAGAACAATTAGAGAAAAAGATGGCACTTTTTCCTCAGTTAGCTCCAAGACCCGAGAAGTCTTTAAAGTTATCAAGAAAGAACTTGAGATTCACAGACGTAACATCTGTAGCTGTATAGAACACAAACAAATCATCCGCAAACATAACGTGAGAGATAGCCACTTGATTCTTTACAAATGGAGTGGGGATCAGCTGTGAGAAGGCATAATTAGTCATCATTATAGAGAAAAATTCCATGACTATAGCAAAAGGAAATGGTGATAAGGACAGCCCTGTCGTAATCCTCTCATGCCTTTAAAGTAGCCCTCATAATTGCCATTCACCAGCACTAAAAAATGAGCATCAGAAACACAAGCCATGATGAGCTTTATGAAGTGGATAGGAAAGCGCATACTGAGGAGTGCAGCCTCTAGAAAATCCCATCGGACACTATCATAAGCTTTTGTTAAATCAATCTTGATACACATGCGAGGGCAGCCTCTACTCAAGTGGAAGTTATGAATTAAGTCTTGGGCAACAAGGATATTATCAGCAATACTTCTCTCGAGGATGAAAGCTGATTGCATAGGCCCAACAAGTTTAGCAATAACTGGCTTGAGCGAGCCTATTCACTAAAAGGCGACTGATAATCTTATAAAGCTCATTAGTTAATGAAATAGGCCGGAATTTATCTGGGGAGGCTGCATTCTCACTCTTAGGGACAAGCACTATAAAAGTGGCCTTCAATTGATTAAGCATTGCTTGAAGAAGTCCATAATTCCTGCACAAATATCATTACCAATAATTGGCCAAAACACTTTGAAGAAATGGGCATTAAATCCATCAGGCCCAGGAGCCTTGTTTGGATTTGCAAACTTTATTACATCCTTAATTTCATAAATAGTCGCTGGCATAGTTGAAGTATTAGCATCCACTTCAGAGACGTAGCCATGAGGTTGAACATAAGATAGATCTGGTTTGCGAACCTCAATCATAGGTCCAAGAATACTAGAGAAACATGAAACAAATATTGCAGCAATACCTGAAGGGTCAGGAAAAGTGTTTCCCTCCATGTCTGTTATTTGAGAGATAAAGGACTGAGTCTGTCTCTTGCGCATCAATTTGGAAAAATATTTAGTATTCCCATCACCCAGATTAACACCAATGTCTCTTGATCGTTGCTTGTACATGCTTTCCTCCGCCCTGGCTAAAGAATCCAAATAGCCTCTGGTGCTTCTTTCATCTACTTGAAGATGAACGTTTCTAGGATCAACAACCAATCTTCTCTGAATATCTTCAAACTGCTTCCAGGTATCCTGCAACTTTGTAGGAAGCGAAATCTGAGTTTTCTTCCATTCAATAATTTTTCCTTTTACTCTCTTTAATTTTGTGACCACTCGATATAAAGGTGTCCCTCTGGCATCAGTTGCCCACGCTTCTTGAATGAGCCTAGCAAACCCCAGCAACTTAGCCCAATAATTGAAGTATCGAAATGTAGTCCTGATGTGGGTTGCTTCATTTAACTTGAAAATCAAAGGTGAGTTGTGAGAACCCGACCCCTGATCTCTTGGATTAGTGTCGTTTTATTTGTGGATTAGTTTCTCCTAGTGGGATTAGTATTTGTTGGGTTGAGTTTGTGAGCTAGATTGAGTTTTCTTCTAGTTTTGGGCTTTTGAGTACTTTGGCAGCTTGTGGGGCCCTTTGGGGGTTCCCTTTTCGGCTTTGCTTTTACTTGTGAGATTTTCCCGATTTGCTTCGTATTGTGTTTTTGGCCCATTGCATTCATCTTGAGGAATCCTACAACTTTCATGTTGATCCCATATCCATTTGAGAACCCGAAAACCGATTTCTTGGCCTTGAGGGCAAAACAGTCTTTTCACACCAAATCTGTACCCAAAACTCGATATTCTCGAAATCCGTGAAACATATACTTTTTGGAAACTAGATATTTCGACGATCATTTTTTCCTTCTTCGTCGAATCCATCCGAGGTCCCGAATTAGATGATTTCAGCCACCCAAGTCCCTTAAGTTGTGGGACCCAAACCCCACTTGCTTATAAGGGGAACCCATCTCCTTCATTCACTCCATTCTCCATTGTTCCAGCTGAGCCTAGGGCTTTTCTTGCAACTTCTTCTTCTTCTTCTTGCTTCTTCATCTCCAAGTCACACCAATAGTTCCTCAATCAAGAAATGGAGACCATCTTCTTCTTCCTCTTCACCATGGCTCCCCATTGATACCATTTTTGGAGAAATCTCCCAACCTAGAGACCTCCCTTGAGCTTGTTCTTCTCATTTGAAGGTCATCCAAGTAAGTGATTCTTCCCATCTTCTAGATTTGTAATCTTCTAGCCTTAGAGAAGCTCCACCTTGATTATTGAAAGGTTTCATGGTCATGTCATTGTTTAACCCATTTTAGGGTTGTTTTGGGGGTTTTTGTAGAGATTGTGGATCTTGAGCTTGAGAGGTGATTAGGAGCTTGATTTGCTTGATTTGAGTCAAAGGCAAGTGGATGAATGGATTGTTTTGATTATTAACATGTTTTGTGAGAAAATCTTGATTCATTAATGGTTTTGGTGATTTTAATAGTTGTCTTTAATATGATTAATATTGATTTCAAGATGTGCTTATTGATGAGTTATTTCTCCCTTGTTAATCTCTTGGAAATGTATGTATCATAGTGTCAAGATTTCAAATGGTTTCACATGAATGAGTTTTCTCCACTTTTGAGATTTATTGTGAATGGAAAGGATGGAAATGGAGGAACTTGAAATGAGGAGCTCTTTAGCTCATTTTAATGTCTTGGAAACATGTGTTTAAGTCTCCTTATGTATAATTCTATGTGATTGATTATATGTTGGAAGGAAAGGAAACAAAAAGGAGAAAAATCAAGTTCCCGGACCTGCACTGCGCCCAGGTCCGATCGATCGGACCTACAGGCCGATCGATCGGCCTGTCTTTTAACAGTAAGGCTTTTTGGGCCGATCGATCGGCCGATCGATCGGACCCTGTGAAATTTGATATTGTGTTTTATTGGAAACCTTTGGGCTTTCTATGAGTCCTAGAGGTATATACCTTAGTGTTAAGACCAATTGTACCCTAATCTAAGGTCTCTAAGACTAGGGAACTAAAAGAAAAGAATGGTGTTGATTTAGATACTAATTCTTGGTTTTAGGTGGGACCCTGGCTACCCTTTTTGGACTGTTTGGACCAAGTGTGAGAATGTCTTGAGCCGACACGCCTCACGGTTGGTTCGGTGGCATCGAAGTTCAATCCATTTCAATCTTGAACGGGATGGAACGACGCGATATCTTCTTTATATCTAAACACAAGTCTATTTCCTTGGTTATCGCTAATTCTATTCCTTTCGATGACTGAATCGGTTGCTCGATGTTTCCGGATTAATGTCATGCCTAGGATGGACCGTTTATAATCTTGATTCTTGCTATTGTAACATCTAGTACTACCCATAAGCTCATGTTAAGATTTTAAAATAGTAAAAGTGCATAAGGAGACCAGAATGTCTTCAAACTCAAGGAGTACCAAGTAATGATTATAATCGACATACGGGACCCCTATTTACTTAAATAGATCTTGAAATTAATACTTTTCCCGAAATTGTTATAGTTCATTGTTTCACCTCTTTTCCCGAGATTTGCATTATATGACTTGTTTTCTCGAAAGCATTGGAGTTACTCTAGTAACAGTCATTTGTCCCGAAGTGCATTGCATCACATGATACGACAGTGTGCCCTTGAGCACCCCGTTTTACCCGTTTATTTATTGTACTTGATTTACTTGTTTCCCCGAAAGCATTGAAGTTACACTAGTAACAGTTATTCGTCCCGAAATGTATTGCCCGATATGAAGTGACAGTGTGCCCTTGAGCACCCCTGTCACGCCCCCGAACCGAAACCTCGGGGGCGGGAGATGGGATTAAGGAATAATTTGTATTTTACTTCTCCCAGGATCCGCGTGTGTGAAGACAACACATTCTGAATATTTTGCGGAAGCATTTGTGGCGTTGCGACCCGAAGTCCGTGGCCATCGGATTCCGCGTCGCACTCAACCTTTAGCCCATAGCTAATATATCAAGAATCATATCAGACTGGAGTAACCATTACAATAAATTACAGAGCTGACAGTAACAGGATATTGCATTCCCAAATATGTTCAAGTTACAATTATCAATGTACATTAATTAAGAATCCCAAGAAAAGGCTAACAAAAGCCATACAACAAGAAGCTATAAACCACTACCCAAAAGTGACGTAGCTCCGATGTCAGACTCAATGTCTACATGACATAGCCGACAAAACAACCTGCAAGGCATGGCTCCACAGCCAACAAAACACTCAACTCGGGGCGAAGAAATCTGAACCTGAGTACCAAAAGTAGTGGGTCAGACACGACGGTCTGGCAGGTGGATGAAAAGAACACAATATAGCGAATACTAATACAAATGATAAATCATGCTATTTGCTCAAAATGCTGCATATAATTAAACGGGTGCAAAGTCGGGAATCTCGGGGAAAACTTGTATTCATTTCAAGCACGGGTAAAACATGAACATCTAATAAAACATGTGTTCGTTTGCATCATCTATAATCATAGGCATTTGACAATCGAGTGTTCGTCTAAAACATGTATAAATATAGTGGTTTGACAAAACAAACGTTCATTTGAAACTTAAGTAAAAACACAAGTATACAACAAATCGGGTATCCATAGCAGTCTGGCAAAACCAAAGTCCGTTTGAAAGATATTTCAAAGCATGGGTATTTGACAATTCGGGTGTTCATTTAAAACATGTGTAATCACATAAATCTAGTAAAACAATCGATCGTTTGAAACATATGTAAAAGCATGGGTATTCGCCCAACCGACATTCATTTAAAACATGTGCGGGTACAAAGAACAGAAGACAATATAATAATAACTGAATTTACATTGGAGAATATTAACACTTGTTTAAATAACAACTTTCATAAAGAAAATGAATCATTTATCGGAAAGCAAATAAGCAATATAAAACATGTCGGGTATCCAAGGAATCGGGAACTGGCAAGATGGCAATCACAAGAAGCTAAGTCCTCTATCACCGAAGTGACAAGAGCGGGACGTTGGTCTCAGTCACACAAGGTGAGGAGACTCAACGTAAATCATATACAGTAATAAATATACGGGAACGGGACCACGGTAGCGAACCGGGTATCGGGACGGGACCACGGCAATAACCGGGTATCGGGATCCAAACTGCAGCTGGCGGGACGGGAGAGGGATTTCCAAGTCAGTGGATCAGACTGATAAGGTATCCAAGCTTAGTGATGCCGACTCATAGGTTAAAACCAATCGAGACATATGCAAGTAATCAAGTACAGTAAATAAACGGGTAAACGGGGGTGCTCAAGGGCACGTAAATAAACGGGTAAACGGGGGTGCTCAAGGGCACACTGTCATATCATATCGGGCAATACATTTCGGGACAAGTAACTGTTACTAATGTAACTTCAATGCTTTCGGGAAAACAAGTCATGTAATGCAAATCTCGGGACAAGAGGTGAAACAATGAACTATGACAATTTCGGGAAAAGTATTAATTTCAAGATCTATTTAAGTGAATAGGGGTCCCGTATGTCGATTATAACAATTACTTGGTACTCCTTGAGTTTGAAGACATTCCGGGCTCCTTATGCACTTTTACTACTTTTCAAAACTTCGAATGACATCCTTGTGATATGGTTTCTTTCTCGAATGGCCTCATACAATGCTTAGTGAATCTCCTTTGATCGACAAAGCTCAACGCTCGAACGAACCGAAGAGTTCGTTCGAGCGGGGAGCTTTTCAAAATCTGGGGAATTTCGGTTACCTGGCGGTTAGCTGGCGGTTAGCCGCCGTTGGGGCAGGCGGCTAGCCGCTGGCTGACCGCACAGCTGACCGCGGCTGGGCTGCAGAAATGCAGCTTACTGGAAAGCTGACCGCCAAGTGCGGTTAGCTGGCGGTTAGCCGCCGATGTGTTCGGCGGTTAGCCGCTGGCCAACCGTGGAGCTGACTGGGTTTTGAGGAGAAGAAGTGTGCTCTCTGGAAAAGCCACCGTGACATTTCGGCTAACTGGCGGTTAGCCGCCAGTCGCCAGGCGGCTAGCCGCAAGGTGACCGCAGGCTGACCGCCAGGTGCGGGAACACCCACTGTAATCAGATTTTCAGCCATTTCTCCTCCTTAAAACCATTCTCCCCACTTTTACTGAGTCCCTACAAGAAAATTGAGCTAAGAGCTCCTCCAATGCATCCATCTACACTTCTCCATTACTCCATCATGTGTTCATTCCATCACTTCTTCCATCAATATCAAATCCAATGCAATTAAAGAAAGAAGGAAACCATTTCACAAGCATTCATATAGGATATAACCAAAGGACAATACATGTTAAACCAACATGTTTACAAAACATTAAATGACTTAGCCAACCACATTCCTCATGAAAACTCCAAGGAAAAAGTAAGACTAAACATCTCCTTACTTCTCACTTAAAACCAAACTAAACGGGAAGAATCTCCATTGTATACAAGGGTCCATTTGCCATAATCAAGGGGGTAATTAAAAACCATTGATCCCATTTCCAAGACAATAGATTAGTTGACCAAACTCTTTAAATGAGCTTCTATTTCAAATCCATACAAGCTAGTAAACATAAACATGGGTGGGAAAACCAACCCCATTCATTTCAAGACCATGTGAGCAACTTTGACAATTTGAAAGCATATCTTTCCAAGAAATTAACAAGAGAGAAACAACTATTGATATGCAAATTTCGAAATCAATATATATATATGTGGCAAGAAGCATATGTGAAAACATGTATCCAATGATCAAAGACAAGTAATAAAACTTAAGGTTTTCTCATAAAACTTAATAACATTCAAACCATCCATTCATCCACTTGCCTTTGACTCTAATCAAGCAAACCAAGCTCCTAATCCCTTCTCAAGCTCAAGATCCACAATCTCTACAAAAACCCCCAAAACAAACCCTAAAATGGGTTAAACAAAGAAAGACAATGAATGGGCTCAAACCCAACTAGAAAATAGCACCTAAGGGAGAGCCATAGCACATACAAGGAAAATGGGAAGGAGTCTTTACCTCTAAGGCCATGAATGAACAAGAAGGAGCTTGCAATAGGGGCTGCCCACCTTAGTTTCCCACAAAAATGGTGTCAAACAAGAGAGGAGATGAAGGAGAGGAAGTTGCCGGAGTTTCCTCTTCGGATTGGTGGCTTGGAGGCTCCATAATAGCAAGAGAAATGGAAGAAATGGAGAAGAGGGGCTGCTGGCACTGTAGCTATGGAGTTGCAGACGTTGGGGGTTGAGGAAATGAGGGAGAAAGAGAGTGGAGTCACTTATATAATGGGTGGGTGTGGGTCCCATTACACTCAAAGCTTGCAAAGGGTAAAACATCTATTTGTGGGCCTCGGATGCGATCGACGAAGGAGAGAAAGATGTTTCTCATAAAATCTAGTTTTCAAAAAGTATAACTTTGGCATGGTTCTGGGATCTCGAAATTTGGGTCCAGATTTGGTGTGAAAAGACTGTTTTGCCCTCCGGGCTGGAAAAACTGATTTTCGGAGCTTCGAATGGGTATGGAGTGAACACGAAAGTTGTAGAGAATAACAAAACAAGTCAAATGAGGCTAAAACAAGAATTATCGGGAATTTTGAATAACCTCCCAATTACGCGCAAAGTTACTAAAAGAACCCCCAAAGGGTCCCACTAATCACAAAGGCCCTCAAAATTCCCCAAAACTAGAGAAAAACCATTCTAGCTCACAAACTCAACCCAACAAATACTAATCCCACTAAAAGAAACTAATCCAAGAGATTAGGGGTCGGGTTCTCACAACCCCCGTTTTACCCGTTTATTTACTGTACTTGATTTACTTGCATATGTCTCGATTGGTTTTGACCTATGAGTCGGCATCACTAAGCTTGGATACCTTGTCGGTTTGATCCACCGACTTGGAAATCCCTCTCCCGTCCCGCCAGCTGCAGTTTGGATCCCGATACCCGGTTATTGCCGTGGTCCCGTCCCGATACCCGGTTCGCTACCGTGGTCCCGTTCCCGTATATTTATATTGTATATATGATTTACGTTGAGTCTCCTCACCTTGTGTGACCGAGACCAACGTCCCGTTATACTCTTGTCACTTCGGTGATAGAGGACTTAGCTTCTTGTGATTGCCATCTTGCCAGTTCCCGATTCCTTGGATACCCGACATGTTTTATATTGCTTACTTGCTTTCCGATAAATGATTCATTTCCTTCATGAAAGTTGTTATTTAAACAAGTGTTAATATTCTCCAATGTAAATTCAGTTATTGTTATATTGTCTTCTATTCTTTGTACCCGCACATGTTTTAAATGAATGTCGGTTGGGTGAATAACCATGCTTTTACATATGTTTCAAACGATCAATGATTTTGCTAGATTTATATGATTACACATGTTTTAAAAGAATACCCGAATTGTTAAATATTCGTGCTTTGTTTTAAATGACATTTGACTTGTGAGATTCCTATGTTTATACTTGTTTTTAAATGAATACCCGAATTGTTAAATGCCCATGCTTTGAAATATGTTTCAAATGACACTTGTTTTGCCAGATCACTGTGTTTATACCGGTTTTGTTAAATATCTGTACTTTCACATATCTTTCAAATGGACATTGGTTTTTGCTAGACTGTTATGGATACCTGATTTGTTGTATACTTGTGTTTTACTTAAGTTTCAAATGAACGTTTGTTTTGTCAAACCACTATATTTATACATGTTTTAGACGAATACCCGATTGTCAAATATCTATGATTATAGATGATGTAAATGAATACATGTTTTATTAGATCTTCACGTTTCACCCATGCTTGAAATGAATACAGGTTTTCCCGAGATTTCCGACTTTTGCACCCGTTTAATTATATGTAGCATTTGATCGATTAGCATGATTTATTATATGTTTTATTCTTTAGTATATTTGTGATCTTTTCATCCACCTGCCAGACCGTCGTGTCTGACCCACTACTTTTGGTACTCAGGTTCAGATTTCTTCGGCCAGAGTTGAGTGTTTTTATTGGCTGTGGAGCCCCGCTTTGCAGGTTGGTTTGTCGGCTATGTCATGTAGACATTGAGCTTGACATCGGAGCTACGTCACATTTGGGTAGTAGTTTATAGCTTATTGTTGTATGGCTTTTGTTAGCCTTTTTCTGGGGATTCTTAATTAATGCACATTGATAATTGTAACTTGAACATAATTGGGAATGTAATATCCTGTTACTGTCAGCTCTGTAATTTATTGTGATGGTTACTCCAGTCTGATATGATTCTTGATATAATAGCTATGTGCTAAAGGTTGAGTGCGACGCGGAATCCGATGGCCACGGACTTCGGGTCGCAACGCCACAAATGCTTCCGCAAAATATTCAGAATGTGTTGTCTTCACACACGCGGATCCTGGGAGAAGAAAAATACATTTATGCTTAATCCCATTTCCCGCCCCCCGAGGTTTCGGTTCGGGGGCGTGACATGAGTGATCCGAAATACTTGGAGGTAAGATGTCCCCGTGAAACAAATTTGAATTCATGCAGGGTGCATTGACAAGGGCTCTATCCAATTTACATTCAATCCGAGAGGCACCAAAGCTCGAGTCGGACCAAGTAAATGGAGAGCTAGTTAAATTCAAATCAATCAAGCCAGCATCCTGAATACAATCATTAAATTCAACAAGACTTATTTCCCGAGGAGGAGCTCCTCCTTTCTTTTCCGTACTCTATCTGATAGTATTAAAATCCCCAGCAACCATCCAAGGCAGCGAAATTACTTTGGATTTAGATATAATTGATTGCCATAAGTCCCTACGCTGAATATAGGAGTTGGTACCATAGCAAGCGGAGAAATAAATTTGAATATTTGAATAAGTGACTTCACAATGAATGACTTGGGCTTCCACGCTAGTAACCTGTAAGACCCCGACCCGAGTGAACCCGATTAGTGCTAATTAAGTTGCGTGTTAGTGCTAAGCTTGATTAGTGTTTTTGGCTAAGTTGGGTTTGGAATAGCTTTTGATATAGTTTTGGGGATTTTGATTGGCTTTGTGTTAGTAGGGCCCTTTGGGGGTTCCCTTTCATGACATTGCATATGTTTGAGGATTTATCGGAGGTTTTTACATTCATGATTTTAATCCCGTTTTACTCGTTTTGATGATCCCTACAACTTTCATGTCGATCCCGTCCCCGTTTGAGATCACGAAACCCGATTTCATAGCCTTGAGGGTAAAACAGTCATTTCACACCAAATCTGTATCCAAAACTTGATATTCCCGAAACCCACGAAACATATACTTTTTGGAAACTAGATATTTCGACAATCATTTCTTCCTTCTTCGTCGAATCCACCCGAGGTCCCGAAATAGATGATTTCAGCCAAACTAGTCCCTTAAGTTGTGGGACCCAAACCTCACTTGTTAACAAAAGAGAACCCACCTCCTTCATTCATTTCACTCTCCATTGCTCCAGCACAAACCAGCTGAACCTAGGGTTCCTTGTGTTTCTCTTCTTCTTCTTGCTTCTTCATCTCCAAACCACACTAATCTTGCACCAAACTCGAAATGGAGATCACCAACCTCTTCCTCATCTAGCAAGCTTCACTTTGATACCATTTGTAGAAGAATCCATCAACTTCTAGACTCCCTTTGAGATAGCTCTCTTCATTTGAAGGTCATCCAAGTAAGTGTTCTTCTTCATCTTCTAGATTTGTGTTCCTATAGCCTTAGAGAAGCTCCACCTTTATTATTGGAAGGTTTCCTTGTCACTTCATTGTTTGACCCATTTTAGGGTTTGTTTTGGGGGTTTTTTTATTGTAGCTTGGCTTTGAGCATTAAAAGTGAATAGAGGCTTGATTTCAGCTAGCTTGGACTTAAGGCAAGTGAATGATTGGATGTTTTTAAGTTTCAAATGGTTTGGTGAAGCATTTATGGATTTTCATGCTTTCATTGATTGCTTTTATTGATTTTTCATGGTTGGAATAAATGATCTTAATGCATCTTGATAGCCTCATTTAATGTCTTGGAAACATGTGTTTAAGTCATCTTGTTTATAGTTATTTGTGGTTGTTGATGTGTTGGAAGGAAAGGAAAAAGGAAGAAAAATCAAGTGTCCCGAACCTACTACACGCCCAGGTCCGATCGATCGGACGTGCAGACCGATCGATCGGTCTGTCTTTAACTGTAAGGCTTTTTGAGCCGATCGATCGGACTGTAAGGCCGATCGATCGGACCCTGTTCATTACTGGGACAGAAATTTTGATTTTTTTTTTTTTGTGGACCTTGGCTACCCTCCTTGGACTCATTTGACCATATGTGAGGACGTCTTGAGCCGATGCTCTTCACGGTTGGTTCAGAGGCATCGAAGTTCAATCTATTTCAATCTTGAACGGGATGGAACGACACGATATCTTCTTCATACCTAAATGCAAAGTCTATTTCCTTGGGTATCATGAATTCTATTCCTTTCGGTGACTGAGTAGGTTGCTCGATGGTTCCGGGTTGACATCATACTTAGGATGGACCGTTTATAGTCTTGATTTTTCTATCATAACATCTAGTTATAACCATAAGCTCAATTTAAGTTTTGAAAATCGTAAAAGTGGATAAGGAGCCCGGAATGTCTTCAAACTCAAGGAGTACCAAGTCATTTCCATCATCGACATACGGGACCCCTATTCACTCAAATAGATCTTAAAAATCATTATCTTTCCCGAATTGGTATGGTTCATTATATTCTTCATTTCCAAGATTTACATTACATGACTTGTTTTCTCCGAAGCATTGTTGTACACTTGAAATGGTTACTTGACCCGAAGTGCATTGCACCACATGATATGTCAGTGTGCCCTTGAGCACCCCCGTCTTGCCCATTTGATTATATATATTTGTACTTGATTTACTTGCATTGTCTCGATTGTATTTGACCTATGAGTCGGCACCACTAAGCTTGGATAACCTCGTTGGTTCGATCCACCGACTTGGAGATCCCCCTCTTGTCCCGTCAGCTGCAGTTTGGATCCCGCTACCCGGTCATTACCGTGGTCTTGTCCCGACACCGCAGATTGCTACTGTGGTCCTCGATGCCCGGCTCGCCTCCGTGGTCATGTATAGTATATGTATATGTATTTATATGAGATCCCCTGTTTCTCCTCACCTCAAGTGACTGAGATCAGGGCCTAGTTATTGCTCTATCACCTTAGTGTTAGAGGACTTAGCTTCGTGTGGTCGCCATCTTGCTTGTTTCTGATTCCTTGGATACCCTATGAGTTTTATCTTGTTTACATGTTTTCTAACAAATGATTTATCTATTTTATGAGAGTTCTTGCTTGAACAGATTTCCTTGATTTTCGAGATATTTCATCTATTATATGTTGTTGTATCTTCTCACTCTCTTGCCAGACCGTCGTGTCTGATCCTTTGCTTTGGTACTCAGGTCCCGTTGCCGGTTTCCTTGAAGAGGAGGCGGTAGGTGAGCCGCAACCTCTAGTTGAGTGGCGTGCGGACGATGTCATGTAGACATCGGGTTGCTACAAGAGGCGTAACATTTTGGAGAGAACTTATTAACCATTCTTTTAGGTTTTTATTTTGTAATATTGGCCTTTGTTGGCCTCTAATTTTGGGGAATGTAACTAAATGATATTTTGTCTAACTTTAACAACTTTTGGGAAACATGCTATAGATCATTGCTCATTCTGATACGGTTTTGATAGTTGATGTTAATGCTTGAGTGACTAGAGATAGTTGTCTATTTGATTTGCTACACGCTTCCGCACTCAAAAGAAATATTCATGCAAGGTTGTGATATCCTCACCGCGGACACCTGTGGGAAATTAAATAAGTTGTATATTGTGGATGTAGATAATCCTCATTAATCATCATTCACACTAATGTCCCGATCCTGGATTGGGATTCCCGGTCCGGGGTCGCGACATAACCTGCACTGATACTAGCCTTGGATTCTAGAATATCCAAATGCGTGTAGATGAACAAATGTCAATATTTGATACTTCCAACCAGCCACTCGGTAGAACTGAATTCTTCACAGAATAAAAGGACGAAAGCTTTATCTTTGTTTCCATCAAGGCAACTAGAGAAGCTTCTACATCATGAATTTTCATGATGCCAAAAAGTGATTTTCGGGCACCACCGGTCAAGTAATAAATAATCAATGAGAAAATTAATGGAGAGAGAGAAAGAGAGATGGGATTTATAGTGGTTCGGTCAGTGTGACCTACGTCCACTTTAATTGGTGAATTTACTGCTCTGGGGAAGAGATTACAAAGTAAAAGATTACAATGATGATGTGAAGAATTCCAGAGAGTCTGAGCTTCTCTGACAGGACTTCTCCTTTTATACTCTTTCTCCAACGGGTGAGGAGATTCTCCCGGGATCTCCAACGATGTACGCTCCATTCTGGTGGAGTCTTCCGAACCGTCCTCAACAGACTAGCAGATAAGATATCCTTCGCGGGAATTGGTAAGAACAGTTTAAAGGAACGACTCATTGACTCCGTCCTTGGTGGATCCGGACCTGACCCTTATTGGGTAGATGATGACCCGGGCTCATTGTAAACCTGAGTCAGTTCGACCTGACCCGTTATTGTAGATGAGTCACTCGGGCTTGACCAATCATTGCCGACCGAGTCATTTGGGCCTGGCCCATCATTTGCCCCTCAATGTCTCGCGCCAAAGAAGGCTTTGAAAGGGAGACATTAGTAAAATTCAAGCTTCTTCATACCAGGCAATTTGTAGCTTTCCCAGAAACTATCTGTATCCGTCGTTCGGGTTTCACAGCAAAGTCCTTCCAGCGGTTCTTTCCCTCTTTGAATTTCCCTTTTAATATATGCACTCCGCAGAGGGGGTCCGGGGGTGTCCCCCGGCGGTGGTCGAGCTTTTGCCCAGTTTGTCTTTCACTTGGAATTTTATTTTTCTTCTTGTCAACAAGTGGAGCAGCCACCTGCAATTTCTTCTTGTCCAAGAAAAAGAGAGAGAGTGGATCTGCTACCATGGAGCATCAGCAAGAGGAAGAGATGTTGGCCCATGGAAGAGAGGATGCTGCTGGTCGGAAGAAATAGGGCACCCAGGCTGCTGCGCGTGGTATACAGACGACAGACGACGCTGGGCGGGCGCTCGTTGTGCATAGCGGACAGGCAGCGGGCGCCCCTGCGAACGGTCGGGCGATGCAGGCGGCGGGCGCCCTGGGCGAGGGTGGCCAGGCGTCGCAGGCGGGGCGCCCCAGGCGTGGGAGGCCGGGCGTCGCAGGCGGCGGGCGCCCCGGGCATCGCAGGTTGCGGGTGCCCGGGGCGTGGGAGGCCGGGCGTCGCAGGCGGCGAGCGCCCCGGGCATCTCAGGTTGCGGGCGCCCCGGGCAGCAAGCGTGGGCGGCGGGCGAGGCGCCAAGGTGCGTGCGCCAGGTGGGCGAGGCGCCACTGGGTGAGGCGCCAGTGGGCGAGGCCTGGGGCGCCCCTGCTGCAGGCGGGCGAGGCAGGGGCCTGGGCACCCCTGCTGCTGGGCGTGTAGCTCCCGGTCTCGGTGGGCGTACTGCTAGTGGAGAATGTATAGCCACTACTACTGTTGGACGCGGTGGTCAGGGCACCCTCTCCTTGGGTGCCCCCAATGCAGTAACGAGGAAGCCGACCCAACCTGATATTGATGGAGAGATAAATAAGGAGGCCACGGAGATGGGCACAACACGCTCTCACAGTAAAAAGTATCGAGAAAAAGTGGTGGTCGAGGACAACGGGTCTAAGGTGAGTACTATTTTCAGCTTGCTTAGTACTGATAATGATTTTTTGAGAATTGCCTCTGCCTATCACACTCCCCCTACTGTGTTATATCGTCGGGCTGAGGCGGACGAACCCGCTTGCGACGACTCCTCCGGTGAGATCGCCATTTACGAAGAGATGCTCGAACCTGGGCTTAAGTTCCCCATGCCCTTCCCCGTTTGTCGCGTTCTCCATTACTTTTCACTGACCCCGGGGCGGTTAGCGCCCAATGGTTAGAGGGTTATGCTTGGCTTTCTTGCACTATGGAGGAGAGTTCATCAGGAGGATGCTTCTCCTGAGGAGTTCCATGCTGCCTATAGCCTGATTGAGTCTCCGGCCCCCAACAGGGGATGGTACTACCTTGCCCCTAGGGGGGGCAAGCTGCTTACGGGTCTTCGTTCCAACTGCCATAGTTGGAAATCCCGTTTCTTCTTTGTTGGCGGAGAATGGGCCTCTGAGACAGATCGAGTATTGGTGCCAACTCAATGGGGAGACGCCAGGAGACTTGGTAAGCCACTCATTTGCTACTTTTTCACCTTTATTGATATTATTTATGTGCTCACCCGTTGCCTATTTGCAGACGCGCCGGTGCTCTCTACCAGTCAGGAGCGGAAGTTACAGGCGGTAAGAGACCATCCCGAAAAAGACTTGGGTGTTCTCTTACCCAAAGAAAGTGGTGGAGTTAGTGGCCCTTCTCAGGCGCCTCCCGCGAAGAGAAAGAGTATTTAACTTCTGCGTTTCATTTCTCTTTTCTCTTTTTTTTTTATATGCACAAGTAACATTTTTGGCTTTTGCTGCAGTGGATAGAGGGAGGATCGGGGCTCTCCTTTCAAGTAGGAGTGGCCCTCCTTCCAAGACGGCGAGGGCAGACAATACCACAAGGGGGGAGTCCTCGCCAGTGTCTTTCAGGGCCAGCTCTCTTGCATCTCCCACAGTGTCGCCCCAGCCAGCGACCTCTTCTGCCCCGATTGCTGAGTCTTCCTCTCCAGCTGCACCTTCTGCCCCTCATTCATGTTCCCCGCGCCCGGGGGCTCCTGCAGGGGCTGTTCAGATGTTAGGCAACCCGACGGTGATTCGGGAGAGGCTTGGGAGGTTTGTGATTCCTCATGAGGTTTCACGGATCACTTCTTTGGGTACTGAGAGGGTCATAGATACCTTCCTGGAGGGTCTGGCTCAGGTAAAGGCTTTTCCTTTTCTCCAGACTTTCAAAATATTTTATTTTATTTTATTTTGATGTCTCATTTATTTTCCTATTGCTCCAAGCTTCCACTGCATCCGTCAGCTTGCTGTCAAAAGCCAAACACAAGAGCCAGCTGACGCGAGAGAATGAAAATCTGCGGAAGGGGCTCTCCACTGCTCAGCAGAAGATTGCTGCTTTTGAGGCTGATAGGGAAGCCGATCTTGGGGCGGCCCGCGAGAGGGCGTCCAGGTTAGAGACTGAGCTCTCGTCAGCCAGCGAGAGGGCTACTAAGGCGGAAGGTGAGCTCTTAACTGCCCGCGAGAGGGAGTCCAGATTCGAGACTGCGCTTTCGTTAGCCCGCGAGAGGGTGAGGAGGGTGGAGGCTGAGTTGGTGGAGGCCCGCGAGAGGGCTTCACTCAAGGAGACTGAGTTGGTGGAGGCCCGCGAGAGGGTTTTACTCAGGGAGGCTGAGCTCATGCAGGCCCGCGAGAGGGCGTCGCTCAGAGAGGCTGCCGTGGCAACAGAGATGAAGGCGGCGCGCGATAGAGCTGAGGCGGAGCTAGCGGATGGCGTCGCCAATGCCTTCATCGATGGGTATGAGGAGCTCCGAGGGAAGATTACTGCTGCTTTCCCTGCCCTTGACTTTTCAGGCTTTTTGCCCACTGAGGAGCCTGATGATACAGAGGATGGCGAGGAGGATGAGGAGGATGATGAGGACGACGAGGGGAGCCATGAGAGTAGTTAGGATGTAGGAGATTTTGCCATGCTTCATTACATGTAGTTTTTTTTTTTTTTTTTTTAAAGGCAGTTTATGTAGCCTAACATTTGGAATGAATAAAATATAGGACTTTATTTATCCATTGCTCATGGTAAAAGAACATTTTACAAAGTGCTAAAAAAAATTGAACTACCCCTTTCCATTGCTTCTTTCCCCTTCATATGTCACTGGTCACTGGTAATATTTCTTCAGATGTTCTGCATTCCACGGATGAAGTAGGACTTTCCCTTCCGAATCCTGAATCCTGTAAGTGCCAGGTCTTACCACCTACGTTATGAGGTAAGGACCTTCCCAATTTGGGCCTAGCTTGCCTTCCCGAGAATCCTTAGTGGCGAGGATGACTTTTTTGAGGACCAGATCTCCGAGTTGGAGGGGGCGAGGCTTTACCCTTGAGTTATAGTGTTTGGCCATGCGCCGCTTGTACTCAGCATTGCGGATGTTGGCCATCTCCCTCGCTTCATCCACCAAATCAAGGTTGATACGAAGTCCCTCCTCATTGGTGTCTGGGTCATGGTGCTGGACTCTAAGAGAGTGGACCCCAATCTCAACTGGGATGACTGCCTCAGTCCCAAAGGCGAGAGAGAAAGGGGTTTCCCCGGTTGGAGCTCTTGGCGTGGTCCGATATGCCCACAATACCCCGGGAAGCTCGTCCACCCAAAGGCCCTTTGCTCTTTCAAGCCTTGTCTTCAAATTTCGCAGGACCGTTTGCACCATGACCTCCGCATGCCCGTTTGCCTGTGGATGTGCCGGGCTGGAGTGAGGCTGCTTGATCTGAAGGTCGGAGCAAAACGAGTTGAAGAGCTTGTTGTCAAATTGCTTTGTGTTGTCACTGATGATGGCATGTGGGATCCCAAAGCGGCAAACTATGCTTTTCCAGACAAAGTCCTTTACTTTGGAGTCTGTGATCCTCGCCAAGGGTTCCGCCTTCGCCCACTTCGTGAAGTAGTCGATGGCCACCACTACAAATTTACATTGCCCTTTACCCAATGGGAGGGGGCCTAGGATGTCGATCCCCCACTTGGAGAAAGGCCATGGGCTCATGATGGTAGTGAGTTCTCTGGTGGCTGCCTTGGCACCGTGGCAAAGCGCTGGCATTTGTCACACCTCCTGGCAAATTCTTTGGCGTCCGCAAGCATGCTGGGCCAAAAGAAGCCCTGCCTAAGTGCTCTGTGAGCAAGGGAGCGCCCGCCCGAGTGGTTCCCGCAAATTCCCTCGTGGATTTCTCGCAGGGCATAATCAGCTTCTTCGGGAGAGAGGCACCTCAACAGGGGCAACGAGTAGCCTTTCTTGTAGAGGACATCCTGCAAGAGTGTGAACTTGGAAGCTCTCATCCTCAGTTTCCTTGCCTCGAGGGGGTCCTCTGGTAATGTACCCTCTTGGAGGTACGCCCTTATCGGGGCCATCAAGCTAGTTTCAACTACAGCGCAGTTGATGTTTACAGTGCTTTCATTCATCTGGCTTGGTTCGAGCTGGTGCCCAAGGAATGTTGGTTCGCCTGGTGAGGTCTCAATGGACGAGGCGAGCCTGGGAAGTGTATCCGCAGCAACGTTACTTTCCCGGGGGATATGACTGATTTGGAAGTGCTGGAATCGCGGGATCAACTTTTTCACTAGGCTGAGATAGTCCTGCATTCTGGTTTCCTTTGCTTCGAACTCGCCCTTTACCTGGTTCACTATCAGCTGAGAGTCGCTGTAAGCAATGAGGTGTCGGGCGTTCATTTCCAATGCCAATTTCAAACCAGAGAGGAGTGCCTCGTACTCAGCCTCATTGTTGGAGGCTGGAAAGTGAAATTTCACTACACACTTGAGGGGTGTGCCGTTAGGGCTGATTAATACAAGACCTGCTCCACCTCCATTGCTGGTCGCGGAGCCGTCCACATAAAGTTTCCATAGTGGTACTCAGGGATTCTGGACGCCAGATTGAGAAACAGGTAGAGACGGGGCGCCCGAGGACGAGGTAGGCATTGCTTGGGCACCCAGGGCTGTTGGAGAGGCCTGGGCGCCCAAGCCCTGGGCGCCCAGGGGAGCTGGAGAGGCCTGGGCACCCAGGCCAAGGGATGCCTGGGCGCCCAGGGGTGCTGGAGATGCCTGGGCGCCCAAGGGGGGTGCTAGAGAAGCCTGGGCGCCCGAGCCTTGGGCGCCCAGGGGTGCTGGAAAGGCTCGGGCGCCCGGGGCTGTCTGGTCCCCCGAGGAGGCTTGGAGATCTGGAGTTGTGTGGGCGACCTCTTGGTTGTCCTCCTCTGGCGGCGACCCACCTTGTATGGGCGAGGCTAGTTCATCCGTCTCCCCCTCTGCACGTGTAAACTCAGCTACAAAGTCTGTCAGGGCTTGCGATTTGATGGCCAACCTTGGCTGATACTGGACATCAAACTCTCCAACTCTACTGCCCATTTGACGAGCCTCTCGGATACATCCGGCTTTCCCAGTACTCTCTTCAAAGGCTGATAAGTAACAACAACAATTGTGTGACTTTGGAAATAATGTCGCAGCCGCCTTGCTGTCGAGACGAGGGCGAGCGCCAGTTTTTCCAGCTCTGTGTATCTGGACTCTACCCCTCGGTATGCTCTGCTTACATAATAGATGGGCTTCTGCACTCCATCATGAGTTCTGATGAGGACCGAGCTCACTGCTGAGGGGAAGCAGAAAGATACAGATATAACACCTCTCCTGGTGCAGCATGTGAAAGAAGGGGGGGAGTGGCCAAGTAGGCTTTAAGCTTTTGGAAGGCCTTCTCTACCTCGGGCCCCCACTCGAAAGCCTTCCTGAGGATTTTAAAGAAAGGCAAGCACTTGTCTGCAGACTTGGAGACAAATCTGCTAAGTGCTGCCACCCTTCCATTGAGGCGCTGCAGCTCTTTGGTGGAAGTGGGCGACCTCATGTCCAATATAACCTTGATTTTGTCGGGATTCGCCTCTATCCCTCTTTGATTTACCATGAAACCCAAGAATTTTCCCGACCCCACGCCGAAGGCACACTTCTCAGGATTCAACTTCATGTGATAGAGCCTGAGAACACTGAAGGTTTCTTGGAGATGGTCGATGTGATCTGTGGCGGCGAGGCTCTTCACCAGCATATCGTCCGCATAAACCTCCATGGTACGCCCTATCTGTGAGTGAAACATTTTGTTCACCAGGCGTTGGTAGGTTGCCCCTGCATTCTTCAATCCGAAAGGCATGACCCTGTAGCAATAGGTCCCTTTTGGGGTGATGAATGACGTCTTCTCTTGATCTGGGGGATGCATGCTGATATGGTTGTACCCAGAATAAGCATCGAGGAAGGAGAGAAGTTCGTGTCCCGCCGTGGCGTCAATGAGGAGATCGATCCTAGGCAACGGGAAGCAGTCCTTCGGGCATGCCTTGTTAAGGTCAGTGAAGTCGACGCACAGGCGCCACTTCCCATTGGACTTTGTCACCATCACAACATTCGAGAGCCATTCGGGGTATGCTACCTCCCTTACAGCTCCACTTTCTATCAGGTTCCCGACCTCCCTGTCTATTGCTTGGGCCCTTTCAGTGGAGGCGCCCCTTAACTTTTGTCGGACAGGCTTGTGCTGGGGGTCGACATTGAGGCGATGAGTGGCGACTTTGGGATCAATCCCTTCAAGATTTGCATGTGACCATGCAAAGATGTCCATGTTGTTCTTCAGGAAGTTGGTCAAGCGGCGAATCAGGTCTTCAGGGAAAGAAGAGCCAATGTACACTTTCCTATCAGGGAGGTCTTCATTTAAGACCACAGTAGTGAGTGTTTCGACTGGTTCTCCTCTCTCAATGGTGGAGTCATCCCTTGGATCAAGGGTCTCAATCTGCAACACTTCCTTCTGCTTTTTGTCCTTTACTGAGGAGACGTAGCATTCCCTGGCAGCCAACTGGTTTCCCCTGACCTCTCCGATTCCATTAGGGGTTGGAAAGCGGAGAATGAGGTGATAGGTGGAGGGAACAGCTTTTAACGTATTGAGAGCAGGTCGTCCCAATATGACGTTGTAAGCTGACGAGCAGTCTAGCACCAGGAAGTTGACCATGATTGTGGAGCTTCGAGGTGCTACTCCGGCGGTGACTGGAAGCGTGACCGCTCCCAGGGGGTACACCTTCTCTCCTGAGAACCCAATAAGAGGTGACTTGACAGGTTGCAGCCTTTCCCTACCTAGGCTCAACTTATCATACGCCTCTGCATACAGTATGTCAGCGGAGCTGCCACTATCTACCAGGATCCTATGTACCTGGAAATTGGCAATGGTCAGGGATATTACCAATGGGTCGTCGTGGGGGAGCTGCACTCCTTCCAGGTCCCTATCCGAGAAGGATATGACCTCTCCCTCTCCTTGCCGGGGCACTTTGGATGGGCGTGCTTCATCAGTATGTCTGACCTTTCTGGAGTGGGCCTTCATCGCTGAGAGCGACTCCGCTGATCCTCCGGAGATAGTGTGAATTTCTCCAAAGGGTTGTTGATTCTCTTGATGACGAGGTGGTGACAGTGCTTGAGCTCTCCCAGCAACATATTGACGCAGGTGCCCACGCTGGATGAGGTCCTCGATCTGCTTATTGAGCTCGTAGCAGTCGTCGGTGTCATGGCCATGGTCGCGATGGAAGCGACAATATTTGTTAGGATTTCTGCGATTTGGGGGAGACTTCATCTTCCCTGGCCATTTAACCGCGGGATCATCTTGGATCTGCAACAAGATGTGTTCGACTGCTGCATTGAGGGGGGTGAAGGCTTGTCTGTCTCTCTGGGGAGCTGGACCAAGCCTCTCTTTGACGGGTACCCTTTCCGTCCTACTTCTCTTGTTGCTGTTCTCCTTCCTGTCCTCTTTGTCTCACTCCTTCCCCTTACCTTCTGGTCTGGAGGACTCCCCTCGCCTAGCCCTGGTGATATCCTCAGCATTCATGTATTTCTGAGCTTTTGCCAGCAGCTCCGGGAAGCTCTTTGGAGGGCGCTTCATCACCGAAAAGAGAAAACTTGACGAGCGAAGGCCTCGCAGGAAGGCCGTCATGGAGACCTTGTCGTCGGGCTCTTCGACTTGGAGTACCTCCTCGTTAAAAAGAGAGAGATAGCTCCTGAGGCTTTCATTCTTATCCTGCTTTATGCTAAGCAGGTGCGTGGCGGGCTTCTGGTGGCGACGCCCTCCAATGAAGTGTGACACAAAGGATTTACTTAACTCTGCAAAGGTGGAGATGGAGGCCGGGGCCAAGCTGGAGAACCATTGCCGTGCGGAGCCCTTCAGGGTGGTTGGAAATGCTCTACACATGATCTCGTCAGGGATGTTGTGTAGCTGCATTAGAGTTTTATAAGTTTCCAAGTGATCCAGCGGGTCCTTGGTTCCATCAAAGGTCTCCATGGTCGGCATTTTGGATTTTTTGGGGAGTGGGTAGTTTGCCACGGAAGGTTTGAACGGTGTGTCCGTTCGTTGCACCAGGTAGTCAATGGATTCTGGTACCTGTGCCTTCATGGCATTGAAGACATTGCCAATCTGATTTTGCATCTCTTTGATCTTCTCGTCCCACTGGTTGGGGACTTCCCTAGACTGTCCTTGAAAACGGCTCTCGTCCTCTAGGCTGTAATTCCCACTTCCCTCCCCCTGGAATTTAGGACCCTCTTCAGCAGAGGGAGGAGGTGGAAGTCCACCGCGGTTCGACCCTCCTAGGGCTCCACCCGGGGGAGGAGGTATGTCGAGATGAGCGCGGCCTTCGGGATCGACCAGGAGTCTTCCGTGTGGGACGACAGGCGGAGCTCCAGCAGATGTGCCCTGGGCGTGGGCGCCATGATGACGGGCGCCCAGGGTGCCAAGAGGATGGGCTCCCAGGGTCTGGGCGCCCAGGGGTCCTCCTCGACCCTGGGCGCCTAGGGGTTGGGCGCCCAGGTGAGGATGGCGTCGGTTGGCGCCTCGGCCCCGGGCACCATGTGGACGGGCGCCCGGGTGAGGTGCCCTTTGCATGGAGCAACCGGTTGCTCCGAGCGCAGTACATCCTGTGGCCCTGCACCTAGCGCTCCTCCCTGCCCCGCCAGCATGAGCTGCAATATTTGCTGGTTCTGAGTCACCAGCTGCTGCATGGTCTCCAGCATCTGTTAAGGAGAGGGAGCGGGAGCATTTGGTGGAGGGTTGGTCGGTGGAGGATTATCCTCGCCTTCCCGCGAAGGATTACCGTCTTGTCACCTTGTTGACCTGGTGATCGGCATAGCTTTTGAAAAGGAGATTTTGTTCGTTTCCCACAGACGGCGCCAAACTGATGATGCCAAAAAGTGATTTTCGGGCACCACCGGTCAAATAATAAATAATCAATGAGAAAATTAATGGAGAGAGAGAAAGAGAGATGGGATTTATAGTGGTTCGGTCAGTGTGACCTACGTCCACTTTAATTGGTGAATTTACTGCTCTAGGGAAGAGATTACAAAGTAAAAGATTACAATGATGATGTGAAGAATTCCAGAGAGTCTGAGCTTCTCTGACAGGACTTCTCCTTTTATACTCTTTCTCCAACGGGTGAGGAGATTCTCCAGGGATCTCCAACGATGTACGCTCCATTCTGGTGGAGTCTTCCGAACCGTCCTCAACAAACTAGCAGATAAGATATCTTCCGCGGGAATTGGTAAGAACAGTTTAAAGGAACGACTCATTGACTCCGTCCTTGGTGGATCCGGACCCGACCCTTATTGGGTAGATGAAGACCCGGGCTCTTTGTAAACCTGAGTCAGTTCGACCTGACCCGTTATTGTAGATGAGTCACTCGGGCTTGACCTATCATTGCGGACCGAGTCATTTGGGCCTGGCCCATCAAATTTTATTCCGGACCTCCAACTGCATAGAAGGCCTATTAAGTCCACGGACATTCCAGATAAGAATCGTCATTAAGTTCGATTCTTATGAGACTTCTCCTTGATGACCACGCCAGAAGAATCTGGTTTAGGTTTAGCACTTGAACTTGCTAATTTAGGAAGACTGTTTTTGTCAAGATGATGAATGGAAGATTGAATTTTGTGGTGGGCCATACCTGCAGGAGGTTGATCATCATCAGCATCACTACTATCGAAAATCAAAGCTGTGGTAGTTGCAAGTTCTTCCACTGTAGCAGTTGAGTCCCTCTCAAGATTAGATAAGCTAGAAAACCTGTGGCCTTTCCCCGGGCTAGTGATAGGATCAGGTGTAAGATCTGGCCCCGCCATTAATTATATTTATTATTAATATATTATTATTATATTAATTTAATGTATTTTAGTTATTTAAGTGGGTAGGATTAAGCGGGGCACACGTTAGATTAGATGCGTGAGTTAGTGAGTTGGGTTAATGGGTAGATGACTTGACCCGTAGTTTTGACCCAATAACTTAAGCCAACCTTTTTAACCTAATCCCTATTTTAACTAATCTCACGATTCATCCCTCCCCACTTATCTCTCTGCAACTCCTCCCGTAACCTCTTCTTCTTCTTCCTCTTTCAACTTCCCAAGCCATTCCAGCTTTAGGATCCAGCCATCAGAATCAAGATCAGAGGATACCAGCATTCTTGGTTCAACTTTCTCATCTCAGGTAACCCTTTCCTCAAATCATTAGGAGTAGATCTGTATTCTTGGGTTATCCCAGTTTTCTTTCCAATGCTAGGTTTTGGGTAGGAATATCATAGATCTGATCACCTGTGTATTTCTTTCTCATCTCTTATATCAGATCGGTGTTAGGATTGTGATTGAGCGCTGTGGGAATCTCGGTTTGGGTTTTGGTTAGGATCTGTTGCTTTTTCTTCAATCCTGGTAAAAAGGCAAGTACCTAATAATAATTTGTAATTTTAATACTTATGTTCTTCTTGATTCGTATGTGATGCATATAGAAATCGTCTGATGCCCTTTTTATAAGATAATGTTGAGATTTCAATTTTCTTATATTTATTTTTGTTTCAACTGCTACTGTTACATCACTTTTGTTTGAGTTTCAAAATCCACTTTTCCACAATTAAGACTCTGTAAATCGGGTAGTATGTAGATATGTTTTTGGATTCAATATACAGTCCATTGGAAACGGCAGAGAACCATGGAAACGCAGGGAGTTTGGGGACTTTCCGGTGTGTTTGATTGTGGGACCCAGGTGGACCCCACTGATGAATGATCAAGACTGTAGATCTCGTAGGGGACCCACCGGCAATCATAGGGATGACGGACCCGTGTGAGGTGGGCCTGGTTTGGTCCACCATCCAGCAACTGTAGAGGAGGGTTGAAGGTATTAAAGAGGGTTTGGGTAGTTTCGTTTTGGGATTGTGGGACCCACATGGACCATTAAATCTTGATCAGGTCCCTACATCTTGAGGAGTAGGCTTGGGCGACCATATTGATGGGGGCTGATCATGGGCTCTTGATCAGTGGGCCATTACCCGGAGTGCATCGTTGGTTATAACAGAAGTCGGTTCTGTGTGAAGAAGAAAGGAAGATAAACTGTAGCATATGCAAAGAAAGGATAAAGAGGATGCTGCCATGTGGACTGTGGATGGATAGATGAAGTAGGTGACTGATCATAGCTGACACTTGAACATTAAAAAAGAAAAAAAAGGGGGAGTGTGAGTCCTGTACCACTGTTGTTGTTACAGGACATGTATTTTGACTTTGAAGACCTTTTCCATTAGTTATTGAATTTAGAAAGAGGACTTTTAGTTTTAATGAATTCAAATTATACCCTTTAACTTAGTTTATAAAGAATTGATTTGGGAGATATCTTAGGTGGGTCCTTGAGTTTTCTAAAATTATAGACCAAGATTATTTTTATTTACAAATTAATATTAAATGACATCTTAGTTTTTAATGTGTTAAAATTATATTTTATTAATTGAATCTTTAGACCGAGTAAATACCGTCCGGGCAACGGTATATTACCAACATGGGGTTTAATGCTTCGTATGACCTCGGGGAAATCCTAATGGATTCGAGTTCAACCCATCACTATTGAAAAACCCTTAAGTGGGGTCTATGCACCATTAATGAAAAAGGGATGCGTTGATCTCATATTTATTAGAGATTCCTATGATTGTGGGGTACGAGACCTTATGTTTGACCTTAGGAACGATTCGTATTTATGTATTAACCTTCGCATGCATTTCTATGTTAGTTTAGGATATGTACTCCTTTAGATGCATACCCGATTGTGTATTATGGACTAAAAAGTGGCTTGGAAAATTTTGTAATGATGTTTGATTATGATATGGGATGTGGAATGGCCAGCACTTTACTTTGACTTAGGACTCTTGTGTCGGAGCTTTATTATTCAGGTCTATTATGCTTATATATTTATGTTTATGTGGGTCATTTATGGACGACTGCAGCTCGATATATGGACGGTTGATCACCGATGTGACCGGATCACTTATAATCCGCTTTGAATGTGAACAAGTTATCCTGATTTGTTTTTAATTTGATCGGTTTATGACCACCGACGTTATGGACGGGCTCTCCCGATTTATTTAGGGCTGACCACCCAAAATGGGGACACTTGTCTTCGTGTGAATCATATTGCTCCTTTTGTTTTATTTGGATTAGACTATACGTCCTTTCTTGTCATTACTGTTATATGATCACTCTTGTTTATATTCTTCTCGTTGTTGTGTTAAATTTCGAATTATGATTATGTACTTGCTGTTTACGTTGTAATATTTGGTGCATAGGTACCGAGCCCTACTTTACCCAGGAGACGGAGGATGATCAAGCGTTTCAAACGTTTGAGCCAACTGATGAACCCGAGTGGGATGCTGGAGACGGTTTCGGAGCCGTCTGAGCCTGCATGCGAGTGAACGTCATCTTAGCAATTCTTTAGATGAACTTTCTTAATGATAAACATTTCTTTAGTAATTGTTTTATTCTTTCTGCAACTTTAACATTTAATGTTTATTTGATTTTCGTGTTGGATCTTATTTATGATCATTGAATACCAATTGAATAAGCTTCCGTTGCTTTTAATGAAATTCATTTTTGACTCACCATAGGTTGAAATTTTTTGTGGGTCCACTTTTGGAAGCTTGTGTTGTATTAAACACAGGAAATTTGAATTTGATTTAATTTTTCACGTTTTTCCCAATTCTTATTTTGGGGGACGTGACATCAGGTCCATTGTTCTTAGGGCTATCAGATTTCTTCGCCACCGGTGAAGCTGGCTGCTTTCCCTCATAAGCATTGGCCTGCATTGTACCCTCTGTTGGCATTGGCACATCGTTTCCCACTTGAGGTTTCTTAGGAACCCATATTTTCTTTGGCTTGGAAACACTACCCTTCAATGGACATGCCTTTTCTCCATGATCAAAGGTGTGACAGGTTTTGCATGGATTAGGTTTCCATGCATATTCCACTTTTTACTTGCCTTTATACTTGATTCGAATTTCTGTAGGAAAGTCGGCATCTATCCCAACTTCAACACATACCTGAGCAAAAGCAAATCTTGTGCCAGCCGCAGTAGCATGATCCATACAAATAGGTTTTCCAATAACAGTGGCTATCTTGCTTAAAGCAGTACTTGTTCGGAAGCAAAAATTGAGGTTAGGAAACCGAACCCAGACAGGAATTGTTTCAAATTTCTGTCTATACATCACAATGTCTTCCGTCCACCTTCGAAGAGCTAAAGGGTGCCATGAACAAACCACGGCCCTTCATCAAGAGTAGTCTGACCAGCATCATGATTATTGAATTGAAACAGATAAAAGCCCTCAGACATTGTAATGATCTCCAAATCAGTAATCCTCCAAGCTTTCTCAAGTGAAGATTTAACTGCAAAAAATGGAAAAATGGAGGGCTCTTCCCAATAAAATATCCAACCAGCGCATTACCCCAATTCAATTTCGCAGCTGATGTGTCTTCCTCTTCAAACTCCACATGAAACTGTGGATCAGCAGAGGGCTGCTGGCATGCTCCAATTCTCGCAGACTTGCAGTAGGTTTCATGAAGAAAGACGACCATGTAAATGGCTGGTCAGCAACAGTAGTGAACGTCGTATTCACAGAGACAGAGACTAGTGGGTCTTCACGTTGAATTGGTGGAGAATTCAACTCAGTGCTTGCCGCCTGTTTCTCCATTACTGCAATCTCATCATCTGATAAGATTCTTCCAGATTCACTTCCCCCCGTCATAACTACAAGTTGCAAGGCATTGGATGCATTCTTGCTATGATCACCCTCAAGAAGGGTTGCAGAAGGATCAGAAGCATTAGAAGAATAGGTATTACCACTTGGATTCCGTGCAGCAGAAGGGGTCTGTTTGGCACCAGATCTCTTAGCAGCTCTTACCTTAACCTCAAGGATTAGGTCTTTCAGAAGATCAGGTGGTAGCGCAAATTCTTGGTTCTTTTTCAATATGGATTGGATGATGGAAACAGGAGCAGATCTATCTTCAGCATACACAAAAGTGTTTTGATTTGGTTCTTCACTTGATCACTAGGATCGGGTTGAAGTGGAGGAGAAGGCCTCCCCGCCATGGCTGGAGACGCCAAGAAGAGGACCTCGACATTCTGTAGACGAATGGAGATGGTGATGAAGGGAAAATCGCCAGTGGGAAGAAGGAACGCTGGAAAAAAAAAAAAACAACGCCGGAAAAAAAAAATTCTGACGAGTAGTTACGAGTACAGTAGTTACGAGTTTTAATTATAACATCTTGGTTTGTTTCTTTACTGAATTATTTACAAAAATCTGGTGTGTTGGTATATTTTTGGACATGATGTGGATGGTTTGTCATTTGAAATGTTATGCTTATTTTTCCAGAATTCTAAGGGCCCGTTTGGATGTCTACAGAATAAAATATTTATATATTTAAATATTGTAAGAATAAAATAATATAGAATACAATAATGCAATATTATAATAGTATAGTTTTTTTTACTGTTTGGCAATTTTTGAAGAATACTACAGATTTTAAATTGAGATGTTTGGAATGTGCTATGATTAAAGTAAATTACATTATAAGAATTTTTTTTATTAAATATTTTAATTTATATGTAATTTACCACGTCAGGATAAAAAAATTAATGTGGTAAAGTAAAGTTAACTTTCATGTTTTTACCATAAGTTACTTTTCTTGTATCACATAAAACCATGGTAAAGTATAATAAAGTAACGTAAATGAAAAAAAAACTACTTTATAACTCTCTCTCTCACTTTACTTTACCACATACTTCATCTGACCTTACTTTACCTCATCTTTTACCATAATATGACATCGATCTTTATTTTACTTTATCACACCTGTAAACAAGTCACTTTTTATTTACCATATAAAACTACGATAAAATGTTTAAGTAAAGTAAAAAAAAAAAAAAAAAACTACTTTACCATTCATTCTCACTTTACTTCACCAGGTACTTTATCCCAACTTTACTTTACCCCACCTTTATCGTCATGTGAGATTTACTTTTACTTTACTTTTCCATATATGTAAACATACACATTATGATGGATTTGTTGAACCAAGGTCTTTACTTTACTCTACCACTTTGTAATTGTCATTTTGAAAGATTTTTATCTTGTAGAAAGTTTTCTACAGGGGGGAGCTGTAGGAGAGAATATTGAGCTTTTTGAAAGAAAAGAATCTTTTCTTCAAATTTTTCTTGAGTTACCAAACGCATAAGATTTTCTTCTTTAAAAAATGAAAGATTATATTCTAAAAAATATTATTTTCTTGTACTTTCTTGTACATCCAAACAGGCCCTAAATTCTGACCATTTAATATGGCTTTGACAGGAAAATTATTCTCATTTTCTGTGCAATCTATTTTTCAATCATTTGGTGTGATGCATTTTTCTCATAGAAAAAGTAAAAGAAAGTGTTTTTCTTCCATAGAGAGGATTTGATTTCCAAAGTGAGGGGTCCAGCATAGTATTTCTCTCAGTTTCTTGGTAATGGAAATTTGCAAAAAGTGGAATTCTCTCTCTGCATAAAGGCACCCTATAAAAAATAGGTAGGTGGGGCTATGAATTTTCAGTTTTTGACTTGAAGTGGGTGTAGGCACCTCATTTTGGCAACCCTATGCACTATTTCCAATATCCATATTATTGATGCCCTGGCTTTGCCCCATTTGGGTAATTTTTGAAGAAATAAATTAAAATTTGCAGGTCAATCCATCAATATGCATATTTTAGGAAATGTTACATTATTGTAGGCCCCATTTTCATGATGGATCTTACCAAATCTAATTTTCTTTTAATCTAATCTTGTTTACATAATGATCTACTCACTTCTCTGATGGTATATGGATTTTTTTGGAAACCCGACAGTCGGATTGAGAGATATGATGTTTCTAATAGTGGGTTCCAACTAAAAATTCCAAATATTTTTCTAGTCTTCAAATTGATTAGATCTTTATGGCATTATGATCCACTTGTTGAGTAATTCTCAATGGTATATTGATTACAAAGAATCCAACGGTCAGATCACGAGATATGAGTTTTCAAAAATTGAACATGCGTGGGTCCCTGAAAAATTCAAATCTTGTCCTGGTATTCAAATTGTTTGGACCCATATACCATTAAAAACTACCCGTTGAGAGATTTCTGACAGTGCCTGGACCTCGAGGATCTGATGGTCGAATTGAGAGATGATTTTCTTCAAAATCATAGTATATTAGGGCCTCCAAAAATTCAAATGTTTTATGGATCCTCAAATTCACCAGACCCATATATCATTGTGATCTACTTATTAAGAGATTTCCAACAGTACTCAGATTTTGAAAATCAGACGGTTGAATCTCAAATTATGATTTTGTTCAAATTAATTATGTGCAGGTCCCTTGAAAAAATTCAAAATTTTTGCTAATCTTGAAATTTGCCGGATCCCGATACCAT
Organism: Cinnamomum chago; assembly: GCA_038049695.1. NCBI lineage: Eukaryota > Viridiplantae > Streptophyta > Magnoliopsida > Laurales > Lauraceae > Cinnamomum > Cinnamomum chago. The sequence goes on from CP142451.1 coordinate 59,995,319, forward strand.
TCTGATCTATTCGCTGAGAGATTTTCAAGAGCACTTTGATTTTAAGAATCTGACTGTTAGATCTTAAGTTATGAATTTTACAACGTTACAGTGAGTGGGACCCAAAAAAAGACATCAAAAGGTGGGGCCATCCAAATCGTTAAAAATCACTCTCTCTTTGGATCGTCTCTCACCAATACCATTTGAACTCCCCTCTACTCACCAACCCAAGCCAAAGGTCCCAGTCTCCTATCCATCTAAAACTCTCCTCTCATCACCTCTCTCCCCACTTTTGAATTAATCCGATCCAATTCTTCGTCACTTTTATCTCTCAATCCGATCAGAATTTTATATCTACCTTACCAACTAGATTTGAAAATCTAGATCCATGTCTCTTTTGAGTTCCCTCATCATATTCCCACCAATCAAATAGCTGGTCCCACCACCTATCGAACGTAATATCACCTGAACCATTTGACCCACCCATAAAATTCATTTCTACCACTGAACCCATTCAACCCCAGCCAAGACCAATTTAAACCATCCCAACTATTGGTTCAATCAAACCCAACCAGCCTTGTGCGATCAATGCCAATCCCATCCTCTCAAGCCCTGTTTAGTAATTTTACATGTAAAATGCACTGTAGTAAAGTATCAAATCAAGAGAGAATAAAATATAATGGGGTTATGATGGTATTTTGTTTTTAGTTGTTTGATATTTAATATTTTTGACTTTTTGTATAGAAAAGTGGTGCTTTTTTTTTTCTTTTAGTCGAGAAAGGAAGTTGCTTTTTGAAAATTTTTTTTTTTTGAAAAAAATGGAAGAAATTTTGAATTAAAGTGCTCTTAATGTGAACCCGTTGTCTGAAAAGTTAAGGCTTTACTTTTACTAATCCGGTAAAGTGCCAAATGGACGGCTAACCTACATTATGGGCATTGGGGGCAGTGGACCTATTAGGATCTGGAAAATACACAAATATGTAAGGGCCACTGGCCCATGCCCCCGTCATTGCAAAAGGACTGCGGTCTGCCCCTACCCTTGTCCCTTTTATTCCCGAAACCCTTCCCCTTCCTCAAAACCCCAAATCACCTCTCTAGAAGAGCTCTTGCTCGAACACAACCCCAAATCGCCTCTCTCCAAGAGCTCTTGCTCGAACAAAACCCCAGCCCTCCTCTGGTTGTTCCCCTTGAAGGTCCAAGCCTCCGGGAGCGGCTCTGACTTTCTGGCATAGAAGCAGATCAGAGAGGTGGAAGCTGCCACCATCTTACTTACTGAATCTTCTCTCATATGGTTAGTTTTTTTTCTCTCAGAGATTGGATTTATTTTTCGGATTTTTCTTACATTGTATCAATCTGTGTTTGTTGCTTTCATTTGATTTATTTATTTTTGTTCCTTTTTTTCCTCTTTGGTTAAAAGATTGGGTTTTTCTTACCTTGTATCTATTAATCAGTGACTCTGTGTTCAATGTTTTCATTTGATTTATCTGTTGTGGGTTTTACGATTAGAAGTATGAATATATCTGGGAGACCTGGCTGTAGATAGTGAATGAGATGGTCCTTCACTGACCTCCGGATACAGGCATACAGCTGTGAAGCATCTTTTCCCTCATCCCCTATTTCGAAATTTGCCAGACAAGAATCAAAGTAAACATGGTAGCATGGTAGTAATGTATCATTGTATCAACACCACCTGATGCACGCAATCCAGGCCTGAAAGAAACAAACCATTTTATACAGGGTTTAGGAAGTAATATAATAACATAAACAATCTTGGGTGTTTATCAAGACCTGAAAGAAAAACAGAATTGTGCACTACCTTTTGATTTGAGCAAGGAATTCCTATGCAGAGATGGTAGTTTTCTCCGCCTCTTTTCCAATGAGCTTCTCCCACATGACTGGGACGGATTTGATAATGAACAAATTTTTATAATTAGGGTTTTTTTTGTTGGTTGTTATGTTTTATCCTTTTGGGTTCTTGAGATTTGTTGTTTCAAGACTCGTGGATGGTCTATTGATTTGTTTGTTTTTGTAGGGTTTTAGTGGGGTTTATGAATAGATCTGGATCAGAGGTGGAGGTGTCTTTTATTTATTTTTTATTTATTTTAATTTTATTGATTTTGGGTTTCTTGTTGGGTATTAGGATTTTGGTTTTTTGGGGCTTTTCAGGATAGATGTTTGGCTATTTGGAGACTGCTTTGTGTTATTTTGTGGTTCATAGTATTTGGTAAAAAAATATGTTGGTTTTGATAGGATTGATAGTTATTGTGGGTTTAGGGAGGTTTGTATACGGTTCTAGGAGTTATTAGATTGTGATTTAATATTTCTTCTCTTTATTGCTTTTAAGGGTTGGAAATATGGTTGTCATGCTGTTTTTTTAATTAAGGATTTCAATTGGAGTTGGGTTTTGGTTGTCTGTGTATTAAGGGTGAACTGGATTCAGGTGGAGTCCATTCTTACTTAAGCTTTTTTTTTTATGATGTTTTTCTCACCTTGGTCATTCAGTCCTTTAAGTTTTCTCCATTTAGGCACCTTTTCTTTTCAATTACATCAAGACTTAGGGGTGTATGTGACATTTCTCTTTGCAATTCTATGTGACCAACACTATTAGGCATTTGGTTCTTTGTTACAGGCAAACCAACACCTTTTTTATTTTCCTTTTTTAAATTGGCTTCACATATTTTGCTATTTCTTAACTACTTATTAGATTTTTTTAATAAATATTTTCGTGGTTTCACATACTAACAATTTTCTTTTATAAATACAGAGGATCTCATTTGGATTCATATGATAGAGGAACTCTCAGGAGCTTTAGGAAAGGATAAAAGAGGTACTGATTTTCACATGATAATTATTTTTACTTCTTTGGAGTTTTCTGGAGTTTCTTTATTATTATTGTAGTTAAATATTTTGCATGTATTTAAATGCAAGACATTTTCTCCTTTTCCATTGATAATGTGAATAAATAACATCAAAATAATGTGAATACATAACAACAAAATAAAGTTTGAAATCTTCAATTGATTATTGTATTCGTTAAACAGGCCCATGACCCATGAAGAGATCCAGTCCAGAACATATTATATCATGTGGATTTGATTGGGTCAATGATACAGTTGTATATATTCTATTTTAGTTTGTTGTTTCCATAACTTAGAATAGTAATTGATGTACTTACCTAAATTAGAGCCTTGATTAAGGCATGTAATAGTTATATATTGAGGAAAGATCTCCAAAGGAGGGACACTCGACAGAGTACAATCTCAGCACTGACAACTCAAGTTCTATTCTCAGTTTTGTCATTGTATGAATGATATGGTATTAGAGCAAGGTTCAAGGAAACCTAAGTTTTGGTCTTACAAAGCATTAAGGCAATAAGAGTAGAGAGAAATGAATCTCTCTCGTGAAGAAAAGACAGATGAAGGATATGTTTTGAGAAGTTAAGCTCTTTCATAACTCTGCGGTGATCTCAGCTCTTTGGTGGCCCACCTCTGATCATCAAATCACTTTCAGAAACCAATACAGACAAGGTTGCCTGTATTTCCTAAGATTATTGGTGATTTTTCCATATTTTTTCGGCACTTCCAGGTTGGTGTTTTACCTATTCTCGAGATTTTCCAGAATTTTACACTGTTTTCATCTAGACCGTCCAGAATCTTGTATATTCATTGGAATTGGATCAAACTTGTTCCAGTAGAAAGCCAGAATAAAGTGCTTGCTTAGATTTGTCATCTGATCATTGTCCAGAACCATAAGTGGGCCCGCGTAGAGGATCTTCAGTCATATTCAAGGTCGTCAAAAGGGTTTTTTTTTTACACTACTATTGTTTTGTTTTGGGTTTTTTCTTCACTGCTTGGTTGGATCTTGGCTTCTGCACACAAAAAAGGTTTTCATACATATTTAGCCTTCATCTCTTGCTTGTTGCTAGATTTTATTGCTCTTTTTTTTTTTTTTTTCCATTGATTCAATCAATTTTTGGCCAATATCAATTTGAGATGGAAAAATCTGAAGCTACTTTGATCCGATTCACTAAAAAGAATTACCCTGCTTGGTCTTTCCAGTTTCAAATATACCTTGAAGCTAAGGAATTGCTGGGATATATTTCTGGCTATGACCCTAAACCCACTAAGGATGAGAAGAAGATATTTTCTTGGAATACTAAAGATGCAAAAATAAAACCATGGATTCTAGGATCCGTCGAGCCCCATCTGATAATGAATCTCAAACCTTACCCAACCTCTAAAGACATGTGGGGGTATTTGAAGAAAGTGTACCATCAAGATAACTTTGCCCGTCAATTTCATCTTGAATGTGAGATTGTTAAATATGCAGAAGGGACCTTGTCAATACAAGACTACTATTCGGAATTCTGTACGCTATGGTCAGAATACGATAGTATTAAAAATGTAGATGTGGCTGACAATGTTTTGACAGTTTTTCAAGATCTTTAGGCTTCTAGTCAAACGGATCAGTTCTTGATGAAACTGGGCACACTGAATATGAAAATCTCCGATCTGCCTTGATGAATCGGATGCCATTACCTTCCTTGGATGTCTGCTTGAAATATGAACTCCTACGCGAAGAACAGCGGATTGCGACCTAGGTTCATATAGCTCAACAAAAGATTGAGACCTATTCAGTTGCGTTATCTGCGAATAAGAATATTCCTTAGCATCCGCCTCGCGACTTGAGCAAAACGCAGTGTTGCACTTGTTAGAAATATGGGCACATTGCAACTCAATGCAAATAGAAGGTCTGCAGTTACTGTAAATGGTCGGGACATATCATCTTTGAATGTTGCCTACGCCCACAACGTCCGTCACCACAGTATTAGACTCCGTATGCGTATGTTGCTTCTTCTGTTATGCCTGCTACTACATCTGCACCCTTGCAGCCTGAGTCCTCACCCCCTCTCACTCCTGAATTGGTCCAACAAATGATTGTCAATGCCTTCTCTGCTTTTGTTTTCTCAGGTACATCACCTCATTCTTTTACTTGGTTCCTTGATTTCGGGGCGTCTAATCATATGACGTATTCCCGTGCCCCACTCTCCAATGTGACAAAATACAATGGCCACCTTCAAATACAAGCTACTCATGGGGGAAATGTTCCCATTACTACTCTCGTAGATATCCCTAGTCCCATCCCATTGAAAAATCTTTACCTTTGTCGAAACTTAACTTCAAACCTTTTGTCAGTTGGGCAACTTGTTGAAAATAATTGTAACATCTCTTTTTCCCCTTGTGGTTGTATTGTGCAGGACCAGATGTCAGGGAAGGAGATCGCGAGGGGGCCTAAGTGTGGACGCTAATTTCCGTTGGATCTTTCTATAATTTCTAGGAATAAATTTGCAAGTGATGTGTTTTGTTTTTCTATTAGAAATAACTGCCAATTGTGGCATAATAGACTTGGACACCCTAATTCCAAAGCTTTGTCCCTTATGATAAATTTTGATTTATTAAATAAATCTATTGGCTTATCTTCTTGTGTTCCTTTTAATTGTGCTACTTGTAAAATGGGAAAGAGCAAAACTCTTCCTTTTCCTATTTCCACTTCACATAGCACTCAGTGTTTTGATTTAATACATAGCGATGTATGGGGAATTGCTCTAGCTTTTTCTCACGCTCACTATAAATACTTTGTGACTTTTATTGATGATTTCAGTCGGTTCACATGGGTTTATTTTCTGCATTCCAAATCTGATGTTTTCAATGTTTTTAAAATATTTTTGGCATATGTTGAGAATCAATTTTCCACTTGCATTAAAATCTTGCGAACTGATTCGGGAGGGGAATTTGTGTCCTCTGATTTTCAAAAGTTTTTGCAACAAAAAGGCAATATCAAGGATGAAAATAGCGGTAGCGGCGGGCGTAGCGGCTCGCTGCCAAACCGCTACGAAGCGGGTGATACGTAGCAGCGTAGCGGTGCGATTTGAAAAAATCGCCAAAAAAATCTGAAAAAATTCCAAAAAATCCAGAAAATTGTAAAATGAAAGAAAATGTGGTTCTTTTGGAAAAGTAAGAAAATAGGGCGTAGCGGTGCCCTCAATATATGAGGTCCTGTATCGCTGTATAAATAGAAAATAGTAGTAATGATTAGTTTTTTCACATGTATTCATGTTTCTTAATCAAGATAACTTAGAAAGTAATGGAAAGCTCATAAAAAAAAACTAGAACATGAAATAAAGGCATAAGACTTAAGAGTTAGGTCATTAGTGAACATTGAACAATCAAATATCAATACTTCAACATTCAAGGTTCAAATTCAATCAAGTGAATGAACTATGAAGGGATCAACAATCAGCATTCAACACCAATTTAGAAATGACAAAGAGTAGAGAGTTAGTGAAGGAAATAGGAATACCTTAATCACCACCAAAAGGAATGTATACCAAGATTCAAGGTCTCATCTCCATCAGTGTTATCATTTCAATTGGCACTATATTGAATTTGATATTGATGAGCATTGGGATCCACAAATCCAAAGAAGGCAGCCGCATCATAGGAACTTGGAGGAGGTGGAGGTGGATATCTACCATATTGCGTTTCATCATAGTCACCATATCCATATGAGTAGGACCTCGAAGCTGAAGACTGTTCTTCTCCTTGTTGTACTCGATCATATGGAAAATATTGTGAGGGTCCTTGTCACTGTAACTAGGGTTCCACGAATCAGTCCATGATGCCGCTTGTTGTCATCCAACATCTCCACCTATATTTCCTTGCTCATTACTATATCCAGCCCCAGATGGTGAATCTCTTCGGCGCCGTTGATAACCACGGCTTGGATCAAATCTTCTAGATGGAGGTAATTCTTGTACTTCCTCTACAGGAACGACATCGTCTTCATCATGTTGATAGTATTCACTAGTATCACCTGTCCCACTGTCTCCTCCATCTTTTCCACCATGGCTACTCGAAGAGACGGTGGTGGAACTAGCTTTCTCAGAAGATCCGATATGAGCAGGTTCTTTCCCATTCCTAGTCCTACTGGTACCTTCTCCCTGAGGTGGCTGACCTTCTGCAGGTGCCTCACCCATATTCTCATCTATCAACTCTTGAACCGTTTATTGAAATCCCGGATGAGCAGGTTCTTTCCCACTCCTCCTAGTCCTACTGGTACCTTCTATCTGAGGTGGCTGACCTTTTGCAGGTGCCTCACCCATATTCTCATCTATCAACTCTTGAACCGTTTCCTGAAACCCTGTGTTTGAATCTAGCAGTGGATCCTCTATCTCGGCTAGCCATGGGAGTAAGGGATCGTCCTCTCTGAATATGTTATCCAAATTAATAGGATAACAAGCAAGATCATCCCTTGTTCTTCTCTCCCTAGTTTTGTTTCTCAACTTCAGATTGCAATAACAATATACAAGCTTGTTGAGTTTCTGCATGGTAAGTCGATTCCTGGCCTTCGTGTGGATCAAAGAGAAAGTTCTCCAATTTCTCTCATAGTTGGAAGATGTTGTAGTTTGACTAAGGATGCGAACAACCGCTCTCCTTAGATGTGGAGCACTCTCTCCAAAATTCATCCACCAATCAGCTGAAATGTAAAAAATAAATAAAGAAAATTAGATATTCGTAACCCTTAAGTCCTTCTAATCAATTAAGATAAATAGATCAAGATTCAAGACTACTGGGTGGGGTCTTTTGTTCATAGTCATACCAGGTGGCATCCTTCCAATTGATCATATCACGAGCGGGTCAGCAAAGGTTCCTCTCCTTTGTGTATACATAGATATCTACAATGTGAAAATTAGATATAAGTTAGTAAACTCCTACAGCATGTATGACAATTGGCACTTGGCAGCATAATTAAATTCTCTTAAGTAACCACCCACTCACCTCTTGTATGGCATCAATTTGATCATATGGATTTAACAATCTCTTCAATACCTCCCCGTAATCCTACTAACAAGTCCATTGCTTCGGTGTGTAGTTCGGCATTGCAGTAATAGAATTCGGGATTCAAAAAATAACCTACATTATAAATATGTAGAATGTACTGTGAGCAAACAAGATAATAAATACATTAGTTAGGAAAACAAAAGAGTATCAAATTCAAAGATATATATTAATTACATGTAGCATGCAATGGATGGTGCAATTGATCGTTCCAACGGGCATCAATAATTTTTATATATTTCTCGTGATATCTAACATTTTCCATAATGATTTGCTTTACCTGATCCATTACTTCATATATAAAGCCCATTGTCGGCTTGTCATCACCATCTACAAGCCGCAACACTTTAATTAAAGGCTCAAAAACCTTTAATACCTTCCTCACTTTCTTCCAAAATTTATTGGCCCTCATCAGGTTTGGGACTTCAAACTCCGGACCACTAGTTGCATTGCCCCATTTCGAACGAAGCCATTTTTCTGATGCAAATATCTGAATGAGCTCCGTTCTAAACCTTACAAGGCTTTCCATAGTCAGAAAATGGGTTGCCAACCTAGTTAATCCTGGACGCAGCAAGGCATGGTTATTTGTCTATCTTTTCATCAAGCTTAACACCCATGAATGATCATGTATAAATCTTGTAATTCCTCTACATGCCTTGATCAATGAAACCACTTTTGTCTTCCTTCCAATCTCTTCCAACATGAGATCTATGCATCGTGCTGCACATGGGGTCCAGAATAAATGGGTCCTCTTATCCATTAACTTCAAACCTTCCGCCTTGAAATTGACACCATTATCTGTAACAATCTGTACAATATGCTCCTCTCTCACACTCTCTACAACTTTATCCATAAGAGTGTATATATATATGTGGCTATCCCTCTATGTTTAGTTGCATCAATGGACTTCACAAAGATGGTACTGGCGACTGAATACACCAAAAAGTTTATTAATTGTGTTTGGGTGCCGCTGGTCTACCTGTCACACATGATGGTAACACCATTCTGTTGCTACATGGGCCTAAACTTTTCCACCCAAGCCTTTATTTTTGTATATTATTCTTCAAGATATTTGGTGCCCACATCATATATGGAGGGCACTAGTATACCCCGCTCAGCTTCGGCGGCAACATCAAGAATAGTCTGGAAATATGGGGAATCTACTGCTGTAGGTGGTATGTTCTTGTGAATTAATCATTTTGCTGTAGCTTTGGCCAATCTATCTCTTGCAGCCTTCATTACCCCTTTCACAACACTAGATATATTTGGTTGTTTAGCTCCCTTTTTTCTATGTGCTAGAGGATCAACAGGGGGAGGAACTGCTCTTCTCGTAGAGATAATTTCTACATCAACATCCCGTTCTCGGGTGCTAAATGCCCTACGCATGGACTCTGCAATGCCCTTACCCCTATTTGGCACAGTAGTAGATGAGCCCCTTGCATCATAATATTTGCTTCCAGCAAATGCACGACGTTCATATTTGTCACGCCCCCGAACCGAAACCTCGGGGGCGGGAAATGGGATTAAGCATAAATGTATTTTTACTTCTCCCAGGATCCGCGTGTGTGAAGACAACACATTCTGAATATTTTGCGGAAGCATTTGTGGCGTTGCGATCCGAAGTCCGTGGCCATCGGATTCCGCGTCGCACTCAACCTTTAGCCCATAGCTATTATATCAAGAATCATACCAGACTGGAGTAACCATCACAATAATTTACAGAGCTGACAGTAACAGGATATTGCATTCCCAAATATGTTCAAGTTACAATTATCAATGTACATTAATTAAGAATCCCAAGAAAAGGCTAATAAAAGCCATACAACAATAAGCTATAAACTACTACCCAAATGTGACGTAGCTCCGATGTCAAGCTCAATGTCTACATGACATAGCCGACAAAACAACCTGCAAGGCATGGCTCCACAGCCAACCAAAAACACTCAACTCGGGGCGAAGAAATCTGAACCTGAGTACCAAAAGTAGTGGGTCAGACACGACGGTCTGGCAGGTGGATGAAAAGAATACAATATAGCGAATAATAATACAAATGATAAATCATGCTATTTGCTCAAAATGCTGCATATAATTAAACGGGTGAAAACTCAGGAATCTCGGATAAAACATGTATTCTTTTCAAACATGGTTAAAACAGGAAGATCTAATAAAGCATATGTTCATTTACATCATCTATAAAAGCATAGATATTTGACAATCGGGTGTTCGTGGAAAACATGTATGAATATGGAAGTTTGGCAAAACCACGTTCATTTAAACATATTTCAAAGCATGGATCTTCAACAGATCGGGTATTCCTTTAAAACAGGTATACCATAGGGATCTGGCAAAACGCGTGTCATTTAAAACATATTCTTAAGCATGGATGTTATAAATAGCTTGGGTAATCATTTGAAACAGGTATAAACATAGAAACCTGACAAAACACGTGTCATTTTAAACATATTTCAAAACAGGGATATTTAACAAATCGGGTATTCATTTGAAACCGGTATAAACATAGTGATCTGGCAGAACAAGTGTCATTTAAAACAAAGCACGAATGTTTAGCAATTCGGGTATTCACTTAAAACATGTATAAACATCGGGATCTAACAAAACGAGTGTCATTTAAAACACATTCCAAAGCATGGACATTTAATAACTCGGGTATTCATTTTAAAACATGTGTAATCATATAACTCTAGCAAAACCATCGATCGTTAGAACCATATGTAAAAGCACGGGTATTCACCCAACCGGCATTCATGTAAAACATGTACGTGTGCAAAGGACATAAAACAATATAATAGTGACTGAATTTACAATAGAGAGCATTAACACTTATCTAAATAACAACTTTCATAAAAGCAATGAATCATTTATCTGAAAACAAGTAAGCAATATAAACCATGTCGGGTGTCCAAGGAATCGGGAACTGGCAAGATGGCAATCACAAGAAGCTAAGTCCTCTATCACCGAAGTGACAAGAGCGGGACGTTGGTCTCAGTCACACAAGGTGAGGAGACTCAACGTAAATCATATATACAATAATAAATATACGGGAACGGGACCACGGTAGCGAACCGGGTATCGGGACGGGACCACGGCAATAACCGGGTATCGGGATCCAAACTGCAGCTGGCGGGACGGGAGAGGGATTTCCAAGTCGGTGGATCAAACCGACAAGGTATCCAAGCTTAGTGATGCCGACTCATAGTTCAAAACCAATCGAGACATATGCAAGTAAATCAAGTACAGTAAATAAACGGGTAAAACGGGGGTGCTCAAGGGCACACTGTCACTTCATATCGGGCAATACATTTCGGGACAAATAACTGTTACTAGTGTAACTTCAATGCTTTCGGGGAAACAAATAAATCAAGTACAATAAATAAACGGGTAAAACGGGGTGCTCAAGGGCACACTGTCATATTATGTGATGCAATGCACTTCGGGACAAATGACTGTTACTAGAGTAACTCCAATGCTTTCGGGAAAACAAGTCATGTAATGCAAATCTCGGGAAAAGAGGTGAAACAATGAACTATAACAATTCCGGGAAAAATTATCGGTTTCAAGATCTATTTAAGTGAATAGGGGTCCCGTATGTCGATTATAACAATTACTTGATACTCCTTGAGTTTGAAGACATTCCGGGCTCCTTATGCACTTTTACTACTTTAAAATCTTAACATGAGCTTATGGGTAGTATTAGATGTTACAATAGCAAGAATCAAGATTATAAACGGTCCATCCTAGGCATGACATTAATCCGGAAACATCGAGCAACCTATTCAATCACCGAAAGGAATAGAATTCGCGATAACCAAGGGAAAGACTTGTGTTTAGATATAAAGAAGATATCGCGTCGTTCCATCCCGTTCAAGATTGAAATGGATTGAACTTCGATGCCACCGAACCAATCGTGAGGCGTGTCGGCTCAAGACATTCTCACACTTGGTCCAAACAGTCCAAAAAGGGTAGCCAGGGTCCCACCTAGAACCAAGAATTAGTGTCTAAATCAACACCATTCTTTTCTTTCAGTTCCCTAGTCTTAGGGACCTTAGATCAGGGTACAATTGGTCTTAACACTAAGGTATATACCTCTAGGACTCATAGAAAGCCCAAAGGTTTCCAAAAAAACACAATATCAAATTTCACTCCGATCGATCGGTCGAAATTTCTGTACCAGTTATACACAGGGTCCGATCGATCGGTTGAAAAAGCCTTATTGTTAAAGTCAGGCCGATCGATCGGCCTGTAGGTCCGATCGATCGGACCTGGGCGCAGTGCAGGTCCGGGAACTTGATTTTTTTCCTTTTTGTTTCCTTTCCTTCCAACATATAATCAATCACAAAGAACCATAAACAAGATGGTTTAAATACATGTTTCCAAGACAATATCATGAGCTAAAGAGCTCCTCATTTCAATTTCCTCTCTTTCCATTCTTTCCATTCTTTCCATTCACAATTAATCACAAGGTGGAGAAAACTCATTCATGTGAAATCATTTGAAACCTTGACAATATGATGCATACATTTCCAAGAGATTAACAAGGGAGAAATAACTCATCAATAAGCACATCTTGAAATCAATATTAATCATATTAAAGACAACTATTAAAATCACCAAAACCATTAATGAAACAAGATTTTTCTCACAAACATGTTAATAATCAAAACAATCCATTCATCCACTTGCCTTTGACTCTAATCAAGCAAATCAAGCTCCTAATCACCTCTTAGGCTCAAGATCCACAATCTCTACAAAAACCCCCAAAACAACCCAAAAATGGGTTAAACAATGAAATGACAATGAAACTTTCCAATAATCAAGGTGGAGCTTCTCTAAGGCTAGAAGATTACAAATCTAGAAGATGGGAAGAATCACTTACTTGGAAGGTCCTCTAATGGCAAGAGTAAGCTCAATGGAAGCCTTGTGATGGAGGGTTCTCTTCACAAATGGTATCAATGGAAAGCTTGCAAGATGAGGAAGAAGAAGGTGGTCTCCATTTCGAGTTTGGTGCAAGATTGGTGAGGATTTGAGATGGAGAAGCAAGAAGAAGAAGAGGAAACACAAGAGCAAACCCTAGGCTCAGCTGGAACAATGGTGAAGAATGAGCAATGAAGGAGATGGGTTCCTCTTATAAACAAGTGAGGTTTGGGTCCCACAACTTAAGGGACTTGGGTGGCTGAAATCATCTAATTCGGGACCTCGGATGGATTCGACGAAGAAGGAAGAAATGATCGTCGAAATATCTAGTTTCCAAAAAGTGTATGTTTCACGGATTTCGAGAATATCGAGTTTTGGGTACAGATTTGGTGAGAAAAGACTGTTTTGCCCTCAAGGCCAAGAAATCGGTTTTCGGGTTCTCAAATGGATATGGGATCAACATGAAAGTTGTAGGATTCCTCAAGATGAATGCAATGGGCCAAAAACACAATACGAAGCAAATCGGGAAAATCTCACAAGTAAAAGCAAAGCCGAAAAGGGAACCCCCAAAGGGCCCCACAAGCTGCCAAAGCACTCAAAAGCCCAAAACTAGAAGAAAACTCAATCTAGCTCACAAACTCAACCCAACAAATACTAATCCCACTAGGAGAAACTAATCCACAAATAAAACGACACTAATCCAAGAGATCAGGGGTCGGGTTCTCACAATATTCTTCTCGTTTACTCATGATGGAATCGTTTGAAATCGTTTGAAAATTCTTGTTGAAGATGAAATACTCCCGTTTTTCATCATTCTGAAAATTGGAATCTAATCCCTACTAATGGATTTTGAGTTTTTGGGTGTATATGATTTTTTTTATTTGTTGGATTTTCTGGCTAGTGTTTTGAATGTGCCCCCAAATTATGGTGGATTAAGATCCGTTTGAACCTAAGTATTTGGTGCCAAAATCGCAAGATTGCATCAGTGGGGTTCTTAATTATTGATGGAGAATTGTTGAAATTCATGGTCTGCTAGTGATCCTTATTGGCCAGTCTGATCCATTGTGTTTGACCTGCTACCATTTTCTAATAACCATCCATTTAGTTGGCCGCATGTTTTTGGATATTCTCATTTGCAATGAGCCATGTTCCTCATACCTAAGACAAGGTCACTAGCGATGGATGTGGAACATTGAAACATGGACCATTAATCATTGTCATCGTTCATCATCACCCCCACCAAGGGCCACATGTATATACGCAGTAATGTTTCCCTTTTACCATATCATTTTGCATTTCTTGACCTTGGGACTATTTAATTCCTCTATGGAATAAGTATTTCAGTAATTTAATTCAAGTACATTAACCTCTCCTTTTGTAGGACAATGATAGTAGTTTCTCGTTTTTTTTTTTTCCTAAATGGAGTACAATGAATTGTAAGAGGGTTTTTATTTTTATTTTATTATTATTATTAAATTTTTTGTGAAGTAAAGTAGATATCAATAAAATTATAGGATTGACAATAAAACAAACTTATGTTTATAAAAACCTTGTAAAATACTTGTCACTTCGCATAGAACACGACAAAAATTTAGGATTGAGTTTTAACTAATTTCTTCTTGTTGGGTTTTTTTTTTTTTTTTGGACCATAATATGATGTTTATGATTGTGCTAAGAATGTCCATTTATAAATAAAGGTGCTCTCATATGGATTGGTATGATAGAGAAACCATTAGACGCTCAAGAAAGGATAAATAGGTATTAGTTTTCACATGATGATGATTATTACTTCTTTGGAGTTCTCTATAGTTTCTTTATTATTATTGTAGTATGGTTGCTAATTGATGTGCTAATTTCTTGAGGAATTGGGATGGGTGTTCAGTTCAGAAGCTTATTTATGAATTGAGTGTGTCGTGAGATCATTGAAAATCATATCCTTAACTTATGTTGAAAAATCGTCTGCCCCACCCAAACGAAAATCCTGGGTCCACCACCTCTCACCTGCATCACCCAACCAAACACAACCAGTTCATCAACATATACAAACCTTGTCATCTCCATCCCACCATCCTCTTCAGAAACACCAGCCCCTCTGCACAATACCAGTATACCACCATCTCAGGCCCTTCTCTCCAACCATCCACCCATCCAAACCACTCAACCCAAAACGGAACCCACTTCACCATTACACAGCACATCATCATCAAAACCCTCCAAACAAAACACCAACTCACCTCTTTTCCTATTTGAACCAGCAACCAACCCAGTCACTACTAATCACCATCTACATCAATCCAGCCACCCCAAATTGTCCTCTGTAACGTCCCAAGAAGCCCTGAATAAACCCATCCTCGCTTCCTCTGTTCTTCCATCCAAACAAACTTGCTAACCAAGCACAAAACAAGCCCACCACACAACAACCCAGCCATCACCCATCTTCATCGCCACCATAACCAATTCTCTGCGTCCCGACCCACATTACCACCAGCCGATCCATTGCCATCGGCCACTTGTCTTTCTCTGTCCCAATACTATTACCTCCTAAACAAACCGGACCCAATAAACTTATCTCATCAAACCAATCAGAGCTTTATCTCTCGCTTCCCACTGATATCCCTATCAAAACCTCACTCTCAATTCACGTTCATCTCTCTTTGACCTCACATATCTTCCCATTCATTCATTCATCCGTTCCATCTCGGGCCCCCCCCGCCCCCCCTGCACAAGGGAATTCTATTTCTGCAGGAGGCTAGCCTTCATCATCACACTAAAGACAAGAATCAAAAGGCCAGATTTCAATGGTTGGATCCGGAATATGTAGCGAGAATTGGTGTGATCTTTCCTTTCTTTTCAAAATTTTATTTTCATTATTTTTAGTTCATCGTGACTTGTGTAATTGTGTGCACCTTTAATTAGTTTTCCATTTAATTGCGTGTTTATCATTTGTCTATGTTTGTTAGTCAAATTGAGTGCATCTTTAATTAGATTGTCATTCAGTCTAATTGCACACGCATCATCTTATTCGCACTTGTTAGTCTAATCTTGTGCATCTTGCATTTAATTTGCCATCTAGTTTAATGGTGCATATTCTTCTTAGTCTCTTGTGTTCACACTAGCTGCATTCTTTGCACACATTTTCATTATCCCTATTTAAACTCATCTTTCTGGGACTAGGAGAGCGGCGGTAGACGGACTGGCCCTTTCATGGGGTCAGCCCATCTATGCACTGTTAACAATAGCTGACCCAAGACCCATGTACAATAGGCCCACAGGCCCATTCTCATACATCACATGGGATTAGGGGTTAGTCAAGATTGTATTATTCTCTTTCCATGTACACAAGATTGTATCACATATTCTTTGTATTCTTTCCTCATACAGAGATTGTAATTTGCTTTGATTAAGGCCAATATTCTATAAGTAAAGGAAGGACTGATCGAATGGATCATCCAATATTCCAAAGCTTCTTTTCTTCATCTTAAAAGTTCTAGATCTGTCATGGTTATCAGAGCTAGGTCTTCTTCTAGCTTTCCTCTTCGACCTTGTTGTCGAATCTTGGTGATATAACAGTCATAGCACTTTTCTTGTGACTGTTCGTGCATGTTAGCATAGTGCTTCATCAACTTCTTGACATCTGATCAATGGTGGCCCACCTCCGATCAGCTCAAGTTCATCAAAAACATCATTCTATCTTGATCGATAGTTAATAAGAGACTTGTGGACCTCTGTATTGACTCAGCAGAGAACTCTGATTATTATTTTGGGTTCAGGGAACCAATCTCGTGAGCCGTTTGGAGCAACCCATCAGGGCCACCTCGGATCAACGCAGCAGCATCAGTAGACCATACCATCTTGGTCGACCACTCATCCTGGATTTCTTGGACATTTTTTTAGAATTTTTGGCTCATCAAAGGTAGGATTTCTGATCGATTTAGTGGTTTCTTGTTTTGGTGCATACGTTTTCATCAAATGCACACAACATCATGGATCTGTAACTGTTTGGAGTGAATCTTGGCTTGCCTTGACGGAAAATAGGAGTTCTGGATATCCAACAGATCTGATTGATCATCAGATCATCTATAGGGCCCCACCTCCTCTCTTAGAGCACAAAAAGAAGGTCGTCTGACCTGTTTTTTTGGTAGAAACAAGTCGACAGACCTGGGTTTTGGGTTCAGGGTTTAGATCATTCCCAGACCATTAGAGATCCATTTTTTGTGCTTGGAGATATCCTGAATCAATTCCTGACTTGAGAAAGAAATCACAATAACAGATCTGCACTTGGCAACCGTCAGGAGTATGGTATTGACTATGATGAAACATTCAGTCCGGTCTCCAAGATGACAACTGTGCGTACTATTCTTGCTATTGCAGCATCACGCTCATGGCCCTTGTATCAGATGGATGTGAAGAATGCATTGCTCCACGGGGATCTTAAAAAGGAAGTCTACATGCGTCTTCCCCAAGGATACGAGTCCCTGTCTAGAAATGAGGTGGCGCGGCTTCGTCGCTCGTTGTATTGCCTAAAATAAACGCCCAGAGCTTGATTTGAAAATTTTCGTTCTACTCTAATGAACCTTGGATTTACTCAAAGTCCCTATGATCCTTCATTATTCTTGAATAAAACTGCTTAAGCTACCACTATACTTCTCGTATATGTGGATGATATCATCATCACAAGCATTCATAGTCTTCAATCCTCACTTCAAGCTGCATTCCATATGAAAGATCTGGGTCCATTAACATACTTCTTGGGACTTGAGGTTCAACAGTCTAGGAAGGGATTGTTTTTAAATCAAAATAAGTATGCTATTGACCTCCATGATCTTGCTGGCCTAATTGATGCCACCGTTGTGGACACTCCATTAGAAGTCAATGTGAAGCTCAGCAAAGATGATGAGGATCTCCTATCTGATCCCACATTCTATAGACGCTTGGTCGGCAGTCTGGTCTACATGACGATTACTAGACCAGACATCTCATAAGCTGTGAATGTTGTTAGTCAATTCATGACTGCACCACGGCATCACCACATGGTTGCGGTCAAACGGATCATTCGCTACATTCTTGGTTCGCCTAC
Source organism: Cinnamomum chago (assembly GCA_038049695.1). Lineage (NCBI taxonomy): Eukaryota > Viridiplantae > Streptophyta > Magnoliopsida > Laurales > Lauraceae > Cinnamomum > Cinnamomum chago. Next base: position 60,013,205 of record CP142451.1, read on the forward strand.
ACGAGGATTGTTTTTTCTGGTTGGCACCCTTCGAACACTTACTGCTTATTCTGATGCTGACTGGGCAGGATGCCTGGATACTTACAGATCCACCACGGGTTGGTGTATGTATTTGGGTGAATCACTCATTTCTTGGAAATGCAAAAAGCAGGAAAGGGTCTCCCGATCTTCCACTGAATCTGAATATTGTGCTATGTCCACTGCATGTTCCGAAATCCTTTGGCTTCGTGGCTTACTTATAGATCTTGGTTTTCCTCAGACCTCCACTACCCCACTTCATGCACACAATACTAGTTCCATTCGTGTCACTGAGAACCCAGTTTTTCATGAACGTACAAAACATATTGAGGTGGATTGTCACTTCATTAGAGATGAATATGATCGCAAGATCATTAGTCTTTCACATGTTTCAAGTGAACTCCAACTCGCAGACATCTTCACAAAAGGATTGCCTCGGTGTCGCGACCTTGGACCGGGCCCACGGGACTAATCCGGGATCGGGACTGGGGATGGTGGTGTGGTATGATGAATGGTTAACATGTGGAGTGTGTCATCACGATGTACACACTTATTTAATTTCCCACAGGTGTCCGCGGTGAGGATATCACAACCATATATGAACATTTCTATTAAGTGCGGAAGCGTGTAGCAAATCAACTATTCAAACCATTTCTAATAATAAAGACAATATCACAAGTATAAACACTGTATCAGAATGAGCAATGATCATTAGTATGTTTCTAAAAGTAAAGTTAAAGTTTATACAAAAGATCATTTAATTACATTCTCCAAAAATAGAGGCCAACAAAAGCCAACACATCTCAAAACAATAACCCAAAGGAGTGGTTAAACAGTTTCCCAAAATGTACGTCTCTCATAGCAATCGATGTCTATACGACATCATCAGCATGCCACTCAACTAAGCGCTGCGGCTCGTTCACTGACCACCTCCTCTGGCTCCTCCTCAAGGTAACCGGCATCGGGACCTGAGTACCAAAGAGTGGGTCAAACACGACGGTTTGACAAATAGGTGAAAAGACATAACAATTCAATAATAAATACATTTACCTTTAAAGGCATTTAAACCTGTTCGGTCAATAACTTTATAAAAGAATCAAATCATTTAATGAAAACATAAGTACAGTGTAAAACATGTATGGGTATCCAAGGAATCGGGAAACAAGCAAGATGACAACCACACGAAGCTAAGTCCTCTATTACTAAAGTGACAGCAATAACTAGGCACTGATCTTAGTCACTCGCGGTGAGGAGAAACAGTGGATCTTATAAATACATATACATATACATATACTATACATGACCATAGTAGCGAGTTGGGCATCGGGAACCACAGTAGCAATCTGCGGCATCGGGACAAGACCACGGTAATAACCGGGTAGCGGGATCCAAACTGCAGCTGGTGGAACAAGAGGGGGATCTCCAAGTCGGTGGATCAGACCAATAGGGTTATCCATGCTTAGTGGTGCCGACTCATAGGTCAAATAACAAATTAAGACATGTGCAAGTAAATCAAGTACAAGTAAATAAACGGGCAGGGCAAGAATGCTCAAAAGCATAACTGTCATTTCGTGTCGGGCAATACATTTCGGGACAAGTTACTGTTACTAGTGTAACTTCAATGCTTTCTGGAAAACAAGTCATGTAATGTAAACCTCGGAAATAAGGAACTACAATGGATTATTGCAATTTCGGACAAAATATCGGTTTCAGGATTTATTTAAGGTGAATAGGGGTCCCGTATGTCGATTGTAATAATGACTTGGTACTCCTTGAGTTTGAAGACATTTCGGGCTCCTTATACACTTTAGGGTTTTCAAACTTCAATGAGTCTCTGTGATGTAGTTTCTTTCTCGAACGGGCTCCAAACGTATCTCCAAGTGAACAATCCCCATCATTCTCTAAAAGGGTGCACAAATGATTGGGACGGAAACCCTCTTCATTTCTCTCTATTTCCAGGTTTCTGGGCAACTTCGGTCACTTGGCGGTTAGCCGCCGCTGGGTTCGGCGGTTAGCCGATGGCTGATTGTGAGGCTGACCGCAGTTGGTCTGATAGAATGCAGCTTACTGGAAAAGTAACCGCCATGGTGCGGTTAGCTGGCGGTTAGCGGCCGTTGGGTTCGGCGATTAGCTGCTGGCTAATCGTGAGGCTGACCACTGGGTTCAAGAGAAAATGGTGCTCTCTGGAAAAGTGACTGCGAATGTTCAGTCATCTGGTGGTTGGTCGCCGGTCACCAGGCGGCTAGCTGACAGGTGACCGCTGGCTGACCGCCAGGTGCGGGCAAAGTCCCACTATGTTCAGATTTGAGCCCCTTTCTCCCTTAAATCATCCTCACATCATCCCCCCCTACATTCCTGCAATAAAATGAGTCAAAGACTCCTCCAATTCACCTTTCAACACTTCCACTCTTTCATTTTACATTTCTCCCTTCACTTTCCTTCCATTCTCAATCAATAACAAAAGAGGAGAAAATTCACCAAATCACAAACATTCATCTAAGTCACTTGAAAGCATTAAATGATAGGCCAATAAATGCTAACATTTAAAAGGATTAGACAAGCTAACAAGATTCATTACGAGCATTTATTTCAAATCAATGCAACTCAATAAAAGTATGAAAGAAATAATGAAATCATTAATACTTCTCATGAAAGCCATTCAAAACTCAAACATCAATTCATCCACTTGCCTTGGGTCTTCTAATCAAGAAATCAAGCTACTAAACAAGCGCTCTCAAGAATCCTACAAGCGCAAACAAAACCCCCAAAAACAAACCCTAAAATGGGTCAAACAATGAAATAGAAGGAGAGAACTTTCAATAATGGAGATGGAGCTTCTATAGGGTCACAAGAACACATATCTAGGAGATGGAGATGATCACTTGTAAGGTCCTCTAATGGCAAGAGTAAGCTCAATGAAGATCTCAATGTTGGTGGATTTCTCTACAAATGGTATCAAAAGGTAGCCTTCAAGATGAGGAAGAGAATGATAACCTCCATTTTGATGTTGGTGTAAGTTTGGTGTGGATTTGAGATGAAGAGAGCAAGGGGAAGAAGAGAAAAGTTGCAAGAAAACCCTAGGCTAAAGCTTGTGCTGGAAAAGGGTGATGGAAGATGGGTTCTTCTTATATAAGCAATGGGAATGGGTCCCACCACTTAAGAAACTCTTTGGGCTGAAATCATGTCTTTCGGAGTCTCGAATGAATTCGACGAAGAAGGAAGAAACGATCGCCGAAATATCTAGTTTCCAAAAAGTATATATTTCGCAGGTTTCGGGAATATCAAGTTTTGGGTATAGATTTAGTGTAAAAAAACTGTTTTGCCCTCAAGGCTAGGAAATCGGGTTTCAAGGTCTCAAATGGAAACGGGATCAACATGAAAGTTGTCGGGATAAACGAGACAAATGAAACGGAATTAAAACAATAAGTACAAAAATCTCCGATAAGTCCCTTAGTAAACACAAAGTCACAAAAGGAACCCCCAAAGGGCCCCACTAGTCACAAAGCAAATCAAAATTCCCCAAAGCTATATCAAAAGCTATTCCAAACCCAACTTAGTCAATGACTACTAATTACGCTTAAGACTAGCACACGACTTAATTAACACTAATCGAGATCTCTCGGGTCGGGCTCTTACACTCGGCCACGTCATGAGTTCTTGATTCGCAAATTGCTCCTATTTGACCAGCATCAATTTGAGGGGGGGAGTTAACAATAGTTGACCCAAGACCCATGTACAATAGGCCCACATGCCCATTTTCATACATCACGTGGGATTAGGGGTTAGTCAAGATTGTATTATTCTCTTTCCATGTACACAAGATTGTAATTTGCCTTGATTAAGGCCAATATTCTATAAGTAAAGGAAGGACTGATCGAATGGATCATCCAATATTCCAAAGCTTCTCCTCTTCATCTTAAAGTTCTAGATCTTTCATGCACTTCAATGTAAAAAGGGATCAACGATAAGGTTAGGATTCCATGCATACCCTTAGTTAGGCCCTTCTAATCCAATTCTCAAAAATCCAAAAAAATAGAAAATTCAAAAAAATGATTTTCAATTTCTTGCATGCATGCCTTCGTTAGGCCCTTCTAACCCAATTTCCAAAAATCCAAAAAATTAGAAATTTTCATAAAAATTCAAAAAAAAAAAAAAGATTTTCAATTTCTTGCATGCACACCCAGTTTGGGCCATTCCAACCCATATTTCAAAAAAAAAAAAAAAAAATCAGAATTAAAAAAACCCAAAAAAGTGTGCCAATGTTTTGTTACATCTCAAGCAAAATAGGGTAGACCTGTTTTATTTCAAAGATGTCGATTTTGACGCTTCTATTTATTTAAAAATCATGTGCGTTTTATTTAAACTATCCACCCTTGTTCTAATCAAATCATTAATTTTTCAGGATCTAAGCGACCCTTGTTTTAAAGATGTAGCAACGACATCACCCCTCATTCTGTGCGACTCCCTAGAGCTTATGGTGATAGCCTCCTAATGGACTCCCTATGATTGACCGTGGCACCGTCCCAATCATCTTTAGTCCAAGTTAGCCTTTGGACCCTTCAACTTTCACCTTTGTGCTTTAATGTCGCACAAGTTTTTAAATGCATCCAAGCATCATTCTAGGCGCCTTTTTTTCAAAACAATCCCACCATTCTTTGCCAGGGGACTTGAAGTAGGTATCCGGTGATATAGATTTGATCCCCTTCGGCAAGATATTGGCACCAACCCCTTTATTTATTGTTATTGGTATTTATTTATTTTTCATAATTTTTTAGTTCATCTTCTTGATTAGTTATGTGTCATCTTGTGTTTCAGCTGAATGAAGTAGCTAAACAATGCTTGACCTTTTGGGATTGCAAATTGATGATTAGGGATTGCTTTATTGCATGTAACGATTGATTATATCCTTAGTCGTGTGTATTAGATTTGGAATGATTTTATGCTAATGACTTGTGGCTATACTGGAACCTTATGTATTTGAGCTGTGATAAGGCACCACTGAACCCAGGTTTGATGTATTTGAATAGTCTTTCCAACACAACTAACCCTGCATTAAAAATGAATTTCCTGCAAATAGTTGTTGCATTTTTCATAAAATCGCTCATTTTTGATATTGCGCTGAGAAAACGCGTGGTGAGTTATAGTTTTCCATGGAATTTGTGGAGGTGCATATAAGCATGTACTTTTTATCTGAACTCAGAATCATTGTAATCCATTCTACACACTATTTATTAGCTAGAATTTCTACAGTAAAATACGCACAGCATTATATAATTGCAGCGTGCAGATTTTGGATTGCGCATACTGAGTTTGATGTATTGAACACCATGCTGTTGTGCTACACTCACTATGATCATTTTTCTATAAGATTTCAGACTTGTGAGCTTTCATAAAAGTATAAAATATTGACAATTTCAGTTGTTGTGTGGAATTTATTAAAAATCCTGCAGTAACTGTAAAACACGGTTGGAATTCCACATTATGCAAAATTTAGAATTTGCTCCCGGTTTTGCAGCCCCGTTTTCAATGTGTTTCAGTTTAAATCATGCCATGCTGATCTTTCTGCTTAAGCATCTCTGAATTATCTTTCCAATTAAGTCCAGAATTGTGCAGTTTTGATTTAAAATGAATTTTCTAAAAATTCTGGACTGAACTAGTCAAAACCTGTAAATATCACATACTGTAGCAGATTTTTAAAACCCGCCCACTGTCTTCAGAGCCCTGCTTCAATAAATTTGAGATCAAGTTAAAATTCATTTATTTTTCTGAATACTCTCATATCAGTACTTTCAGTGAGCTTTGACTTCAACTTATTTTAACTTCTCTAAAAATTATTAAAATTCAGACAGTAGGCCAGCATCAGAATCCCAATTCTGCAGTGCTGAAATTTCAGCATGGTTACTAGGATTCATGTGCACTACCTCATAAGGTTCCAACCACCACAAAGTCCAGGATTAAATGTGGGATACTACCATCATGTATACTGACTGCCCATAAAATGTTTTGATTCCAAATTGAGTGATAGGAAAATTATGAAAAATTGGGTAGCAAACGTACGTGTCGCAACCCATAAAAGTTCATGATTGTGTTACCTAGTTCATTCTTTTGTCTCTTTGTGCGTTTTCTTTTCTTTTTCTCCCCTCCAAATGCATGGAACTTAATCTTATTTCTCATCTCTACATTTCTTTAACATGGATTTATCCCTTAAAATGACCTAAAATGATAATGATGAGACCATCACGCGTCGCCAGTGGTGTTGTGATGAGTGGAACCCATAATCTCCCACATGAAGGGGATCAAATGGAGTCACAGCTGTTTACCATGACTGGCGATCACACTTTTTATTGTTCCGAGGGTTTGTCGGGAGTACTTGGAATTAGTTGATATAACATAATGTTTCCACTGTTTTATTGGGTCGTCCGACTTGGGTTCGAAGCATGTTCAGATTTTGTATGTGCTTGACGTGCCCGAACAGTTCCACAATTAACCCTGGCCCTAGTCCCCTACAGAAGAGGTGAGCCGTTAAGAATTTTAATGGGTGGGCCCCTTTATAGAGCTTTAATTATCTCACTCCTGAGTCACAACATAGTTTAAAAGGGACATTAATGTTTGGTCCCACTAAAAAGATACTGGGAGCCTGGCCCACAAAATCATTGTGAGATGAGAATAAGATCACATTGCTTAATACACTAGTATCATAGTATGTCTTAAATCGACCACAACTTATTCAAGCTTAAAGGGACAGATTTTACTCTAATATCAAGTGCAAAACACGTAATTAACAAATAAAGTAAAATCACTTATTTAAACCCACAATGAATTGATGATGGTCCCACTTGTACTGGAAGCAGATGCATGAGAGGCGCTTTTAATTTGTATCGTTTCTCGTATTTCGGGCGCTTCAGTGATTCTGACCTTTTATGGGGGGGAAAGAGACGGACATCTCTTCCAGTTGGCCTTGTGTGCAGAAGAAGCCACTTCACCATTTTCTTGTCAATTATTCATCGGCGGTAGTACTGGGGGTTTCTGATAAGAGGAAAATCCGCTCCTTTTCTACCATCTCCTTGTGCTTCTCTCCGATCTCCGTGTCAGAAGTAGTATCCGATTGATATTATCTTTAAATTTACTTTTTTTGGAAAGTGCAACCCGATTTGTGATTAGAGATCCTTACGTATCGTTTGTACTGGTTTGCGTTACGTTACAAGAATGTCGGGAGGTAGTTGCAAAAGCAGTCCGCATTTCTTCAAAATTCTGCTGGGAGACTTCTCGGAGCGGCTGGTGAGTGCTATTTCCTTTTCAAGTTCTAATTTCTCAATGTTCTTTATAGAGTAAGCTCACTGCCCTTTCTATATAGTACTTGGTTCTATGATTCAGCTTATATTTTTCCTTGTATTTCAGCGCATACCACCAGCGTTTGTGGAGTATAATGTAATCGATCCATCGGAAAGAGCCCAACTAAAGGGACCCAGTGGTAGCATTTGGTATGTTCAATTAAGTGTAAGGGGTAAAGATATATATCTGCAGGATGGCTGGAAGAAATTTGTAGAAGATCACTCCTTGAAGGAGTCCCACTTTTTACTTTTTGGATATGAGAGTAATGGGCTTTTCACTGTGCAAATCTTTGACAAAACTGGATGTAATATAGAGGAGATAATTATATGCAACACTAGTAAAAAATCCATCCTCATCAGTGGTGAAAAGAAAGGTGGGTCACCAGAGACAACTTTGGCTGATGATTTTGAGCAGCACTGGCAGCATAAGTTACATGGGAGTGACATGAAGAACCCTCAGAATGACTCTGTGCATTCGCTGCAAACTTCACAATCTAACAAGACTGATTCAACTCAAAGTAAGTAGGAGAAGCTATTTTGGCTGGTTAATTCCAATGTACTTATAATAATTTTGCATTTTTTTATATATATACACTGATTGCTTCAAATTTCCATTCATCTTAATCAAGGATTTTTTTTTTAATGGTGGCAATTGCTTCCAATTCTTGTCTCTACAGAAACTCTTAAAAAAAGTGATATTTATTTGACGAACTCCTAATTACTTGCAACTGACAAAATTAATTCATGCATGAGATTTGCTTGGCTTGGCAGACCTTTGGCCTGATGCACTTTAAATGAGGGCCATGATAAATAAAGTGCAAGACTCTGACTAAGAGGACAGGTTTTCATACAGACCCTGTGATTGCATCGTGGTTCATTTATAACTCTCATTGGTTTAGGTTAAAAAAAAAAAAAAACTGTCATTGGTTTAGATGCCTTAATTTTTAGCATTTTGGATGGCCCAGCCTAAGAATAAGTGATATAGTCTCAAACATTCACATGGTCAAGGTGTGGCTGCTTTATTATTAGTTAGGTACCTGAAGTTAATTTTAGTTAAAATAAATTTAACTAAGAAAGTTTTTGGATAATATATAAACTTGTGTGTTTCTGTTTCACCTTTGAAACGCTTCGTTTAATGTGTTTTTTTTTTTTTTTTCTGAATATTTTTGTTTAATGGTTATTACATCCAAGTCTGCCACAATGTTTAACAATTTAGGTAATCTTCGTTTCTATGACGCAGGGCAACATATGCCTACATTTAAAATCAATCAGTTTAAGAAGATTAAAACAGATGGCGTCGAGTTGACCATGTCTAAAACCTGTTCTTATTCAAAGGGAAATCAACACATTTCGAAAGAGCAGTCATCAGCAGAAGAGAAAACAAAAGCATTTGATAATGCTAACGCTTTTTCGAGATCCTCCAAGTTTCCAAATTTCCTAAAAATTATGAGAAGATCTGGTGTGACCCGTGGAATGTTGGTGAGTTTCTATTTACTTATTATAAAGCTGATACTGATATTTTTACCTTTCGTTCATTCTAATGTCTCTAATATTTGGCATGAATTTATAATAGCACTTGTGTGTCGCTTGCTGTACTGAAAAGTTTTTTTTTTTTTTTTTGAGTATTTAGCATGAATTTGTAATAGCACTTGTGCATGGCTCGCTATACTATAAGGAACACTCTCTCCCTTTGTCTCTGTGTGTGCATTTTTTTCCAAATGATCTCTTTAGTGAAATGGGACCTAGTTAGGACCTTACTTCATAATCTTGTCTTAATTTGTCGCCACAAAACCACAAACCAAGTGTATTCAATGTAGAAAATGGTGCCACCATGCCTAAATTGAAGGGTTATGCAATAAAAAGGAGAGCTGTGGGGCTGGTGAACATTGGAAGAGATCCTTGGTTGGCTGAGTCATCGTAATTTTTTTCATTTAGTTTTTCACAATGTATATCTGGGCGTGTGATCGTTGTGTATTGCAAGACCCCAACTACACTGCAAGATAAGGTTGGATCATGAAAAGTGGACCCAACATATTTAAAGAGGTCAGAGAGCTTACAAATAGGAGTCTTCTGTGGTCTAGCACCATCTATATTTGTTTACTATATTAGATCAACAATGTACCTCCTTTGTGAGAGAGAAAGTCCATGGAAATGTCGTATAGCTTCCACACCTAGCAAATAGTTCAAGGAGTTCAGATCCTTGATCTCAAAATTGGATTAAAGTCGGAATATTATCTCTTAAATCCAATCCATGTGAGATTTATTGATGACTATATCGTCAACATAAATAAGTGCGCACACACATACAGAAAATTTTAGGAGTGAAGTACTTCGCATCGTTTTTCCTTGCGAAGTACTAGTGGGGCCCATTGTTTGGTCCATCTAAATGGACAAAAAACTAAGACCCCCTTTATTACGCTGGTGGTCCCATGGGTTTTACACCCATCCTATTGGACTAGGTGCGCTGATTGATTGTGCAACAATTCATATGGATTGAACATCCGTTAAACTTGCGGAGCCCAAATAAAGATGATAAAATGATCGAATGGGTCCCAAATTTGATATGTAGATAGGGCCCATCCATATCTTTCCATCTCCTTGGTATCATTCTCAGATGGGACCCATAGTAGGCCCCTACAAAAAAAAGTTTGCATGGTGAGTCATGCGTGGTGAGTCATGCGAACACTTCACACAAAAAAAAAAGCCCATATATATATTATATATATATAGGGAGGTCCTCCTGTGAGAGCATCTCTTACCTTACTATGAGAGATAGGGTGGGGGCCCTCACATTTAAGTTGTTGGCATTGGATAGTAAGGTGAGGGCCCCCACCTTATCTCTCATAGTAAGATGAGAGCATCTCTCATAGGAGCGTTTCCCATATACATATACATATACATATATGGGGGTAGCTCTCCTAAGCTAAAGCTTAGGATAAGGTAAGCTCAAGTGTGTGGTGGGGCCTACCTGGGGGACCCACATGGGGAAGGGGATAGGCGGGATTTTGAGGACTCCTTGTGACCCTCTTCTTTGCAAAAAAATCAGTCCCAACCGTGGTTTCTATCATCTCCGTCTGGGCCCCAAAATTTTAATGGTCAAATAGTCCATTCGGATCGGTACACAGTCGATCCAATGGTCCAGTAAATTCGGATTTGACTGAAAGTTGGTGGACATGTGCAATTCAGGGGGGGGGGTTGTGTGTTTGGTCCATTTGGACCAAGGATGGGCCTCACAAGCACGAGCTTACAGAATTTTATCCTAAGGTTTAGGTTAGGGTGGGCTCTCCTAAGCTCAAGCTTAAGATAAAATTCTGTAAGCTTATGCTTGTGGGGCCCACTCATGGTCACCCTTGGTCTATCTAAATGGACGAAACACACGACCCCCTTGAATTGCACATGTCCACCAACTTTCGGTTTGATCCGAATTTACAGGACCATTGGATCGACTGTGTATTGATTCGAATGGACTATTGACCATTAAACTTTTAGGGCCTAGATGGAGATGATAAAAATCATGGTTGGGCTGATTTTTTGCAGAGAGGAGGGTTCCAGCGAGTCCTTGAAATCCCCCCAATCCCCATCCCCATGTGGGCCCCACCACACACTTGATCTTACCTTATCCTAAGCTCAACTCCCCATATATATATGTATGTATGTATATAGCTTAGCTCAAGTGTGGTGGGGCCCACTTGGGGATGGGGATGGGGGGGATTTCAAGGACTCCCTGTGATTTTCCTCTCTGTAAAAAATCAGCCCCAACCATGATTTCTTTCATCTCCATATGGGCCCAAAAGTTTAATGGTCAACGGTCCATTTTGATCGATACATAGTCGATTAAATTCGAATATGACCGAAAGTTGGTGGACATGTGCAATTTAGTGGGGTCATTTGTTTGGTCCATTTGGATGGACAAAAGGTGGGCCCCATAAGCATGAGCTTATGAAATTCTATCCTAAGCTTTAGCTTAAGAGAGCCTTGCTCTCACTCTCTCTCTCTCTATATATATATTTATATATATATATATGTATATATATGAAAATTCTAAAAAATACTCCACTTTAAAAACACCCCTTTTTCGCCCCTTTTTTTTGTCACGGCCCCATGTTGACTCAATCTAGTCTTTTCACACACTGCCCCACTATGAATACTTACAAGTCCAAGTTTAACTCATCGAACTTTTCCTCACTGTTGGATTGAAATCATGATAAAATGATGCCTCGAAACCAATAAATTTGGGTCATGGATCAAAATGTTAGAATGATCTTATGGACTCAATATTTTGCATATAGGTAGGCCTCATATGATTTTTTCATTATGATCTGATGCATCCCAGTGGGCCCAACTAGGAGGTGCGTTTTCTTCTAAAAAAATGCTCGGGGTGCTGTGTAGCACTCCCCATATATATATATTTATATATATAGGGGAAGTTTCAAGTGCATCTATCCCTCGCCATAGGGTGAGGGATACTTCCATAATTGCGAATTTTCAAATACAAAAGTTACTTTTCAAGTACATAGGGTGAGGTACACTTCCTTGTCTTCATGTGCAAAGGATGAGGTACACTTCTTTGTCTTCATGTGCAAAAAGGGAAGCATCCCTCATCCTATGGTGAGGGATAGATGCATATGAACATTCCCCATAAATGGGAGGTTTCAAGTACAAAAAGGGAATTTCAAGTACATAGGGTGTACTTGAAACCCCCCATTTATGGAAGCATCCCTCACCCTATGGTGGGGGATAGATGCATATGAACATTCCTCTCTCTCTCTCTCTATATATATATATATATGGGGGATATTCAAGTGAGGGATCCCTCACCCCTTTTTTGGAAGTTTCAAGTACAAAAGCACTTTTGTATTTTTTGAAAAGAGTCTTTTGTACTTGAAACTTCCCAAAAAGTGGAGTGTCCCTCACTTGAATATTACCCTATATATATGTATATATATAGAGAGAGAGAGTCCTAAGCTGCAACTTATGTTATCCTAAGTTGAAATCATCTGCAAAATCTTCTCTATCATAAACCTCCTCAAATGATTGTCTCCAAAATCGAGAAGCTTCTTAATGGGCTTCTTTGACTCCCAATTCCCCTGCCTTTGCTTCCTCACCCCAAATCTTCCTCTCCGACGTGTCCAACATCGCCGCCATCTTCACCTTCATGTTCGACAACCTCACCGCTTCCTGCCAAGAATCCACCGCCCTAATCCACTGTTGCCCAAACAATCTCTCCATTGTAAACTGCCTCAAATCAATGGGCTTCTCCGACTCTAGGTGGACCCATAAAATTTGACCCAAAATCCTTTCTATGTGATGGACACCACTGTCGACATCACAAACTGTGAACGTGATGACCAAGAGACCAAGGTTTTAGTTCAAGCCCACTGAATTGATTCTGTAGGATAATAGGGGTTCCTAAATTCCTAAGAAGCACGGATACATAAAATAGGGACCCTTATCCGTGTCCCGGACGTATCGGACACGGATACGGCCGGATACGCCCTGGATACGTATGGGATACGCCAAATTCGTATCCGGAATTTTTTTTTTTTTTTTTAGACGGACACGTGCGGGACACGCACGTGTCCCCCACGGACTCGTTTAAAGCCCTTAAAAGAAAAAAACGAGGAGAAGAAACAGAAAGGAAGGAAAAAAAAAAAAAAGAAGAGAGGGGAAGAGGAAATCGCCTGAGCCTCGCCCGTCGCCGTGCTCCCGCCGTCGCCGTGCTGCCGTCGCCCTGGTGCTGTCGCCGATTGTGCTGTTGTGCTGTGGTGCTGCTGCCATCGTCGTCGACTCAGCCTCGCCGTCACCGTGCTGCCGCCGTCGCCGTGCTGCCGTCGTCCTGCTGCTGTAGTGGTGCTGCTGCCGTCTGCTGTGGTGCTGCTGCCTTTTCATCTCCACACGTTTAGGTTCTTTTCTCATCTTTCTTTCCACTTGTTTCTTTCTTTCTCTTCATCTGTAAATGTTGGTTTTTGTTGGTTGATGCTATTCTGGTTAATGCTAATCTAGGGTTTTTTTTTTCTTCCCCCTTAAATCATTTGGATTTTAGGGCTTTTGTTTTTTTTTTTGCTGATCTTCTTTCTTTGCTTTCGATTGCTGTTGTTGCTGTTTTTTTTTGTTTTTTTGCTGCTTCTTTTTTCTGTTCTCTGCCGTGTTTTTTTTTTTTGCTGCATCTTTTTTCTGTTTTCTGTTCTCTGTTTTTTTCTGTGCTGTGTTCTGCTACTGACTGGTTGATTCTATGCTACTGCTGCTCTTGTTTCTTTCTTTTTTTCTTCTTTTCTTGATGCAATGCTACTGCTGCTGTTTCTCTTTTTTTTTTTTTTTCCCTTGATGTTATGCTGCTGCTGCTATTTCCCTTTTTTCCATCCGTTCTTGATGCCATGTCTCTTGATGCTATGCTGCTGCTGCTATTTCATTTTTTCCTTTTTTTTTCCCTTGATGCTATATTGTGCTGCTGTCAAGGATGAAAATATCGGTAGCGGCGGGCGTAGCGGCCCGCCGCCAAACCGATACGAAGCGGGCGATACGTAGCGTATCGGGGATACGTATCGGCGTAGCGGTGCGATTTTAAAAAATCGCCAAAAAAATCTGAAAAAATTCCAGAAAATCCAGAAAATTGTAAAATGAAAGAAAATGTGGTTCTTTTGCAAAAGTAAGTAAGAAAAGGGGGCGTAGCGGTGCCCTCAATATATGATGTCCTGTATCGCTGTATAAATAGAAAATAATAGTAATGATTAGTTTTTTCACATGTATTCATGTTTCTTAGTCATGTTAACTTAAAAAGTAATGGAAAGCTAAATAGAAAAAAATTAGAACATGAAATAAAGGCATAAGAATTAAGAAGACTTAAGAGTTAGGTCATTAGTGAACATTGAACAATCAAATATCAATACTTCAGCATTCAAGGTTCAAATTCAATCAAGTGAATGAACTATGAAGTGATCAACAATCAA